>OY757917.1:86061117-86436117 GCA_963585895.1 Sepioteuthis lessoniana | reverse complement strand
GCCTTTAGTTACTGTTCCAAACGCACCAATTACAATTGGTATAATTGTCACCTACACATTCCATATTTTTTTCAGTTCCCGAGCAAGGTCGAGGTACTTATCCTTCAAACATATTATAATTATTATTATTATGATTATTGTTATTATTATTATTATCTGTGCCACGATGTAATGTTTATAGTCGTAGGAAATATGACATAGCGACACGATTTCAAATCCTCGGCGACACTGTTCGCTTTTCACATAGCACTAATACCACTGGGGAAAGTATGAATCCAATTATGGGTAAATAGAAGGACACATTAGGTTCTCTAGCCTTGGTTAGCCAACCAGTCATGGAGAAGGAAAACTCTGAATTCAAACATGCTAAACTTCGCTTAAAAATTGACCTTGTGTCACATCGTTTCCGTGCGAAGGGCTTGGTCAATACGAGCATGATTATTATCATCATATTTACCTAACCCTTCCTCTCGGGCAGGACATGACACAAGGTCAATTTTTAGGCAGAGTTTGAATTTAGAGTTTTCCTTCTCCTAGACTAGTTGCCTCACCAAGGCTGAAGAACCCAGTCTGCCCTACAATTTACCCATAGCAGGAGGGACAGTATTTGGATTCATACCTTTCCCAAGTGTATTAGCAATCAGTCTTGTCCAGGATTTGAACTCGTGTCGCCGTGTCCATTTCCTACGACGATAACCTTTACACCACAGGCACCTCTGTATAAATGTAAATATAAATGAATGATTATTATTATATATTATATATTATTATGCATGATTATTATTATAGTTTGTATATATATACGATGGTCATTCATATAATAAGGCGAATTTTGCATAGGGTGTGGCAATAGAAAGCACTCTTTATAGTTGCACCCTTTTCAAGGTTATCAGTGGCAGAATACGGCGCTCTGAACTTTTTCTTTACTGGATAGTCTGAGTGTTTCCACTTCATGATTATCTTTTTGACTTTAGCTTGTTGAGATATAACCATCTTTAGGCTAATTGTTAACATAACTTATGACTAAAACGTCCTTCTCCTAATTTCACATATTTTTCTCAAAATTTCACATGTTTTGCACTTGTCAACATTTCACATGTTTTGCACTTGTCAACCACCAAAGTTTTGATGACAGACTTCTGTTTAAGCCTTGAGCACTCTGAATTTTTCGGCCTTTTGAATTGACCAATTACTATACCAAGGTTAAAGAGCACAGTCTGTCCAGCTATTTAGTCAAAATGGCAGGAGAATAGTTGGATTCATATCATTCTCATGAGTATTAACGTTATGAGATATATATATATATATATATATATATATATATATATATATATATATATATACACACATATATATATATATATATACATGAATAAAGGCACAAGCTTTTCAGATGCTTCTACTATCTCTAGAGATATATATTTAAACTTTTTATGATAAATCAAGATTATATATACATATATATATAATGTCTGCGTATGTGAGTACGTGCGTATATATAAGTGGGAGCGTAGTGTATATATATATATATATATATATATATATTCCTAAATATATAAAACTCTTAGCTATTAATCTAAACCAAGAAACCTGATATGTGTTTATGCGTGTGTTAACGCGCACATAATCGTACATATTCAGATTTTTAGTGTGTATTTGTTAGTGTGTTTGCCAGTGTGTGTTGGTGCATGTGTGATTATATATTTGTGAGAGCGCACACACACACATACACACACACACGTATATATGTATGTATTCGGACATGACATTTTAGCTATCAATCTATATCAAGCAACACGCACACACACACACACACACACACACATATATATATATATATAAAGTTGGGTGTACATGAGCGGGTGTGTATATTTCCGTTTTTTTTGTCTTCATGCCAGGCTTTTTGCACGCAAACCTGGACACTTTCGATTCTGGCCATTCTTTGACAAGGTCACCCAGTACTTTGGGTGTCGATAGAAATCCTGAAGATTTGGCTGTTACCAGCTGGGAACGGTTTTCAGTTGTACTAGTCACTGAGGTGTGAGCCAACTTTTTTAAACCGGATAGTGACAAATTATTGCTAAAGGTTGGCATTCAGGGCGATGATTTCAATAGTCATTTGGGGAAGATTAGTTATTGGGAGGGGGTTGCTTCGGTGTGTGTTGAGTGCAGATAGACTTTAAGGAACAAAAAAGGGAAGCAATGTGCAATGTTTTTTTATAAGTAGTTGGATAAGGAAAAATAGTCTTATTATTTTGAGATTTAAAAAGAAGGAAGATATGTAGAGACTAATAGAGACTTGAGCAGACAGAATTGGATTGATAAAGAGATAGATTCTTCCGTAGTGATATATATGTATATATATGTGTGTGTGTGTGTGCATGTGTGTGTGTGCGTGTTTGTGTGTGTGTATGTGAAATCATCAAGTTTCATAGATAGATAGATAGATAGATAGATTGGATAGAGAGGGTTAGAGTGTGAAAAAGAGAAACACACACAAAGTATGGAGAGTGATTGACACAGACTGAGATAAATATAAGTAAACTGAGATATATAGATAAATAGATAGACAGTACAAAGATATATACATATATATGTGCTGTCAGCACAGAAGCACACACACACACACACACACACACACACACACACACACACACACACACACACACACACACACACACACACATATATATATATATATATATATATATATATATATATATATATATATATATAATGACCTGGTTAGATAGATAGATCGATAATTAGATAGATTGATAGAGTTAGTATGTGAGACAGAGCAATGTAGAGAAAAAGGTGATTGATAGAAACAGATGGAGATAAATATAGCCAAACTGAGAGAGATAGATAGATAGATAGATAGATAGATCTAAATAAACAGAGATATATAAACAGATCAATGTAGATAGATAGGTAAATAGAAAAAATATAGAGTGTAATACAGACAAGGGGGCAAAGTTATAGAAACAGACTGAGGATAGTATAACCATATAGTATAAGATAAAGATAGATCGATAGATCGATAGCTAGTGTGAGAGAGTGTGTAAGGTGTGTAAGAAAAGATGCATCTCTCTTTCTCTCTCTCTCTCTCTATATATATATATATATATATATGAAGAAATAGTTATGTTACGTTATCAGTTCAATTTTTCATTGCTTCTTTTCGCGCATCAACTCTTAAAACATTTTTTTGATTTTCTAAAAAAACATTTCTTTTTTTTTCCAGGATATAATCTAAAGTCGAACCCAGTAAAGAACAATTGAAACAATAAATAACTGCTGATAAGAATTCTGATTTGTCTCTTCATTTTTGTTCATCATAAAAACAGAAATAAAGGTTGAATTTTTGGTTTAATGTTTTATTAACTTTCGTGGTTTAATTACTGAGAAGGTATCCCTGAAGAAGAAAAAACAACAGCAGTGATACTATAAAACTCGTAGCAGGGAAATAAGGAGGTTTATGCCATTTTCAAGGGTAGTTGATTGAAAGTGGACATAACATAGATATATAGATAGATTGGTTTGTTGGTTTTTATGGCGAATCATCCCTTGTAGGTTATTTCATGCCAAAACCTTGTAATCCACACACACACACACACATTAGATTATATGATTTGTAAGCGAATAGATTATAGGCAACATTTTAAACAAACCAAATCTTATTTGATAAATGGATAGATAGATTGTTTGGTGGCCTGGGTTTTAAGTCATATCAACCCTTTTAGCTAATCTCATCTTAAATACTGTTTCTCTCTCTCTCTCTCTCTCTCTCTATATATATATATATATATATATATATATATAAGCATGTTTGATTAAATGATAAAGACACATTTTCTCTATATAATTTTAAGATCCTTTCACGTTTCCTGATAAATATCTTGGTTTCAGGTTGAAATTGGTGAAAGAATTTAACAAAATTTTGGACCTTTCAATGGCTATCATCAGGGGTTGCTTGCATGTATGAAGAGCGTTCGGGACTGTTTTGACAAATTCATCCATGAAACCAAGATACTTATCAGGAAACTTGAAAGGGTCTTAATAAAATTATATAGACAAAATGTATCTTTATTATTTAATCAAACATGCTTAAATGAAAGACTGCTGCCCAACAAACCACATACACACACACACACACATACACACACACACACACACACACACACACACACACACATATATATATATATATATATATATATATATATAATTTGTAGGCCAATAGTTTGTAGGTAAGATTTTAAACAATCCAGAACTCATTTGATAGATAGATAGATAGATAGATGCACTTTTGTGAAAGAAACAGATGAAGAGATAGGCAAACAGAATAATACAGACAGGCGGATAGATAGATAGATAGATTTTAGTTAGGTCGAAAGAGAAAGAAAGAGAAAGAGAGACAGAGAAAGTGTGTCGCTAGCCAGAAAGTGATTGGTAAGAAAAGACAGCAGAGATGTGTCACCAGGTTTATTTGAACAGTAATTGTGTGCTACAGACTTGATACCACTAATGATAGATAATGTTAGATCACGAGCAAGTTCAACAACATTTATTTTTGTAATCTGAGAGGCGATAGCTGTCACTAGAGTCTACCTTGGGAAACTAATTTGACATTTTACATATGCTTCACTTTGTATAAGGACACAACAATGTTAACCCTTCTCCCGAGCGAATTACACAAACACGTCACCAAACGGAAATTCGGATTGAGTCGCATAGTCCCTCGCCGTAACGCAATGGTTTGCAAACTCGACTCATGGACTATCTAAAAATTACGTAGGATTTATCATGACTGCGTGCCGATTATTTGGTCGGTAGGTTGGTTGATTGGATGGTTGGTTTTGTTAGTTGTGTGAATTAGAGAGACAAATGTGAACAGAATAAGATTGAAAGGAACAGAAATTGGGAGATAGAAAGTTAGAAAGAAAACGAAAGAAAGAGAGAGGCTTACAGACATTTAAAAAGAAAAAATATAAACATTTGTACATATTATTTACTCATTAGGGTTTTTCAAATCTGCGTTAGCTGATTGTTTTTCACTGGAGTGTGAGTGACAGCAAGTCTTCTCAAGTCTCCAGGACTCTTCTCAGTATTCTGGCCGTTCTCAATAATGCTGTTGTTTGAATGGTCTCCACTCGTTCGCCAACTTCCAAGTCCTCCAGTTCCTTTAGTAATCCTTTAGTTACTGTTCCAAACGCACCAATTACAATTGGTATAATTATCACCTGCACATTCCATAGTTTTTTCAGTTCCCTAGCAAGGTCGAGGTACTTATCCTTCAAACATATTATTATCATTATTATTATCATTATTATTATTATCTGTGCCGCGATGTAATGTTTATAGTCGTAGGAAATATGACACAGCGACACGATTTCAAATCCTCGGCGACACTGTTCGCTTTTCACATAGCACTAATACCACTGGGAAAAGTATGAATCCAATTATGGGTAAATAGAAGGACACACTAGGTTCTCTAGCCTTGGTTAGCCAACCAGTCATGGAGAAGGAAAACTCTGAATTCAAACATGCTAAACTTCGCTTAAAAATTGATTTATAGGATCTATCATGACTGCGTGCCGATTATTTGGTCGGTAGGTTGGTTGGTTGGATGGTTGGTTTTGTTAGTTGTGTTTCATGGCACATCAACGTTCGTGGGTTATCTAATTCCAAATCCTGTTTTTACATATGTACTAAATATATATGATTTTTAATGAATAGTTTGTAGGTGACAATTTTTAAAAGAGCCAAGTTGGTTTCAAGTATTGCTATATAAGACTAATTGTTATATTTGCCAGAGTGAAATTGGTTCCAAAATAAAAGTAAATGACTCAAAGGTTCTATTTGACATGTTTATGATACCCTAACCGGTCGTACCATTCAGAAGAAAAGTGGACATGGAATTAATGGTAATGAAGGGAAACTCCATATTCCCCAAAGCGCAAGGACTGGAGCTCACCATCAGATGCAGCCTCGTGTCTTATCTTGCACGTTCATTGGGGGTGGAGTTTTACTGCTATGCAAAAGTGTAGTGAGCATATTTAACAGCCCCAGCCGACTAGGTTGAACAAGAAATGAATAAAATTGACCAATACAGTAAAAAATATTTTTTTAAAGATAGACATATATACATCCAGTAGAAATTGTTATGTTAATCTTCCTTGCAACGTAGATTATGTTTTTGGTAATAAATTATGTATTTCCATTCCAATAACGCAAGACCATCTATCCAACATATCAACCTGATTTTTAGGTTTTCTTCTTTCTCTTATCTTCTTTACTACTACTCGTGTGTGTGAGTGAGTGTGTGTGTGTGTGTGTGGAGAGAGATGGGGTGTTCTCACACTCTTCTGAGATGGACTCTGCGTATTGTACAGCTCCAGCCAACTGGGCTGGACTCCATTTCTTCAGGAGTTCCGGGCACTAATTATCTCGGAAAAAAAGAACATTAATGTACAACTGTAATGCTATGACTAGTTTCATGCTATGTGAGTATCACAAGGTGCTTCATTTATATAGTTTTGGGTTAGATTTATCTAAAGTTAGACAAATAAGAGGAATGTTGCCGATTAGAATGCAAACTCTGCTTTCACCTAAATCAGGACTAAAGCGCCCTTTTTGTCTTATGTGTTATATATATATATATATATATATATACCATATTGTTGAGGTATACGGTTATCTTTAGCTCACTTGCTGAGTTAATATTGGAACAAATTTTGCAGTATTATTAAACAGAGATTAATATCAATGATACATCTTATATATATATATATAACGGCAATGTCTAAATTAAAGTTTAATTGTTAAAGCAAGAAATAAAATTAATCTGCAATGCTTAAATAAAATAAAAAGGGACGGAGCTACACCGCTCAAACCCAAAACCAAAACTTATATATATTAAGGCAAGTTTATCAAAGACAATGGAACACTGTTTATTATTATTTTTTTTATTTTTCAAGTCTTGTAATTTTTTTCGTGTATGGATTCAAGTGGTAAATTTATTATAATTAAAAATGATAAACAGTGTTCCATGGTCCTAAGAAAACTTTCCTTAATAATAACTTGCTACCTAAATATACACTCTTCTACACATATATATATATATATATATATGGATGTATGTATTGTAACTGTATTGGTTGTCACTATTACACTTTGTGGGTTTGTGGCGAACCAAATGCGATATAATTTGGAGAGTGCTCAATATCTGTGATTGAGCAAGTTTGTAATTATAATAAGTAAATATATATTAGATTTTATATATATCTAATGGCATGGAAGCTTGTCTGTGACCTTACGTTTCATGACGTTTTATAAACGACAATCATCAGGCAGATAACAAAAGATAATAAAGAAATCGAAAAATCGAAAAATACAGTCCAGAAATTTTAGAATTGAGATTAACCTTTTATGTGTATGTATGTGTGTGTATGTGTTATATTTGCATATTATTGTGTATGGACGTATAAGTGATGTGTGTATGAAGATATATATATAGCGCGATAAATTTGAGGTTGTCTCCCGGATGTATGAGACGTTATATGTAGCCGAATTTCCAACAGAATTACAGAAATAAAGATTTTTTTATTTGTTTCTTTATATATTTGTGGGTGTGTTTGTGGCGGTGATTTTAACTAAGGAACAAAATATCATCATTACATTTCGGAGAAAATAAAGTTTTGGTTTGTTAGCATAATAGGCGAGTGTAGTATGGTAGGCCAGAATAACGATAACTATCACGGCGGAGAGATATGTTATATTGTAATATACTTTGGAACGAGCCACCGCAGGCATTGACCTCCATGTCAAAACACACAAAACTGAAGATATGTGTTATAACCAAACAGGCGACATTTCCACACAAGACGGAACCTCCCTGAAACTAGTAGACAAATTCACCTACCAAGGAAGCAGCGTATCATCAACCGAAAAAGACATCGACACACGACTAACGAAAGCATGGACAACTATCAATAGGCTCTCGATCATATGGAAATCAGACCTGACCGATAAAATGAAACGCAGTTTCTTTCAGGCAGCGGTCGTATTGATATTGCTATATGGATGCACTACTTGGACGCTAATTAAACGGCTGAAGAAGAAGCTAGACGGCAATTACACAAGAATGTTAAGAGCAATATTGAACAAGTCCTGGCGGCAACACCCCACAAGGCATCAACTATACGGCCACCTGCCTCCCATCACAAAAACTATACAAGTTAGACGAACCAGACACGCAGGACACTGCTGGAGAAGCAAGGACGAACTCATCAGTAATGTACTCCCATGGACCCCCGCATATGACCGAGCAAAAGCAGGACGACCAGCTCGAACATACATACAGCAGCTGTATGAGGATACAGGATGTGGTCCTGAAGACCTGCCAGAAGCGATGAATGATTGGGAGAAGTGGCGAGAGAGGATCAGGGATATCCGTGCTAGCGGCTCGACATGATGATGATGATGATAACGTCTTAATGATATATTGCGCATACATCATAGTAATTCATGATTTTATGTGTGTAAGTTTGTATGGTAATGATTTTAACTAATGAGCAAATTATCATCATTGCATAATTAAGGGAATTGATATATGATTTGACGTGTAAGCGGGATAGGTCTGGGACATAAGGGTAATAGGTTCGGAGTTGTGATGGGTTACAATAGTTCTTATAAGCTATCTGTATTGTGTTAATGTCATTGGATCCAAAAATCAATCTGATACACTTACTCTGTAGCTGAGTTTTTCAATGTGTTTTTATATATTGATAGACATACATCGAGCACTCCTGTAGAATTATGTAAATCTTCCCATTTAATCTACTCCAGAATTATTCCATACTCTCCATTTATAGACAATTGTTTTATATGATTTATATATATATATATATAGGTGCATATTTCAAATGATTTATATATATATATATATATATATATAGGTGCATATTTCATATGATTTATATATATATTTATATATATATGTGTGTGTGTGTATATATATATATATATATACACACACACACACTTCAATAAATTTCAAGACTTTTTTGTACAGGCATTTAAAATTATCGTAGATTCCTGGAAATTCAGTATGTTATTGCTATATATCTTATGAGATGATTGACCAATTTTTATGATTTCAGGTTCAAATCAACAGCTACAGCAGCAATTGGAATACACCCTACTAAAACCTGATTGTCACAGCTTGTGAATTTCAAAAATGCAATCTGGACGTGAGGACACTTTAGAAGAACAATATGCAATAAAATTCTGTTTTAAACTTGGAAAAAATGCCACACAAACGTATGGAATTGTTCAGACTGCTTTTGGACCATCTTGCATGAATCGAGCATGAGTTTTTGAGTGGCAAAAGAGATTCAAAGAAGGCAGGGGGTCTGTGGGGGATGATGAGAGGTGCTGGAGTAGTGAGAAAGTCAGAACACCAGAGTTGATTGGCCAAATAAAGAATTTCATGGATAAGAACCGTCTTGTGTCTATAGAGACAATAAGTGCATAGTTTGATGTCAGTGTGGGAATTGTACACACAATTATTCCCGAGGAACTGAAGATAGGGAAGATTTGCGTGAAGTTTGTCCCAAGGGTGCTTAGAGAAGATCAGAAAGAAAGACATTGTCATGACAGCAGGGAGATGGTCGAGCTGATCAATTCAGATCCCACTGTTCTTGATGCTCTGGTGACCTGCGATGAAAGCTGGATTTACTGCGATGACCCAGAGACCTAGAGACAGAGTTTCCAGTGGAAGCATGCTGACTCTCACGAATATCAACCATTTACGATTTATAAAATTTAACCACTCACCATTTATAGCAAACTATATATTTTACCGGCCCATGGCCATAATTGTTAGAGTGTTCGCTAATGGTCCAGGAGACTGGGGTTCAGTCACAGGTCGAGTCATACTAAAGACTCGAAAAATGGTACTTGATGCCTCCCTACTTAATACTCAGCTTTATAATGTACAGTTCAAGGGTAAAGTGGAGCAATCTAGGGAAAGCTGTTGCGCCCTCGCCTACACTTTAGTGTTGTACCTATTGAAAAAGGAGACTTCAGGTGGCCTTCGACTACAACCAGCTAACTTATATATATATATATAGAGAGAGGTGTTCATGGTATAATGGTTATCGTTGTAGAGATAGACACGGTGATTCGAGTTCAAATCATAGTCGAGGTTTCTTGCATTTCACATCATGTAAATGAACTTGGGAAAGGTATGATTCCAATTATTCTCCCTCTCCCAGCTATGAGTAAAGAGTAGGTTAGACTAGCTTTTTAGCTTTTGTATGGCAACCGGTTGAGGAGAAGGAAAGCTCTTTATTCAAACTCCACTTAAAAACTGGTAATGTATCACATGCAGCTCGTGTAGAGGAGTTGGTGTATATATATATATATATATATATATATATATATAAAAGCTTAAAAAGGAATAAAGGACTCGATCAGACCAAAAGGCATTTTTAAGCGGAGTACAGATGATTTGAATTCAGAATTTACTTTCACCAACAACTATGTCCGTACCCAAGCTAAAGAAATCCTTCTGTCTGTCTTTTCATTCATAGCTAGTGGGAGAAATTAAGTGTTCATGCCTTATCATGAGTCATTAGATCGACGCGAAACGGTAACAGCCTCATCAAGAATTTGAACGCTGCTTTGATTCCTTCATTGATTTTCAGCTAATTTTGTTTTTTGCGCTGCCATTCGAGTCGGGTGTTTCAAAAACAAAGCAGCTAAGTTCCAAGAGGTCTCTCAAAACCAACAGATATTACCCTCCCCATGGTCTATAAAGAGTAATGGCTGCGTTTATTGCTCGGTACCTAAGACGCTCGTAAAAGAGAAAGTCGATGGAATTGGTGCTATTTTTGTTTGCTTCTTAAAAGGTCCCCACACTAAAGCCTCATAATCTCACATACCAACACCGTTGGGGTTTGGTTAAATAACACGGCGATTCACGTCTATTTTCAATGATAACCTTATATAAGTAAAGTTGGCGACCTTAGTGGAGGGTGTCCCGAAAGCTACCACACGGAGGTGCAGGAGAGGGAGCTACTCCATTCCCTGGATTGCTCCAGTTTACCCTTGATCCTTACCTTATAATGCTGAGTCTTAAGCAAGGCGGCATCAAGTACCATTTTTTGAATCTTTGGTATGACTCGACCCGGACCATTGGCAAATACTCAACTCATTAAGCCAATTAGCCTGCTATAACCACACTACTCTCAATCAATTAAAATAGTGATTTTGACCATAACTAGGTGCTTCCCAACAGTTGTCGTGTAGAAGGATAAACCCAGTAAAGAAAATATAGCTACTCACTACTTTTTATGTAAACCAATTTTTTTACAAGCATAAACTTATTTTCCTTGTTGAGAATTATTTTGATAAAACTAACTCATTTTGGTCCATTGGCAGATAGATTGATAGATATAAGTTTGAATAGCGGTGCTTGGTGACTGTCAGTTTCTCACCAATACGATTATCGGATCCATTAACAATGTGTCCACGCTATTTAAATTTACATCGGCATGTGCTCTATCACTGATAGTGAGCATTTGTAATTAATAAATATAGCAAAACATAAACCTATAATAATAATAATAATAGTAATAATTATTATTATTATTATTATTATTATTATTATTCCTTTGAGAGTTTTTTCACCCCAGCGTTAGCTGGTAGTTTTTCACTGGAGTCTGAGTGACAGCAAGTCTCTTCAAGTCTCCAGGACGCTTCTCAGTATTCTGGCCGATCTTAATAATACTGTAGTAAGGATAGTCTCCACTTGTCCTCTTATTTCCAACTCCACTAGTCACTTTACCAATCCTTTATAGATTGTTCCAAGTGCACCAATTAGAATTGGTATCACCGTCACCTTCATGTTCACTAAATTTCTTTTTAGTTCTCGAACAAGGTCTAATTATTTATCTCTCTTCTTGCTTTCTTTTAATTTTACTCTATGGTTTGGAAAGTCCATTAATCTGCAGGTTCTCTTTTCTTTTGTTGACTATAGAAAGGTCTGGTCGTCTGGGCAAGATTTGGTGAACTGTTTGTATTTCAGTATCCCAGAGAAATTTGTGCGTCTTATCCCCTGAACAGTATTATTATTATTTTACTCATTTGAGAGGGGTTTTTTTTACACAAACATAAGTTGATGGTTTTCCATTGAAATCTGAGTGATAGCAAGTCTCCTCAAGTAACCAGGACTTTTCTTAGTATTCTGACTATTATTATTTACCCTTTTAGATTTTTTCACATGAGCGCTAGCTGATGGTTTTTCACTGGAGTTTGAGTGACAGCAAGTCTCCTAAAGTCTCCAGGACTCTTCTCAGTATTCTGGCCGTCTTCAATAATGCTGTCGTTTGGATGGTCTCCACTCGTCCGCCAACTTCCAAACACTCCAGGCCCTTTAATAATCCTTCAGTCACTGTGCCAAAAGCACCAATCACTATCGGTATAATCGACACTTTCATGTTCTTTCTTTCTCTCTCTCTCTCTCTCTCTCTCTATATATATATATATATATATATATAGCATATTTTTTGAACAACCTTTGAAATATATAGATAAAAAATCTATCTCTTTCGAGAAAAATCATTGGCCTATCTATCCGTTTTGGTTGGATGTATATGATAATCACTTGGAATATATATATATATATATATATATATATATATATATATATATATATATATATATATACTTGCACAGCATATTTCTCGTGCAACTTTTGAAATATACAAATCAAAAAGCTATCTCTTTCGAGAACAATCATTGGCCTATCTTTCCGTTTTGGTAGGAAGTACATGACAATCATTAAAGAAAAATTAAAAAAAAAAAAGAAAAGTTGCATACTATCTCCTTGCAAGAATAAAAAAAAGTCTCTTAACTTTTACTGTAATCTTACCCTAGGACATTTTGTCATTAAACAAAACGCATCCTGTTTGTCTCGTAACTATCATAAAACCTGGTTTTGGACTGAAGGCAGTCCTTTCTTTGCTTAAAAAAAACTAACCTCACGCAAATTTAATGTCAGCAAAGATAGGAAAGAGAGAAAAATCAGATAGGAGGAGATTGGGAGATGTTGACGATCATTTTGTCAGGCTGCAACTAGTAATAAAAACACTTTTCGATGACACATTGCGTTAGTGAATGTAAAATCGCCGATTTCTGAGTTGCTGTCTGCTCAGGAGTTTAAAGTCAAAAATATAGGTTTATAGTCAAATCATTAATTTTCTTTCACCTTCCTCTTCTATTCTCGTCTCTTCATTGTCACTCGTATGTAGGATTTATGTATTCGAACTGATCTGGTGAGTTACAAGGTCGAATTTTAAGATCGAACCGCAGATGTCACGATATCGAGCGTGTCTCTTCTGTTTATGTTGGCTAGTGTTATGAGTCAGTTTCTACTCACAGATATGTACCAGTTTTAGGAAGGAGCGGTTGTTGTAACAATAGTCGTAGTAGAAGGTGAGCCGGGTTCAAATCCTTGACGAAACTTTTTTTTCGCCTTTCACTTCATGTTAACAACCTTGAGAATGACTGACACTGTGTCTACGCTATTCAAATTGACCTATCTTCTTTCTTTTTACTTTCTTTGTGTCTTTTTTTTTTTGTTATATCTTTCTTTCTTTTTTCGCTTACTTTCTTTCTTTCGTTCTATCTTTCTTTTTTTCTTTTATTCTTTCTTTCTTTAGTTTGCATTTTCTTTCTTTCTTTCTTTCTTTCTTTCTTTCTTGTACTTTTGTTTGATTGATTCTTTCTTTCTATCTCTTGTTCCACTCAGCAATAGGTAAAAAAAAGGTAAGGCTGACCGGACCAGCTTGCCTTGTTATGACAGCCAACAGAAAATAAGGAAAATTCTGAATGCATACCTCTCGGTCAACGAAGCTTAGAATACACTGTATAATTTTTCAGAGGGGTAAGATCCCCACCCCATCCAAAGAAGTTAACATGCCGTTAAAATCAATCCATTGGAATACAGAAATAGATCATAGTAGTTGGGTTAACATCAAAAAGAATATTCGATTTGTAAAAGTATCTACCGCATTTCAATCATACATCTTAGATGCATCAGGGAGGTCTTCAGTGATGCACTGTCTTCATTGCCGATTTCGGGTTATTTCTGCGTCATATCAGCTCCGACAGTAACCCCGGCATTACCCTGAAAGAGCCAAGCCGCCTCCGTGATCGCGACGTGCTACGCTCGTGCTTCTACCAAAGCAAAGAAAAAATACACCAATTCGTAGAGACATGTCGAAGTTTGATGAAGCTTTTATAATTAAAAATTAGGAAAATGTATTTTAAAAAAGATGAAATTCTTTTATATTTTAACAATTGAAACTTCTTTGTAGCCCCATTTGGGTCTCATAATTGGTTTACTTTGCCTTCATTTTATTGTATATCAACCATTGTTGGTTATTCAATGCCAAATCCATCTTATATATAAACAGTTCTATTGCAAACAATTCAGTTTAGCATACGTACACAGTTTAAATGTCAAAAGCAGCTCTATTCCAAACAATTAAGTTTGGCATAAGTACAGTTTGTTGTTTACACTCAGTGAAATGTAAAACCGGTTTATTTCAAACGATTCGGTCTAGCATAAGTACAGAGTTCAGTTCTATCTGAACTATAGATAGGACCCTATCGGGTGCTACCATTCTGAGCCTGAGTGGATATGGGAGCGATAGCAATAAAGGGGTACTCTGCATTCCTCAAAGCTCCAGTATTACTGGAGCCTGATCATTAGATTGTTTTGTCATATCCACGACACTCGTTGGGGGTAGTGTTACCCCCTCTACAGAGGTGCAGTCCGAATATTTTGCTGCACCAGAAAACTAGAGCACTCATAATTGGTTCACGAAGATCTGTTGGTGAAAACATTTTGAAAAAATTTTCAAATAACTTTACACATTCATCTGGAAGCTAAATTTGAAGTATTAATCTGTTGAAAAACATTGTATGGTACATTTTCGTACTGTATATAATAAAATGCTATTATTTGTGACTATAATTATAAGACTGACTTCGGCAAAACGTAAGCCAATAAGCGTTCACATGACGCACAACCAACCAACCAACCAACCAACCAATCAATCAACCTTGAGATGTATTCTTAGCAACTGTGTTCCATATCATAATTATTTCTCACCATTTCCTATCCACTATACAGTAAAATAAAAAAAAAGGCCAATTGGCATTGAAGGGAAGGTCTATGTACAACTTCAGTAGGGAGAGAGGTATTTACATGTTTGGATTCCACAGACGTTTTAGAGTAGAAGTAAACAAGAGAAATTAGCCAGACGTGAGACTATAATGTTTATTAACATCTAGTCATGTTGATAGCTCGGATTCACTGGACTCTCTCTAGCATATCCGTCCCTATCTGTTTGCGGTTTTAGCAGGTCCTCTAGATGGCATAGGACAAGAAATTATTAAGACGCTTTTAAAAATGAATAATGCATTCTTTCGATTATATTGCTTTGTCGTTTTTTTCATTCTTTCTTTCTTTCTTTCTTTTGTTCTTTCTTTCTTTCTTTCTTTCTTCTTTTGAGTTTTCTTTATTTCTTTCTTTCTTTCTTTTGTTCTTTCTTTCTTCTTTTGATTTTTCTTTCTTTCTTTCTTTCTTTCTTTCTTTCTTTCTTTCTTTCTTTCTTTCTTTCTTTCTTTCTTCTTTTGATTTTTCTTTCTTTCTTTCTTTTGATTTTTCTTTCTTTCTTTCTTTCTTTCTTTTTTCTTTCTTTTATTCTTTCTTTCTTTCTTCTTTTGAATTTTCTTTCTTTCTTTCTTTATTTCTTTTGATCTTTCTTTCTTTTGTTTGTTTGCTTCTTTCTTTTCTTTTTTTTTCTTACCTTACTAATCTTTCGCATATTTTTTCTATTTATCCCAGTTCCCCTTTTCTTTTTGCTTTTCTTTCGTTATTTTTTCTTTTTCGTTCTTTCTTCATTTCTTTTTTTTTATTGCACAAGAAAAGGATGCATTTTTCGTGTTGGTTGCATGATTTTGGCCATGAAATTGCAGCACACATAACAAAGGAATGTAAGTCGGGAAGCGTTTGACTTTCCCACCCCACTACAAAAAAAAAGGTGGACTCTGACGATGGAAGGAGGAGACATATATGACGCGAAAGTGGCACGTCAGGAATTTGGGTGTGTGACCGAATAAACCCCACAAGAACAATAGAAATCTGGTGCATATGACTAAAACACATAGAAAGCATTGGTTTTTCGTCTGATCCAAAACAGTTAAGCTGTATTGAGCTGGTTCAGTTTTAAGATGGGAGATCATATTCAAACGTAGATAAAATGAAACCAAGTTCAAATCTCAACGGGATTTTTCTGTATTTGTCTAGAACTTTTTCCCTTTTAAAAGATATTAATCGAAATCTCTGAACTCTTTTCCATCACCGGATACATTGACAAAGGTTTTCTTACTGACATATCACAATAGAGACTAGGGAAAATTGTTAAGTCACGTCAGGGATCTTTACTCTTTCGGTGAGTAGGTATTTATTTGGCCCTTCATATGTTGATTGGTTGTTTGGGTTTATGGCATATCAACCTTTGTAGGTTATTTAAAGCCAAATCCGTTTTTATACGAATAATCAGTTCTATTTAAAAAAATTCAGTTTAGCATGAGTACAGTTTAACAGCCAAAATATTTCTATTTCAAGCTATTCAGTTTAGTCTATACAGCTCTAATTCAAGCAATTCAGTTTAGCTTAAGCACAGTTTGAAAATCAAAAACAGTTCTATATCAAACAATTCAGTTTAGCATAAGTACGCAGTTTAAATATCTAAACAGTTCTATTTCAAGTTATTAAGTTTAGCATAAGTACGCTGTTTAGTTTTATCTAACCTATAAATAGGTTCGTATCAGGTGCTACCACTCCGGGCCAGAATGGACTTGGGAGCGATGGCAATGAAGGGGTGTTCTACATTCCCCAAAGCTCCAGCATTACTGGAGTCTCACTATCAGATTGTTTAGTGTCATATCTTGGACAAACGTTGGAGGAGGGGGTCTTACCCCTCTGCAAAGGTGCAGTCGGTGTATTCTGCAGCCCCAGCCGACTGGGCAATTCATGTGTCGAAAATGTGACACAAAGTGGTTTAGTGAAAGAGAACCCCACAGGAATTTAGACTTCCGTTGGACGAGGACAGTAATTATTTAGTTCTGTCGGTATTCCTCTCGGTCGGTAAGTTAAAGCGCCTATCATATAGGTGCTCGTGGTGTAATGGTTATCGTCACAGGATATGGACACGGCGATACGAGTTCAATTCCTGGACAAGACTGATTGCATTTCACATGGCACTAATATCATTGGGAAAGGTATGAATCTAATTATTCTCCCTCCAGCTATGGGTAAATAGTAGGGCAGACTAGGTTCTTCAGCCTTGGTGAGACAACTAGTCTAGGAGAAGGAAAACTCTGAATTCAAACCTGCTAAACTCCGCTTAAAAAATTGACCTTGTGTCATATCCTGCCCGAGTGGAGGGGTTGGGTAAATAGGATCATATAGCAACATTCATAAAGTTTGACGGGAAAACCAGTTCTTAAGTGTAGACTGTTCGATCAATTACTAGATACAATAGAAATATATGGATATGTATATCAGTTAAATTTTCAAAACAGATTCACCTTCTCCTCGTCGAAAAATCTTTTTTGCTTAGTTCGCCATCGTTTCGCATTAAGCCAGTCTGAAATATCAATGTCGTTAGATTTCTCTGGGTTTTGAATTAGTTACGTATTTACCACCGTTAGTTTTTCTTCACATTCAGGTAAAGAGCCCGTATTAAATTCTTTTTTTTAAAACAGATATGATATGCTGTATCTGTTTTACGATTCTCATAACATAACCCTCTTAAAATTGATTTTCCAGAATAGGTAAAAAAAAAAACAGCAATGGTACATGACAAGGTGTTCAACATTGTTGAACTTACTAATGATAGCATATAATTTCTCGGGGGGCTAATATTAAGATAAAAGTAAATATTTTAGTCTTCAAACCGTAGTTTTTAAAACTTTTCTAAAACTGGTTGATTATTAACGGCATATCAACCTGTCTTGAGTAATTTTATACCTACAGGTTGTAGAATCATGTATATAATGCGTTCATATTAAAACTTTTTCTGCATTTTTTTCTGAACAGTTTTTTTTGCTCACAGTTCTATTGAATATGAATAATTTTTTTGAAAGATCTATTTGATTCATAGATTAGAACCTAGAAGGTACTATTACTTTGAATCAGTGTGGGCCTGGGAGTAATGCCAATGAAGCCAGTCTGAAATATCAATGTCGTTAGATTTCCAGACCTGGAGCTTACTACCAGACGCTGTTTTGAGTCCTATGTAGGACGTTCTAACAATTCCTACATTTTTGTATCCTGGGTAATTGAAGATTTTTTTTTATATATTGAGTAAATGAAGATTTTTTGTTTATTGAGTAATTGAAGTTTTTTTTTTGTATACTGAGTAAGTGAATATTTTTTGTAATAAGAGTAATTGAAGATTTTTGTATATTGAGTTATTGAAGATTTTTTTGTATTCTGAGTAATTGAGCATTTTTTGTATACTGAGTAAATGAATATTTTTTGTATACTGAGTAAGTGAATATTTTTTGTATACTGAGTAAGTGAATATGTTTTTGTATACTGAGAAATTGAAGATTTTTTTGTATACTGAGAAATTGAAGATTTTTTGTATACTGAGTAATTGAAGATTTTTTGTATACTGAGTAATTGAATATTTTTTTGTATACTGAGTAAGTGAATATTTTTTTGTATACTGAATAATTGAAGATTTTTTGTATACTGAGTAATTGAAGATTTTTTGTATACTGAGGAATGGAAGATTTTTATACAAATTTGGCATATTTTTGTTGATTGATTTTAACAATGTAAATTTTTCAAGTAATTACGTTCAACATTTTTTTATCAATCTTAATCTGTTTGTATCTATATATCTATGAAAATAAGCTTATATATATCAATTATTTCCAACTAGGGGCAAACAGTTTGTAAACCAATAAAAACAAATAAAAAACAGAATTCACACGAGCAGTACCCCACTTAAAAGGTGTCTTTTTATTATGGTAGATGTGGTTAGTAAATATATACTTTCTATTGGATTAGCAAAAAGAAAAAAAAAAGAAAAGGAATAAGTCATCTAGCTCTTGTTGTTAAATGCCATTACGAGTGTTTAGTTTTAACTAATTTCATCCAAAAAGATTGTTTCTTATTCTATCGTGACAATGTTTGTGCCAGCATTCAATTATAGCTATATAATTTTATTGCATATCGTTCTTCTAAAGTATCTTCACGTCCAGATTGCATTTTTGAAATTCACTAGCTTTGACAATCAGGCTTTAGTAGGGTGTATTTCAATTCCTGCTGTAGCTGTTCATTTGAACCTGAAATCATACAAATTGGTCAGTCATATCATAATATGTATAGCAATAACATACTGAATTTTTAAGTGTCTACAACATTTTTAAATGCCTATACACAAAAAGTCTGGAGACTTATTGAAGGCACCTCGTATTTTGCGTATTTCTATTTATTGATTACAACGTTGAAAAATAAACAATGTTTTCGGTATGCTATTCTTTTATGTTAAAAAAGTGAGATACGCAGATCAAAACTTAAAAAAAAAAGATTTTAAAAGTTTTTGAAGAAGGTTCTGCAAACGCTTGAACCAATTAAAACTGGTCGGTAAAACTTCGGGCATGAAATTTTTCATTGAACGATACTCTTTTATCGAGTAGAACAGTTGAGATCGATAATGATCAAATCAAGTAATTACGTCAGAATTATCGTTATTAAACTACAGGGTGGGGATTGCCATTTTATTGGAAGATGGCGTAACGCTATTTTTTTTCAAAAAACATTGCTTCCATTTCCCCTTTCCGAATGCACCAGTTATAATTGGTATCACCGTCACCTTCATTTTCCATAATCTTCTAAGTTCTCTAGCAAGGTCTAGCTTCTTGTCTCTCTTCTCGCTTTCTTCCAGTTTTACCCTGTGGTCAGCCAGGACAGCAAAGCCCACTATTCGGCAGGTTATTTTTTTTCTTTTTGTTTTTTGTTGAATCTCACTAGGTCTGGTTGTCTGGCCAGGATTAGATAATCCGTTTGTATCTCAAAATCTCAGAGAAGTTTATTCATCTCGTTTTCTAGGACGGATTCTGGGTTGTGCAGATACCATTTGTTCGTATGGTAAAATTTAGACTTCTTGCACAATTACCAGTAGATCACCTTGCCCACCCAGTCATGTCTTGTCATACTCTTTTTGCGCTAATTTACAACTTATAATATGATTGATCGCTTTTTTTCTATCACTGCATAATCTTCATCTGCTATTTTGTTGTGTCATATCTATTCTTGCTTTGTCATAGTTGCTTCTTATGGCGTTGTTTTGTGCTGCTATCTGAAGAGATTCAATTTCACTCTTGAGGTTTTCCTTTCTTACCAATGTCCAAGTTTTCTTGTATGGGATTTCGTTTTTTGTCAATTGAAAGGTCCACAGAGTTGCTTTTTTATATCCCATTTTTGTTTTCTGGTTATTTTTGTCATGTTGATGTTTGTGTTGTCTGTATTTCTTCTGGTGGCCGTAATCAGTCTTCCTCTGCGCTTTTTAAAATTTAGTCTTCTAGTTGTTGTATTGATGAATCAATGCTATCTTTAACGCTGGCAAGTTCGCTATCTCCTTTAATTCTTGAAACATACGTTATTATTATTATTATTATTATTATTATTATTATTATTATTATTATAGGGAAGTGTTGCAAATAATCTACAGGTCCTAAAAAACAAACAATTGAAAGCAGTGTCAGTTGACGACTTCCGGTGCTTAACGATGGTTGAAACGTTTTTGTTTGTGTGTGACATCCCAAGAGAACTATTTCAGAGGAGATAATATTGACTTGCAATTAAATTAAAAACATGTAATTAGAAATTGAAATTAAAATCAAATTGAAATTGTAGAATTAATTATAAACTACAAATCGATAATTGTCTTTAATTGGAATCATTTTGAGATGAGGCTTCTTAATCTGAGAATTAATTTTTATCTATTGCGGTAAATCACCTGAAGAAGGCCAGAGGTGAAATTTGGCCGAAACGTAGTGAAAGATGAAACAACACAAAAACTACCAAGATGAGGACAAAAAGTCCGCAATAAATAAAAATTAATTCTTACAAATCGATATTCTTTAACGCAACCAACTAAAGGCAGTCTAAGTTGACGGCTTCCCACACATCTCAACTGACTCCCTTAACTAACGATTTCTAAGTTGCAAGTAATCATTTAATTTTAATGTTGATTGTGTTTTATGCCATATCTAGCTATGCTGGTTATGCCAAATTCTATATATACCTATATATATTTTTTCATAAGGGAATAGTTTGTTGGTAACATTATTTATAAACGAGCCCGAGCTTACTTGTTTACACAGTTAAATGGTTTCAAGTATTGTTATCCAACACTTATGATATACCAAATATTAATCATTTGTTTGCAGACGGTTAAAAGGTTAAGTATTGCTGACACTAATATTTCTAAATGGTTTCAAATATTACGATTGTTTGTTTGCACACAGTTAAATGGTTTCAAGTACTGTTATCCAACACTTTTGATATACCTAATATTAATCATTTGTTTGCAGACTGTTGAAAGATTCAGTATTGCTGACGTTAATAATTCTGAATGGTTTCAAATATTACGATTGTTTGTTTGCACACAGTTAAATGATTTCAAGTATTGCTATTCAACACTTAAAATTCTATTCAGTATCAATAATGATTCCTAGTTATAAGATTGAACAGTTCTATTTGACCCATAGGTGAGACCCTAATAAATGCTACCACTCAGTCAAATTGGACCTTGGAGTAATAGTAACGAAGAGGCACTTCTCCCTCCCCTGATAATCAGGACTCAATTTTCACAATCTGATAATTTAATGTCATCCCAAGACACATATGGTTTAAAATAATTATTCCTTTTTAATCACCTGCTTGCACACATATACTTTCAATTGTTCATGTTGTGTGGTGGCTGACAGGCTAGACTGTGACATTATCGTAAGCGAGTTCGAACTCTAGTCCCGTTATGATGTTCCCTCGGTTAAATACTCCTGGGAAAGGTAAGAAACCTCTTACACCCAACAGCTATGTGTTAAATAGTACTACTTAGATATTATTTATTTATTTTCTGGAAACCTATGTATGGCACTAACCCTTGCTGTCTAGTTCAAGCCATAACCCAGCATACGTGCACGGACCCACATTTGGGTTCGTGAAACTGCTAGCCTCATCAGGCTCATTTGCACCAAGTGAACCGATGAGCAGCATAGACCAGAAGGGTTCGAGTCTCGGCTCGTTCCTGACCTTCCCCTCCCCATTATCCCCACTTTAATCGGCCTTCGGGCTTTTGACCTTGTGTCAAGTCCTGTCTGGTGGGAGGCAGCGACAAATAAACACTGGTATTCCCTTAGTGAAAGTGCCGTGTAAGTTCCGTGGGTGGCTTGTCAGACTGGAGGCGAGTCCACAGGCAACGCGTTGACGGAAGGTGGGACTACAGGGATTGCTAGGGCATCCGGAAAATTATAGCAACCCGAGAAGATTTCGACCCAGGCAGAACGAAACAGAAAGGCAGAGAGGTTTCACTGAAAAACTGCGTCGTCACCACTGTGTGTGGGGATGTCATCCAACTCCGACTCGCCCTTACTTTACCCATACATACATTCTGGGAAAAGAAGCAGAATATATTTTACTTATCAGCGTTGTTGACTCACTTTGCGGTATACAACAATAACCCAGGAAAGTTGATATGCCATTAAACAAAGAAATCAAACCGAACCAAACATCTATAATTTGAAAGTAATTATATGGTTTAGACAAACGAATGAGAATCCTTAATAAACTGGGAAGTTTCAAGTAACTTTTTAAATTCAAATAATTCGTAGTTATATTGTTGTTTTTATAGTTCCTTTATTAAATGGCATATCAGACTTCATGAGAATTATATGGTATTTTTTTTTGACTGGCGCCAAATCACAATACTAGGATCGAACTCCCTTGGTTCACTAGACGAGCTCGTTAACCGTTGCGTCACTATAGATCCCTCCAGTACAATTTTCAAATAGTCAAAGGACGCACTTGTTTCAGTTTTCTTCTCACAACAGATCTTGTATCATACAAGACCACCTGCTTGTTTTTATCGCTGACACAGTCAGGATCTGACACCAAAACACGTTATGTAGATATTCAATTTTATTTTTTTACGTCTTCTTTCCCTGTTCAGCAAAACATTAGACACACACAGACACACACATATACACAAACACACAAACTTTCTCATAGAAAAAGCTATGTTCATACAAGGAAATAAATGCTATTTATTCGCCCTTAATTTCACTAACGTTTAATTTCTACATATGCTAACTATATCGAAGTTTAAACTCGCGTTCATTGCATTACGACCAGTCGTCAAATTTCACAACGCGTAAACAATGGTGAATTTTTTTTCAGACGTGCCTCTACCCGTTTTTGTATCGAGTGCCTGCCAAGTTTTTCGCTGGAATTATTACTATTCGGCAAAAGAGGGAAAAGAATTAAGAAAAATAAGTCGCTGTAGGAACCTGACTTTGCAACATTGCTCAGTTTAGTATTGTGACATGTCAGGAAGAAGACTTTTGTCAATGCATGCAGCAATGGAAAAGAGTATGGGGTCTTTGGGGGCAAGCGGTGTTACTGTTTGCTATTTGACCCCATTCTGGGTTATTCTATCCTGGGCCCACATTTCTTTTGCCGGTTTAACTTCTTTGGATAAGAAGTCCGTAAAAGTATTATATGAAAGAGAATAGTAACAGATAAGAGACGAAGACATATTTTTATATTTTTCCTTTATGTCTGGGTCCAATAACCATTCAATGGGTGAGAAAATTCTCCCTTAATACAATTGAAATGGTTGAATCCCACACACAAGGTATCAAAAATGCGATCGTCGTTTCTTGGATATATATGTCCTTATTCAGTATTTAAAGCTTTAACAACGTATTCGGTAAATAAAGCTTTAACGACGTGTTAGTCGCTTTTGGGAGTTTGTCCAAGTCCAGTGTTTTAGTTCGTAGTTCGTTCCGTCCATTTTGATACTTTTTATATTTTGGCATACTGTTAACTGAGACAGCTGCTACTAGTGAAAGGTTAGCCAACGTGGCGCTTTAGAGCGGCCACGTGGCCTTCCACTAGCAGCAAGTCTCGGTTCGTTCCTGACCTTCCCCTCCCCATTATCCCCGCTTTAATCGGCGTTCGGGCTTTTGACCTTGTGTCAAGTCCTGTCTGGTGGGAGGCAGCGACAAATAAACACTGGTATTTCCTTAGTGAAAGTGCCGTGTAAGTTCCGTGGGTGGCTTGTCAGACTGGAGGCGAGTCCACAGGCAACGCGTTGACGGAAGGTGGGACTACAGGGATTGCTAGGGCATCCGGAAAATTATAGCAACCCGAGAAGATTTCGACCCGGTCACTGCTGAAAGAGAGAGAGAGAGAGAGAGAGAGAGAGAGAGAGAGAGAGAGAGAGAGAGATTTTTCTCCTTTTTGTCCAGACGGTCCCTTTTCCTTGCGCATGCGTCGCCTCTCTTCCTGCCAAAGGCTTCTGGGAGTTTCTGCCTATTTTAATAATTATTTTAATTCAATTTAAATTTCTGTTATTTATTTTTTTCCCTGCAAGAGTACAGATATTTAGATTAATATCTTTTCTGTGTGAATAAGAACTCACTGAACACTAATGTATCCATTTGCTAATGAACTAAGTAATTTAGAAATGTTTTTGATAGCATTTAACGAAGTATTTTTTTCTTATCCACGGATGATACGTGCTACGATCTTCAGTATAAAACTACATATAACACCGAATCATATATATAGAGAGAGTGCTTCATAAACAGAGGCAACCACTGGGCAGAATTTACACGCAAATAAATTTATGCAAAATACTAAATGTGTTAAAAAAATTCTCAGAAACAGCAATGTTTAGCTAAAACAATTTTATGTTGAGCTAGATTCATTTCAGTATCGATTCCTGTATTTAAAAAAAGCCGTGAACTACACAAACATATCTATCTTATTTTGAACATATTCTACAAGCGGAACCTCACAAACAGCAGCTGTACGGCCCCTTACCTCTCATCTCAAAAACCACCCTACTAAGACAAGCAAGACATGTTGGGCATTGCTGGGTGAAGTAGTAATTTACTAAGCGTTTTGCTTAGACGGGGTTCAGAGCTGAATGAACCCGGCACCCAATGAGACTCGCACTCATTCTTGCAGGTTTGCTAGTCAGGCTTGCTAACTATTACACTACTCGAGGTGACTCACTGCTGGGAAAAGTAAGGACGAACATATAGCGATTTTCTCCGATGGACTCCTACACATGGGCACACAAGTGTTTTGGCTGACCAGCAAAAACTAATATTCTTCAGCTCTGTGTAGACACTAGATACTCTCTAGAGGAATTATCAAGTGCTATGGGTGATAGGGACGGGTGGAGAGAGAGATTCAAAGGAATTCGTGCTGTAAGCTCACTTTGATGATAATGCTGCTGATGATAACGTTTTCAAAGGTCGAACATATTTAGCATATAAACTTTAGAGACACGTGTGATGTGTGAGACGAAATGAGAGTTTTTTTTTCAGTTAACAAAATGTATCAATTATATTGTGTTTAATTGACGAATTTTATAATATCGGAATTATACAACATCGAAAATTGGCCTAGTCGGCTGAGGCTGTAGAGAACACCGTCTGCATCTCTGCAGAAGAGTAAGACCCCCTATCCAACGAGTGTCCAAGATATGACATCAAACAATCCGATGGTGAGGCTCCAGTGATACTGGAGCTTTGGGGAATGCGGAGTACGCCTTCATTGCCATTGCTCTCAAGTCAACGCTGATTTGAAGAGGTAGTACCTGATAGGGTCCTATCTATAGGCCGAATAAAACTGTTTGACATTTAAACAGTGTGAAAATAAATAACATGCTAAATTGAATCGTTAGAAATAGAACTGTTTGATCATTTAACAGGGTATGAACAAATTACTGACGTTTAATTGAATTGTTAGTGATACATAGCAGTACTTGAAATCATTTAACTTTGTTGACATGCTAAATTGAATCGTTAGCAGTAGAACTGTTTGATCTTTTAACAATGTATGTAAAAATGTGCTTATAAATCATTTGATATATATGTAAAACAGGATGTGGCATTAAATAACCAACAATGGTAGATTTGCCGTAAAACAAAACAAAACCAAACCAAGAATCGAATATCTGAACATTTTTTTAGCAGCCAAAATTCTCGATTAAGAGTTATGCCGTTGAGTTGACATGCACTCAGGCAACCTAAGCACGAATTTTTGCCATAATTCTTTTTTATTGGTTTTATTTATTGGTTCCATCATAAAACAACATATTCGGAACACCACTAGGTTCGATCCTGAGAGAATTCCTTTTTTTACTTTGGAAAGAAATTCCCTAGAATTTTACTTGATCACCCAAATTTTTTTTAGAAAGCTAATTTTGCAAAATGAACCTCTCGCCGCCATATTGCAAATTTATTTGTCAACCAATGACTGGGTCTAAAAAAACTGACAGCGATACAAAAAAAGACTATTCTCGGATTTTTTTTTTCTTGTGTGTGGAGCTAATCTATGGTTTTTACGGTTTCGACCAAAACTAAGTGGCTGACAGTTCTCTTTTTGGAACGAAATAAATACAGCATGTCTAAAAATACATGCAACCCATTAATATCGTATTTACCAACCCCTCCGCTCGGGCAGGATATGACACAAGGTCAATTTTTAAGCGGAGGTTTGAATTCAGAGTTTTCCTTCTCCAAGACTAGTTGCCTCACCAAGACTGAAGAACCCAGTCTCCTCTACTATTTACCCATAGTTGGAGGGAGAATAATTGGATTCATACCTTTCCCAAGGGTATTAGTGCTATGTGAAATGCAATCAGTCTCGTCCAGGGTTTGAACTCGTATCGCCGTGTCCATTTCCTACGACGATGACCATTACACCACGGGCACTGAATCATAAGATTATTTTACGGAACTGCCGAGTGTCAAAGCAAATAAGAATGATCTGCTCTTGTTATTAACAGATTTACCTCTTCCTTCCTTCCTTGTTTTCAAAAAATGTTTCTCAAGGCAAATGACCATTTAAAAATAAAACACTGTGAAAACTATGTTCCCCACCAAGAGGTTGACCTCTCTCATGAAGGAATAGCCGGTTGTTACTCGTATAATGCAAAGCTTTTTTTCCCAGTTAGATGGAGTTGTAGAATACACTGAATGCATCTCTGCAGAATGGTAATACTTCCCCGACAAGTGACCTGTATTAAACAATCTGATGATGCGGCTCTAGTAATGCTGGAGCTTTGAGGAAAACGGAGTACCCCTTCATTGCCATCGCTTTCAGGTCCACTCTGAACCAGATCAGTGTCACCCAATAGGACCATATCCCTGGGGCAAATAGAACTAAACTGTGTACTTATGCTAAAGTAAATTGTTTGAAATAGAACTGTTTATATGTGTAAAAATGGATGTGGCATTAAATAACCTACAATGGTTGATATGCTATTAAACCAAACCAAACCAAACAAGCGAAGCTCTTCAAATAAACTGAGAACTCGGTAGTCGTTAAACGTATATGGAAAAAAAAAAGAAAAGCGTTAAATCCTTTCGCTTACATTGAGGTTATTGATGGCAGTGCGGTAAGATATCCATCTGGCGAAGTAACGGCTGCGTTTCGATCACAGCTTGAAGCATCTCGCGTGTCTAGGTGAGTTGTGATACAACGAAACAGTCTGTGTATGGATGACAATATATATATATAAAACAAAGAAGAATTTGACAACAAAGAGTAAAAAAAAAAGAAAAAACCCAAGAAGAAAAAATAACAAAAGACGGAGAGATTGGCAAAGGTTTATTTTACTGTTTCTTGGACTAAGACAGGTTTAGTTGCAATATAAAAGAAGATTGTAGAATTCTTTTTGCTTGAAGAGAGCCGGTTACAATTTAATGATAAAGAGTGCCTCTAGTATAAATATATATATATATATATATATATATATATATATATATATATATATAGGCAGCATTTCTTCGTTAATGCAAATTTCATTAAACATAATAGACATTCTATGCCTACATATTTTCTTCTGGATCCGTTCAAATTCCCGTATTACTTTTATCGTATTGGGGGGAAATTGATTTATGTATTGTCCATAGTTGTATGTATCCCTGATGATGGCCCAAAGTCGGACAGAAAGTACTAGGGATACATACAACTATGGACAATACATAAATCAATTCCCCCCGAATACGATAAAAGTAATACGGGAATTCGAACAGATCCAGAAGAAAATATGTAGACATAAAATATTTATTATGTTTAATGAAATTTGCATATATATATATATATATATACGATCCTGGTTACAGGGCTTCTTAAGCACCTCTATCACACACACACACACACACACACACACACACACACACACACATATATATGTATATATATATATATATATATATGCTCAAGAAATTCTATGTGTAGTATCGTATGTATATATATATGCATATATATATATATATATATATATATATATATATATATATATATGCGATACTATTTACTGCGCTTCGTGAGGTGATTCAATCGTTATTAGGAACGACATACCCTTATATAAAATGAACTGCAACACAGAGCTCCCAGCGATCACCGTCAAAGCACCCTAAACAGAATAATATATAACTATCCATTGAAAGTTTTGGATTGTTTATGATTCTATTCACGAAAATGAACTTAACAACCCATTAAATCAAATACCTACACTTTTTATTCTACAAAGAGATTGCACCAATTGTAATACAATATGAAAACAGAACCATATACTTAATAAATATGTCAGTGGTAATAAGCTCTTTTCAATAATAAATACCAAGCATTTCTAGATCTATCTTTTTCGACTTTCTCAGCTATAGACTTAAATGTCTATGACCTTCGCAATCTTCCTCAATTTTCTGCCGTGTGTTTTCCGTGGCATTGTAAATATCATACTGAACTGCGGCATCGTAGTAAGAAAGTTGGCGACCATAGTCGAGGGCGACCCGAAGGCTTCTTTTTCAATAGCTACTACACCGATGTGTTGGGAGGACCTTACTCCTTCCCTCGAATTGCTTCACCTTACCCTCGATACGTACCTTATAATGCTAAGGAGGTATCAAGTACCATTTTTTAAGTCTTTGGTATGACTTGACTTGGTACTGAACTTTGGTCTCCCGGGCTATTAACGAACACTCTACCCACCTGGCTAATAAGAAGGTTATAAACGAGGTGCCCGTTGTGTAATGGTTATCGTCGTAGGAAATGGACACGACGACACGAGTTCAAATCCTGGACGAGACTGCATTTCACATAGCACTAATATCCTTGGGAAATGTATGAATCCAATTATTCTCCCTCCAGCTATGGGCAAATAGTAGGACAGAATAGGCTCTTCAGCCTTGGCGAGGCAACTAGTCTAGGAGAAGGAAAACTCTGAATTCAAACCTGATAAACTCCGTGATAAACCTTGTGTCATATCCTGCCCGAGCAGAGGGGTTGGTAAATATGGAGAAGGTTATAAACGAGTTCAAACTCCGGTCGATCTCTTACGTTCACATTTGGATTAATAACTTTAAAAAAGGTTAGAACTCACTTATTCCTCTTGATATAGGTTTAATAGTACTACTGTTTTTTTTCTACCGGGTTGTAGAAAAGAGAATCCAGTCAAAAGGGAATTGTGAAACACTCTGTATATGTAGATACATGTGGAATCAACAATCTACCAACAGTGATTGAGAGTTTACAACCTCAAGAAGAAGATATTGAAAATGAAACAAAATACGAAACATTTTTTTGCGTATTATTTCTTCGTATAATCTTTCTCAGAATCAGGCATGAGGTAACGGTTATCGTCGTTAGAAATGGACTCGACAAGCCGTGTTTGACATTTAAACAGTGTGCAAACAAATGAATTATGCAAAACTGAATTGAATTGATACTGGGTTGTAGAAAAGAGAATCAAGTCAAAAGGGAATTGTGAAACACTCTGTATATGTAGATTCATGTGGAATCAACAATCTACCAACAGTGATTGAGTGTTTACAACCTCAAGAAGAAGATATTGAAAATGAAACAAAATACGAAACATTTTTTGCTTATAATTTTTCGTGTAATCTTTCTCGGAATCAGGTATGGGGTAACGGTTATCGTAGTCAGAAATGGACTCGACAAGCCGTGTTCAAATCCAGCTGAAGCAACACCCCACAAGGCACCACCTATACGGCCACCTGCCTCCCATCAAGAAAACTATCCAATTTATACGAACCAGACATGCAGGACAATGCTGGAGAAGCTATGACGAACTCATCAGTGATGTACTCCTATGGACCCCCGCATCTGGCCAAGCAAAAGCAGGACGACAAGCTCGAACATACATACAGCAGCTATGTGAGGATACGGAATGTAGCCCTGAAGACCCGCCAGAGGCGATGAATGATAGGGACAAGTGGTGAAAGAGGATCAGGGATATCCATGATAGCGGCACATGATGATGATGATGATTCCTATTGAACACTATTCATTCATTTGAACACAATCAAATGGCACCAAGTATTACGATATAATAATAACAATTCAATTTAGGCAAACAGTAAATGTGTTTCAACTATTGCTATTTAACACTAATAATTCTATTCAGCAGTATTCATTCATTTTCATAAAGTTAAATTATTTCAAATATTACAATGTAACCATAATTCAATTAATCATCAATGATTTGTTTACACACATTTAAATGAGCAAGTAGTTCTATTCTCAACAATTCAAAATGTCAATTATTTGACCCACAGATAAAAACCTAACAGGTTCTATCAGTCGAGGCCAGTGTGGACCAAAGAGCAATGACAAGGAAATGGTACTCCATATTAACCAAGGCTCCAGGTGTGGAGCCTCACCATCAGATGGTTGAATGTCATATTCAGTACACTTGTTTGGGGATGGTCTTACTCTTTTGCAGAGACGCAGACAGTGTATTCTATACGCTCAGCTAAATGACCTTGACATTTACTCAGCTTAACTTGAATGACTGGACCCTCTTAACTATCAATCGTCAGCGGTATAGCCTTTTTAATCAACTATTTTACGTAAGACAACTTTACCAATTGTTCTAATTAATGTTATTTTACCAATGTTTCTAATGGCCCCATCGTCTGGGTTGCAAAATACAGAGACTGCATCTCTGCAGAGGGGTGAAACTACCCCACCCCCAACGAGTGTCCTGGATATGACACTAAACAATCTGATGGTGAAGCTCCAGTAATGCTGGAGCTTTGAGTAATGCAGAGTATCCCTTCATTGTTATCACTCCCAGGTCCATTCGGACCCGGAGTAGTAGCACCTGATAGGGTCCTATCTATGAATTAAATAGAACTAAACTGAGTACTTATTCTAAACTGACTTGTTTGAAATAGAACTATTTTGGTATTTTAACTGTGTACTTATGCTAAACTGAATTATTTGAAATAGAAAAGTATTTGATATTTAAACTGTGTACTTATGCTAAACTGAATTGCTTAAAACAGGATTGTTTTGACATTTTTACTGTGTATTTCTGCTAAACTGACTTGTTTGAAATAGAACTGTTTTGACATTTTTAACTGAGTACTTATGCTAAACTGAATCATTTGAAATAGAACTTTATTTGATATTTAAACTGTGTACTTATGCTAAACTGACTTGTTTAAAATAGGATTGTTTTGACATTTTTACTGTGTATTTATGCTAAACTGAATTGTTTGAAATAGAACTGCTAATATGTATAAAAATGGATTTGGTATTAAATAGAGCCTACAATGGTTCATATGCTATAAAACCAAACCAAACCAAGTCAAAACAAACCATTTTTTTAAGTCATGATAAATGGCTTTAGAAATTCTGAGTGAAAGCTTTATAAACGTTGATGCACAACGACACACAACCATGGAACGAAGATCAAACATTGTGGATGCATGAGCTAATTAAAAAAGAAAATTAAAAAAAAGAGAAAGAAAGAAAACGAATTATGAAAAACTAGTTTTCTTCTTCTGCTTAAATATTTTTCATTAATTCGACTTTGATTCTGATTCTTTCCCGACACACATGTTGTTTTTTTTATTATTATTTTTCTTTATTTTCGATTTTTTAAATTTTGTTTGTGTCCGCATTCCTTTTTAATTAGAAAGTTTTTAATTAGAGAGTCAGCTTTTCGAAGCTAATAAAGCCTTCGTTTTCCAGAAAATCGATCAAGGATTTCCCTTCCCTCAACATTGATCTGTTTTATTAAAGAGAGAGTATTTGCTGGTGTAGTCCAATGATTAAAACGAAGTTATAGGTTTGAAGTGCCAAACCAGGTAAATTACATTTTATCTCTTGTCTGACTCGTGGCTGTCAATGTGGTTGTTATAACTTTCATATTTATCACTTTCTGTCTGTCTTTCTTTCTTCAATTTTCCTTTTTCCATCGTTCAAATCTTTTCTTTGTTTTTTTTTTCTTGTATTTGTTTTGAAAAATTTATTCATTCATTTATTTATTACTAATTTGTTTTCTTCCTTCTTTTCTTAAATTCCTCCTTTTTTCCCTACAATTTCTTTCTTTCTTTACTTACTCACTTGCTTATCTTCTTTCTTTCTTTCTTTCTTTCTTTCTTTCTTTACTTATTCAATTGATTACATTCTTTCTTTCTTTCTTTCTTTCTTCAATTTTCCTTTTTCCATCTTTCGTATCTTTTTATTTTTTCTTCTTATTTTGAACAAAATCTTTCTTTCTTTCTTTCTTTCTTTCTTTCTTTCTTTCTTTCTTTCTTTCTTAATTGACTTGTTTTCTTTCTTCATTTGTTATTTTTTCTTCTACCATCCTTCAAAATTTTTCTTTTTTTTACTTTTTCATGTTATTTTGAGAAAAAAAAATAGGTGTAACGTTCACAAAGTACTCTTTTTTTCCCTCTATAAACAAGAAACTGGTTAATCTGTGAACGTGCTTTGCTGCAACATCGTAGCAAGCGAGTTCAATCTCCAATTATACTCTTACGTTCACTTTTGGACTAATACCCATACGAAAGGCATGAACCCCTTTATTCTCCTCAGCTATGTGTTAAATAGTGCCACAATTGTACTTTTAAAAGGAGGGTATTGGTATTAAATAACCCAAGAAGGTTGATATGCCATTAAACAAAGAAAGCACTCCTAAGACTGAATACACAGTAGAAAATTCTGCTTTGATAAAAATAATTACTAAACACTTTTAGGTTGGGTTTTATGGCATATCAATCATTTTAGGTTATTTAAAACTAAATCCATTTTTATAAAAATAATCAGTTCTATTTCAAACATTTCAGTTTTGCATGAGTACACAGTTTAATTATCAAAAAACATTTCTATTTCAAGCTATTCAGTTTAGTCAAAGTGTTGTAATTCAAACAAGTCAGTTTAGCATAAGTACGCAATTTAAATGTCAAAATAGTACTATTTAAAGTAATTCAGTTAAGCATAAGTTTGCATTTTAGTTTTCTTAGATCCATAAATAGGACCCTATCAGGTGCTATCACTCCAGAGCAGATTAGACCTGAGAGCGATGGCAATGAAAGGGTACTCCGCATTCCTGGAATTTCACAATCAGATTGTTTACGGTCATATCTAGGACACTCGTTGTGGAGGGGTCTTTTACCCCTCAGCAGTGGTGCAGTCGGTATATTCTAAAGTCCCACCCGACTAGGCAACTGAACACTTTTACACATAAATAAAAAGAATTGTATCCTAAGACAGATTAACACAGCGAAATACGCAAAGAAATTTAAGTAGAACCCCCAAATAGTCTGACATAAGATAACTATTGTTGGGATCTAAGGGCGGATCTAATTCGCTTAACTGGTGATTTAATCTACAAAATGATCCTGTTAACCGGTGCTCCATGGTGAGGCGTGGATGGTGTTAGGACTGAGGTGGGGGGGGTGGTGAAATATGCAACACGGATTTTTCTTTTAAACAAGAACAACATTAAACAGATTTTATGGTTTCGATGTTGTAGTTGGGATTAGTCACGAGTCAAATGCAATTAAGATGGACACAAAACAACGACTAAAAGCCAATCCTGTAACGAAGTCTATTTCTTTCTTGACGTCTCTTTTCCTTCTTTCTTCTTTTTTTCTTTTCAATGAAACCTTTCAAGGTTTGGAATAAGAAAAACAAATGCTTCAACTTTTAAAACAATTTGATTAAAAAAATATCTATCTATCTATCTATCTATCTATCTATCTATCTATCTATCTATCTATCTATCTATCTCTCTCTCTCTCCCCTCTCTCTCTCTCTCTCTCTCTCTCTCTCTCTATATATATATATATATATATATATATATATATATATATATATATATATATATATTAAAAATGGAGAATTTATTTTCAATATCCATTTTCTTTATTTTGTTTCTTTATTTCACTAAAAGTATTTTCTTTCTTTCTTCTTTTCTAAATTCTTTCTTTCTTTCTTTCTTTCTTTCTTTCTTCCTTTTTTCTTTCTTTCTTTCTTTAAAAGTACTTTCTTTCTTTTTTGAAATCATTCCTTTCTTTTTATATCTTTTCAAATACTTTCTTTCTTTCTTTCTTTCTTTCTTTCTTTCTTTCTTTCTTTCTTTCTCAAATCCTTCATTTCTTTCTTCCGTTTCGAATCCTTTCTTTCTTTCTTCTTTAAAATCTTTTTTCTTTCTTTCTTTCTTTCTTTCTTTCTTTCTTTCTTTCTTTAAAGTCCTTTCTTTTTTCTTCTTTTTCAGATCTTTTCCTTTTTTCTTTCCAATTCCTTTCTAATTTTTCTCCTTTATCAAATTCTTTCTTTCTTTCTTTCTTTCTTTCTTTCTTTCTTTCTTTCACATCAGTACTTTTTTCTTTCTCTCCTTTCAAATCATTTTTTCCTTCTTTCCTTCTTTCTATTTTCAAATTCTTTATTTCTTTATTTTTCATTTTTCAAATCATTTCTTTGTTTCTTAAAATTTCTTTCTTTCTCTCTCTCTTTCTTTCTTTCTTTCTTTATTTTCAAATTTTTCTTTCTTCAATTTATTCTTTGTTTCTCTTTTTCACCAAAATTATTTCATTCTCATTTTTCAAATACTTTTTTGGTTGTTTCTTTCTTTCTTTCTATCTTTGTTTCTTTTTTGTTACCTTTTTCTCTAAAAGTATTTTGCCTTTTTCAACCCTTCCTCTATTACTTGCTTTATTAAATTTTTTTCAACACTTTCTTTTTTCATTTCGTTCTTTTTTCTTACTTTTGCCTTTTTAAAAAAAATTTCCTTCTATTTAGAACATTGTTTTCTTTCTTTCCTTCTATCTTTCATTTTTCTTTATTCATTCTATCCTATATCTAATCCATTTTTGGCTTTTTAAAAAGCATCTTCTTTTCTTTTTTCTTACGTTTTTTTTCCTTCTTTTTCTTTCTTTTTTCTTTCTTTTCTTAATTATTTATTTTTCCCCAAACTTCTTCTAATTTTTTGTCCTAATTTGAACACTTTCTTTTCTTTCTTTTGTCTGTCTTTTTTCTTTCTCTTTTCATTCTTCTTTGAATTATTTCTTCATCCCCCCTTTCTATCAATTTCTAAGCAATAGGAAGCACCGTTTATAGTTGTACTATAAATTTTCTAAGAAATCAACGGTAAAAGATCCTTTTATATTCCAGAAGATTGTCACCACGACTGCTACAACCAAAACATTTACTTGAACCGGATTGTTTTCGACTCAGACTCATAGGGGCAAACCAATATTTCAGCAATGTGTAAACACTTTTTGACTAAAACATGCTTCTCAAAGCTAACCACATATTCTTCAGTTAATTTCGCTTTTTTTTTTATTGAATTCTGTGTGACAGCAAATCTTTTCTTGTGACTGGCACTCTTCGAAATAATAATTATTATTATTAATTTCGGTGTGAGTATTTTTTAAACCAACTCTAACAGATGGATTTTCTCTTAAGTCTAAGTGATAGTTTATCTCCTCAGGTTTCTACAGTGAAGAGAGTTAAACGTAGTCAATATCTAACCTGGTCGGCTGGGGCTGCCAGCATATATGCAAAAGGATAAGACCCCCCGCACCCAACGAGTGTCCTGGATATGATACAATCTGATGTTGTGGCTGTAGTCTTAGAGCTTTGAGGAATGTGGTGTACTCCTTCATTTCTATTGCTCCCAGGTCCACTCTAACCTGGAGTGGTAGCCCCTGATACAATCCGATCTATGGGTCAAATAGAACAGTTTGACATTTAAACAGTGTGCAAACAAATGAATTATGCAAAACTGAATTGTTAGAAACATTTTTTGCTTTTCGTGTAATCTTTCTCGGAATCAGGTATGGGGTAACGGTTATCGTCGTCGGAAATGAACTCAACGAGCCGTGTTCAAATCCAGCTGGGGTCAGTCAGCTGGGACAGTAAAATATACCGATTACATCTCTGCAGAGGGATAAAACAACACCCCAAACGAGTGTCATGGATATGACACTAAATAACCTGATGGTGAAGCACCAGTAATGCTGGAACTTTGGGGAATGTGGAGTACCTCTTCATTGCCATCACTCTCAGGTTCACTCTGACCCGGAGTGGTAGCGCCTGATAGGATCTTATCTATGAGTCAAATAGCATTGTTTGGCATTTAAACTGTATTCAAACAAATGACTTATGCTGAAAGGAATTGTTTGAAATTGAACTGTTTGATCATTTAACTGTATATACAAATGACTGATGCTTAATCGAATTCTTAGTGATACATAGCAATACTTGAAAATATTTAACTGTGTGCAAATAAAATAATAGTATTCAATAGAATAATTAGGGTTAAATAGCAATAATTGTAACCACTTCACTGTGAGCAAACAAATGATAATTATTGAATAGAATTATAAGTGTTAGATAGCAATAACTGAAACAATTGTTGTTTGTTTGAGTACACAGTTTAATTGTCAAAAACATTTCTTTTTCAAGCTATTCAGTTTAGTCAGACAGTTCTAATTCAAACGATACGGCCACCTGCCTCCCATTACGAAAACTATCCAAGTTAGACGAACCAGACATGCAGGACACTGCAGGAAAATCAGGGACGAGCTCATAAGTGATGTACTCCTATGGACCCTCACATATGGCCGGGCAAAAGCAGGACGACCAGCTCGAACATACATACAGCAGCTATGTGAGGATACGAGATGTAGCTCTGAAGACCTGCCGGAGGTGATGAATGATAGGGAGAAGTGGCGAGAGAGGGTCAGGGATATCCGTTCTGGCGGCACGACATGATGATGATGATGATAATGAACGTAATAGTGCGACTGGAGTTCGAACTACGTTTCGGCAGTCCAGCACGTTAACCATTACACCACGAGGACACCCCCTCGTCTGCGAAGAGTTAAAATGAATCTTAAAATATCACGCAATGCTTACTGTGAAGAAATAACAGTAATACGATTATGCAAACCAATCAGTTCTAACTTATTTAAAACTGAAATTACCGACAAACTGTGTGCTAACAAAGAAATGTTGTTAAATTTTGACTTATATTAGAAACAATACTTGAAACCCATTAACTGTGTGCAAAAACAATATGAGCTCAGTCTTGAATGAAAAAGTTATCAAGAAAATGCGTTTAAAAATCATATTCATATACCTATGTATAAAGTGGAGTTGGCATTAAATAAAGTACCTTGGTTGATATACCATAAAACCCAACCAAACCAAATCATATATATTTAATATAAATGTATAAAAAGGGTTTGGCATTAAATAACCTACAATGGTTAATATGCCATAAAACCCAACCAAATCAAATCATATATATTTAATATATATGTATAAAGAGGGTTTGGCATTAAATAGCCTGCAGTGGTTAATATGCCATAAAACCCAACCAAACCAAATCATATATATTTAATATAAATGTATAAAGAGGATGTGGTATTGAATAACATGAAGTATTCCATTCGTTTCTGTAGCCTTTTTTCCAAGTTTAAAACAGAATTTTATTGCATATCGTTCTTCTAAAGTGGCCTCACGTCCAGATTGCATTTTTGAAATTCACCAGCTGTGACAATCAGGCTTTAGTGGGGTGTATTCCAATTACTGCTGTAGCTGTTGATTTGAACCTGGAATCATAAAAATTGGTCAGTCATCTCATAAGATGTATAGCAATAACAGACTGAATTTTCAAGAGTCTACGACAATTTCAAATGCCTGTACAAAAAAGTCTTGAAACTTATTGAATACACCACGTACCATTTGTACGTATGGTCGAACTGAAATTTCCTGCACATTTCCAAGTGGATCTCCTTGCCGAACCAATCGTGTCTCGCCTTGTACTCCTTCTGTGCTAATTTGCTGCATTCACTTATTATTATATTGATCGTTGGTTTTTCACTGAAGTCTGAGTGACAGCAAGTCTCCTCAAGTCTCCAGGACTCTTCCTAGTATTCTGGCAGTTTTCAACAATGCTGTCGTTTGGATAGTCTCCACTCGTCCGCCAACATCCAAGTCCTCTTCTCCCTTTAGTAATCCCTTAGTTATTGTTCCAAACGCACCAATTACAATTGGTATAATTGTCACTTGCATGTTCCACAGTTTTTTCAGTTCCCTAGCAAGGTCGAGGTACTTATCCTTCTTTTCACATTCTTTCAGTTTTATTCTGTGGTCAGCCGGGACAGCAAAGTCGATTATTTTGCAAGTTCTCTTATTATTATTTTTATTATTATTATTATTATTATTATTATTATTATTATTATTATATTTGAGTTTTCCACAGTAGTCTTAACTGACAGTTTTTCATTAAAATCTGAGTGGCAGCAACTTTCTTCGGGTCTGCAGGACGCTTTTAAAATGATAATAATGATAATCGCAAGAAAAAATCAACCACCTTATATACATGGACGACATCAAACTGTTGCCAAGAATGAAAAAGAATTGGAAATCCTTCAAGAAGCCGTGAGGATATACGGTGATAAATAGGAATTGAATTTGGCATAGTAAAATGTGAACGATAAATGACGGAAGGAATAGAACTGCCCAATCAAAATAATAATAATAATAAAAATAATAATAATAATCAGAACGCTCAAAGAAAAGGACACTTACAAATACTTAGTTTTATTGAAAGCGGACACAATCAAACAAGCGAAGATAAGAGAAAAAATCAAAAAAGAATACCTCAGGAGAACGAGAAAATTTCTTGAAACCGAACTACTTAGCAGAAATCTCATTGTTTGTGTAGGCTGTTCAACTTGTAAATTATTCGGGACCATTCTTAAAGTGGACGGAAGAAGAAATTCAATATTGTTCCAGAGAACAAGAAAACTCCTGACAATGCATAAGGCCTTACACCCAAGTGATGACGTAGACAGGCTGTATGTGTCAAGAAAAGAAGGAGGAAGACGACTCACCAGCATTCAAGATAGCGTCAAATAACTATACAAACGACTAGAAGTCTGCATACAAAAAGCGCAGAGGAAGACTGATTACAGTGACCAGAAACTATACAAACAACACAAACATCAACAGAAGAAAAATAGCGAGAAAACAAAAATGGCAAGAGAAACAACTGTATGGACATTTCAATGGACAAACAAGCGAAATCTCACGCGAGAAGACTTGAACATGGCTAAGAAAGGGAAACCTCAAGAGAGAAACTGAATCTCTTGCGGTAGCAGCAAAAAAGAACGCCATAGGAACCAACTATATCAAACCAAGAATGAAGAAGAGAAATCAAAAGAGAAGATGTAGATTATACAGTGAAAGAGACGAAACGATTAATCACATAATAAACTAATGCAGTTACTTAGTGTAAAGAGAGTATAAGACAAGAAACGACTGGTTGGGCGAGGTAATCTGCTGGTAATTGAGCCTGAAGTATAAATTTGACCATACGAACAAGTGGTTTATGCACAACCCAAAATCCATCCTAGAAAACGAGATGCACAAACTCCTTTTGGATTTGAGATACAAAAGGATCCCCTAATCTCGGCTAGACAACCAGGCCTGGTGATATTCAAAAAATTATTTTAATATTATTAATCGAAGCAAAATATTGCTTTTACGAAATAATAATTCAAATTCCTAAATAGTTAGAGAAGTACAGTGATACATCGAGATATGAAATTGATTCTTTCCGGAGGGGTTTTTGTATATTGGAAATTTCATATTGTGAGACAATATTTACCCTATAGATGGCGTATTTCGCTCCAGCCCCTGCATTAAAGCAATCCTAAAAAGTTTAAATATTATACCCACCCGAAGGAATATATTCGTTTTTGACAACATACCCATTTACATAAAGTTTGAAAAACAAGGAGAAAATGATAAAATCAATGAAAAATAATAATAAATGTCACGAATAATGACATTTTACCTTTTGAGTCGGGCACTTTTAATTTTCGTTTTCGTATCTTGAATATTTTTTCATTAATTTCGGAAATTTCTTCGAAGCCCGTTTCATATTCTGAATTTTTCATATAATCGGGTCTCCATAAATCGAACGTCCACTATTTTAGAATATGTGTTTCCTTTTGTCAACGTTAATTTTGTTTGTTTGTTCCTTTTATACATATTTGGCGATAAATAACGTTTTTCAATATCGAACTCGTTATATCTGTTATATCCTAACCTTCTTCCGAAAAAACTCTTCATTATGTATAAACGGAAATTACAGAATTAAAACAATAAAATCTATAACTATTTAGAAATAACTGAAGCGAATGATATTAAACATATTGTGAATATAGAAAAAATAAATAAATAGAAATTATATTGAAGAATAAGATCCATATTAAAAGCACAATCACACGCAAAAATCAAATTATTAAAATTAACATTTTTGCAATACAGGTAATGACATGTAGTAAGTTTTTTTTTTATAGTAAACTGAACGTTAGCAAAAAAAAAAAAAAATTCATACTAAAATCAGAAAGCAATTAATCTGCCACAGACTGCGTCACAAAAGAGCAGCTATAGAACATCTCTACATCAAAAGAGAAAAGAAGAGTGAAAAAAACTTAATGCAACAAGAATTGACCAGCAAAAAATCACTATAGGATTAAAGAAATACTCAGAAACGGCAACAGATTGGATGCTACAGTTAGTAAACATACACGAGAAGCAAAAAAAAAAAAAAAAGAAAGTTCAATTAATATAAGAAGTAATAAATTTACTAAGCAACTCGACCTCACACCAAAAGAAATAGACTTAAAAGATCAAGCAAAAGATCCAGCAAAAACATCAAGAAAAAAGTAAAAGACAAGGACAAAATCTATTAAAAACACCAGGAAACAAAACTCTACATAGTCAATGCGCTAAGAATTAGAAATGCTGATTTAAATATAGTAAAGACTAATCGATGGCTGAAAAGTGTCGGACTGAAGGAGGAGACAAAGGGGTTAATAATAGAAGCGCGAGATCAGAGCCAATTAACTAGAGACTCTCAGACAAATATAAAGAAGGGATGAAGACTAACATGTCGACTGTATGAACAAAAATCTGAATAAACTTATTTTATTTTGTGTCCGGTAGCTCAATCCTAATACCAATCGATTATAAAGAATTGTAAATATAGTAAAGACTTATCGAAGGCTAAAAAGTGTTGGACTGAAAGAGGAGACAAAGGGGTTAATAATAGATGCGGGAGATCAGAGCCAATCAACTAGAGACTCTCAGACAAACATAAAGAATGGATGAAGACTAACATGTCGACTGGATGAATAAAAATCTGAATAAACTTATTCGTTTGTGTCCGGTAGCTCAACCCTAACACCAATAGACTATAAAGAAAAGCAAAATAATATAGGACATATTCATTGGGAAATCTGTAAATATTATGGAATATTGAATTGTGAAAAATAGTAAAAACACCTACAAGAACCAGTGATAAAAGACGAAGTTCGTATTCTTTGGGAGTAGTCCAGATGTTGTAGTTAAAGACTATAAAAGAAAATATGCTTTCTTATTGATATAGCTGAGCCAACATAACATATCAATCAAAGAATATTATAAAATAAGAAGATACAAAGACATGGAAATAGAAATTGAGAAAATGTGACACCTTAAAACTACCACCTTGTCTGTGGAAACTCTCGGTATGAACAAGAAAAGGACAGATAAATATATTAAATAGATGACTATTATTGGTTTTTATTGGTTTCTTTGTTTAATGGCATATCAACGCTTGTAGGTTATTTAATGCCAAATTCATTCTCCAAGAAGAACAGTAGTGATACTATTTAAACCATAGCTGGGAGGATAAGGGGGTTCATACCTTTCCCAAGGGCATTTGCCCGAAAGTGAACGTAATAGCGCGACTGGAGTACGAACTCGCGTACTACGATTCCGGAGTCCATCGCTTTAACCATTACACCACGAGTACACCCCCTAGATGACTATTAGCTGCAGCCAATATGATATCCAATATACGTAATTGCACTTTGTGGAACTGCACATCTCCTGAGTTGAGTACTATCTGTCTAACTGAAAAAATATCACTCAAAAGAGTCAACAAAAATATATACACATAGAATACTTATTATCACTGCCTTCTCTCGTGCTAGGTCTTGGATAAAGACCCGGTGAAGGATTGTAAAAAACAAAAAATAAAATAGAAAACACAGAAGGAGTATAAGGCGAGACACGATTGGGTCGGCAAGGTGATCCACTTGAAATGTGCAGGAAATTTCAATTCGACCATACAAACAAATGGCATATGCACAACCCGGCACGTATCCTAGAAAATGACTCGCAAAAACTTGTATGAGACTTTAACATACAAATGAATCACCAAATCCCGGCCAGAAGACAAGACCTCATAATAATCAACAAAAAAAAAAGAGAATCTGCAAAATTGTCGACTTTGCTGTCCCGGCGGACCACAGAATAGATGTGGAAGAAAGTGAAAAGAAGGATAATTACCTCGACCTTGCAAGAGAATTGAAAAGCTGCGGAACATGAAATTAACGACTGTGCCAATTGTGATTGGTGCGTTAGGCACAATAACTAAAGGATTATGAAAAGGCCTGGAGGACTGGGATGTTGGCGAATGGGTAGAGACTATCCAAAACGACAGCATTGCTAAGAACGGCCAGAATCCTGAGACGAGTCCTTGAGACGTCGTTAGACTTGCTGTCACTCAAACTCCAGTGAAAAACCATCAGCTAACACTGATGTGAAAAGCTCTAAATGAGTAAATAATAATAATAATAATAATAATAAATCTATGGGCGTTTTACACGACTAATAAACAACATCTCACACGATAAAACCTGGACCTGGCTAAGAAAAGTAAACTTTCAGAGAGAAAAAGAATCTCTCTTAATAGCAGCACAAAACAACGCCATAAGAACCAATCATATCAAGGCGAGAATAGATAAGACCCAAGAAAATAGCAAATGTAGGTCATCCGGTGACTGAGACGATACGATAAATGCAGCAAATTAGCACAGAAGGAATGTAAGACTAGACACGACTGGGTGGGCAAGGTGATCCACTGGGAAATGTGCAAGAAATTTAAATTTGACAATACGAACAAATGGTATGTGCACATCCCAGCACCTGTCCTAGAAAATGATTCACATAAACTTCTATCGGACTTTGACATACACATGGATCACCTAATCTCCGCAAGAAGACCAGACCTAATAATAATCAACAACAACAACAAAAAAAAAAGAGAATTTGCAAAATTGTCGACTTAGCTATCCCGGCTGACCACAGAATAAAACTGAAAGAATGAGAAAAGAAGGATAATTACCTCGACCTTGCTAGAGAATTGAAAAAACTATGGAACATGAGGTTGACGATTGTACCAATTGTAATTGGCGCTTTTGGCAAAGTGACTAAAGGATTATTAAAGGGTCTGGAGGACTTGAAAGTTGGCGGACGAGTGGAGACCATCCAAACTACTGCATTATTGAGAAAGGTCAGAATACTGAGAAGAGTCCAGGTGACTTGAGATGACTTGCTGTCTCTCAAACTCCAATGAAAGACCATGAATTCACGCCGATGTGAAAAACTCTCTAAGAGTAAATAATAATAATAATAATAATAATAGTGCGCTCGGGACATTCCTTAACGGCTGAGGAAAGAAACTTGACCGTCTAGAAATCAGAGAACAAGAAGAGACCATTCAGATTATAGCGTTATTAATATTGGACTGATTACTGAGAAGTGTTCTGGGGACTCGAGAAAACTTGCTGTCACTCAAACACCAGTGTAAGACCATCAGCTACTGCTGGTGGGAAAAACTCTCAAGGAGTGACATAACACAGAAAAGAGTGAATAAAAAAGATAAATACATAAATGCATATAATCCCTATCTTCCCTCATGCTAGGTCTTGGGTAAAGACCAAATGACAGATTATAAGAAACGGAAAGCAAAGATGAAAGTTAAGTAATAATGATAATAATAATAATAGTCAACGTAAAAGAGAACCTGCCGCATAATGGACTTGGCTGTTCCGGCTGAACAAAGGATAAAATGGAAGTAAAGCAAAAAGAGAAAAAAGTGCCAGGACCTTGCTAGAGAACTGAAAAAACTATGAAACATGAAAACGACGGTGGTACCAATAACAATTGGCCCACTCGTTACAGTCACCAAAGGATTTCTAAAGGGACTGGAGGATATGAAAATAAGAGTACAGGTGGAGACCATCCAAATTAGAGAATTACTAAGATCGGCTAGAATACCGAGAAGCGTCCTGGAGACTTGAGAACACTTGCTGTCACTCAATTTCCAGTGAAAGCCCATCAGCTAACGTTGGTGTGATAAACTCTCAAAAGAAAAAAAAAAAGAAATAATTGTTATTATTGTAGATTTTACTTGTCGAAGAGTATCTGTATCTGATGATTATCGCCGAAGATCAAGTGACAGCAAGTCAATATTTTTCACAATATTGTAGATTCTCCTTTGTGTATTTGTCGATTTCAGTCATGGTTTCCTTTTGCTTGTTATCCATTCTGCTTCGAATTTCCAACGTATTATAATCTTTTTACACTTCTTAAACTTTTACACGAGAACTATCTATCATTATTCTCATTATTCTAATCATTATCATTATCAACAGTAGTAGTAGTAGTAGTTGTAGTATCAATGATAGAATTAGTAATTATAGGATCAATATTTAAGTCTATTCAAAAGAATTAAATTTCAGCCACTTTAGATATTTACAATTGTTTAATTTCTGCCAAAAGAAAGAAATAAAGAGCATTTGTGACCAACGGTTTTTTTTCCATGCGCAGAGGGCAAGCTTTTATTTTGCGGTTCGCGCCATTGGTGGGATTGTCGGGCTGGATTTCATTGTGCGTTTCGACTGCTTTGCCACATGTAAAGTTTGTCACGCAGATGGCCGTGTGGTTATCGTCAAGGTTTGCGCGGCAGAAACACGACGCGGCAGCTTGTCTTTTTGGCTAATGTCAAATTGTTTTTATCTGGACATGAATGCAAAATAAAAGAAAGAAAGAAAGAAAGAAAGAGAAGAGAAGAGAAGAGAAGAGACGAATGGAAGAAGAAGAAAAAGGAAGAGAATGGCAGTAAAGAAAGAAGAAAAAGAAAAAAGAGAAGGTTTTAAGAGGAGAGTAAATAAGATAATATGAAGATTGAAAGAAAGAAAGGGAAGAAATAGAGAGTCACGTGCACAAAAAAGAAGAAAAATCATTTAACGAAGAAAGAAAGAAAGAAAGAAAGAAAGAAAGAAAGAAAGAAAGAAAACGTCAGAAAAGAACGGAAAAGGAGAAAAAGCATAGTGGGGACAATAAAGAAAAAATTGAAAGAAAGAAAGAAAGAAAGAAAGAAAAAAAGCGAGAGAGAGAGAGAGAGAAAGAGAGAGAAAGAACAGATAGAAAAAGCAGATGACGAGAGAAAAGAAGGAAAAAAGAAGAAAGAAGAAAGAGAGGGAAAGCAAAGAGAGGAAAATAAATAAAATTATATAAAGAACAAAACAAAAAGAAGAAAACAGAAAGAATGAAGAAAGAATGGAGAAAGAGAAAGATATTCACTCACAGGAAAGAAAGAAAGAAAGAAAGAAAGAAAGATAAATACACAGAAAAGTAAAACAAAGAAAAAATACACAGGGGAGATTAAAGAAAAATAATATAATAAACAAGAGAGAGAGGGGGGAGGGTAAGGGCGGAAAGAAAGAAAGAAAGAAAGAAAGAAAGAAAGAAAGAAAGAAAGAACATAACTGAATAGAAGAAAAGAACGAAGAAAATGAAATAGGAATATTGGAAAGAAAGAAGGAAAGAAGACAAAAAACAGGAAACAAAACGAAAAGAAAGAAGAAAAGAAGAAATCAATGAAGTCAACAAAGAGAAAGAAAAAGGCATATAAGTGAAAACAGTAATTGAATAACAAAATCTGACAAAACAAAAAGAAATAAGAAATATAATAACTTGAAGATAGAAAGAAATGGAAGAAAACAAAAAGAAAGAAAGAAAAACGAAAGAAAGAATAGTAAAAAGCGTCAAAAAGAAAAAAAAAGAATTAGAAGGAAAAAAATAAATAAGTAAAAAGAAAAGCCGTCAGAAAAAAAAGGGAAAATAAATAAAAATGCTTGATAGAAAGTGCGAGGAAGAAAGAAAGTAAGAAAAATGAAGAAAAGAGAAGAAGAAAAAAAGTAAGACAGAACGAAAGAAAAAGAAAACTACAAAGAAATTATGGATAAAAATTAGAAATAGAAATCGATAGAAAATAAAAGAAAGAAAAAGAAAAAGAAAAAAAGAGAGAAATTATAACGAAAGGAAAAAAGAGAATATACAAGAAAGAAAAGAAGAAAAAAGAGTGGAACAAAGAAAAATATGGAAACAATAAATGAAAAAAATAAATAAAAACAAAGAAAAGGTAATAAAGAGACAAAAAGAAAGAAAGAGAATTAAAAGAAATACGTTTAAGAGAAAAAACAAGTAGAAAAGCCAAGAGACTGAAAGAAAAAAAGCAAAGGTTTAGATTTTAATGAAAGCAAAAAAGATTTATGGAAAGAAAGAATAAAAGAAACAAAGAAACAAAGAAAGAAACAAACAAACAAACGAACAAACAATAACAAATAAACGAAAGAAAGGAGAAAATCAGGAAAAAGAAAAAGGAAAATAAAAAGAAATCATTTTAACGAAATAGGGATGAAAGAAAAAGAAAAAGAAAGAAGTAAAAAGAAATATATTGAAAGAAAGAAAGAAAGAAAGAAAGAAAGAAAGAATTTGAAAAAAAAAACAAAAAAGGTAAATATATGAAAGAATAAGATGCAAAGAAAGAAAGAAAGAAAGAAAGAAAATTAAAAAAAGGTAAATATAAAAGAATGAGATGTAAAGAAAGAAAGAAAGAATTGAGAATGCAAAATACAAACAATAAAGGCAAAGCTATAATATGAGAAAGAAAGAAAAAAGAAAGAAAGAAGTGATTTAGAAAAAAAGGAGCGAGAAAAAACGAAAAAAGAGTAGAATAAGTCGGAATACAAAAATAGAAAAATAATAATGAAGAAACTTCACCCCGCAAAAAAACAAAAACGAAAAAAAAAGAAAAAAAACAATGACGAAAGAGAGAACAATAGGAACGATAAACAAGAAAAAACAAAAAAACAACGGTAACAAATAAAAAAAAGTACATTTTATATTAAGAAGAGACAGAATAAAAATAGAAATGATAAAGCAAAAAAAAAACAAAACAAAACAAAAAAAAAAAACAACAACCCCAAAAAAAACCCAAAAGGGCAAAAATAAAAGAAAGAAAAAACAAGAGAAAAATAAAAAGAATGTAAGAAAATAAATTTAAGATATTAACGAAAGTGGAGGAATTCAAATGAAGCAATATATTTTTCGGCTTATGTCAAATAGTTTTATTTTAAATGAATAAAAGGAAGAAAGAAATGAAAGAAATATAAGGATGGCTTTGGCATTTAATAACTCACGAAGGTTGATATGCCTTTAAATAAAGAAGCATTTTTTTATTGAAAAAAAAATAGAAAAAGAAAGAAGTTGAAGTGTTTGAAAGAGCAAAAGAGGGAATATAGAACACAAAGAAGCAAGTAAGGAATAAGAAACAGAAATATATATAAATACGTATCTAGCCATGTGATACAACGAAACAGTCTGTTTGTGGATGACAATACATATATATATACATATATATATATATATATATATATATATATATATATATATATATATATGAACCTTTCCCTGTACTATAAATGAAAGCAATCGTGATAAATAAAATATTTCAAGTTCGATTTCAGCATTCCTTAGGAGAGTTTTAAATCAGCTCTAACTTATGGTTTTCCACGGAAGTCCAAGTGGCAGCAAGTCTCTACTGGTCTTCAGGATTCTTCTAAGTATCCTAGCCGATTTTAGCTGTGCTGTGGTCGGGAAAATTTCAATTCTTCCTCTAATCCCTTGACCATTCAAGTTTTTTCCAGGTTCCTGGAGACTGTTCCAAGTTCCCCAAATACAACTGGTATCACTGTTACTTTCATGTTACATAGTTTTTTAAGCTCTCTAGTAAGGTCCTGGTATTTTTTCAGCTTTTCAATTTCTTTCACCCTGTTGTGCGTTGTTACAGGAAAATCCTAGATGACAAGTTCTTTTCATATGGTTAATTAAGATCAAGTCTTGTTTTTTTTTTGCCTGTACTAAATGATCCATTTCTATAACAAATTCTTCGAGAAGTTCAAACGTTTCATTTTCTGAGAGCCCTGAACGGTACCTAAAGATTCTGTTTCGTAGATATCATCATCATCATGACGTGCCGCTTGCACGGATCTCCTTGACCCTCTCTCGCCACTAGTCCCTATTGTTCATCGCTCTAAGTAGGTATTCCATGCTACATCCTATATCAGAACAGAAATGTTCGAGATAGATTCTTGCTGGTTGCCCTACCTTTGGTCGTCCGTGTGATGGGGTCCACTTGAGTACATTGCTTATGAGCTCGCCCTTATTTCTCCTGCAGTGTCAGGCATGTCGAGGACGGTTTTCGAGATGGGTGATTGGTGTCTGTACAGTCGCTCTTTGTTTGATGCAGCCTTCAGGATTTGTTCTATACAGCTTACAGCATTCTTGTGCAATTACCGTCAAGCTTTCTCACCATACGCTTTGTTAGTGTCCATGTGGTGCATCCATACAGCAGTGTCGATACAACAGCTGCTCTGAAAAAACTGCGCTTTATTTTATCTGATAGGTCTGACTCCCATATGCCCGTGTTGCATATTGACCTCCGTCCTGGCCAAGTTGTCAAAATAGGAAAGGCACCTGTGTAAATAACAGGTGCATCCGGTCGAGGAATATCAGGATTTTCCTTGACCGTGGACGGGTTGAATTGAGTGCGAAATTGTGACGCTCGCACGAAGAAGAGTGGGCGTCAAATTATTATATAACTCGGTGCACAGGAAGTTCAGATAAGTTGGAGATAAGTTGCTGTAGAGAGAACCAGCACCCATCAGAGGGGGCCCTCAGGACCCACGATTGAGCAATTGGAGTTCAGAGCCTCAGATGAGTTGAAGAGAAGATACTGGAATGAAAACCATGTCCTAGAGAGGCTGGGCCCCCAGGACCCCGGTTGAGCAGCCTAGGAGAACGGGAAAGAAACGCTGTTATGGCCATTAGAGTTGGGGTCTTTATGTTGCAGTCTTTGTTCGGTGTCCAACTCCCTCTCACACACAACCCTTTCAATAAAGTGAGATGTATATTTTTCTAAAGAACTGTGTCGCTCGTCTTTATTGTGATTCTGCATGCATATGTATTATGAGTATGTATAGTTGATTGTAACTATACAACATCTGATAGTCAATCGATATCTGTCCAAGCCTTCGCAAGTCGCGTGTTGATATCATAAAATGTAATGTATATACCATTTGTTAATATGACGAAACTTCAGTAAATCCTTTTGTTCACTAAGTTACAGCTGTTCTCATTTTTTTTTACAACTTTCTGCATTCATTTAGGATGTGATTTACTGATTCGTCTTCTTCACATTGAGAATTTTCACCATTTTGAGTATTCAGATTAACGTCTTTATCCACCATTATTGTCATATTCACAACGTTTCGGTCAATGCTACCCTCGGCTTTCTTTAGGTGTTTCATATCAAACTTGGGGGGTCCACATAGAACATAGAACCGAACCCTTTATCTTTACTAATGTCTTCATCCTTATTTAACCATAAGGATGTCTGAATTCTCTAAATGATAAAAATTATGACGGTTTATCTCAGAAATTTAGATAAATAATATTCGCGTGACTTATTAACACCCACGTGATATGGTGGTCTTTCACTGGCGTCTGAGTGATAGTAAGTCTCCTTAGTTTTCCGAGATTTGAATTAATATTCTACCCGATCTCAATAATTCTGTAGTTTGGATAGTCTCGATTCTTCCTCTGATTCTCAGTTCTTCCAATCTTTGGGTACCGTTCCAAGTTCTCCCACTACGACTGGCATCATCGTTACCTTCATGTTCCACAGCTTTTTTGCAGTTTTCTGGTACGTTCTAAGTATTTGACTTTCTTTTCATTCTATCTTTATTTTCACCCTGCGGTTCGCCGGTGCAGCGAGATGAAAAATTCATTTTTTTTCTTGCTAATTAACACGAGGTCTTGTCTTCTGGCTGGGTTTAAGGTTACAAATCGAAACCCCAGAGAATTTTTATGCGTCTATTGATTTTGAACGGGTTCTCTTTCGAGCATATACCATTTGGAAGTATGACCAAATTTTTTTCTCTTGCACAATTTCTTGCAGATCACTTTTCCCACCCAGTCATGTATAGTCTTGTACTTCTTTGGTGCTAGTTTGCTGCATTGCCTTACTATGTGATTAATTGTTTCATCTTTTGCTCTACAAAACATACACTCGCTATTCTGTTCGCTATCATCATTTTTGCTTTAATGTAGTTGTTCCTTGTGGCGTCGTTTTATGGTTTTCATTTTACTCTCTTGAGATTTTTTCATACCAGCGTTAGCTGATGGTTTTCACTGGAGTCTGAGTGACAGCAAGACTCTTCAAGTCTCCATGACTCTTCTCAGTATTCTGACCGAACTTGATAATATTGTAGTCTGGATGGCTTCCGTTCGTCCTCGAACTTGTAAATCTTCCAGTTCATTTACAAAGCCTTTGGGGGTTGTTCCCAGCGCACCAATTACAATTGATACCACTGTCAACTTCATGTTCCATAGCTTTTTAGTTCTTTGGCAAGATCTAAGTACTTTTATCTCTCTTTTCGCTTCCTTTGGTTTTCAATCTGAAGTCTGCCAGGACCATATTATTTTATTTTTTGAGAGTTTTTTCATTCCAGTGTTAGCTGGAATCTGAGTGATAGCAAGTCTCCTCAATTCTCCAGGACTCTTTCCACTATTCTGACAAATCTCACCAATGATCTTTTTTGAGTGGCCTTTACATGCCCTCTTATTTCTAAGTCTTCCAGTCCCAGTACAAATCCTTTGATGATTTACCGAGCGCACCAGTTATAATCGGTATCATTGTAACTTTCATGTTCTATGATATTTTCAGTTCTCTAGCAAGGTCTTGGCATATATGTTTCTGTTCGTCTTCTTTCAGTTTAACCCTGTGCTCAACCGGAACGGCAAAGTCTACTATTCGACAGGTTCTCTTTTTTTGTTGGCTATCACTAGGTCTGGTCGTCAGATAATCACTAGGTCTGGTCGTCAGATAATCCGTTTGTATCTCAAAATTCCCGAGAATATATACGTTTCTTTCTCTAGGACGGATTTGCGATTGTGTCTATACCATTTGTTCGTATGGTCAAATTTAAATTTCTTGCACAATTCTCGGTGGATTACCTTGCCCACCCAGTCGTGTCTAGTCTTGTACTCTTTTTCCACTGATTTACTGCATTTATTTATTTTATGATTTATCGTTTTATCTCAGTCACCACATAATCTTCCTTTGCAATTTTGTTACGTCTTGTCTATACTTGCTTTGACATTGTTAGTCCTTATGGCGTTGTTTTCTGCCGCTATCAGAAAAGACTCAGTTTCTCTCTTGAAGTTTTCCTTTCTTAGCCATGTCCATGTCTTCTCTAGAGAGATTCCACCAGTTAGTCGTTTAAAATATCACAAAGTTGCTTTTTTCCCATTTTTTTTTTTTTTGTTATTTTTGTTTTGTTCATGCTTGTGTTGTCTGTTTGGTTTCCGGTGGCTGTAATCAGTCTTCCTCTGTGCTTTTTTATGCTGTCTTTTTGTCGTTGTATCGACGCTATCTTAACTACTGGCGAGTTCTCTTGTTCCTTCTTTTCTTGACACATACAGTCTGTCTACATCATCTCTTGTGCATTGTCAGGAATTTTTCTTGTTCTTCCCTGGTACACTTTCCAATTCAAATTCCATCCTTCTATTGTTGCTGTAAATCTTCACAGCCTGTTTTAGGATTTCTACTTCTTTTGTATTTTTGACAAACAGTTTGATGTCGTCCATTTGCATTTAACAGTTTGTTTTTTCTTGCGATTTATAGAGTTTATTTCCACTTGTGCATTTCCTAAGTGTGTGACTCAGAGGCATCATCGCTATTCTTCTTCTTCTTCTTCTTCTTCTTCTTCTTCTTCTTCTTATTATTATTATTATTATTATTATTATTAGTGATTGTAGTTGTAGTAGTAGTAGTATCAAGTTTACTCGTGTAGTCTAGAAATATAAAATAAATTAACGAGATAAATATGTAAATTATTTCTCAATCACTGTAACGGGATGTCCTCCATCCACCAACATTTACCCAAAATCTGTTGGCAATTGATGGACAAGTGGATTCAGAGTGGATTTATTTGGCCAAGCTTATTTGATTTTTCCCCTCATCATCATAAAACAAGAGCAAATTGCCTCGCACAAGTCGATTGGTTGGCTATTTCGTTCGTTGGTTTAAAGGTACGAGGTGCATACGATAGGTTTGCAGACGTTTTTGTATGGGCACATTTATTGATAGTGCACACATGAAACTCTAGTCCACTTCGAAGTAATCTCAACCTTCGAAGTAATCTTCACAGCTGGTGAATTTCAAAAATGCAACCTGGACGTGAGGACACTTTAGAAGAACGATATGCAATAAATTCTGTTTTAAACTTGGTAAAAATACCACACAAAAACGTATGGGATGCTTCAGACTGCTTTTGGAGCATCTTGTATGAATCAGTTTTTGAGTGACATAAGAGATTCAAAGAAGGCAGGGAGTCTGTGAGGGATGATGAGCGGTGTGGGAGGAGTAAGAAAGTCAATACACCAGAGTTGATTGCCCAATGGGTTAGGGTTAGGGTTACTATGTTGAGGTTTCAAGGGAGTTCAGAAAGAGATTCCGCCGGAAGAGGACAGCACTCTTCAAATCGGGTCAGTGGCATTTCCACCAGGACAATGCACCAGTTCACAAATCCATCCTTGTCACAGACTATTTCACCAAGATGGGCATCAAGACAGTTCCTCAGCCTCCCTATAGTCAAGACGTTGCTCCCTGTGACTTTTGCTTATTCCCTAAGCTCAGAGGCTGTCGTTATGAGACAATTGAGGAGATGAAAATGGCTGTGACGAAGGTCATTGAGACGCTCACACGTGAGGACCTCCATGGGGCCTTCCAGAAGTTGTTGGAACCGGAGGAGATTACTTCGAAGGGGACTAGAGTTTCATGTGTGTACTATCAATAAAAGTGCCCATACGAAAAAAAGTCTGGAAACTTATTTAATGATCCTCGTATACCATTAAAGAGACTGAAACTGAAAAGATTACGTGGAATTTCCACGCACAGATTTAATGTATAAAGAGGTGATATATATTTCGAAGGTTTCTATGTTCGTCTTGCTTTGCTCACACACTTTTTTCTATTAGCATAACTCACTTCTATCCGCGTGGCGTAGTGGCTAACATGCAGGACTGTGACATCGCAGTAAGTGAGTTCGAACTCCAGTCACGCTATTAAATTCACTTTCCGACTAATACGTCTAGGAAAAGTTATGGGTCAAATAGTATCACTGTTGTTCTTCTTCAAGGATGGCTTTGACATTAAATAACCCCCGAAAGATGATATGCCATTAAACAAAGAAAGCAATCCAAAAAGGCTGTAGATAAGTCCCCATAGTGTAGTAGCTAATGAACTGAACTATGACATCGTTGTAAACGAGTTCAAATTCCAGTCTCTCTTAAGCGTTTTTTGACGGATTTGGGAGTAGATAAACCATAGCTGACATGTGGATATGGGGTTTCATACCATTTCCAAGATATGAAGCCTCTTATTCTTCCCTCAGCTAAGGGTTAAATAGTACCACTGTTGTTCTACAAGAATTGATTAGGCAATAAATAACCTACGAAGGCTGATATGCCATTAAAAAAGAAACCAAATCAAATAATGTTCTAAGCTAACTTCATAACAAACAGTCATCTATAATAATTCTGCACAACCAACAACTAAAAAATCTTCTCAAATGTGGACGTCTCTTTAAGTTTAATCCCACATCTATGGGTTTAGTATTATCAGTACTGTTCTTTTACAAGGCTGGCTTTGGCATTAAATAACCCACTAAGGTTGATATGCCAACAAATAAAGAAAGCTAACCACATCATCAATTAATAAGGATAATTTGACTAGTTTGGGTTTAATGTTCACTTTATTTCTGTTCCTTAATGAATAAGTAGCCTAAATTCTATGGAAATACAATAATTTGTGGACTTTCAGAAGATTTTATCATTGTATATGAAATATCACATCATTTTTTTCTTGTTTCGAAAAAAACTTCCAAAACACTTTTTTAAATAAGCGTTCTTCTTTTTTTCTTTTACTATTTTTGTCTTTATCTTTTTCTTTTTTTTTTTTTTTTTTGTTTCTCTATATTCGTACTTCCTATCCGTTACTGTTCTTCTCTTCTTTTTTCCATTTTCTTACAGTGAACGATATACATTTCTTCTCCACTCTTCTTTCTTTCTTTCTTTCTTTTCCATATTTTCTTTCTTTCTTTCTTTTCTATATTTTCTTTCTTTCTTTTCTATATTTTCTTTCTTTCTTTTCTATATTTTCTTTCTTTCTTTCTTTCTTTCTTTCTTTTGCCATGTGCCTTTTCCTCCTTTTCTTTCTTCACAGTCAAAATTGTCTTCTATTTACCCGATAGGATGACAGGGTTTTACATTCGAACGTACGTGCTCATGTCTCATTTGGTTTATATTTGATTATATTATAGTAACAATTATTGTTGTAATTATAATGTGTACCTTTTTAATTGACTAAAAATGATGATCGTAAAAAAGACATTGTCCGTTAATGAAGTAGTTTTTTTTCTTTCTTTTAATATTTCACTGTTAGTTGGTCAATATTTGTTATTATGGAATATTTCAGGTAATTATGTATATTTATAAATATGTGTATGTAATCCCATGAAAATAGCCAAAAGATTTTGACTATTAAGTAATAATCCAAAGACAATAGGAATATCTAGTTGTGTGATCAATATCAACGGCTATCGAATGTAAAATTAATTTCAAAATACATCAAAACTCACAAGCTGAGCAAAAACAATTTTTATATAAAATTAAAAGGAAAAAATTCAGTTTTGGAGTTCCATTATATATTTATTTCAGATCTTCTGACCCTCTTCAGATGGAAAAAAATACAGTTATGTATTTGAATATAATGTAATTATATATATACAGGATGGGTCAAATTGACCTGACACATTTGCTGGTTTAATAAAAGCAAATTAGAATAAATAATGAAAAAAAGGTGTTTTTATTTTCCAAATTTACATAAGATGGCATTTTATTTTATTACTTTCCAAGTAACCCATATGGATTGGACGGGCCAGAATCGCGCTTTCATTGCGGAAACGTTTATCAAGAACGAGTCGGTAACTGCAACGCAAAAAGCATTCTTTGGACTTGATAGACATGATCCCGTACCAACTCAAAACTCGATTTTTATCATGGGTTACAAACTTCAGAGCTGCTGGATTAAAATTGCTGCCATTCCACATAAAATGATTCATAGAGTCATGGACAACTTTCGCAAATGTCTTCCTCAGTGTTTTAACAATAACGGCAAACATTCAACTGTTGTAATTTTTAAAACAAAAAAAAATAAAATGGCCTCATGTGTAAATTTGGAAAATAGAAACAATTTTTTCATTATTTATTCTAATTTGCTTTTATTAAAACAACAAATGTGTCAGATCATTTTAACACATCCTATATATATATATATATATATATATTGTCATCAACAGACAGACTGTATCGTTCTATCTTCAGTGTGGGTAGACACGCAGGATGCTCGAAGCCGAGATCGAAACCCATCGATATATATATATATATATATATATATATATATATATATATACACACACACACACACATATATATATATATATGCTGGGTACTTTGTGCTTTTTTTCTCCCTGGAAAAGGTTGGGGAGCAATTTTTTTAGGCAACTTGGTTCTCTCTAAGTAATCGAAAAAAAAAAATGTTCTCCTGGTTCATTACGTATCAGCAAGAAAAAATAATCCCAATTAGAATTTATTTATAAAATTTTGATTTTTAATTACAAAGTGAATAAAAACAATATCAGCCATTTCATCGATACTATTTCCTTTCTTGTAAACCGTTCAACTGAATCCACAGCTTCGTGTACGAACATGCACACACAGACATAGACACAGACAAACTTATATATATATATATATATATATATATATATATATATATATATATATATATATATATATATATATATATGCATCTACGTATGAGTTATTTTAGAAAATTTAGTCATGATACTGAGTGACATTTCTAATCCAGGATTAACCCCAATGGGAAGCACAGAATAAGTAGATAAATAAATCTGAGGAAGCATAGAAGGGATATCAGCTGTTTTATGGAGTATATATATATATATATATATATATATATATATATATATATATATATATATATGTGTGTGTGTGTGTGTGTGTGTGTGTGTGTGTGTGTGTGTGTGTAAACTTTTGCTTGGGATCCGTGTGAAGTATGGGTACTCATAAGAATCTTCTTTATTTTTTAAAATTTAATTTTTAAATTTACAAAAAATACATCTATACATCTGGGTTGTTTGATTTATTTTTGAAGGAGTATTAAATAGTATATTATTGAAGCCAACAACCAATACATTGTTAAACCGCTACGTTTTCCACTGTTTCAAATACTGTTATGTGATCCTTAGCAGGGGTTTTGGCCAGTCAAATATTGATCTTCAATAGAAAACATATACAACATTTTAATTCAATTCAAAACTATCCTCGTATATCTGTATTATTAGCTGATGAAAAAAAAGATTATTGAACTAGTTTGCACTTCTCTGAATGAGTTTCACAATGAGTTTTGCGTATATTTACTAATAATATTTTACTAAGAATAATTACTAATTCTACTAATATTTAACTATTAACATTTACTAATTCTACTTGAATTTTTTGATAATATTTTTATAATGACACTTACAAATTTTGCTAATATTTTGCCGTTAATATTTACTTATTTTCCATATAATATTCTACTGATAATTTTCACTAATTTTACTAATATTTAACTCGTAACGTTTACTAATTCAACAAATAATATTTTACTTGTGATATTGACTGCTTTGCTTAACAATATTTTACTAATAATACTTAGTAATTTTACAAATTTTTGCTTGTAATTTTTAATAATTTTACAAATAATATTTTGTAATTTTACACAGTATATAATAGTATTGCTATTTACTTATTTTACTAATAATATTTTGCTATTAATATTAACAAATTTTTCTTATAATATTTTAGTAATAAAAATTTGATTATTTTACTAATGATATCATACAAACAATATTTACCATTTTAACCAATGATATCTTACTATTGTTACATACTGATATTTCTAATATCATTTTACTTTTAATATTTTCTCATTTTAATCAGAGTATGACAATTAACTAATTTTATTAATAAAATTTTGATAATGATATTTACTAATTTTACTAATAATCAGTTTCTTTTAATATTTTCTCATTTCACAAATACCATTTTTCTAATAATATTTACTAATTATTTCCAATGATATACTAATATTGCTACGTACTAATTTGACTTTTTTTTTCTTTTTGATATTGACAAATTTAGCTATGATATTTTGCCTTAAATATTTACTAATTTTTCAATTAATATTTAGCTGATACTAATTAACAATTTTTTTTAATGATATTATACTTGTTATATTTTCTAATTTTAATAATAATACGTTACTTTTAACATTTGTTGATCTTTCAAATAATATTCTTGTAATAATATTTGCTAATTTACCTGATATTTTACGATTGTCATTTACTACATTGATAAATATATTCTTCCTAATAATATCTAGGAAGCTTACTAATGATATTTTATGAATAATATTTACTAATTCTAATAATAATATATTAATATTCTTATTTACTATTTTTACTCTTGTTATTTTCTAATTTTACTAATAATGTTTGAGTTTTTTTAGAAATTTCCTAAGGTGATTTATAATATTTTGCTATCAAAGTTTACTAATTTTTCAAATTAAATTTTGCTATCACTATTTACAAATTTTACTAATAATATTTCACCTTTTATATATATATATATATATATATATATATATATATTTCATAATATTACACTTTTTATATAGTACTTATATTATCTATTTTTACTAATATATTTTAATAATATTTACTAATTTTGCTAATTATATTACACTAAAAATACCAACTAATTTTACTAATAACATTTCACCTTTTATATTAATTTTTTTTTTCATAACATTACACTTTTTATATAATACTAATACTATCTATTTTTACTAATATATTTTAATAATATTTACTAATTTTGCTTATTATATTTCACTAAAAATATCAACTAATTTTACTAATAATATTTTGATTTTAAAATTTATTAATTTGATAAATATTTTGCCATTAATATTAACTAATTTTACTAATATTATTATGGTATCCCTATTTACCAATGTTACATATAATATTTCAGTAATATTATCTTTTAACTTACTAATATTTTCTATGGGTATTTATTAATTCTACTAATAATATTTTACGGATAATATTTTCTACTTCTACGAATTATATTTTACTATCGATATTTACTAATTTTACTCATAGTATTATACAAATAAAGTAGGCAACCGTAGTCGAGGTTGACCCGAAGGCTCCCTTTTCAATGGCTACTATACAGAGATGTTCGAGAGGGGGCTACTCGTTTCCCTGGATTGCTCCACTTTACCTTGATATATACCTTATATTGCTGAGTGTTAAGCAAGGAGGTATCAAGTACTATTTTAAAAGTTTTTGGTATGACGCGACCATGGATTGAAACTCGGTCTCTCGGACCATTGGCGAACACTCTACCCACTAATTTTACAAATAATATTTTGCTATTAATATTTACGAATTTTACTGTCTATAGCATCAATATTTATCATCAATATTTATCGATTTTATTCATAATATTTCAATAAAATATTTTCTTACTTACTAATAATATTTTTCTATTGCTATTCACTAATTTTACGAATTATCATCATCATCATCATCGTCATCATCATCATCATCATGTCGTGCCGCCAGCACGGATATCCCTGACCCCCTCTCGCCACTTCTCCCTATCATTCATCGCCTCCGGCAGGTCTTCAGGGTTACATCTTGTGTCTTCACATAGCTGCTGTATGTAAGTTCGAGCTGGTCGTCCTGCTTTTGCTTGGCCATATGTGGGGGTCCATAAGAGTACATCACTTACGAGCTCGCCCTTGCTTCTCCAGCAGTGTCCTGCATATCTGGTTCGTCTAACTTGTATAGTTTTCGTGATGGGAGGCAAGTGGCCGTATAGTTGGTGCCTCGTGGGGTGTTGTCGCCAGGACTTGTTCAATATTGCTCTCATTGGTGAACACTCTACCCACAAAGCCAATGAGCCGGATCACTGAAGTGTTTCATTTAATTAAGCAGTAAGCTGTGCTGTCAAATTACTTTACATCTATTCCATGTCCCCAAATTTACACTTGAGATAACTTTTAAGATTAGGCAATTAAAGAAAATCGCAGATATCAATGTCTAGTTTGGTTTGGTGGGTCTTATGGCATATCAACCTTTGTAGGTTATTTAACGCCAAATCTGTTCTATCTAAAACAATTCAGTCTAGCATAAGTACACAGTTTAATTGTCAAAAGCATTTCTATTTTAAACTATTCAAGCAGTTATATGTAACAATTCAGTTAAGTGGAAATATAGTTTTAATGTCGAAAAACAGTTCAATTTCAAATAATTCAGTTTAGCATAAGCACGCAGTTTGAATGTAAGGATGGTTTAATTGTCAAAAAACATTTCTATTTCAAGCTATTCAATATACTCAAACAATTCAGTTTAGCATAAGTATGCTGTTAGTTCTATTTAACCCATAGATAGGGCCCTATCAGGTGCTACCACTCCGGGCCAGAGTAGACCTGGGAGCGATGGCAATAAAGGGGTACTCTGCATTCCCCAAGGCCCCAGCATTGCTGGAACCTCACCATCAAATTGTTTAGTGTCATATCCAGGACACTCGTTAGGGAGTTCCTACCCCTCTGCAGAGTTAAATGTCAAACAGTTTTATCTCAGATAATTCAGTTCAGCATGAGTACACAGTTTAGATTTCAAAACAGTTCTATTTCAAGTAATTTAGTTTAGCATAAATACGCAGTTTAAATGCAAAAATCAGTATAGTGAACTCCGGGCCAGAGTGGACCTGGGAGCGATGGCAATGAAGGGGTACTCTGCATTCCCCAAAGCTCCAGAATTGCTGGAACCTCACCATCAGATTGTTTAGTGTCATATCCAGGACACTCGTTGGGGGGTCTTACCCCTCTGCAGAGAAGCAGTCGTTGTATTCTACAGCCCCAGCCGACTGGGCATGTCTAATTTGGTTTGGTTTGGTTTGCTTTTATATCATATCAATCATCGTTGGTTATTTAATGCTTAATCCAGTTTATACATATATATTTGATATATATGACTTGTAACTTTAATTCAAGAAAGTTAAATAGTTGCAAGTATTACTGTTGCATATTGGCCCTTGACCAAGGCGTCAATTAGAGAAGCACACGTGTAAATAAGCGGAAGAAGATCATGTGATCTAATCGGAAGTTGTGGGCGTTATGAAATAGTATATGCAGATGCCTGCTGCAGTTGGAGTCGGTGAGGGCCGAGTCAGAGCCAGCTTGCAGTCAGTGAGAGCGCCCCACTGGGGCCTGTGGCTCATACAGGGTCTCCGGTTGAGCAACCGCGGCCGAGAATCAGAAGAAGTGCTAAGTGGGGTCTTGAATATAAAACAGCGTGCAATGATCAAGAGAAGGAGAAGTCATGGGTCAATATAGAAATATGTGTTGTCTCCGAACAAGAAGTCAGTCAGGGACTACGACTTTTATTGGATAAGGTTAGTCAAGTGACAAAAACGGCTGTTGAGTTAGGAATACTTTTGTCAGTTAGTCAGAAACTCAACTCAAGAGGTTGAACGGACCATCTTTGGTTACATTGATTCCCCGTTTAGGCCGAACGGGTAATGAAGGGAAAATTCGCCAATAAATAAGAAATAAAATGTGCACATGAAATTTTGGTCACGTCGTCATTTCTCATCAACGAATAAGAACAAAGATGGTGACTCAAAGATGACATCGGACCGACACGAAGGTGACAAGACGACAAAACAAAGAAGAGGCGAAGAGACAATTTACTTGCCTCTGGGCAGGCCCACCTCGCATTCGTGCTGGGTGGGTAGTTGATTGAATGCTTGGTCTTAGAGGGTCGTCCACCTCATACTTTACCTGCTTTGCTAGGTTGGGTTTATTATTCGGCACCTGGAGGCCCCCGATAAAGCCAAGGACTTTTTTTTTATCAGCTGCGTATGAGTTGTGATTTTTACGTGGCTTCCAACTATAAAATGGCCTTGTGCCACATTCTATCTTTGGGGAAGTTAGTTACATACAAACGGAGTAGAGACAAAGTGAAGAACGAACTGAAGTTTGGAAGGTGGGAGCTGGCCGATTGGAGAACAAGGCGCATGTAACGGACGATCGTAGAGTGAGAGCTATGCAACACAAGGAAGTCTGACAGAAAGTTACATACAGTGACACGCATAAGTATTGGATACATGTTATTTTCTGTTATAACTCTAGTTTATGTTCGCCATTTTGCCTGATATTTGGTAAGTATTATCTCGTAAAGTTGTATGTGGAAAGAAAATTAAAAACTCATGGTTTAATCCTTTTTTTATCTGAGTTCAAAATTAACCTATGCAAAAGTATTGGATACATCAATTTAATATTTTGTTGCGTAGCCTCTGTTTTGTTTCACTACTTCCAGTCGCTTCCAAGCCACAAGTTTTCCACACTGATCCAGCGTTACTTTACCCCATTCTTCCTTGCATAATTCCTCTAATTGCTTGATATTTTGTGGATTCCGCTTATGAACTTTAACCTTCAATGTATTCTACATATTTTCAATTGGATTCAAGTCAAGAGACTGACTTGGTCAATTGAGAGTACTAATACCATTCTTTTGTAAGTTTTGCTGTATGTTTGGGATCATTGTCTTGTTGAAGCACAAAATTCTGACCATGTCCTAAAGAAGTAGCAGATTTCTGAAGGTTCTTCTCTAGAATCTCCCTGTACATACTACCACTCATTCCACCATGGATAACTTGTAACTTACAAGTGCCCTTGGATGAAAAGCATCCCCATATCATAATAGAACCACCCTTAAACTTAACTGTGGGGATTCTATTGTGCTTTTTGAAGGCAGTGCCATTTGTAGCCAAAGACTTGTCGCTGTGTTCCTTCCGAATAGTTCAACTTTCGTTTCATCCGACCAGATTACCTTTTCGCAAAACTGCATACCTTTCTTTTCATGAGTTTCGACACACTTTAATCGGTCTTTGACATGTTTGACTTTCAGGAAAGGCATTTTCCTTGGTGATCTTGAATGCAAGCCTGTACGATATAGATCTCTGCTAATGGTATCCTTACTTACAGTAATTCCAGCACCCTGAAGATCAGTTTTAATTTCAGAACGAGTAATGAAGGAGTTTATTTGCCCATTTCTACTGATCCACCTTGAAGTACGCTCATTTATTTTTCTCGGTCTTCCATTTTTTTGAAGGTTTTCTGTACCGTCGCCATACTTCTAATACTTTCTGATGATATTTCCTACTGTACTTAGAGCTAGATTCATTTCTTTGCTAACTTTTCGGTAACCTTATCCTTCTTTGTGACGTTCAATGATTCTTTCTCGCATATCTCTGGATAATTCTTTATTTTTTGACATTTTTAATCCTTGAATTGCAAAAGGCACATCAAAGAGTCAGATGATTAGTAGCACTATCTTGTAAAAAAATGTGTGCTTCTCTGATTGGTCAGAGATAACATTCTAATACTATAAAAAATTTGAGAATCTAAAGTCTTTTAAAATACAAGTTTACGATTGGAAATTAGAAAAATATGTCATGTGTCCAATACTTTAGCATTGGGAAATTTTGAACTTTGATAAAAAAAGGATTCAACCATGAGTTTTTAATTTTTCTTCCACGTACAACTAAAACAACTTTACGAGACATTACTTACCAAATATCAGGCAAAATGGCGAATATAAACTAGAGTTATAACAGAAAATAACATGTATCCAATACTTATGCGTGTCACTGTATGTAATAAGTTTGATCCTCACGGGGTAGCCGACATTTGTGCTGGACAGAGTTAAAGTTAACAAACATTTAATCGGGTTTAAAGCTTGAAGACAATACAAGACACTCCCCATACATGGTTTAAAGTGGGAACGAACTAATTTGTCCATTCCCACCAGAGCCCCACCCATCCAACAAAAATATGTTAAATTAAACGAAACTGTAAAAATGCGGTCACATTATAATCCAAAGAAAATCCATTAAAAATCAGTAGAAAAAAAAAAAGAGAAAAAAAGGTCCGTAATAAGTTGCATTATTTATATTAATTCTTTTTTTGTGTGTGAACTCGTGGGATCAGTACATTACATAGGATTAGGATTCAAATCGGGCTTTATTGAAAGAAATATTTTCTATATCCATAATTTGAGACTGTATTCTTTCTTTCTTTCTTTCTTTCTTTCTTTCTTTCTGTGCATTTATCCAAGCCTATCTATCTATCTTGTTTGGTTGGTTTGTGGGTTTTATGGCAGATCAACCTTTGTAGGTTATTTAACGCCAAATTCATTTTTATATAAGCAATTCAGTTTAGCATGAGTACACAGTTTATAGTCAAAAACATTTCTATTTCAAACTATTCAAGCAGTTATATATAACAATTCAATTTAGTGTAAATACAGTTTCAATGCCAAAAAACAGTTCTCTTTCGAACAATTCAGTTTAGCATAAGGACACAGTTTAAATGTAATTACGGTTTAATTGTGAAAAGCATTTGTATTTCAAGCTATTCAGTTTTAATCAAACAATTCAGTTTAGCATAAGTATGCCGTTAGTTATATTTAACCCATAGATAAGGCCCTATCAGGTGCAACCACGCCAGGCCAGAGTGGACCTTGGAGCAATGGCAATGAAGGGGTGCTCCGTATTCCCCAAATCCCCAGCATTACTGGGACCTCACCATCAGACAGTTTAGTGCCATATCCAGGACAATCTATCTATCTATCTATCTATCTATTAAAGTCCGTTTATTTATGTATGTATGTAAAAGTTTTATAATATTTAAGAATTTGTAAAAATTCAAAAAGTTGATATATATCTGTGTAGATTAGAAAGAATTTTTCTTTTTTAAAAGGATAATTATAACGATTACTCCTATTAGAGTTTTACACACCAGCATTAGCTGATGTCTTCTCACAGGGGCTGAGTGACAGCAAGTCTCCTTAAGTCTCTAGTGTTTTCCTCAGTCTTCTGACCAATCCTAATAATACTGTAATTGGATGGTCTCCACTTGTCCTCTTATTTCCAGCTCTTCCAGTCACTTTGTAGATTGTACCGAGTGCACCAAATACAATTGGTAGCACTGTCACCTTTATATTACATAGTTTTTTAATTCTCTCCCGAGGTCTCGGTACTTATCTCTTCTTTCATTTTCTTTTATATTATTATTATTATTATTATTATTACTTTACTCTTTTGAGAGCTGATGGCTTTCCACTGGAGTCTGAGTGACAGCAAGTCCCCTCAAGTCTCCTGGACTCTTCTTAGAATTCTGGCTGATCTCAACAATGCTGTAGATTGGATGGTCTCCACTCGTCATCTTATTTCCAAGTCCTCCAGTCCCCGTAACAATCCATTGCTGACTGTACCGAGTGGACCAGTTACAATTGATATCACTGTCACTTACATGTTCCATCGTATTTTTTATTTCTTTAGCAAGGTCTTGATACATATCTCACTTTTCGCTTTCCTTCAGTTTTACCATGTCGTCAGCTGGAACGGTAAAATCCACAAGTCGGCAGGTTTATTATTATTATTATTATTATTATTATTATTATTATTATTATTTATTCATTAGAGTTTTTCACATCAGCGTAAGCTGATGGTCTTTCACCGGAGATTGAGTGACAGCAAGTCTCCTCAAGTCTCCAGGACGCTTCTCAGTATTCTGGCCGTTTTCAATAATGCTGTTGTTTGGATGGTCTCCACTCGTCCACCAACTTCCAAATCTTCCAGGCCCTTTAATAATCCTTTAGTTATCGTGCCAAATGCACTAATCACAATTGGTATGATTGTTACCTTCATGTTCCATAGTTTTTTTCAATTCTCTAGCAAGGTCAAGGTACTTATCTCTCTTTTCACATTCTTCCAGTTTTATTCTGTGGTCTGCCGGGACAGCAAAGTCGACAATTTTGCAGATTTTCTTTTTTGTTTTTGTTGATTATTATAAGATTTTTTCTTCGGGCCGAGATTAGGTGATCCTTTTGTATATCAAAGTCCCACAGGAGTTTGTGAGTGTCATTTATAGGACAGGTGCTGGGTTGTGCATATACCATTTGTTGGCATGGTCAGATTTAAATTTCTTGCTCATTTCCCAGTGGATCATCTTGCCCACCCAGTCATGTCTAGTCTTGTACTCCTTCTGTGCCAATTTGCTGCATTCACTTATTATTATTATTATTATTATTATTATTATTATTATTATTATTATTATTATTATATCTAATAAAATAACGTATTAGTTTTGGTTTGCAATGAAAATGTTGTTCAGAACGTCTTTCTCATTTGGAAAGATATTGAAAATATTTAGTAAATATAATTTATTTATATTTAGTAAAGAAAACTAATTTAAATGAGGGATAATCTGACTTCTTTGATCTAATTTAACTAAATCACTTGGTAAATTGAAAAAAAGTGAGTCTTTGTTTGATACAAATCTTATTAAAAATTATGCTAAATTCAACACTCTTTCTGTGTTGTTTATTGTATACACTGACAAACACTTTAAAATCTTTAAAATTACAACTGAAATTTCTTTCTAAATTGTGTTACACTAATTTGTTTCTACAGTCACCATTTCTAAAATCTCTGAATACTTCAGAAATACGTTTTTGATCGATCTTGAAGTTTCTATCACACTCCATACATGCAATCAAACATACACCAGCTGACGATTATAAATCATTTTTGTTCTTCCTTTAATTAATTATGCTTCTAATTGTTAAGTATTTTAGAATAGTTATTAACTGTCTTTATACCAAGGTTGTTTAGACTTTTTCAATGAACTGTGCTGGGGGTGTCTTCGTGGTGTAATGGTTAAAATGATGGACAGTGGAATCGTAGTTAGCGAGTTCGAACTTCAGTCGCTCTTTTACGTTCAGTTTCGGACAAATACCTTTGGTAAAAGTATGAACCTCCTTATTACCCCAGTCATAGGTTAAAGAGTACCTCTTCTGTTCTCCTAGAAGGATGGATTTGGCTTTAAATAACCAAGAAGGTTGATATGCCATTCAACAACAAATGAAGTGTGTTATTGAATTATTTGGTAAAATAATAAATCTATGGAATAGAATACTATTGTAAAGAAAATTGAAACAATCATAGGTTTTTACCATTTGGCCTTTAGAACTAGTTGCATCTAATTTTGAAACGATGAACTTAATTTTATTGGAAATTCCTTCAATAACCCAATTTTTTATTCAACGAACTAGAATAAAAGCGTTTAAAATTCAAAAACAAAAAAGTTACCCATATAATTCTTATAAAATTCTTTCAAATCACAACAAAAACGTTAATTTGATATAATAATAATAATGATACCTAAGGAGACTTTAAATCACTAAGAGTGTAGTGAAAGACAGTTAGCTAACGATGGTATGAAAAACTAGCAAGGAGTACTATATTAATGTACATGGATGAAATCAAACTGTTTGTAAAAAAATGAAAAAAAAATTGGAGTCTGATGCAAACAATAAGAATATACAATCAGGATATAGGAATGGAATATGACATATAAAAATGTGCCATATTCATAATGAAAAGTGGAAAAAGACAAATAACGAAAGGAAAAGTACTGCTGAATTTAAAAAAATGAGAACGCTTAGAGAAAAGGAAAAATAGTAAAACTTTGAGATCCTATCAAATAAGCGGAGATGGAGAAAAAAATTTAGATAAAAAAGAGTATCTCTAAAGAAAACTTCACAAAACCAATTCTGTAGAAGAATTTTCATCAAAAGGGTAAATACCTGAGCTGTCCGACTAGTAAGATATTCGATAACATTCTTAAAATGGACAATGGAACTCAGAGAAATGGAAAAATAAGATTAGAAAGTTGATGACGATGCTCAATGCCTTGCTTACTAAGATGGCATAGACAGACTTTATGTGTCAAGAAAAGATAGCCGCGGACTAGCAAGCTATGAAGATTGCGTTGGTTCATCAATACAAGCAATTAAAGACTACAATGAAAAGAGCAAAGAAATATTAATTACAGCAGCCAGTAACAACAGTGACAACATAAGGACACACAGGGCAACAACAAAAACTAGGAAACAAAAGTGGGAAGAAAAACAATAGAATAAATATTTCAAACAACAAACTGGCAAAATCTCACACGAGAAAATCAAGAAATGGTAATCAAATCGATACCTTTTGAAAGAAACCGAATCTCTTCAAATAGCACAAAACAACGCCATATGGACAAATTATATTAAAAATATCGAGGCCATACAGAAAACAGCACTACTGAAATCGGTCAGAATACTTAGAAGAGTTTTGGAGATCTGAGGAGACTTGGTACCACCCAGACTCCAGTAGAAGACCATCAGATTAAACTTGTATAAAAAAAAGACTCCCAATAATAATAATGATTATAATAAACCGGAATTCTGAGATGTAAAAAAGATAATCCGCTAATGATAATAAGTGAAAATTGATTATGTCTAACAAAATAGCAAATGCAGGATTTTCAGAGAAAGAGATAAAAGAGTTAATCCCCAAATAAGTAAGTACAACAGATTAGAACAAAAGGATACAAGTGTAGGCACAATTAGGAGGGGAAAATAATCCACTGGCAACAGTGCAAGAGAACATACAACAAAATGGTATGACCAAAAAAGAAATCTCTCTTCGAGAAAGAGATGGATAAAATTCTCTAGGATTTTGAGATATAAAACGGATCACCTAATTCCGACCAGAAGACCAGACCGAGTAGTAAGTAACAAGAGAGAGAGAGAGAGAGAGAGAGAGAGAGAGAGAGAGAGAGAGAGAGAGAGTGAGAGAAAACTTCTTGCTTAATGAATTTTGCCGTCTAGGCGGACAACAGAATTAAAAAAAAGAAAGCTAGATAAATATTTAGATCTTACTAGAGAACAAAAAAGTTGAGGAACATGAGAGTGTTAGTGATAACAGTTGTAACTGATGCGGATGGAACGACCCCAAAAGAATTAAAGAGAAAACTGGAGGAATTGGTAATCGGAAGAATCGAGACCGTCCTGACCATAGCCTTTTTGGGATCGGCCAGAATCCTGAGAAGATTCAGGGAGACCTGAAAAGACTTGCTGTCACTCAGATTGCTGTGAACGATTACCAGCATCGGATGGTGTGAAAACCTCGCAAGGAAAGAGATTAATTACAGCGGCCAGTAAGTCCAGTGACAACGTAAGAATAAATAACAGAAAATGGGAAATAGAAATGGGAATAAAAACAACTGTATGCATATTTCAAGCGACAAGCTGGCGAAATTCAATACGAGAAGACTTGGACATGGCTAAGGGAAACCTTAAGAGAGAAATTGAATCTCTTCTAAAAGCAGCATAAAACAACATAAGGACGAATTATATTAAAGCGAAAATAGATAATACACAACTGAATATCAAGTGTTGAGGATGTGGTGATAAAGACGATAGTGTTTATCTCAAGATAAGCGGATACCAAAAATTCACGCAAAAAGAGTACAATACAAGGCACAACTGAATGGGAAATTGATCTACTGAGAATTGTGCAATAAATTAAAATTTGACCATTCTACCAAATGGTATGGGTACAAATCAGAATCTGTTTAAGAGAATGGGATGCATAAGAGTCTATGCGACTTTAAGATAGATGGACTATATAATTACGGGAAAAAGACCAAACCGGCTGATGATTTTTAAAAAAAAAGAAAAAAAGTTAATAAGCAAAATAAATGAATTTTCTGTCTAGTGGATTTCGCCGATCCGGCAGACTGCTGAAAGAAATAAAAGAAAACGAAAAGATACACAAATACTTGGACCTTGCCAAAGAACTAAAAAAGCTATGGAACATAAGGCTAATGGTAATAACAATATTAGAAGAGTCTAGGAGATTAGCTGTAACATTATGAAGAGTCCAGGCGATCGGCTATAATACTGAGAAGAGTCCAGGAGATTGGCTGTAATATTGAAGAGCGTCTAGGAGATTGGCTGTAATACTGAGAAGAAAGAGTCCAGGCGATCGGCTGTAATATTGAGAAGAGTCTAGGTGATTGGATGTAATACCGAGAATAGTCCTGGCGATCGGCTGTAATTCTGAGAAGAGTCCAGACGATCGGCTGTAATATTTAGAATAGTCTAGGAGACTGGCTGTAATACTGAGAAGAGTCCTGGTGATCGGCTGTAATATTGAGAAGAGTCTTGGCGATTGGATGTAATACTGAGAAGAGTCTGGGACATTGTCCGTAATACTGAGAAGAGTCCTGGCGATCGGTTGTAATATTTAGAATAGTCTAGGAGACTGGCTGTAATACTGAGAAGAGTTCAGGCGATCGGCTGTAATATTGAGAAGAGTCTTGGCGATTGGATGTAATACTGAGAAGAGTCTGGGACATTGTCCGTAATACTGAGAAGAGTCCTGGCGATCGGTTGTAATACTGAGAAGACTCTAGGAGATTGGCTGTAATATTGAGAAGAGTCTAGGAGACCTGTAGAGACTTGCTGTCACTCGGACTCCAGTAAACAACTAAAAGCTGTAGCCTTTTTGAAAATTTTGCAAGGAATTGTATAATAATAATAATAGAAGATGACGGTGTACCAATTATAAGTAGTGCACTTGGAACGATCTATAAAGGGTAGGTAATGAGGATGGAAGATTTGGAAAACTAAGGATGATTAGAGACCATCAAAACTACAGCATTACTGAGGTCGGCTAGAATTTTGAGAAGAGTCCAGGAGACTTAATGAAATTTGCTGTCATTCAAACTCCAGTGAAAGACCATCAGCAAATGTTCTTGCGAAAAATTCGCCAGGAATAATAATTATTGGAGGAAGACTGGTTATAGCTACCAGAAACAATACGGACAACGCAAACATCAACAGAGCAAAAAAAAAAAAAAAACCAAAAAAAAAACAGAAAAGAAAAATGGGAAGAAAAAAACTGTCTTGACATTTCCAGCGACAAACTAGCGACATGTCACACGAAAAAAAATGGACATGGCTAAGAAAATGAAACCTTAAAAGAAAAAAATGAATTTCTTCTTATAGCAGCACTGAAAAACGCCATAAGGACGAACTATATCAAAACCGGACATTGACATAATGGTTAGAGTATTCGCTAATGACCCGGAGACCTGGGTTCAATCCCAGGTCGAGTCATACCAAAGACTCAAAAAATGGTACTTGATGCTACCTTGCTTAACTGCATGATAAGTTAAGAATCAGAGATAAAATGGGTCAATCCTGGGAAAGGAGTAGCGGCCTCCCCTACACTTTGGTGTAGTGGCTATCAAAAAGGGAGCCTTTGGGTCACCCTCGACTACGGTCGCCAACTTTACTTACTTTTTATGTCAAAGCAAGAATAAACGAGACGCAACAAAATAGCAGATTTAGATTATGGAGGGATTGGGATAAAACGATCAATCACATTATAAGCTAACGCAGTGAATTAGTGCAAAAAGAGAATAAGACTAGACACGTCTGCGTAGGGAAGGAGATCTACTGGGAACTGTGCAAGAAGTTTAAATTTGACCAAACTATCAACAGGTATATGCACAAACCAGAACCTGTCCTGGAAATGGAAATGCACAAAATTCTTTGGGATTTTTAGATACAAACGAATCACCTAATCTCAGCCAGACAACCAGATCTAGTGATAGTCAACAAAAAAAAAAAAAAAAAAAAAAAAAAAAGAAAACCTACCGTATAGTGGACTTTGACGTTCCAGCTGACCACTGGATAAAACTGAAAGAATGCAAAAAGGGAGATATGTGCCTAGAATTTGCAAGAGAACTGAAAAAAAAAAACTGTGGATCATGAAAGTGGCGGTGATACCAACTGTAAATGGGCGTGCGGTACAGTCACGAAAGGATTGGTTCAGGCACTAGAGGATTCGGAAATAAGAGGATGAGCGGAGACCATCCAAATTACAGCATTGTTGAGATAGGCTAAAATACTGAGAAAAGTCCTGGAGACCTGAAGAGATTATCTGTCACTCAGGCATTCGTAGAAAACTATCAGCTAACGCTTTTGTGAACAGCTCTCAAAAGAGTAATGATAATAAAATTAATAGTAATTTTTTAGAATGGAAAATTGAAAAAAGAATTTCTGAACTACATACACTGATGTCGCATTGAGGAGTTTTTTTTAAATCGTAATTCTCATAAAAGTTTTTGATTTTTCGAAAATCTATGATGAATAAGCTATTCTTTTTTGGAAAGAAAAACAAATTTCGAATATTAATTACATCAAGACATTTTGAAACAGACTGCCATTAAACCTTTTAAAACGCAAAGAATTTTTTCTCTTTTTCGTTTCATTTGTTTGTTTGCTTGTTTGTTTGTTTGGGTTTTATGGCATATCAACCCTTGTAGGTTATTTAATGCCAAATCCATTTTTATATAAGTAAATAGTTCTTTTTCAATCAATTCAGTTTAGTATAAGTACAAATTATAATTGTCGAAATCATTTCTATTTCAAGCTATTCCGCTTAGTCAAACATTTCTAATTCACCAATTCAGTTTAGTATAGGTATAGATTTTGTTTACACCCAGTTAAATATCAAAACAGTTCAATTTCAAACAATTCCGTTTAGCGTAAGTACAGTCTAAATGCCAAAATCGGTTCTATTTCAAACAAATAAGTTTAGCATAAGTACGTTGTTTAAATGTCGAAACAGCCCTATTTCAAACAATTCATTTTAGCATAAGTACACAGTTTAGTTCTATTTGAACCTATCATATGCTAAGACTCCGGGCCAGAGTGGACCTTGGAGTGATGGCAATGAAGGGGTACTACGCATTCCAAAGCTCCAGCATTACTGGAACCTCACAATCCGATTGTTTCTTGACATATCCAGGGCACTCGTTGGGGGAGTCTTATCCCTCTGTAGAGAAGCAGGCGGTCTATTCTACAGCCTCAGCCGACTGGATAAGTTTCATTTTTTTTATTTGAAAAACATTTTCGGGTGAAAGATTATAACATTACATTCAACATCAGTCTGATGATGGTTTAACGAAAAACCGAAACGTTAAATATTGACATATCATCATTTAGTTATTGATACATCTTCTGAATGTTTTACTTGGTCATATTTTATATGAGCACATTTACACACACACACACACACGCACGCACACACACACACACATGGACATACATACATACATACATATGTATATATACATACATATATATATATATATACATATATATATTTATACATATATATATATATATATGTGTGTGTGTGTATATATCATGTCATGCAGCTAGCACGGATTTCTCTCTCTCTCTCTCTCTCGTCATATGTCACTATCTTCCATCGCATTCGGCAGGTCCTCTAGACTACATCCTGTGTCCACACAAAACTGACGTAGACAAGTTCTAGCTAGTCGTCCAACACCTGCTCGTCCGTGTGATGGGGTCTACTGGAGAACGTCGCTAATGAGGTCGTCCTTACTTCTCCAGCAGTGTCCCGCGTCTTTTGTTCGGATAATTTTAGAGATGGCCGTACAGCTGCGGTTTTGTGGGATGCTGCTTCCAGGATTTGTTCAGAATAGCTCGTAGCATTATCGTGCAATTTCCCTTAAGATTTTTCTCTATGCGCATTGCTAGCGTCTACGTAGTGCATCCATAAAGTAGTATCGCACGACTAGAGTACATGTACTTTGATAAAAATCAAAATCAAAGAGGAGACATTTCCACCAAAACAGCTGGTTCCACGAAAATATTGGACAAATTCACCGACCTCGAAAACAACGAATCATCTACGGAAAGTGACATCAATACGCGACTAGCGAAGGCATGGTGAGCAATCGATAGGTTATCATATTTACCAACCCCTCCGCTCGAGCAAGGTATGACACAATGTCAATTTTTAAGCGGAGTTTAACAGGTTTGAATTCAGAGTTTTCCTTCTCCTAGACTAGTTGCCTCACCAAGGCTGAAGAAATCAGCTTGTCCTACTATTTACCCATAGCTGGAGGGAGAATAATTGGATTCATACCTTTCCCAAGGGTATTAGTGCTATGTGAAATGCAATCAGTCTCGTCCAGGATTTGAACTCTTGTCACCGTGTCCATTTCCTACGACGATAACCATTACACCACGGGCACCTCCTATCGATAGGTTATGGCTCAGATGGAATTCAGACCTATCCGATAAAATAAAACTCAATTTTTTCCAAGCAGCAGTTGTGTCCATATATATCTATGAATCACTTAAAACCTTTTGTTGACTTTCCTGTGATGTTATCATCTTGTCATACAATTCAAATTAACATCATTATATTAAAATGATAAATATAATTGGGTTCCTAGAACCAGTAGTCTATTTAACAGAAAGCCTGGAGTGGGGTCCAAATATAAGCACGAAGATGAATAAATGTTTGAATGAGTTTGGTGGCTACATATTTATGTTGATGGAGGAGGAACACTCACACTTAAAATTTAATGTGTGGCCGGTGGGTCTGACTTCAGTTTTATTAATCGCTTGATGATCACCTCATTATGTGAAACGCGAAGAAGCAGCGTTGGGATTTGGTTTCTTTGCCTAATAGCATATAAACTTTCTTGGGTTATTTAATGCCTAAGCCATCCTTATAGAAGAAAAGCAGTGATACTATTAAACCTATAGCTGAGGGATAAGGGAGTTTATACTTTTCCCAAATGTTTTAGTCTGAAAGTGAACATAATTGCGCGACTTGCTCATTTCAAAGCCGCAGTCCAACACTTTGGCAATACCCCACACTGAACAACTTTCAGGCTTTTATATTAGTTTATATTCAATCGTATATATATATATATATATATATATATATATATATATATATATATATATATGAACGATCAACAAATTTATAATTAATTCATTCGTCTAATAATCTTGTGAATTATATGAGCAGTTGGCCTGATAAATTTCAAATAAGTTATATATCAGGAATACGCGCTCAGCCTGGAATGTTTCAAGTTATTTTGAATATTTCGGGAACAGGGGGTATGACCTTGATATTACTATTACACACACACACACACACGCACTCTATAATATTTAGAGAATTTTTTTAAAAATGTGGGAGCAGATTCTCCCTCTTGAGGTAATTCAATTGACAATGAGACATCACCGAACGTGTCTGTGTATTGTGAGACGTTTGTATACAATGAACATAGATAAAGTTTTCTTTGATCCTAGCTCGTCATGCTAAGGACTGATTCTTTGACTTGTGGCAGATTGCACAAATACTACACTCTAATCCAAAACAGAACTATAGGAAAGGAACATTTCAATCTGATTTTGAGAGCACAAATACGAGACGCTTCTACACCATCTCAAAGTAGTTATCTGTTGTACTCCCTACGTAATGGACTCGTCCTCCTCCATAAATACACGTCAACAGAGCGTCAGAGGGAGTTGACTAGACTCACATGTTTGGTCTGCCTCTCCAGTTGTTTGAGGCGCACTTCGGTCGGCCGTGTTTTGATCAGTGCGGCTCGGTCGGAAGTTGCCTCAGCACTAAAGACTTTCTCCGGCCTCAGGGGGGGGGGGCATTTCCCAGACTTTTACCCCCTTACAGGGGGTTGGGTTAATTACCTAGGACCTGAGGCGCCCTAATAAGGGGAATGCGGACGGGGCCAAAGGTATTTTTGGCAATGCCGGACGCGTGTGGGCTTCGAACCTGCGACCGGACCCACCTTAAAAACGGCCTTGTGCCAAATTTGCTTGTTCAGTGGGGCGCGTGATAGATAATTGACCAGACCCACGTAACACAGCCACGTGTGATACCACTTGCGTAGTGGACTGATACTGGCTACTCCACTGGACTCTCAGCTTCCTATTAACTAACTACTGTTTAACCAGGTTCATTTGTATCGTGTTTCTGTTACTTGAATATATGTTTTTTATCAACCTTTTTGTGTTCCCCGTGTCTTTCTTTTGCTAGCATCACAAAACTATCATAATTTTTCTAGAAAAAAATAACAACTTGTAAATAAATAATTAGTCGTATCCAAATGCATACAAGAAAATAAGTTCTTTCTACAATATTTGTTAAGACGTAATTTATTGATAACTATTTGATTTAATTAAAAAAAAATTATTTTCTAAAATAGTTCTAAAATTTCTAAAAAGAAATTAAATAAAAATATAATAATCTAATTTCCCTTCTGTGAATTTCTAACGACATTAACATCAACAATTGAAATAAAATTCTTATATTTTAAAATAAATATAAGAATTTTATTTCAATTGGATGGGTTTAACAAAGCAAATATCCGATACACGTTTTTTTAAAACGTTTATTTAAATATTGTTATGGCTGTGCTTATCTGTTATATAGAAGAATGTGCAGATACCGACCCGGGTGGTTCGAACACGGATCTCTAGGCCTAAACTCAACTGTTGAAATGGATTGTGCAACTGGGATGACGCGACTAGAAAAAGTAAATATATAAATCAGTCTGGCTGAGATCTGACGACGTGTGTAGGATGACAAAGTAGAATTGTAGAGTTACATTGCGAATTTGTATTCTTAGTATTGCGTTCGCATTCCATCCACAGTATTCGGCATTGTACAAGAGTGAAGAGATTATAAGAGTCGGCCAAAATTACACCCTGAACATGCCCAGTCGGCTGGGGCTGTAGAATACACCGACTGCTTCTCAGCAGAGGGGTAAGACTCCCCCGCCTAACGAATGTCCTGATATGACACAAAACAATCTGATGGTGAGGCGGCAGTAATGCTGGAGCTTTGGGGAATGCTGAGTATCCTTCATTACCATCGCTCCCGGGTCCACTTTGGCGCGAAGTGGTAGCATCTGATATGGGTCCTATTTATGGATTAAATAGAACTAAACCGTGCTTCTCTCACTATACTGATTTTTGCATTTAAACTGCGTATATATGCTAAACTGAATTGTTTAAAATAGAACTATTTTGACATTTAAACAGTGTACTAATGCTAAAATGAATTGCTCGAAAAAGAACTGTTTTGACGTTTAAACTGTGTACTTATGCCGAACTGGATTATCTGAAATAGAACTGTTTGACATCTAACTCTGTGTATTGCCCAGTCGGCTGGGGCTGTAGAATACACTGAGTGCACCTCTGCAGAGGGGTAAGACCCCCCCCCATGAGTGTCCTGCATATGACACTAAACAGTCTGATGGTGAGGTCCCAGTAATGCTGGGGCCTTGGGGAATACGGAGCACCCCTTCATTGTCATTGCTCCCAAGTCCACTCTGGCCCCGCGTGGTAGCACCTGATAGGGCCCTATCAATGGGTTAAATAGAACTAACGGCATACTTATGCTAAACTGAATTGTTTGATTAAACTGAATAGCTTGAAATAGAAATGTTTTTCACAATTAAACCGTACTTACATTTAAACTGCGTACTTATGCTTAACTGAATTATTTCAAATAGAACTGTTTTTTTTGACATTGAAACTGTATTTACACTAAACTGAATCGTTTAACATGGAACTGTTTTGACATTTAACTGTGTGTAAACAAAATCTGTTCTTATACTAAACTGAATTAGCTGAATTAGAACTGTTGACTGATAAGCTCGAAATAGAAATGTTTTTCACAATTAAACTGTACTTACATTTAAACTGCGGGCTTATGCTAAACTGAATTGTTTGAAATTGAACTGTTTTTGACATTGAAACTGCACTTATACTAAACTTAACTGCTTGAATAAACTGAATAGTTTGAAATAGAAATGTTTTTGACAATTAAACTGTGTAGTCATGCTAAGCTGAATTGTTTGAAATGGAACTGATTGTTTACATAAAAATGGATTTGGCGTTAAATAACGTACAAAGGTTGATATGCCATAAAAACCCAACCAACCAACCAACCAACAGCCTGAACGGAAGCATTATAAAATTATCGTGAATATTACCTTTATAGGAAATGAAATCAGTGACTGAAGTTCAAATCCTGAACGAGGCTGGCTATATTTCACTTCATGCTAATGCCCTTGAGTCTATATGTTCATCTCCCCGTTAAGGGTAAATAGTAATGCAGACTGGGTTCTTTGGCCTTGGTATGGCAACCCATCGAAGATAGCCCTGTCTGTGGAGGCTATAAAATACGCCATCATCTCCGTAGAGAGGTACGATTCCCTCCAACGAATGTCCTGAAATGACCCGAAACTATCTGATGGTGAGGAACCAGTTCTGCAGCTTTGGGAAATATAAATTACGCCTTTATTGTCATTACTCCCAGGTCCACTCTGAACTTGAGTGATAGTATCTATTAGGGTCCGATCTCTGCATCAAATATGAATATTTAATCATTTACTATGCTTAATATTGAACAAGGCACCAAATATACGGCCACCTGCCTCCCATCACGAAAACTATCAAAGTTAGACGAACCAGACATGCAGGACACTGCTGGAGAAGCAGGGACGAACTCATAAGTGATGTTCTCCTATGAACCCCACATATGTCCGGGCAAAAGCAGGACGTCCAGCTCGAACATACATTCAGCAGCTATGTGAGGATACGGGATGTAGCCCTGAAGACCTACCAGAGGCGATGAACGATAGGGAGAAGTGACGAGAGAGGATCAGGGATATCCGTGCTGGCGGCACGACATGATGATGATGACTATGCTTAAAACAACTTAGCTGTGTGCTAACAAATGATTGATATTAAATTAAGTTATTAGTATTAGACAGCAATGTTTGAAACGATTTAACCACTACAAACGAATGAATAATGCCACTAGAATTATTACTGTTGTATAGTAATAGTTGAACTTATTTAACTGTGTGTAAATATTAAATAAATAACAATTCTTGAAACCATTTAACTTTTTGCAAACAAATGAGCACTGGCTCGTTCAAAATAATGTTACCCTCAAATTTTAGTTTACAAATCATATATATGGGCATGTTTCATTAAAAAATAAAGACACTGGAGGTGCCCGTGGTGTAATGGTTATCGTTGTAGGAAATGGACACGGCGACACGAGTTAAAATCCTGGGTGAGACTGACTGCATTTCACATATCACTAATACCCTTAGGAAAGTTATGAATCCAATTATTCTCCCTCCAGCTATGGGTAAATAGTAGGACAGACTGGGTTCTTCAGCCTTGGTGAGGCAACTAGTCTAAAAGAAGGAAAACTCTGAATTCAAACCTGTTAAACTTCGCTTAAAAATTGACCTTGTGTCATATCCTGCCCGAGCGGAGGGGTTGGGTGAATAGGATTAAATAATAAAGACAAATTTTGTCTGTATAATTTATTCAAGATCCTTTCAAGTTTTCTGATAAGTGTCTTAGTTTCAGGTTGGAATTGGTTGAGGATTTTCCCAAAATTATATAGTATTCTATTTCCGTTAATAGCTTTCCCTTTTAAATAGTGTTCCTTTTTAAATATATCAGTTAACCTGTTTTATCTATATTTTCGTTATGGTATAAATTTTCAAAAACTTTCAAAACTCCTTTTTTAAAAACTACAAACACACCTTACACAAGCAAGCAACCCCTGATGATGGCCAATGAAGGGTCCGAAAGCGCTCTGGGCAATTTTAGGAAATTCATCTACCAATTCCAACCTGAAACTAAAACACTTATCAGAAAACTTGAAAGGATCTTAAATAAATTATACAGACAAGATTTGTCTTTATTATTTTATGAAACATGCTTAAATGAACGACTGCTGCCTAACTACACATTCTTCAAAATCAGATATGTATATATATATATATAATAAACAGTATTTGGCATTAAATAACCTACTAGGGTTGATACGCCTTAAACCAACCAAGCGACCAACCGATCAAATAGCCAACTAATCTAAGACAAGGAATAGTATTCAATAACAGCTTTACCTCGCTTAAAAATAAAAACTTGTGTCACATTCCTCCCGTAGCAGAAGGGTTGGGTATATATATATTGTCCTTTCAATTATTATTGTTCTTGTTCCTCTCTACTTCTGTTTCAAAACATCATAAATGACAGCTAATTGTGCTCCATTTCTGGGAATTATATCAAGGAATATATCACCTCCCTTCATCATTTTTAGGCAGTAGTTTCGTTTCTTTACTGATTTCATCATGTAACATATTGACCTCCCACCCAGCCGTCGATGAAGGAACAGGTGCATCCAGTCGAAGAAATCCGGGTAAACCTTGACTGTGGACGGGTTGAATTAGGTGCAGAAATGACGCCCACAAGAAGCAGGTGGAGGTCAAACAATGATATATCCCAGGGCCACAGACAGGTTAAGTTAGTTGGAGTCAGTTAGTTGGAGATAAGATGCTGTAGAGTGAACCAGAGAGAAAATTTCGTAATGTTAAAACTTGACAAATTCTTGTTTAAATGATCTCAAACTTTGAAAGTATATAGAGAAACAAGAAAAAAAATCAATGTCTAATATTTTATTTGAAATATAATAAGTTTTAACATTTACCAAATCATCATAAATTATTCTTACACATGCTATCAAATTTGAGATGATTTACACGAGAATTGATCAAGTGATTAGATTACAAAATTAGATCAATTTTTTTAAATAACCGTGTACATCACAAATGGTATAAAAATTTTTAAACATCCTGCATATTCTTAACATTAATGAAATTCACTTATCGATAGTTGGTACGTTAAAAAAGCGTTTAAGGCCTGTAAGAAACGAAAAACCACTGAAACATATATCAACAATATACATATATTGTCTCGCCTATAAATAAGAATATTTCTATGAATTCGAATTTTAAAAATTGACCTTGTGTCACATTATGCTTGTGGTGGATTTGGGAGTAGGTAAATAGATACTATATCTCACGTGACAAGAAAAATAAACTTAGAATTTAAAGAATTTTGAATATTTCAATGAATTACCATCAGATCCTTGACAACCATTCTCAGTAACCAACAAGATAAGCTGTTCAAAAAAATGTCTCGCAGATTATTGCAAAGTAAGTTGTATCAATCCTCATAGGGTACTCTATATTTGTCGCTTGAAGCAAAACAACTATCAACGGCTCGTCGGTCTAGTTTTTTTTAAATGCTAAATCAACCTTCGTGGGTTACTTGATACCAAAACCACTCTTATAGAAGAACAGTTGTGATACTATTTAATCCATAGGTTGGGGTGGGTGTCCTCGTGGTGTAATAGTTAAAGCGATGACTGCAGAATCGTAGTAAGCGAGTTCGTACTCCAGTCGCGCTATTACGTTCACTTTCGGGCAAATACCATTGGGAAAGGTATAAACCCCCTTATCCTCCCAACTATGGGTTAAATAGTACCACTACTGTTCTTCCAGGAGAATGGCTTTGACATTAAATAACCTACAAAGGTTGATATGCCATTAAAGGAACCAGACCAATAACTTGGGTGATAAGGAGTTCGAACTCGCTTACTATGACATTACAGTCTCGCACGTCCACTACGATACCACAGGGATTTCCCTCCGGTTTGTTTTTAAGTCAAGACGAATAAACTAGTTATGCAGGTTTGGTTAATTATATCTAGAACGGATGCCGTTATATAGTAGCCCTGTGCCAGACTTGTTTAAGATTGGTAAATGTTTATTCCTCTTTGTGCCCGTACTGCCCATATGGGCGTGTGTTTTTGTGCGTAATCCCAAGACGTACTGCGCATGCGTTTAGGACAAGAAAGCCGTTAACAGATGTTAGGTTTGGAGCGCTGAAGCGCCGGGCATCTGTCTCCGTTGGGAAGTGAAGAAAAAAAATGTGGGGGTAGTGTAAAAATGAAAAAAAAAAAAAAAAGGAAAAAAGAAAGGGAGATAAATGGTCTTTGCAATTCATCCAAGATGTCGACAGATGTCGGCTGGCTGGCTGGCTGGCTGGACTTTCAAATCTTAATGTTGTCTTTGACGCCGAAGATGCTGGTGAATAACCAAAAATTGTGTAAAGTTAGATTAAAAAAAAAGAGAAAGAAAGAAAGAAAACTGATGGAGATGGATAAGTTGATTACTGGTCCAGTGGAAATCAAATCAGATAAAAGAACAGAAGGACAATTTTTAAAAAATCTTCTGTAAATTCTATTTTCGATCTCCCCCTCTCTTAATCTCTATCTATCTTGCACTCTCACTCCCTCACTCACCCACTATCTCTCTCTCTCTTTCTTTCTTTCTTTTTTCTCTCTCTCTCTTTCACTCTCTCTCTCGATATATATATATATATATATATATATATATATATATATATATATAATCTTAGACAGAAATGATAATCCATGCATAAATCATCCTGGCATGTAATGAAAGTATATATATAATATATATATATATATATATATATATATATATATATATATATATATATATATATATATATAATGAACTATTCGTATACATATATGCACATATTTATATAAACTACTAATATATATATATATATATATATATATATATATATGAGTCAACCGGGTTTCGATCCCAGCTACGGGTAGCTAATATGTGTAGCCACACTGATGAGTTCTGATAGAACGAAACAGATCTGTCTGTTGCTGACTATATATATATATATATATATATATATATATATATATTAGTTATGGGGTTGGGTTGATTTATAACGAAAGAGTTCTCAATATTGGCGATAGTGCATACGTTGATCTAAATCAGGATAGCGTAGACGCAGAGATAGATAGATATCTTCTATTCTATGACACAATATTACATTCACTTGTCTGTTTTATAACATTCAGTTTCACGCTATTTTTAATTTTGAGAAAATCTCCCCCCCTGTCTTTCTCTATCTCTCTCTCTCTCTCTCTCTCTCTCTCTCTCTCTTACTAGATAGATAGATAGATAGATAGATAGATGTTATAAAAAAAACTTATGAGGCGGATCGAAGATTCGTTCTTACAATAGATCTTGGCAACTTAAACTTGAGGTTTTTCTTTCGTTTCTCGTTAAGTCGAGAATTGTCTCTTTTTTGCTTAAAGGAACCACTTAACTTATGGGTGTGTGGCACTGAAATCAGAATTATCTTTCAGATTATTATTACTGTTTAAATTCGATATCAGCACCATGGGAAATGCAAACAGTTTTGCTCAGGATTTGAACTCGGGTCGTTGTGTCCATTTTTACGATAATAACCGTTGCTCCAAAAATGCATTCTATGGGTCAAAAAGATCTTTTTGAAAATTATTAATATTTAATAAAAGTACTTTGGATGTTTTATGGCATATCAACTTGTGTGGGTTATTTAATGCCAAATCATGTATATAGGATATGTAAGCGAATAGTTTGTGGGTAATTATTTTTACGAATTTATTAAAGCTCATTTGTTTGTACACAGTTAAATGGTTTCAAGTATTCCTATCAAACATTATTAATTTTATTCAAAAAATAAAATAGATAGATAGATAGATAGATAGATAGATAGATAGATACATACATACATACATACATACATACATACATTTGAACTGCATAAGATAGATAGATAGATAGATAGATAGATAGATAGATACATACATACATACATACATACCTACATACATACCTACATACATATTTATTAATCATTTCTTTAAACAGATGATTTCAACTATCGCTATTCAACATTAGTAGTTCTATTTATCAAGTATTCCTAACTAATACGAATAATTTCCCCACGGCTGTATGGCTTTAAATAGATAATCATAATAATCCTCAGTAAATGATTAGACAGTTATATTTGATCCGGGATTTAAAGAGGTGCTATCAATACTGGTTATAGTAGACCTGGGAGTAATAGCAATGAAGGAGTATTTTGAACTACCCAAAGCTCTAGAACTGGAGCCTCACCATCTGATGCAGTTTGGTTTCATCCAGTATAGGGTTTACTTGAAACATTATACGTAACAGAAGGTAAATTATTTGTATTAGAGAGACCTAGTTATGAATGTTCTTCTAGAAGTTCCATATATTTAATCATCATATCCGTGCTACCAGCACGACATGATGATAACGATGATGCCTGTTATGTGATAGTTTTTCGAAAAAGAACGCTGATTGAATGATTGAACAGTTATATGATTTTTTTTTGTATATATATATATATATATATATATATATATATATATATATATATATATATATATATATTTTCCCCCCTGTTATTGAATTTCATTTTAAAAAATCCATCGTTTTTCTATAAACACATTTTTCACCATTTTACCATCCGGATGAAGGTTTACTAAAACTGAAACGTTTTAACGATAACTCTCCTTCGTAATAAATTCATCACTTTTGGATTATTTTGTTTTTCTATTTTCTTCATATATTTTGGCATAAGATAATCCAGAAACTGTTGATATTCCGTAAAACAAACTAACGAACCAACAAATCAATCAAAATATTTTAGTTTATCTTTTGGAAAGTTTACTTTGCAACGCAAAAGTTTTGAAGTGATACGATCATGTGTTGCTGCTGTTGGTATTTTTAACTAGAAAAGAAATCAATTTTTATCATCTTTTATAATGAAACAAAACAGAGTTAAAAAAGAAAAAAAAATCTGGACAGAAGTTGGTCTGCCTAAGTTGAGATGAGGACTGATATCTTTTAATCAATAATTATTTCATTAAATCTTATGAATAAAATATATTGGCACATCTGGATAGGAAAATGGGAAAAGGAGAAAAAAAACTGTCAGAATGATGAAAAAAAAAAGGAAGAAAAAATTGATAGATTGATAGATGCATGCATGCATATATATACATGCGCACACAAATGCACGATCACACACACACACACACACACACACACACACACACACACACACACACACACACACACACACACACACACATACATACATATATACATATGAACTGAATAAAATAGATAGATAGATAGATACATACATACTGCATAAGATAGATAGATAGATAGATAGATAGATAGATACATACATACATACATACATACATACATACATATGAACTGAATAAAATAGATAGATAGATACATACATACATACTGCATAAGATAGATAGATAGATAGATAGACAGATACATACATACATACATACATATGAACTGAATAAAATAGATAGATAGATAGATACATACATACTGCATAAGATAGATAGATAGATAGATAGATAGATTGATAGATAGATAGATAAATAGATAGATAGATACATACATACATACATACATACATACATGCATTTAAACTGCATAAGATAGATAGATAGATAGAAGAGAGAAAAGTAAGATAACAGTTGAGTTTATGAAAGATTTAAGAGAGAAACAGAAAAAAAAGCAAAATTATTCATGCTGATATGCCAAGAATGAAAAAAGAAGAAATATAAAAAAAAAGAAGTAATAAATAAAGATTGAAAAAAGAATAGAAAAAAAAGGGCAAATGAAAGACAGAAAAGAGTATTTCACAGAAACAAAGAAACAAATAAATAATAAAAGTAAATAAAATAAAGAATGAAGTTCAGAAGTTTCCTGATAAGTGTCTTGGTTTCAAATTGGAATTGGTGGATGAATTTACCAAAATTGCCCCGAGCGCTTTCGGACTTTTCATTGGCTATAATTATTAAAAAAAAACAAACCTTTACAACAGAAATCAATTTCATTGTAATTATAGATGATCATTTAGTAAAAAACCTTATCCAAAGATGCTCTCCCTACCTATCCTACCAAAAAAGTAAGACTTATTATTTACTACAACAAATTTAAAACCTCTAACCGAATTATTTCCAGTAACACTTTCCCTTCAACTGAACTTCTTGATGGGACCAATGTCGTATATATGTTCGAATGTCCCTTGGGAGACTATGTCTACAAAGAAAATTATACATATGTTAATCTTACCACGACAACTCTTTCAAGACGGCTTACGATGCGCCTTAATGATTCTAGCTCCAACTCTATTCCCAAATCCAAATTTCGAAAAATTCAACTTGAAAACACCATTATTATAGCATACGAAATTAATAAGCTACGACTAGAATCCCTATATATCAAAACAAAAAACCTAAAATCAATAGAATTAATTCTGTAAATAGCGACAATATGTTGAAATGCCTTTATTTTTTGTGTTTTTTAAAAAAATATTACATATTTCTGGATAATATTCTCTTTCCGTTGATAGCGTTATGTTTTTTCAATTTGTTATATATTGACCCTCGACGAAGCCGTCAATCGAGAGATGCCCCTGTGTAAATAAGCGGAAGAACAGCGGAAGCAGGTGGGCGGAAGACAATAATATAACCTGGTGCCCGGGGCGGTTCGAGTTAGTTGGAGACAAGATGCCGAAATGAGAGCCATCGGCAGACAGAGGGCTTGCGGCCCTCAGTGACCCACGGTTGAGCAACCGCGCCAAGATGTAAAAGAAGTGCTGCAATGGTCGAAGAAGAACTTTGGATCAATATAGCAGTCTGTCCCCGTCTCCAGCTCATCTCTCACACACAACAACCATCACTCTTTCGAGAATAAAGTGTGAGAGATATATTTTTATAAAGAAGTGTGTTTATTCGTTCATTGAAATTCGTAAATTATGTTTGATTATGTTTCCGCATATATGTGTATATTTGCACCTCGTAATATACAACAAATTCATCGGCATCTGAGTTTTATCCAGCTCTGCGTTTACGTAATTTTGTAATGTTATAAAAAACCTACAAATTTCTTTCAAAAACTCTTTAAAAAACACTCTTTATCCATGCACGCAACACTTGATGATGGCCTATGAAGAGTCCGAAAGCACTCAGGACAATTTTGGTAAATTCATCCACAAATTCCAACCTGAAACCAAGACACTTATTGGAAAACTTGAAAGGATCTCAATAAGATTATATAGACAAAATATGTCTTTATTATTTTTATATATATATATATATATATATATATATATATATATATATATATATATATTGTTCAGATGTCCTTTCTTCTAAGAAACCATCTTATAATGTGGTTGAAAAGGCATTCTAGGGAGTACCTGTAGCGTAATGGCTAAATTGGTTGACTCCGGCCTTGACGTAAGCAAGTTTGAACTTCAGTCAGTATACTGCGTTCTCTGCGTTTACGTAATTTTGTTATGTTATAAAAGAACTAAAAAGGTCTTTCAAAAACTCTTCAAAAAACACTCTTTATACATACAAGTAATCCCTGATGATGGCCGATGAAAAGTCAGAAAGCTCTCGGGACAATTTTGGTAAATTCATCCACCAATTCCAACCTGAAACCAAGACACTTATTAGGAAATTTGAAAGGATCTTAATAAAATTTTATAGCCAAATTGTGTCTATTAGTTAATCAAACATGCTTAATATATATTGATATAAATATATATGATTTGTAAGCTAACAGTATTTTGTTAACATTATTTTTAAATGAGCCAAAGCTCATTTGTTTGTATACAACTAAATGGTTACAAGTCATGTATTGCTATCTAACACTTTTATTCTATTCAACATTATTCATTACTTTTACACAGTTAAATGGTTGCATATATGGCATATGATTAAATAATTCTAGTTGACTCAATGATAGGGCTTTAACCAGCACTACTGCTCATAACTATGAGTAATAGCAATGAAGGGGTACTCTACATTCCCCAATGCTAAAAAACTGCAGCCTCACCAAAAGATAGGTTAGTGTCATACCTAGGACACCCTCAAAGGGATTACGCTTCTGCTGGGGTGAAATCTGCGTGTTACACAGCCCTAGGCGACATGGCGGATACATATATATATATATATATATATATATATATATATATATATATATATATTGTCCTTCAAAAAGATGTAATCACGATCTTGTGCCGCTAAAACAGATTTCTCTGCCATTCGTCTCTATCTTCCATCGCTTTCACTAGGTCTTCTAGACTACATCTTGTGTCCGTACAGAGCTATTGTAAATATGTTCTAGCTTGTTGTCCAAAACCTGCTCGTCCGTGTCAAGGGGTAGCAGGAGAACGTCACTAATGAATTCGTAAGCAGTATATCGCATATCTTGTTCGTCTGATTCGAATGGTTTTAGAGATGGGTTGGAGGTGGCCGTACATCTACTGTTTTGTGGGATGTTGCTTCAAGGACTTGTGTAATATAGCTCGTAGCATTCTTGTGCAATTGCTTTCAAGGGTTTTAACAATATATATATATATATATATATATATGTATATTGAACAAAGAATATACCTCTATGAATTTTGTATTAATATGCATAGAGGTGTTTATATACATAAAAAGCTGCATACATTCATATACATAGTAGATTTTAGTTAGCAGCTTTAATCACAAACCTGAACCTATCAAGTAAAAATGAAACAATTTAATAGACAACGACAATTTACACAGGCAATTATAATGGTATTCATAATAGCCCAAATAGTTTTCGTTGCTATAACTACTCATACTAAACCTTTCTTCATTTACCTCTTCTTTCTCTCAACTACCCCACGTCTGTTCTTTCCCCTCTAAATACACAAAACCGATGCAGAAACAATTATATCCCGGCTACTAAAAGCAATTAAAAACTGCTGTAATAACAAAGATGCTTGTAGTATAGCAAGACTTAGAAGTTTGTCTCGCTCAGTTTTGTCAGTTTAGGCAACAAATAATGAATGGGGGAACTTTTAAAAGCCTAGTGCAGGTAAATTTGAAATTATGCTACAGGTGAATTTTTGGGACTAGTTTTAATATTAGCTCAACAAAGGTGGACAATCAATGATTTTTAATGACTGACTGCTTATTCATTTGAATTAAAAAAAAAACTTCATATATATTCAAAGAGACAGAGACAGAGACAGAGTCAAAAAGATAGATAAATATGATCTGACTGATATATATATATATATATATATATATATATATATATATATATATATATATATATTTATATATATATATATATATTATGAGAGTGTTGATCGTAAGTAAATCACAATGTGGTTATGTGTCGAACCAAGTGCAATATAATATGGAGAGTGCTCAATATCTATGATAGAGCTATTATAATAATGATTATAATGATAATAAATAAATATGTATTATATATATATTTAATATTGTTCTGCAACCAAAGGTTTCTTGAAGTTTATAACAACATTCATCAGGCCGTTAAGAAGATGGAATGAAATTGAAAATCGAAAATGCGACAAAATGCAGACAATATATATATATATATATATATATATATATATATATATATATTGTGCAATAAGAAGATAGCTCAAACCTGGTTAAGATGACATTATAAATTTACGAGACGGAGAATATAATAATATTCTCCGGCGAAATAAATTTATAATGACATATTGACCAGTTTTGAGTTTTCTTCTAATTGCACTATATACGCTCTGAATGTGAATTTTGTTATATACCCGTAAGGAATAAGTGATGTAACAATAGCCATACATCGAGCAATCACATAGATTTATATGATATTCCTCGTATATTCTATACAAGAATACCCTTTCTCTTTGGATATTACTGATATATATATATATATATATAGAAAGAGAGAGGAAGATAGAGATAGAGATGGATAAACAGAATTAGATTGATAGATAGATATGAACTGACTATCAACGTTCTAGAAGAGACTGTTATCTATCTATCTAGCTTGCTATCTATCTAGCAAGCTAGACAGATATGAACATGTTTAGATGTTTATCATAATTTGATAGATAGATAGATAGATAGATAGATAGATATTGGTATAGTGTATCGGTCATCAGTAGAGAAAAATGTAAAAGCTGGCAGAGTTGAGAAGGCTTTAATCTTCTTAGAAAAGGCATGAACCCATCTATTTTTCTTACAATTATGTCCGACTTCTGAGAGAAAAACAGTCCTGAATTCAGCAAACACGTGATGGGCCAGCGTGGTTGGTTTAGGCCTATTACGCCCCTATGTCTTAAAGACTGAAGGAAGGCCTGGCTCTTGCAGAGGTCTGAGAAATAATTATTGTCTATAACTTTCAATTTTATATTTTCCGACTTCCCCATCTACATGTAATGGACTCTTCCGATGATGCAACAGAAACAAAAATGTGTCTCCTGATTATTCAACAATGAAGATGAAATCTTTCAGTGATATAATGACCCTGCCTTATTTGAGAGGCCTTATACATGCTAACAGTGTTTATGTAATATAATGGCCGAGGGATTTCGTTTTATATATCTTTCCTTTGGGTTTAGTTAGGCTGAGAACCTTTCGGATCAGCACATGGGTTTGTTAGGTGCAAACTTGAGCACAGGTGTTGACGCGCGCGCAGAGAGGATGTGTCGTTCACAGATGTCAAAATAAAAATCCCCGAGAGAGGATATGACCAGGGATGTGAATGACGTCATGCACCGGAAGCGTGCGCGGAGGATTTGGGGAGATTTGAAAAAGTCAGTAGTTGAGAACTAGACTCCGAACGGGAAGGGTCGGCTTTCGGGGCTCGCTGAGGCCAGACGAATTTGTGCGCAACGGGTGCCGCACGTGATGGGGGAGGGGGGGCAGATGGAAAAGTCATCATAGAAAGATTGTGCATCTCCCTTCCTTATGTCGAAACCTTTAACTCAAAGGTAATAAAAGGTTTCGTATCTGAACTAAGAATTCGTTACGTGTTTTTTGTGTTTCGCGATTCCTATGTTCTATGTGTATATGTTATGAACATTCTATGTACGTTTCCCATATTCATGCATGGGTATGTTACACATATATAAGATCTGAAGGCTGTGAAGTGACCACTTAGTCGTGATTTACTCCCAAGTCCACTCTGACTAGGAGTGGTAGTACCTGTTAAGGTCCCATCAATGGGTCAAATAGAGCTGTTTAAGGTGATTGCGTTTATACAGATCCCTATACTGTTGGAATTTCATGATCTTTACAACTAAGAACCACAATGTTGAAGTATAAAAATACAATGTGTTTTTTTTTTCATTATTAACCCGAAATGTATGAAATGGTCGAATCAAGGAGGGAGTCGAAGACGGCTGAGAAGTACACACAGGGCGAGATACGAATCTTCAGTGAAGCGCTTGTTCTTCGTTCTGCTTTTGCGAGACTGGTACAGGGCCAGCTCAAAGCCCCGAGTCATTCTAATTTCATCTCGCTTCTCGAATTTCACGAGTATTGTACGAGGCCATCTTAACTCATCGAATCATCCAAGTTTCTCCTCGCTCTTCTGCTTTCGTGAGTCTAACATTATCACAACTCATTGAATCATCATCTCACGCTTTTCTCAGTTTTTCTAATGTTGGCAGTCTGGCGTAAGGCCAGTACCCAGAGTGGCGTAACGTCTAGTAGCTCTGCTGCCGGTCAACGAAATCTTCTCAGGTTCATATAATTTTCCGGACGCTCACGTATTTCTCGTGGTCACACCTCTCGCTTACGCGTTTCACGTGGACACGTTTCCGGTGTAGCTTGCCACCCACGCAACTTATGCGGAGGCAGCTGCGTTAAGTTTACTTTAAGAACCATGTCTATTTCCCCTTATGTCACCCACGCAAATTACGCGGCATTTCCGCTGGGGCATCGTCCTGTTTACTTTAGAAAACAGGTGCACATTCTGTTATGCCACTTACACCGCTTATGCGGCATGTGAAAGGAATCTTCCTGTCGATATTCAACAGTCACACAGAGTCAGATTAATGAGTGGTGCCCAGCTGGAAGAATGACTTCCTAGGTCTGAGCCCAAAAATGGTTCATATCCCTTTGGTATTTACCCGGATTTTACCTCATTTAGACGTGGGGCTAAGTGCTCCCTGGGGGAAGGCTGTCTGAAACTGATATGTTTACATAACACTTCTTGGCACGTATAGTATATGTGATAGATAAGGAAGATAATGTGATACACGTTTTGCTCTATATACATATTTACCCAACCCCTCCGCTCAGGCAGGATACGACACAAGGTCAATTTTTTAAACGTAGTTTAACATATTTGAATTCAGTGTTTTCCTTCTCCTAGACTAGTTGCCTCACCAAGGCTGAAGAAACTAGTCTGCCCTACTATTTTACCCATAGCTGGAGGGAGAATAATTGGATTCATACCTTTCGCAAGGGTATTAGTGCAATGTGAAATGCAATCAGACTCGTCCAGGATTTGAACTCGCCGTGTCCATTTCCTACGACGATAACCATTACACCACAGGCACCTCCATTGGTGCTGCTATAGGATGTTTGAAATTCTACAGTGGCACAATGCGGTAAAATATACATTCGGATTCATATTTTCGGTTATTCAGATCTGACGACTTTTTTTATTGTCAATTGCATCAATTCGATGCTGTGAATTCCCTTTTAATGGTATATACCACCACGAAAGTAATAGTTCATTCACCAAATGGTAACACCGACGTCTTTGACAATATCCCTGGAGTCTTACAAAGACATACATTAATACCACATCGGTTAATAAATTAGTTAATAAATAATGGAGGTGCCCGTGGTGTAATGGTTATCGTCGTAGGAAATGGACACAGTGACATGAGTTCAAATCCTGGACGAGACCGATTGCATTTCACATAGCACTAATACCCTTGGGAAAGGTATGAATCCAATTATTCTCCCTCCAGCTATGGGTAAATAGTAGGATAGACTGTTTTCTCCAGCCTTGGTGAGGCAACTAGTCTAGGAGAAGGAAAACTCTGAATTCAAACCTGTTAAACTCCGCTTAAAAAATTGACCTTGTGTCATATCCTGCCTGAGCAGAGGGGTTGGGTAAATAGGATAAATAAGTTGGCCGACCGAAGTCGAGGGTGACCCGAAAGCTCCCTTTTCAATAACTACTACACAAACGTGTGGTAGAGTGTACTAGTCCTTCCTTTGGATTGCTCTTGTTACTGTTGATCTGGGGCGCCTCTGCTGGTGAAATAGCTAGCAAGCTCGACAAGTAAACCTCCATGAGTGATTTAAAGTCTCATTGGGTGCCTCATTCATTTGACCTTGTGCCACATCTAAACAAAAAGCTTAGTAAATTACCACTTACAGTTGATCTGTAATTCATAAGGCTGAGTGTTAAGCAAAGAGGCATCAAGTACGATTTTTAGAGTTTTTGGTATGACTCGACTTGGGATTGAACCCCAGTCTCCCAAACCATTGGCGAACACTAACCATTATGCCAATGAACCGTTACAACAGTTAATAATCTGACTAAATTACGTCCAACAAGCGTAAACATAATTTAGAAAATATCAAGCAGAAACTATGTCAGACTCAAAACTACGCAGATAATCTAGCGCTTCTTGCAAATACACTAGCCCAAACTGAATGCCTGCTACATAGCCTGAAGTAAGTAGCAAGAGGCATTGGTCTCCATGTGAAAGTGGATAAAACAGAGTTCTTGCGTTAGAAACAAGATGTTGCCATCTCTACATAAAATGGCAAGCCTCTAAAATTAGTAAACAAGTTATCATTACAATTTCTGAAAGTGATGTCAGCATATATCAGCGATATAAAAAAAGAATTGGACGTTTTTTAGTAGATTGTCGATCATATACAAATCGGATCTCTTTGATAAAATAAAATGGGGAACTTTTCAAGCAATAGACGTGTCAGTACTACTCTATGGTTGCACAACTGTAATGAGATAGAGAAAAAGTTAGATGATAACTACAGAAGAATGCAAATTGCTCTTTTGAACACACTCCGAAAGCAACACTCCCCCCCCCCAAAAAAAAACGGTAGTTGTATGGCTACTTACTTCCCATTTCACAAAACAACCATGGATGACGAACACGGGACACAGCTGGAAAAGCAAGGATGAACACACAAGTTCAAGCCGACCAGCAAAGACTTATATACATCAACTCTGTTCGGACTCTGGATGCTGTCTAGAGGAGCTGTGAAGGACGATAGGAACGGATGATGAGAAAAAGAAGTCCGTACAATTATTTCGCTTTGATGATGATGGTGATGAAGATGATGACGGGCTGCGAAAGTATTTTTTTCTCAATATAAATGTTTATCATGGTACAGGATTTACTTAATAATTTTGTTTTTAGTAAGTTATGATTTAAAATGGAATGTTTCGAAAAGCTATCATATGAATATCGAGTTGTTTATTACTTGTAAAATAGTAAAAAAAACTTTAAAACATCTTATTTCGTCACTTGTAAAAAAAAAATGTTTCTTTTTAAACAAAAAGTTTGGTCTTATTTATTTCTCGACAAATAAAAGAAAATATTAAAAAATAAATAAGTAAATAAAACAACTACAGCTACTTCCGAAAGACTTTTAAAATAAATCTCAAACTTAATTAATTAGTTAATTTTTAATGAATTAATTTTAAGATCTTAATTAAGCTAGTCGACAAAAAATGCTTATATCATTTATGAAATGCTATCCATCAATGTATCGCCAAAATTTTATAAGATTATAGTGAAACACTGATGCACCTCAATTATGATCCAAAGGCAGATTAAGCTATATCAAGTGCTACATTTGACAACTTGACCAGTAGCTGTAACACAGCAGGCCTTGTGTCAGACAAGGTTAAGTCTATTAAACAACTATGATGGTGTCCTGACTTACGGGTGGAGTAATGCTGAAAGCATTGGTTCGCGCTAGACCATTGAAGTTATTCAGCGATTAATGAACCTGTTCCGCACTTACCCCTATAGGCTGAATCCCCCGACTGCATCTCTGCAAATGGATAAGACCAACATCAAAGTGTGTCCTGTATGTGACACTAAACAATCTAATGTTACTGGAGCTTTGGGGAGTGCGGAGTACCCCTTCATGGTCATCCTTCCCAGGTCAACTCTGGCTCGGAATGGTAGCACCTGAAAAGGTCCTATCTATGGGTCAAATAGAACTGTTTTACATTAAAGCTTGTGCAAGTAAACGACTCTTAAATTGCATTGTTAGAAATAGAACGTTGGTAACTTAACTGTGTGTAAACAAATGACTCATGTTTAATTGAATTGTTAGTCATACGTAGCAATACTTGGAACCATTTAATTTTGACTTAGGCTAAATTGAATAGTTAGAAATAGAACTGTTTGATCATTTAACCGTATGTTTCTACAAAATGTGTTAACAAATCATATATATTTAATATATATATATATATATATATATATATATATATATATATATATATATATATATATATTTAAAAACAGGATTTGACATTAAATTATCGACAATGGTTGATATGCCATAAAACCTAACCAAACCAAACCAAACCAAACCAAACCAAACCAATAGTACTTGTTCCATATTATGAGGGGTGACCAATAAGAAACAACAGGTACAATACAAAATCTTATCACTGATTAATCTGACCTTAGTAAATAAAATCTATAAAACTATCGCGTCATAGGGTACTGGTTTACTCGATACGCTCTCTGGCAATTACTTTTATACTGAATTTGGTCCGTGCTAAGTGACCCACTAATGTGTCACTGTGCCAGATTAGACTCAGCTTACTCAACATTTATTAGATAGCTACCGTAAAGCGATAGACGTCGAATCAGTCTCAATATCCTTTGCTCTGGATTTCAATCCTCTTAGAGAACTCCACTAGTGGGGGTCGGGGGCGTGTCTTTGTTGTGTAATGGTTAAAGCGCTGGATTGCGGAATCGTAGTAAGCAAGTTCAGTTATGTTATTACGTTAACTTTTGTACCAATACCCTTGGGGAAAGTATGGAGCTCCTTATCCCCCCAGCAATGGGTTAAATAATACCACTACTGGTCTTCAAGAAGAACGGATTTGGCATTAAATAACCCTAGAAGGTTGATTTGCCATTAAAAACCAAAGCTAAAACTTGTGGGGTCTTGTGTTAGACAACACTTGCAAAAATGAATGATTAAATTTCATCCCGTCACTTGTTGTGTAATAATTATTAATCAGATAGGAACCAGACATAAGTCACTCTAGATAAAGCTACTAAATAGCTATTTATGAAACACAAGTAAGCTATTTTGCGCCGTTTTTTAGGTAATTCCGAACTTTATTTTGTGTTTAACTTAAGGCTTTGCACAAGCTATCATGGGCTTCTGCTAGATGATTTTTTAAAAAGAATTTCTCCTTTGAGACCATAAATTTCAACACTCGGGAAAACGATGCTGTTCTAAGTACATTATGTTTATGATAGGAAGTAGTAGATATTCTAATAAGTTTTTTTATATATATATACGACCAACTTATCGTGTAATAACCACCGTTCATCAAGTCGGATGCCTGCGAAATACCGACTGAAGGGGTTATGCAGTATGGGATCTAAATGCTGTTGAGATTACTCTTATCTTAAATCCTATGATATTTACGTATGTTCTTTTATAGTAATCCAGTTATATCATCTGAACATCTTGAATGGGTCGCGGTAAATATTCTGTTATTGCCGTCAAGCCTTTTCTCCATTCGCTTAGTCAGCGTCTACGTGGTGCATCTATATAGCAATATTGACACGACCACTGCTTGGAAAAAACTACATATAATTTTATCGGACTGGTCTGACTTCCATATGACTGATAGCCAATCCATAGCTGTCCAAATGAGCCATATTGAACAAGTCCTGCAGGCAATACCCCACAAAATAGCAGCTGTACAGCCACCTACCACCCATCACGAAAACCATCCGAATTCCACGAACAAGACACAGCTGGAGAAGTAACGGCGAATTCATAAGCGATGTATCCCTGTGGACCCCTCCATACGGAACAGCAAATGTTGGACGACCAGCTAGAACATATCTACAGCAGCTCTGTGCTGATTTAAGATGTAGCCTTGAAGACCTGCCGGGAGCGATGCATGATAGAGACTTCAGGGAAATTTGTGCTAGCAGCATGACATGATGATGACGAAATATTCAGTTTTTCAATTTTTTTTTTCGCAATTTATATATAGATTATATATATTATTAGTAAGCTTGATTTTCTTTGGCACTGAGCCACGACGAAGCCAAGCATAGTAAATAATTATTCTTATTTCGGGGATTAAAACACTAGAATAGCTTTTGTAAATTTCCTCTAAACACAAAAGCAACTCATTATGCCAATAAAACTTGTTTTCCTTATCTTCGACAGCATGGAGTTGCTTGATTCTCTATCGTGCCTATTATTCATTGCTCTTAGCATTCAGTGTTTGCAGAGTCCGTTCATTGCTCTTAGCATTCAGTGTCTATAGAGTCCGTTCTTTCTCTTAGCATTCAGTGTCTGCAGAGTCCATTCATTGCTCTTAGCATTCAGTGTCTGCAGAGGTAATTTACTAAGCTTTTTGCTTAGATGTGGCACAGGGCCATATGAAAGGGGCACCCAATGAGACTCGAACTCATTCGTGTAAGTTTGCTAGTCGAGCTTGCTAACCATTACACCACCAAAGGCGTCTTCAGTGTCTGCAGAGTCCGTTCATTGCTCTTAGCATTCAGTGTCTGCAGAGTCCGTTCTTGCTCTTAGCATTTAGCGTCTGCAGAGTCCGTTCTTGCTCTTAGCATTCAGTGTTTGCAGAGTCCGTTCATTGCTCTTAGCATTCAGTGTCTGCAGAGTCCGTTCTTGCTCTTAGCATTCAGTGTCTGCAGAGTCCGTTCATTGCTCTTAGCATTCAGTGTCTATAGAGTCCGTTCATTGCTCTTAGCATTCAGTGTCTGCAGAGTCCGTTCTTGCTCTTAGCATTCAGTGTCTGCAGAGTCCGTTCATTGCTCTTAGCATTCAGTGTCTATTGAGTCCGTTCATTGCTCTTAGCATTCAGTGTCTATAGAGTCCGTTCATTGCTCTTAGCATTCAGTGTCTATAGAGTCCGTTCATTGCTCTTAGCATTCAGTGTCTATAGAGTCCGTTCATTGCTCTTAGCATTCAGTGTCTATTGAGTCCGTTCATTGCTCTTAGCATTCAGTGTCTATAGAGTCCGTTCATTGCTCTTAGCATTCAGTGTCTATAGAGTCCGTTCATTGCTCTTAGCATTCAGTGTCTATAGAGTCCGTTCATTGCTCTTAGCATTCAGTGTCTGCAGAGTCCGTTCTTAATAATGGCATTTAGCGTCCGCACATAGCTGATGAATGTACATTTCCACTTGTTCGCAAACACTGGTTGTTCATATGAAGGAGTCAATAGGAAAACGTCGTTTGTGATTTCGTCCTTGCTTCATCAGCAGTGTCCAACTTGTCTTGTTCGTCTTGGATTATTTATGAGATGAGAGGTAAATGTTCGTACAACTGCTGTTTTTTGAAGCACTGCCTCAAGCATTTGTTCAAAGACAGGTCTTAGGTGGTTTCCATTTAGTTTTTTTTCTTAAGGCATTTTGTTAGAGTTCAAGTGGTGCAACCATACAATAGTACTGACACGGGTACAGCTTGGAAGAATTCCTATTTTATTTTATCAGAGATATCAGATTTTCATTTGCTCGATAACTTGTCAACAGCAGGTCAAGCCTTCGCAAGCGTATGTTAACATCCCTTTCAGTAGATGAGATATTGTTACCTAGATATGTGAACTTGTCTACTGATTTTAGAGGGTAACTATTCAATTTTGTATCAAACACATGCACTCAGTTTTATCTGAGTTCAAGAAGAGGCTAACTTGTTGTTATGGTGATATAAGCCATGACGTCACTGCATGGACCCTCCCCGATACTATAAATAGTGAGTGACACTATAAACGAGGCAGGCGAATCTAGGCAGTTACCGGTAACCGTTACTGTCTGTATTTCCGCAAAAATATACTACTCTAAACCTTACATCTCTTTGAGTTATTCATTTCTGGCCCTTCAAGACCACAACACTTATACAACTCAAATTTGTCAGAATTTACGCAAGTTTTTTTAACGATTGAAATAGAGAATCTTATAAAATGTTTTTTTCTGAAACAATATTACTACTTGTTGTTCAATGGAGAGGTTATTTTCATTAAAAGAAAATAGGTAAGAAAAAGATAATGAGATTGATACAAAGTTTTTGGAATCTATGTTCAAGTTCTGTTATAAGAGTTTTCGTCGAAGGAAATGGACACGGTGACCCGAGTTCAAATCCAGGACGAGATTGTTTGCATTTTACATTGTGCTAATACCCTTGAGGAAGATATGCATCTAACTATTCTCTGCCCAGCTGAGCGTAGGTAGTATAGTACACGCTGGACTCTTTAACCCCAGTATGGCAACCGACCTTAAAGAACGAAAGCTCTGAATCCAAGCCAAAAGAGAATTTCTTCTCGTTAGTCAAGCTACTCTGAGACCTCCTACCCTCCCAAAACCCCTCCTCCTCTTCCTCCTGGTTTGCACGACTTAAAACGATGAATAATTAAATGAGTAAATAAATAAACTTGTCAACAAGTTAGATTAATTTTATCGAGAAATTGAGAAACTGCTTGCAAAATTCTAACTAAAATTCAGAAACCTATTAAGAATCTGATGTAATTTTAATCAACCCAATTTTATTAATTGGGTCAATTTTAATTAACCCAATTAATAAACTATAAAATATGGTTCGTGATTTTGTGGTTTTTCTCTCTGATGAAATTAGGTTTGATTTGATTTGGTTTCTATGTTAAATGGGATTTCAACCTTGGTGGAGTATTTAATGCCAGAAGCTATCCTTGCTGAAGAATAGTAGTAGTACTATTTGATAAGCCGTAGCAGAGGTGGAATAAGGGGTTCATACCTTTCCCCAAGGGCATTTGTCCGAAAGTGAACGTGAGAGCTCGACTGGAGTTTGAACTCGCTTTATGTGATATCGCAGTCTAGTACGTTAGCCACTGCGAATCACCGGAAATTAAGTGGTTCATTGAAAAATCAACTGACTTTTGGCTCACTCAGTATATATGCCCATTGTAATTCAATAAACATGAGAATCGTCGCAGATGACAATTCACACGTGTAGTGGTTTCAAATACCACTAATTTTTGACATTGTTCTAAGCGTTAAAAAGTTTACCAGGTGCGTGTACACACACACGCAAACATATATACATATATATATATATTGGTTAATTCACATTTTTTGAAACAAACTGATCGGGCATCAATCCAAGATTACAAATAATAGATTAATAAAAAGAAAATGGCTTTACACAGGAAAAGGCAAGAAACAGAGGATACCCAAAAGAAAACTATTACGGACTCCAACTACGTCAATAATATAGCGCTTATGGTAAATACACCCACCGTGGCCAAATTCCTGCTGCATAGTCTGGAGCAGGCAGCAGGTGGCATGGGCTTCTATGTGAATACACACAAAACGGAGTACATGTGCTTTAATCAAAGTGGTGACATCACACTAAATGGTGGTTCTCTGAACCAGATGAACAAGTTCACCTACATCGGAAGCAGCGTCTCATTTACCGAAAATGACATCAAAACGCGACTAGCAAAGGCATGGACAGCACTCCATAGGTTATCGGTAATATGGAAATCAGACCTATCCGATAAAATAAAATGCAATTATTTACAAGCAGCGGTCGTGTCCATACTACTATATGGATTCACCACATGATCATTGACTAAGCGTACAGAAGAAAAAAAAAACTTGATAGCAATTACATAAGAATGTTACGAGCTATATTGAACAAATCCTGGAAGCAACATTCCACAAAACAGCAGCTGTACGGTTACATACAACCCATCAAGAAAACCATCCGAAATCAGACGAACAAGACAGGCGGGTCACTGTCGGAGAAGTACGGATTAACTCTTTAGTGACTTTCAACAATGGACCCGTACACGAAGGAGCAAGTGTTGGATAACCAGCTAGAACTTTTCTACCACAGCTCTGTACAGACACAGGACGTAGCCTGGAAGACCTGCCGGAAGCGATGGATGATGGACACGAATACCGAGATAGAGAGAGAGAGAGAGAGAGAGAGAGAGTTTGGAAAATCCGTGGTAGTAGCACGACATGATGATGATAATGACATTTATTGAGAGTTAGAAGGATAGAATTTTAGGACCTGCCATCATATAGTTTCAAATATGAACTACAATGTCAAGAGGAGCCTTGGTGTCATCTCCAGATGACTGATGTTCATTTGAAGGTACTGTTGAATAATACCTGCAAAGTTGTTGATACTTCGTTCACCTTCCTCTTGGGTTTTCAGATTGATATCAGAGGTCCAGATGTGGAGGAACGCATTGCCCTACGAACTTCACAAGTGCCATGAGTTTCAACGTTCTTAACCGACTAGAAAATCTGACACCTCTTTGGAAAAGTGTTGAAATTAAACTTCCTTCCGTATCTTACTTGAACACTCTTGAAAGAGTTAGTTTCGTAATATATCTTCACACAAAAGATTTTCTGCTCCATCGTTCAAGTCATTACTTTGCTATATTTAGTAAATTATATCAAAATGTTAACTATTTCCTTAAAATATTCTGAAAATCAATATAGAATAACGTCAACAGGAAAGATTATGAAACACATTACTGGCTGCCACAGACGCTGAATTGCAATAGCTCTTCTCAAGAATTGAGCACTCTAGGTAGTTGAATTCGTATCTATAAAACGATTTTATGTAAAAAATTCCTTGACTTGCCCTAAAAATAACGATGGCTCACGGAAAGATATCCGACTAAAGTAAAGTCATCCGGGTTTTGATGCCAGCTTGAAGAATAACATGGGTCTAGCCAAACTGAAATATTGTGATACAACGAAACAGTCTGTTTGTAGATGACGATATATATATATATTTTTTTTTCATCATGCAACGTGTGAAAGCACGTGCGATACCATATCCTCATCAGCCGCCATCCAGGGGTGATAACACAGTTTGGTATTATCACGATATATATATATATATATATATAAGTAAAGTTTGGTTTGGTTAGATTTGGTTTGGTTTTATGGCATATCAACAATTGTGAGTTATTTAATGCGAAATCCATTTTTATACATAAAACATTCCCATTTCAAGTAATTCAGTTTAGCATAAGTACGCAGTTGAAATATCAAAACAGTTCTATTTCAAGCAATTCAGTTTAGCACACGAACACGGTTTAGTTCTATTTAACCCATAAGACCTTATCAGGTGCTATCACCCAGAGCCTGAGTGGACCTGGGACCAATGGCAATAAAGGGGTACTCCGCATAACTAGAACCTCACCATCAAATTGTTTAGTGTCATATCTAGGACACTCGTTGTGGGGGTGAGTTTTACCCCTCTGTAGAGATGCAGTCGGTGTATTCTACTGCCTAAGCCGACTGGGCAAGACTAAAGTTTGGATGGAAATCTGATGGTAAGAGAGTCGTTAGACCGTTATCAAAATTCAAAAAAGTATATCACCAAAAACAGAATGAGAAATAAACTTGATTAGCTATGTTGAATAAACTGACCACAGCAGAGAAGTAAAAATAACATACTTAATGCCATGGTACATCCTGGTAAGACTTTATACCATAAACTTAATATAGAAAAATGGATCTCTTATATTAAAAAAGGGCATATTCTCTCACATAGTTGAAGCATAGAAAGCATTTTAATCCATGAGTCACCAGCATTCAACTTACGTTAGGGTTTTTATAATGCTTACACATTCCTCACTAAATTACTACTCAAAGCATGAAGGACAAAAACAACCAGAAATGAATTAAATTGACAGATTCAGCAATAGATTATCATACTTCTCTGCCTTGCAATATAGATTAGGGGTTTTGTATTAAATTATGTATTTGCATTCTAGTGATGCTAGACCTCAAGCGAAACATATTCATTCGATTTTCCAGTTTTCTTTTTCATATCATCTCTACTATGTTTAATGAAAGAATAACACATTTGTACACACACACACACACACACAAACACACACACACACACACACACACACACACACACACACACAAACACACACACACACACACACATATATATATATATATATATATATATATATATATATAAGTAAGGAAAGTTCACGACCGTAGTCTGAAAGATCCCTTTTGAATAGCTACCACACCGAAGTGTAGAGGAGGGCGCCACACTTTTTCCTGGAATTCATATATATATATATATATATATATATATATATATATATATATTATAGCATATTCATATGATAATTAATGTAACATATAATATGACTTAATTATATATCACATCTTACAATATAAATTTATGATCTCTTATGATATAAAAATATGCATGAATTTCCCCAGTATATATATATTCTGGGGAAATTCATGCATATTTTTATATCCTAAAAGATCATAGATTTATATTGAAAGAGATAATATATAAATGTCATATCATATGTTACGTCAATTATCATATGAATATGCTGTATATATATATATATATATATATATATATATATATATATATATATATATATATATGCATGTGCATGCGTGTGTGCGTGTGTGTATGTGTGTGTGTGTGAGCTTTGCCTCTGAAGTTTTTATCGCAAATAAATTCATATAATTGCGCAACAAGAAAATCAATAAGTATATTCCATAATAAATTTATTTCCCCCGTTTGTCGAGTTCTTCCCACCCGAAGATTCCGGCAAAGAGGTGAAATAAATTTAGAATGGAATATACAAATTAATTTCCTTGTTTCTCAATTATATTTTCTTATGCATAAGCTTATTTATGTCTGCTTAAATATATTATAAACTTTACATCGAGCACTCAAATTGGATTATTCTCTTTAAGTCTATCTATGGAATCTCTTGATATAGTATAATAATATAAAATAGACTATATATATATATATATACAGAGAGAGAGAGAGAGAGAGAGAGAGAGAGAGAGAAAGAGAGTAAGAGAGAGAGAGAGAGAGCGATTGAAAGAGTGAGATAGTACCAGATTGAGATAGCTTGATTGATGTTATATATATATATATATATATATATATATATATATATATATATATATATATATAGAAAGAGAAAGAGAAATAGTCTGGTCATATCTTAATTTGGTCTTATATCTCTCTCTTTCTGTCCCTCACTCTTTCTCTCCTCTCTCTCTCTCTTTCTTGTGTGTGCGTGTGTGTGCGTGTGTTACGCAGTTTTTAAGTCCTCATCTCGTAGGCTAATTATCACGTGTAGTGAGTTCAATGGGCGTCTCTATGCAGACCCTGTGGCATACTATTCTAAATGTTGTTAATAATTATAAACACAGTTTATTTACGTGTCTCTGATTTTGAAATACTTGTTATATTCTGTACTCCTAACAACTGCGCTTTCTGTATACAATTTTAGTGTTTGGAAAACAGCCATAAAAAACGACACAATTACTACTATTTCCCCTACAATCTTTAAATAATAATAATAATAATAATAATAATAATAATAATAATAATAATAATAGTCACATGTCCGATTTGAACCGGCGTAATTGTCACGACTTTGGCAATTGTTTTGCCTATAAATACACCAGGCTAATAAATCATTTCCTTGGTTTGAGTTAATATCTGAGCCATTACAAGTGACAAAGTGACTTACCTGTCGGTACTTGAGTCGGAGGAACAGTGGAAAGGTAGGTAAGGGCTCGGATAAAGATGGGAGGGTGATGTGTTCCGGTGATTGGGTGGTGACGTCAATAATCCTGGTGGGTGAATTACGGGGTGAGATGGATCTGGCTTAGAGAAGAGAGAAAGAGCTACAAAAGATATGAAAGTGTGTAGGATTAATTTTCTTTTTCTCTCTTTTTTTATTTTTCATTTTTTTAGTTTATTTAAAGAGCATCAGTTTGGTGCACCTGTTTTGTGGTTATGTGAGACAATCTTAATTGCGAGACCTAGTTGGAAAGCAATTGTTACTTGATGTATAAGTTTATTATTTTACGAAAAAAGAAAAAATGATGAATTACATACGCCAAGAGATCTAACGAAAAAAAATGTTTTCACATTAAAAATGACAAGATTGGATGGTTGGTTGGTTGGTTTTATGGCATATCAACCTTTGTAGGTTATTTAATGCCAAATCCGCTTTTATGCAAATAGTTCTATTTCAAACGATTCAGTTTAGCGTGAGTACACAGTTTAATTGTCAAAGACATTTCATTCAGTTTATTCAAACAGTTCTAATTCCGCTAATCCAGTTTAGTATAAGTACAGACTTTTACACAATTAAATGTTAAAACAGTTCTATATTAAACAATTCAGTTTAGTGTAAGTACAGTTTCAATGTCAAAAAAAGTTTCATTTCAATTAATTCAGTTTATCATAAGCTCGCAGTTTAAATGTAAGTACAGTTTAATTGTCAAAAACATTTCTATTTCGAGCAATTCAGTTCAGCATACGTACGTAGTTTAAATGTCAATGAAGTTCTATTTAAAACAATTCAGTTTAGCATGAATACGTAGTTTAAATGCACCCCCCCTAAAAACGGTAAACTCACTATCACAGCTTAGTTCTATTTAACTCATAGAGAAGACCCTTATCAGTTGCTACCACTCCGGGCCAGAGTGAGTCTACGAGCGATGGCAATAAAGGGGTACTCCGCATTCCCCAAAGTTCCAACATCACTGAAACCTCATCATCAGATTGTTTAGTGTCATACCTAGGACACTAGTCGGGGGATCTTACCCCTGTGCAGAGAAACAGTCGGTATATTCTACAGACCCTGCCAACTAGGCAAAAATGACATGAAGAAAACGATACGCCATAGAAACTATTACAGACGTAAACTACGCTGATTATCTTGCGTTTCTCACAAAATCACTTGCCTAAGCTAAATCCCTGCTGCTTAGCCTGACGCACGTAGTAGGAGGTGCTGGCTTCTACGAGAACATAGATAAAACTGAGTTAAGTGTTTAAAAAAAGATGTTGCCATCTCTACATAGGATGGCAAGCCTTTGACAATTTCAAATATCTCATCTACTGAAAGCGATGTTAACATTCACCTAGCGAGGGGTTGAACTACAACTGCCAATATAACGACATCTTATTTCATCATTATCATCATGTTGCACTATCAGCACGGATATCCCTGACGCTCTCTCACCACTCCTCCCTATCGACCATTGCTTCCGACAGGTCTCCAGGGCTACAGCGCGTATCGGCACAGAGCTGCTGTGTGTAGGCTCGAGCTGGTCGTCCTACTTTGCTCGGCCATGTGAAGGGGTCCACAGGAGTGCATCACTTATGAGCTCGTCCCTACTTCTCCAGCAGTGTCCCGCATGTCTGATTCATCTAATTTTGATAGTTTTCGTGATGGGTGGTAGGTTGCCGTACAGCTGCTGCTTTATGGGGTGCTGCTTCCAGGACTTGTTCAATATTGCTCCCAGAATTCTTGTGTAGTTGCCGTCAAGCTTTTTCTCCATACGTTTTGTTAGCGTCCATGTAATGTATCCATACTGCAGTATCGACACGACCGTTTCTTGGAAGAAACTGCGTTTCATTTTATCGGTCTGACTTCCATATGACCGGTAATATGAAATCGGATTAATGCTTAGCACTGTGTAGGGGGTGTACTCGTGGTATAATGGTTAAAGCGATAGACTGCGGAATCGTAGCACGCGAGTTCGTACTCTAGTCGCGCTATTACGTTCACTTTCGGGCAAATACCCTTGGGAAAGGTATGAACCCCCTTATCCTCCCAGCAATGGGTTAAATAGTACTACTACTGTTCTTCTAGGAGAATGTCTTTGGCATTAAATAACCTACAAAGAGTTGATATGCCATTAAACAAAGAAACCAAAGCTTAGCACTGTGTGTATAAGTATAACCAGAAAGATGCGCCATCTAGACTCTAACGAAACGCTTTGAGAAAAAGTTTGATAAGAACACAAGAATGACACATCCAGAAGAACCCCATAAAACAACAGCTGTAAGGTCACTTAGTTCTCATCTCACAAAACATCCAATTACCAGTCGGCTGGTGCTGTAGAATACACCGACTGCATCTCTGCACAGGGGGTAAAACTATCCTCATGAGTGTCCAAGATATGACACTAAGCAATCTGAGAGTGAGGCTTCAGTAATGCTAGATCTTTGAGGAATACGGTTTGCCGCACTATTGCCATTGCTCCCAGGTCCACTCTGGCTCAGAGTGGTAGCACATGATAGGGTCCTATCTATTGTTTAAATAGAACTAAACTCTAATTACGATAAACTGAATGGTTTGAAATTAACTGTTTTTACATTTACCCGTGTTTAAACTGGGCACATATGCTAAAGTGAGTTGGTTGAAATAGAACTGCTTTGACATTTAAATGTGTGTAAACAAAAACCTTATTTATGCTAAAGTGAATTGGTTGAAATAGAACTATTTATTTCTATAAAAATGTATTTGGCTTTAAATAACCTACAACGGTTGATATGCTATAAAACCCAACCAAACCAAATCATATATATTCAATAGATATGGATAAATAGGATTTGGCATTAAATAACTTTCAATGGTTGATATGCCATGAAATAAAACTAAACAAAATAATATATATATATATATAGGATTCCCAGGCCTCCAGGACTTAGCATTAAATAACTGATAATGGTTAATATGCCATAAAACCCAATCAAACCAAATCCTATATATCTAATATATATGTATAAAGAAGATTTGGCATTAAACAACCTATAATGGTTGATATGCCATAAAATTAAACCAAACCAAACAAAACATCCAAGTAAGACGACCATGTGGCGTACTGTCAGGAAGGTAAGGACAACTGATTTGTGACGTTACCCAGCACATAAATACACCAATGTTAGCCGATCAGCGAAGACTTACATGAGCTCTGTGTAGACGACAGTCGTGGTTATGAGGATCTCCCAGGAATATTTCATCATTTACCATATTTGAAACCATCGAATTGTGTGCAAACAAATAATTGATTTTAAACTGAATTATTCGTGAATAAACAGCAATACTTGAAACCATTTAATTGTGTAGAAACATATGAGGTCTGGCTCGTTTACAAGTAATTTACCGACAAACTCATCGTTTTCAAATTATATATATATATATATATATAAACTGGATTCAGCATTGAATGACCCACACGAGTTTTTTTTTTATTCATTTATACCAAACATTTCACAGAAGTAGGATGTGACTCAAGATCAATTTTTAAGTGGAGTCTAAAAGGTTTGAATTCTGAATTTTCCTTCTCTTAGACTGGTTGCCAAACCAAGGCTAAAGAACATAATCGGCTCTACTATTTACCCATAGCTAAAGGGAAAACAATTTGATTCATACCTTTTTTAAAGGTATTAGAGGTATGTGAAATGCAATCAGCGTCGTCCAGGATTTGAACTCGAGTCGACGTGACCCAATCTTGTGAGTCACAGCTATAGATATTATCGAAATGCCATTAGACAATAACAAACCAATGTTTATGTTATGACCTTTCTTAACTCGTATCTCGTTATTAGAAACATATTTTCGTTTTCAACCTCCTACCGTGAAGAAATCTGAACCGTGTGACTCTGAAGACAGCTGATGTAATGAGGAATTCAATGCTATTTTCGTTACACAGGTGGTGTATTTTGGTATTAAATTGGCTGTTTTTTTTTGTTGTGTTTTATGGCATATCAACCCTTGTAGGTTATTTAATGTCAATACATGTTTATATATATATATATATATATATGTGTGTGTGTGTGTGTGTGTGTGTGTGTGTGGATATTTGTAAAAGAATAGTTTGTAGGAAGCGTTATTTTTATAGCGCTAAAGCTAATTTGTTTACACCCAGTTTGGTTTCAACTATCGCAATTTGTGCTTATAGCTTTGATCAGTTACATGAATTCATTTCTGCACAGTTAAATGGTTTCAACTATTGCTTTTTAACACTCATAGTTATGTCCGACATTATTCATTCGTTTACACATAGTTAAATGGTTTCATTTATGATAAAAGATTAAATATTTCTAGTTCACCACTAGATGGGATGCCGACAGGTACTACCACTGGTTGTTGTCTAAGATCATCAGTCTTATTTGCTTAGCTCGGCATAAACCGATCATATCACACAAACAACAGGAGGTGACCGTGGTGTAATGGTTATCGTCGCTTGATATGGACGAGTTCAAATCCTGGACCTGATTGATTGCATTTCACATACTACTAATACCCTTTAGAAAGGTATGAATCCAAATATCCCTCCAGCTATGGGTAAATAGTAGGGCAGACTAGGTTATTCAGCCTTGGTGAGGCAACTAGTCTAGGAGAAGGAAAACTCTGAATTCAAACCTGTTAAACTCCACTTAAAAATTGACCTTGTGTCATATCCTGCCCGAGCGGACGGGTTGGTAAATATGATCACACAAACAACAGGGTCATCTTGTTGGATGCAGGTGATCACGTGGTAGGAATATCTAAGTAGATCACATGGGAATCAACAATGTACTGGGAGGAACATCTGAGGAATGTCATGAGAAGTTCTCCATAAATCAGGAGATAATACCCTTTAGAAAGGTATGAATCCAAATATTCTCCCTCCAGCTATGGAGGTGCCCGTGGTGTAATGGTTATCGTCGTAGGAATTGGACACGATGATACGAGTTCAAATCCTGGACGAGACTGATTGCATTTCACATAGCAATAATACCCTTGGGAAAGGTATGAATACAATTATTCTCCCTCCAGCTATGGGTTAATAGTAGGACAGATTAGGTTCTTCAGGCTTGGTGAGGCAACTAGTCTAGGAGAAGGAAAACTCTGAATTCAAAGGCAGTGTAGGCTGAGATTACAACAGAAATCAGTAAGGTCACCCCTTTTTTCAAACAAGAAAAGTGAAAAGACAACACCTTTAAATCTTTCTTCTCATTGAAATGTGTCTATTTCATCAATGAAAAGTTACCTATTTATAAATTTGCAATATGATTGCGCTCTGTCTTACCAAAAGATTTCTGTCTTTTAATTCCATAGGATTGCCTTCTACGCATAGACAGAGATATATATATATGCATGTGTGTACATACGGACGTAGTAAGCGAAGAAAAAAGGTCGACGAATAAAAAAAAGGAAAAGAAAAAAAACAAAGGAAAGGAAAGGAAAAATCAACATATGTGTGCATACGGATTTACTTATCGACTCTATTGGAAAACGAACGAGGCAATCGCTTGATTTGAAGTTAGACAAGCAAACCTACACGTGTTAGTTCAAGTCTCATTGGGTGCCCCATACCAATGGCCTTGTGCCACATTTAATCAAAAAGCTTAGTAAATTACTTCAACAGAGATCAATAAAAGGATTGCGTTTATGAATATTAATAACAAACCATAGGTCCAATTATTGAAATTTGGAATCAATCAGTCCAAATATTTTCCGGCTGTATTGCAAAAGTAACGTATAGCCATTATCATGTTCCCTCTTCTGACTTTTAATAAAACATAATTCTTTTCTACACCCAAGATACCAAAATGATATCATTTCTCTAATATATTTGATTAAAGAATGAAAATAGATATTTGGAATTATTTTTAACTAAACTCTTCATGGGGCTGTAGAATACACCGACTGCTTCTCTGCAGAGGGGTAAGACCCCCCCCCTCAACAAGTGTTCTGGATATGACACTAAGCAATCTGATTGTGAGGTTCCAGCAGTGCTGGAGCTTTGGGGAATGCGGAGTACCCCTTCATTGCCATCGCTCCCAGGTCCACTTTGGCCCGGAGTGGTAGCGCCTGATAGGGCCCTATCTATGGGTTAAATAGAACTAACAGCATACTTATGCTAAAATTAATTGAGTAAACTGAATAGCTTGAAATAGAAACGTTTTTGACAATTAAACCGTACTTACACTTAAACTGCGTGCTTATGCTTAACTGAATTATTTCAAATTGAACTGTTTTTCGACATTAAAACTGTATTTACACTTAACTGAATTATTACATATAACTGCTTGAATAGTTTGAAATGGAAATGTTTTTGACAATTAAACTGTACTTATGCTAAACTGAACTGTTTTCAATAAAACAGATTATTTACATAAAAATGGATTTGGCATTAAATAACCTACAAAGGTTGATATGCCATAAAACCAAACAAACCAAACCAAACCTAAACTCTACAGTATCAAAACACAGTAATAAAAAATAAAGTTGCACAACCAGTTCATTGGTCTAGCGGTTAGTGTGTTCCCCAGTGACCCGGCAGACCGGTGTTTATCTCAGGTCGAGTCATACCAAAGACTCAAAAAATGGTACTTGATTCCTCCTTGCTTAACACTCAGCATTATAAGGTAGGGATCAAGGGTAAAGTGGAGCAATCCAGGGAAAGGAGTAGCGCTCTCCCCTATACCTCAGTGTTGCAGCCTTCGGGTCACCCTCGACTAAGGTCGCCAACTTTACTTTACTTACCTCTATATAAATGATAAAATCGATTAGAATACGAAGAGCCCTGGAGACCTAAACGGTTTTGTTTGGTTTGGTTTTATGGCATATCAAATATTGTAGTTTTTTTAATACTAAATACGGTTTATGCATATATTAGATATATATAATTTGTAAACATATTTTCTTGATAAGATTTTTAAACGAGCCTGAGCTCTTTTTTTTTAGCACACAGTTAAAAGGTTTCAAGTATTGCTACGTAACAGTAACAATTTAACATCAGTAATTTATTTGCACACATTGAATGTGTATATATGATATGTAAGAGATTAGTTTTTCAGTCATTTCATTTTTAAATGAGTTAGAACTAATTTGTTTGTCACAAGTATTGCTATTATTTCTTCATAGTTAAATGGTTTCAGTTATTACTATCAAACACTTATTATTCTATTTAATATTAATCATTTATTTGCAGTCAGGAAAGTGGTTACAAATATTGCTATTCAACACTCATTATTCAATTCAACATCACTCATTTGTTTACACGCAGTTAATCGGTTCTAAGTGTTGCTGTATGTCACTAACAATTTGGTTAAACATCAGCAGTTTGTTTACACAATTAAATGATCAAACACTTCTATTTCTAACTATTCAAATTAGCATGAAATTTCCTTGCAAACAGTTTAAATATCAAATAATTATATTTGACCCATCGATAGGACCCTATCAAGTGCTTGTACTCTGGGCCACAGTTGGCCAAGTAGAAATGGCACTGAAGAGGCATTCCATGTTTTCAAAATCTCCAAGACTGGAGCCTCACCATCAGATTGTTAGGTGTCATATCCAGGAAACTCGTTGAGGGAGTCTTACCCCTCTGCAGAGACTCAGTCGGTGTATACTACGGCTGTGGAGACCTGAGGAGACATGCTATCCCTTAGACGCCTGTGAAAGCTAACTAATTAACGCTGGTTTGAAGAATTCCTAAAGAGTAGCATAATAATTATGCTTGGACCTTGCTAGAGAACTAAAAACCTGAGGAACACGGAGGTGACTACGACACTATTTGTTGCTGGGAATGGTGACCAAATTTTGGAAACAGTATTGGATTAATTGGAAATCAGAGAAAAAGTCATGACTATCAAGACTACAGCGTTGTTAAGAAAAGTCCTGGAGACCTGGGAAGACTTGCTGTCACTCAGAGTCCAGTTAAAGTAAACTAACTGATCTGAAAAAGTCATATTGATGATAATAAAACAGAAGATCAGTGGAAGATTAAAGATCATCAAGACCACAGGTTTATTAAAATCAACTAGAATACTAGAGACCCCAGTCAGCTGCAGAATATAGTGACTACATATTTGCAGAGGGGCAACCCTCGCTGAACGAGTAACCTGATATAGGACGTTAAACAATTTGATGGTGAGGCTTCAGTAATGCTGGAGCTTTGGAGAATGCGAAGTACCCCTTCATGGCTTTCCCCTTTCGGCTAGGGCCGTAGAATACACAGATTGATTTTCTACAGAAGGGTAAGACCCCCCCCAACTAGTATGCTAGATATGACACTAAAAAATCTGACGGTGAGGCTTCAGTAATGCACAAGCTTTGGGTAATGCGGAATACCCCTTCATTACCCTGCCCAGTCGGCTCGGGCTGTAAAATACACAGATTGCTTCTCTGCAGAGGGGTAAGATCCACCCCAACGTGTGTACTAAATATTATACTAAAAATCTCATGGTAAGGCTTCAGTAATGCTGGAACTTTGGGTGATGTGTTGAACCCCTTCATTGACATCGCTTCCAGATCCACTCTGACCTGGTGTGGTAGCACCTGATAGGGTCCTGTCTATGGGTCAAATATAAGTAAATTGTGAAATTACGCTCAACTGAATTGTTTGATATTATTTGTTTTTATATTAAACTGTTTGTTTAAACTGTGTACTTAAGCTGAATTGTATGAAATAGAACTGCTTTGACATTTAACTGTGTGTAAACCAAGCTGTACTAATGCTCGATTGAATATTTTGAAATAGAACTGCTTTGATATTTAAATTGTGTACTTACGCTAAACTGAATTGTTTGAAGTAGAACTGTTTTGTCATTTAACTATGCATAAAAAAACTATACTTATACTAAACTTGAATTTGAATCATTTTCAAAATGCCCGGATTCAGAGTTATATGGACACCCCCAAAAGATTGATACGCCATAAAACAAAACAATCAACCTACCGATCGGGCGCCTTACTGTCATTCAGGCATTAGAGAAAGGCCTGCAGCAAAGGCTGGCCTGAAAAAAATCATAAGACGTACAATAATAATAATAATGTCCTGGAGAATGGGACGCACAAATTCCTCTGGGATTTTGAGATACAAAAGGATCTCTAAGTAATCAACAAGAAGAAGAGAACTTGCTGAATTGTGAACTGTGCTATCCCGGCCGACCACAAAATAAAATTGAAAGAGAGCGAAAAGAAAGATAAGCACCCGACCTTGTTGGGCGGGGGGGTGTCCTCGTGGTGTAATGGTTAAAGCGATGGACTGCGGAATCGTAGTACGCGAGTTCGTACTCCAGTAGCGCTATTACGTTCACTTTCGGGCAAATACCCTTGGGAAAGGTATGAATCCCTTTATCCTCCCAGCTATGGGTTAAATAGTACCACTCCTGTTCTTCTAGGAGAATGGCTTTGGTATTAAATAACCTAAAAAGAGTTGATATGCCATTAAACAAAGAAACCAAACCAAACCAAACCAAACCGATCTTGTTGGGGAATTGAAAAAAAAAACCTACAGTAATACCAATTGTAATTGGTGCGCTTGGTACACTCACCAAAGGATTGGTACAGGTACTGCAGGACTTGGAATCTATCGGCTAACGTTGGTGTGAAAAAATCTCAATGGAGTAAAATGATAATAAAGTGAAGATTAAAACAGTTGTAATGTGTACGCTCGGTACACTCACCAAAGGATTGATAAAGGGACTGGAGGACTTGAAAATAAGAGGACGAGTGGAGACTATACAAACTACAGCACGGCTGACATCGGCCAGAATACCGAGAAGCGTCCTGGAGACTTGAGAAGACTTGCTGTCACTCAGACTCCAGTGGAAAACCATCAGCTAACGCTAGTGTGAAATACTCTCAAATGATTAAAATGAAAAAAAATCTGAAAATTGAGACGTAACAGTTAATCACATAATAGGTGAATGCAACGGACTAGCATAGATATAATTCAAGAGCAAGCATGATTGGGTGATGTAGTTGATCGACTGGGAATTGTGCAAAAAAATAAGATTTCTGTCCTTGGAATTGAAACGTATACTATTCTCTAGAACCTTGAGATGCAAACGGATCACTCAAGAATAGACCTAATTTTAATTCAGCTCAAGAAAAGAACTGTTTTCGGAGACAGCAAAGTGAAAGTAAAGGAAGATGGACACATATTTTGTTTTGAGGCCAATGTATCGCCTCAAAATCAGCTCTTCAAGATTCGACCAATACATGATTATATACGGCTTTACGTTCTGTTAAGTAATGTTTCAGACTTGCTGAATGATACAACTGCAACATTTACAAAAAAAAAAAAAAAAAATCCCAGCTGTCGTTCGATTTTTAATCACCAAATCCATCCCGAAATCTTCTTGTCCGTACGTCCAGTTGTCCATCTGTCGATAGTTTGACAGTAGGTTGAAAATAGCCTTGATTAGGAGATTACCATAATCTAATTAGAGTAACGTAATTGGTTGTGGCAGAGAGTCTGTCCGGTCCGGTCCGATTTGAGCAGTTACTGCGCATATCGCTGTTGTTTCAAGAGGGAATCAACCTCGTTTTCGCCCTTCCCCACTGACCAGCTCTAACGGCCATGTTCAGATCGTCTGGTTGGGATCTTTTTGTCTTTTATCTATTAGTTTAATTTGGCTTGTCTTATTCGTTTTATTTTCTTTTACTTTTATTTTTCATTCTTTTTTTTTTTTTTTGCTATTCTTCTGTATCAGTTAATTTTTTTAACTCTATCTCTCAATTTTTTCTTTTTTCTTTTCTATCCTCCATTTCATTCGTAATTGTTCTTTGTTTCTTTCTTTGTATTGATAATTTTCTTCTTCTTCTTCTTCTTCTTCTTCTTCTTCTTCTTACATTTCACTATTTTCTCTCTTTATTCTTCTCATCTTATTTTCTCATCTTTATTCTTCTTTCTCTCTCTTCCCCCCCGTTCTTTTCTTTATTCTTGCTCTCTTCTTTTCTCATTCTCTTTTCATTCTATATTCTCTCTCTTTTCTTTCTCATTCTCTTCGTTCTTTGTTTATTGCTTCTTTTTCTCGCTCTCTTCTTCATTCTTATTTAATTTCTCTTTTCTCGTTCTGTTCTTTATTCTTCTTTTAATCTCTCTTTCTTCGTTCTTTTGTTGGCTCCGTATTTACTCTTTTTTCTCCTTTTCTCCATTCTTTTGTCTACCTTATTTTTCTCATTCACTTCATTTTTCTTCTCTCTGTTTTTCCTTATTTTCTTCTCCATTTTTCTGTTTCCTTTCCTATTTCTTATTCTCTTCTTCATTCTCTCCCTTTCCTTCATTCTCTTCCTTATTCATTTTTCATTGCCTTTTTTATAGTTCCGTTATTGAATTCCTTTCATTATTCTTCTGAACAGATATCCCAAAACGTTATACTCATTAAAGAGCAACAGAGAAAACGTGCCCCCTTGTCAGAACAGATTTGGAATAATAATAACCTCCTCAACACTTTCAAATTTACCTTTGAAGAAGAGTTTGGCTTGGTTTTATGGCATATCAACCATTATTGGTTATTTAATGCCAAATCTTCTTTATAAATATATCAAATATATATGATTTGGTTTGGCTTGGTTTTATGGCATATCAACCATTGTAGGTTATTTTATGCTCAATCGTTTTTATACATATAGATTAGGTATGTATGATTTGTACGCACATTTTGTCGATAACGTTTTTAAACAAGCTTAAGTTCATAATTTTCATCATCATCATCTTGTCGTGCCATCAGCGAGGATATCCCTGACCCTCTCTCGCCACCTCTCCCTATCGTTCATCGCATCCGGCAGGTCCTCAGGGCTACTCTATGTAGGTTCATCGCATCCGGCAGGTCCTCAGGGCTGCTATATGTAGGTTCGAGCTGGTCACCCCGCTTTTGCTCGGCCAAAACGCACAGTTAAATGGTTTCAAGTATTGTTACGTATCACTAACAATTCATTTAAATATCAATAATTTGTTTACATACTGTTAAAGGCTCAAACAGTTCTCTTTCTAATAATTCAATTCAGCAAAAGTAATTTGTTTCCACTCAGTTTAAATGTCAAATAATTTTATTTGACCCATAGTTAGAACCCTTGAAGCAATAGCAACGAAAGGGTACTCCATATTCCCCAAATTTCACCTTCAGATTGTTTAGTGTCATAAACAGGATACTCGTTGGGGGTGGGGTCGAACACCTCCGCAGAGATTTAGTCAGTGTATTCAACAGCCCCAGTCGAATGGGTTGTACCCTTGAAAAAGTTTGTAGTATAGATTTGCCGAAATGCTATGGTCACAATAATGACAACGTAAGTAATAAGTCATAAGTTCAATAACTTGATAACCCCGAAGACAAAAGAAATGTAAGTCATTTAACTGATAGTATGTCCGATTATTTACTAAGATTATGCAGATATATAAATTGTAGGCCTAGAAAAACAACCAATTTTACAGATGGGAAGAAAATGGAAATCCTCTTATCTTGCTGGATAGTTTACTCATGTCAGGTTGGGTTTTATGGTATATCAACCCTTGTAGGTTATTCAATACCAAATCCAGGCTATATATATATATATATATATATATATATATATATATATATCGTTATATTATCCAACGCTAAGTCAGCCGATGGTGAGAATGATTTAATTTTCGGATTTTTCTGTCTACAATATCCATATAATTCAAAATCCAAAAGAGTACTCAATATAACAGGATAATAAGATAAATTACAGAGCAAATAATTCCATATAAAAGAAAACCTTTAAAAATTTTTCATATTTTTTGTAATAATATTTATTTCACCAGACCATACATTTTAAAAAGAGTGTTAGATCTGCATCTACTTCTTTCTCTGCATCTTCTTCTTTGTCTGCGGAAATAGATATTATTACAAAAAATATGAGTAATTCTTATGTTTAATATATATATATATATATATATATACATACATATATATATATATATATATATATATATATATATATATATATATAACGTATGATCATATTTAATCTGAACGTTAAAAGTTTTACTTAACACTTTGTCAGATATCTGATTGTTTTGATGTGTTTTATGGTATATCAACCGTTGTAGTTTATTTAATAGCAAATTTTGTTCATATATATATATATATATATATATATATATATATATATATATATACATATTAAATATTTGTGATTGGTAAACACATTTTATAAATAAGATTTTTAAACGAGCCTGAACTGAATTTTTTTCCACTATTAAATAGTTTCAAGTATTGCGAAGTAACCGTAACAATTTAATTTAATATCAGTCATTTCTTGGCTCACATTGATATATGATTTGCTAGTTATTTTATTTTTAAATGAATTAAACCTTACTTTTTGCACGCAAGTATTGCTATTGTTTCTACACAGTTAAATGATTTAATTTAATGCTATCTTCGCCTTCTATTTAATATACTTCATTTGTTTGCATACACTGAACTGGTTACAAATATTGCCATTTAACATTAATTATTCTATTGAACACTATTCATTTGTCTTCAGTTAGATAGTTCCAATTATTCCTATGTAATACCACAAATTCTACTGTGCATATAGTTAAACGGTTTCAAGTATTTCACATTAAATATAATATACACTCAGTCAAATAGTTTCTTGTGTAGTTATGTAATACTGATATTTCAATTTAGACACACAGTTAAAAAAAACTTCAAATACTACAATTCTATATTAATGATTCTATTCAACATTACTCCAAAGCTTGGATAAAGTTAAACAGATACAAGTATTGCTATGTATTACCAACCACTCAGTTGAATATCATTTATTTGTTTACAAATTGGCCTAATGAGTAGAGTGTTCGCCAATTGATTCAATCCCAGGTCGAGTCATACCAAAGACTTTAAAAAAAAGTACTTGCTGCCGCCTTGCTTAACACTCAGTATTATAAGGTAAGCATCAAGGGTAAAGTGGACTAATCCAGGAAATGGATTAGCGTCCTCCCCAACACCTCACTGTAGCAGCTATTGAAAAAGGAGCCTTTGGGTCACCATCGACTTAAGTCGCCAACTTTATTTTATTTCTAACAATTCAATTTAGCATAAGGCATTAGTTTGGTATACAGTTTAAATGTCAAACATTTCTATTTAACCCATAGATAGTACTCTATCAGGTGCTACCACTCCGGGCCACTGTGGACCTTGGAATAATGGCAATTAAGGAATACTTCTTATAGGTATAGCGCCAGGACTGAAATCATACCATCAGATGGTTTTATGTCATTTACAGGACACTCATTGGGAGAGTCTTACCCCTCGGCAGAGATGCAATCAGTGTATTCAACAGCCTCAGCCGACTGGGCAAAAAGTTTTCATATTAGATAGGAATTCTTGATATCACATAAAAAAAAATTAATCCAGTAACATTCTTTTAGTTGTTGAGGTACCCGTCATGTAGCTGGTCTTAAACAGGAATAGCCTAGCAGAGCACTTCCCTCTCCAGGTGGTTTAATTCTATTTCCTCTCCAGATCTGTTGTACTTCATATTAGCTAGAGCTCTAGGACTGAAGTCATACCATCAGATGGTTTTGTGTCGCCATTAGGACACTCATTGGGGAAGTCTTCCCCCTCTGTAGAGATGCAATCGGTGTATTCTGCTGCACCAGCCGACTGGGCTGATCATTTTCAGAGGATTATTATAATTAGTTACTTGAAATCATATGATTGTGCAAATAAATAATTTGTATTAAATAGAAATAATTACTTGAAACCATACACTCGTGTATAAATTATTAGTCTTAAGTTGGAATATTTAAACCATTCAATTGTGTGCAAATTATTTGCTTGTGTTTTATGGCAAATCAACCTTTGTAGGTTATTTAATGCCAAATCAACTTTTATACCAATAAACTGTTCTATTGCAAACAATTCAGTTTAGCATAAGTACATAGTTTAATCATAAAAAAAATTCTATTTCAATCAATTAGTTTAGTCAAACAGTTCTATTTCAAACAACTCAGTTTAACGTATGTACAGTTTCAATGTGAAGAACATAATTTCAATCAATTCAGTTTAGCATACAAATGGTAATGAAGGGGTACTCCACATTTCCAAAGATTCAGCATTACTGAAACCTCACCATTGTTTAGTATCGTATCAAGGGAATCTTTTTGCGGGAGTCTTATTCATCTGCAGAGATGCAGTCGGTGTATTCAACAGCCCCAACCGACCGGTCAAAAAATTTTCATATTAGATAGGAATACTTGATATCATATAAAAAAGATTCATCCAGTAACATTATTTTAGTTGTTAAGGTGCCCATCATGTAGCGTGTCTTGAACAGGAATAGCCTAGCTGAGCCCTTCCCTCTCCAGGTGGTTTAATTCTGTTTCTCTTCAGACTTGTTTCTATACCAAAGTTAAAGATCCAGTCTGACCAACTATTTATTCATAGTTGTTGAGAGAATAAAAAGGGTTCTTATCTTTCCCAATGATATTCGCGCCATATGAAAATGTAAATGGTCTCGTCGAGTATTTGAAGTCGAGTAGGTGAGTTCATTTCCCGTTACGATACCAGCACCTCTGATATATAACTGTGTGCCAAAAAAAAAGCCACTGAACCCCTCCAAGAAAACCAGCAAAACATAAAAAATGTAAATATCGGCCTGCAATAAATGTGGATCCCCAACCTCTAGGCATAAAATAACTTTTGGTGGGTTGAGATGCCGTTAAAATCGATCATTTCGAGATGGGTTCGAACCTAAACTAATGGTTGCGGTATTATCGACGTTATTTTATTGGCCAAGGAGTCGACCACATTTACGTTATTCATCTTCGGCTGCCACAAACCTGAGCGACTGTTTGGATCAATTACCGTCGATAACATCCCACCAAGATTTAATTAATTCTTTCTGCCTTTGATCCGACAATCTTAAGATATCAAAATCCACGCACCATAACCTGCTAACGCAGATTCAATTACAGCTCATTTCTCACACCCTGATAACGTTCACTTCACAGACGAAGCGGCTCAGGCAATCGGATTGTTCTTTGAGGTTTAGATTTAGTCGTACATTAATTTAGTTACCTCTTTTTTAATTTACTTACGTGGGCCTCAGTTTCAGTCGTTTTACCGGGCGTGTTTTATTTGTGTTAGGGGTCGCTTGCGAATGGCATTTCACCCAAGAATTGGTAAAAAAGAAGAGCATCCTTATTTTTTTTTTTACTATGTTTTTTGGGTTTTTTTAAAAATATTTTACTGATTCATTTCAACTGAATGAGAACCCGAATAGAATCATTTTATACCCAGAAGTTAGGAAATTGAATTCATAGCACATTTTTATCTGCAGGTCTCTCTATTAAGGTTGATTGATTGATTGATTGATGGATTAATTTTATCGGCCTGTTAACACGTATAGAGTCTTTTTATACCAAGGAGTTAGGAAATCGTGTACATTGCACTTTTTTTTGCAGGTATCTTTTATTTTTTTCATTGACTGAATGATTTTAACGGCATGCCAACACGTACGGTATGATTTTATACAAAACCATTAGGTTATTGTGTTCATTTCACATTTTTATCTACTGGAATCTCTTTAGTTTTGATTAATTGATTGATTTTAACGGCATTGCAACGCGTACTGTGTCATTTTTGCCAAGGAGTTAGGAAATTGTATTCATTGCACATTTTTATCAGCAGGTGTCTCTTAAGATTGATTGATTGATTTTATCGGCATGTCAACACGTACCGAGTCATTTTATACCGAGGAGTTAGAAAATTGTGTACATTGCACTTTTTTTTCATCTGCCGGTATCTCCTATTTTTTTCATTGTCTGAATGATTTTAACGGCATGCCAACACGTACGGTATCATTTTTTACGAAGGTGTTAGGATATTGTGTTCATTTCACATTTTTATCTACAGGTATCTCTTTAGTTTTATTGATTGATTGATTTTAACGGCATTGCAACGCGTATTGCGTCATTTTATACCAAGGAGTTAAGAAATTGTATTCATTGCACATTTTTATCTGTAGGTGTCTCTTGAGATATATTCATTAATTGATATATTCTAACGGCATGTCTACCCGTATAGGGTTATTTTACGTATAGAAAATAAGGAATTGCGTTAAATTCCGTTTTTCTTTTATATACTTATTTCTTAATATATTATTTTTACTCACGGTCCTATCGAATAAAATAATATTTAAACAGATCTATTTGACGCTTGATTACACCCTAACAGGTATAACCACTTCGAGTTGGAGTAGACCTGGTAGTAATGGCAATAACGATGACCTCTGTATTTCCGAAAACTTTCAGAATTGGAGCATGACTATCAGATACAGTTTAACTTCATACCCAAGATATCCACCCCTTTTTTCGGAGGCCTTACCTCTCTTCTCCCCCAGTTATGAGTAAATATTTGGGTAAAATAGGTTCTTTAGCTTTGGTAAGGCAACCAGTCGAGGAGAAGAAAAACTTTGAATTTAAACATTCTCTATTCCGTTTAAAAATTGGACTTTTGTCACATTCTTAAATATTAAAATAATTCAATATGTTTTCAAATCTTTGAGATAGCAAAAACGAATTTTGTCTAAATTTATTTGAGTAATATTAGTACTAAAATTTAGTCAGATATTTGCTTATAAAAATGTTTAAAAAGGAAAATCATTTATTTATTTTATTATTTATGTATTTATTGTACTTTTATTATGTAATTGCTAACAGATATAATAGTATCATTATAACGATAGTATAAATATATCCCTGATTATTTTACAAGAGAAATACACTGCTAATTGTTTTACTATAGAAATACACAGCAAATAATTTTACTCGTGAATACTTGGTAAATCTCTTTACTCAAACCGTCTGAGTAACTGAAATGCTTTATCATCATCCAGAAGCTTAATGGAGGTACCCGTGGTGTAATGGTTACCGTCGTAGGAAATGGACACGGCGACACGAGTTCAAACCCTGGGTGAGACTGACTGCATTTCACATATCACTAATACCCTTGGGAAAGGTATGAATCCAATTATTCTCCCTCCAGCTATGGGTAAATAGAAGGACAAACTGGGTTCTTCAGCCTTGTTGAGGCAACTAGTCTAAGAGAAGGAAAACTCGGAATTCAAACCTGTTAAACTCCGCTTAAAAATTGACCTTGTGTTATATCCTGTCCAAGCGGAGGGGTTGGGTAAATAGGATCATCCAGAAGCTTGAATTGAATTAAATCATTTAAACTTTTAGTTGAAAGTTTTTCGTTTACCACTTTCAATTAAAATCAGGACTTCTCAAACTTGTCGCTTGATGAATCCTTGTAACCAAATTTAATTTGCATTTAATCCTTAAAACATTGATTGAATATTACCGATATATTTCTTAGTCTCACTATATGCTGTGGGTATAAAAGCAAAGTTGGTGACTTTAGTCGAGGGCAACCTGAAGGCTCCCTTTTCAATAGCTACTACACCGAGGGGTAAGGGAGAGTGCTACTCCTTTCCTTGGATTGCTCCACTCTATTCAAGATCCGTACCTAATAAGGAAGTGCCCGTGGTGCAATGGTTATCGTCGCAGGATATGGACATGGCGACACGAGTTCAAATCCTGGACCTGACTGATTGCATTTCACATAGCACTAATACCCTTGGGAAAGGTATGAACCCAAAATATTCTCCCTCCAGCTATGGTTAAATAGTAGGACAGACTAGGTTCTTCAGCCTTGGTGAGGCAACTAGTCTAGGAGAAGGAAAACTCTGAATTCAAACTTGTTAAACTCCTCTTAAAAATTTGACCATGTGTCATATCCTGCCCGAACGGAGGGGTTGGTAAATAGGATTTGTACCTTATAACGCTGAGTGTTAAGCAAGGCAGTATCAAGTACCATTTTTTTGAGTCTTTGATATGACTCGATCTGAGATTGAACCCGGTCTCTAGGGCCATGGGCGGACACTCTAACCACTCACCCAGGGGGTGTCCTCGTAGTGTAATGGTTAAAGCGATGGACTGCGGAATCGTAGTACGCGAGTTCGTACTCCAGTCGCGCTATTACGTTCACTTTCGGGCAAATACCCTTGGGAAAGGTATGAACCCCCTTATCCTCCCAGCTATGGGTTAAATAGTACCATTACTGTTCTTCTAGGAGAATGGCTTCGGCATTAAATAACCTAAAAATAGTTGATATGCCATTAAACAAAGAAGAAAGAAAGAAAGAAAGTAACCACTCGCCCAATGTCTGTTGAAGCTGTAAGAGGATTAAGGACGGAAGGAAAAAACAAGGATACCTTTAGACACAAACTTTATTTTAGGGTTTTCGACTATACGGTGGAGTAGAACGTTTTCCTAAACCAGTGGAAACCGTCGCGTTTCCCAGACAAGGCGTATGATAAATACTATGGAATCATTTTCGGCAACTGCAAGTTTAATTGTCCGTCGCATGTTAAGTGGGAATGTTTAGCAGAAGTTGCTACTGTTAGAAGATGCAACCTGCCGCTAAGCCCCGCGACCTAGCGCACACCTACACTACCTACTTGCACCCGTGAGAAAAAGATTATTTTTGTCGAGGCAGTCGATGCTAAATAAGAAAGAATTTCTCTTTGGCACCTGGAAACCTTTTCTTTTTTTTTTTAGGTATGCGCCGATTTCGCTTTCCGTCAGAGGCCCCCTGGGAAAAAAAAATATTTTTTTGCATTTATTTATATTTTTTAATTTCTTTTTAATCTCTACAGTGATATGATACGATGGATTGATTTTTAAAAAAGTTTTCCGTTTGAAGATTAATTTTCTTTTACAAAATGCAAAAAAGTTATTAGAAAATGGAATATTGAATCATATAATATCACTCACATCAAAAAAATTACTAGCAATACGGAAACTGATTTAACAATTGAAGATTCGGTTACTTTCGGTTATAGCCAGATACCTTGTTCATTTAAATTACCCGAATGTTTTGAACGGGTCATTTGTCAACAAACTATTGCTCGTGACCATCTCAAACCGGCATTTTGTTAGGTGTACAATATCTTGCGGCTAATCTATATAATCCAACATTTTTTGTTCTCCTTATTATAAAAAGATTAACAGTAAATTAGAACTAGTGAATTTACTACCTGTGGACCCCTACCCCTTGCCAAAATTTTATTTACCTCCCGGGGTCAATGTCTGAATACTCTAAGAATAACTTCGTTCAAGGCTTTAAAGTTTGTAATGATCTCTTTTTCAAACAAAAGGAGGTGCCCGTGGTGTCATGGTTATCGTCGTAGGAAATGGACACGGCGACGCGAGTTCAAATCCTGGACGAGACTGATTGCATTTCACATAGCACTAATACCCTTGGGAAAAGGTATTCTCACTCCAGCTATGGGTAAATAGTAGGACAGACTAGGTTCTTCAGCTTTGGTGAGGCAACTAGTCTAGGAGAAGGAAAACTCTGAATTGAAACCTGTTAAACTCCGCTTAAAAAATTGACCTCGTGTCATATCCTGCCCGAGCGGAGGGGTTGGTAAATATGATCTCTTTTTCAAACAATAATTATGAAAAAAAATATAAAATGAAATTTTGTCAGTTTTTAAATATCAAAGTGAAATAATAAGTTTTTTTTATGAAAAAAAAAAAAACTTTCGAAAAAGTACACGATAATTGTTATTCTATCGTAAGCAATTCATATGAGGGTCATTCAATTTATAAAGTGAAAGATTGCTTAAGGATTTGGCATTAAGAAACACTGTTGACAGTTACTTTTTTTCCCCTAATGAAATGACTAGGGATGGTTTCTTTCTTCTCCCACAAAACAGTTAGCATGAACTACTTTACAGGAGAGTCAATGTGTTTCCACTCCATGGACTATCTTTTTGTCAGTCCTTGGAGCAACCCATTGTTCCACCTCCTTAGAAACACTTTTTGACGTAAAAATGCTTCTTACACATCACTCATTCTTTTATAGATTTCACACAGGAGAGACCACGGGATTTAGCGGCTCACCAGTGACATGGTAGTTAGCGAGTTCGAACTCCAGTCGAGCTATTACGTTAAATATCGAATTAATACCCTTGGGAAAGGTATGAACTCCCAGATCTCCCGAGTTATGGATTAAATAGTACCATTACAGTTTTACATTAAATTACCCATGAAGGTTGATATTTCATTAAACAAAGAAATCAAACTAAATTTCACATACTTCTCAGTTACCAAGAATTTTACGACATATCTCTGTTCAAATACTTTATTTTCCCGCCATTTTGAATAGCATCAAAACAAATATTTTTGCGAGATTAAAATAAGTTTTTGTTATGAACCAATTTCAAACAATACTGCGTTTTCATTCCTGGAAATACTTCTAAAAGATTTATTGCCTTTTCAAAAATATTCCCTTTGTTTATTGAGAGACAATTGTGTGTGCATATATATATATATATAGAGAGAGAGAGAGAGAAAGATTAATTCAGATTTATTGGATGAAGTTCATATACATATACATATATATAGATAGATGGATGAACTTCATAGATAGATAGATAGATAGATAGATGGAGATTCAGTCAGGTTTATTGGATGACCTTCGTAGATAGATAGATGGATAGATATTCACGTATATATATTGATAGATAAAAGGAGCTTCAGTCAGGTTTATTGGATGACCTTCGTATATCATGTCTCGAATTCTTCAGGGAAATCTTCTTTTTTTTTTATCATGCTTTATTCGCTTCCTCATGTTTTGGAAAGTTCTATTTCCCAAGACTGGCACAAATAACTCCCAGGAGGGTTTAGTTAGCGATGGACCCAGTCTTCCTTTATCACACATTTATCCAGCCGCTCCAGCACGGACAGGATTCAAAAGCAGGTCAATTTTTAAGCGGTGTTTAACAGGTTTGTATTCGGAGCTCTGCTTCTCCTTAATCGGTTGTCTCACCAAATCTACCCAACTATTTATCCCTAACTGAGAGGAGAATTGTTGGATTCTTACCTTTTCCAAGGGTATTAGCGCTATGTTAAATGCAAACAGCCTCACACAAGACTTGAACTTGGGTCGCAATATCCATTTTTCACGGGGAAAATTGTTACACCATGAGTGCCTGATTTTCCAACTGTATAACAATGGAAACCAGTCAAAAATGTATTGTTAGGGGTCAGGAATTAATACTAGCATCATAGAAGAATAGGGTTATCCAAAGTTCAGTGGAAGCTAATTGTTAATATTATCTCGCCCATAAATAAGTACACCCCAATATTTTCTTACTAAAAAGTTAATTTTCAATTAAATCAATGTAAATGAATTGTTAGGGGTCAGGAATTAATAATAGAGTTATAGAATAATAAGGTTAACCTATGTACCATATAGAAAAACTGCAAGTCACTTCTCACCAATAAAAAAGTTCACCCCAATAATAAAACGTTACTTTTCAACTAAATGAAAGATACCAGAGTTTTATCATTTCAAGTGGAACACTATACAATCAAAACGGATACCATTATATACTATTTATGATCAAAGTCTACTGCATAGAAACTGTGTAACTAAAAATAAAATTTGCAACACATCTGTAAGTTAAAGTTTAAATTACACAAATATATATGAGGTGTTCTTATATTTTGGACTACTGCATATTAATATCTTTGCTTATAGAATTTCAATGCTATAGATTTTGTTCATAAATAATATCTAATAATATGCGTTTTAGTTTGGTGTTTTACGAGAAGTTAGTAAGTTAGTAAAGTTTGCGACCGTAGTCGGGGATGACCCGACGGCTCCCTTTTAAATTGCTACTACACCAAGATGCAGGGGAGGGCACTACTCCTTTCCCTGAATTGCTCCACTTTACCCTTGATCAATGCCTTATAATGCTGAGTGTTAAGCCAGGAGGCATCAAGTACCATTTTTGGAGTCTTTGGTATGACTCGACCTGGGATTGAACCTCGGTGTGCCGGGTCATTGGCAACCCTTTTATTTTTGGTTTAGAATAAAGTAATCTTGAAAAATATATATATATATATATTTATATATATATACTTAGATAGTCACGCATATAAATATATGTAGGTATAATACTATGATATGTAGGTATAATACTATGATTTCGGTAGCCTTGAGCTACCGAAACTGTGTTATCACCCTGGATGGCGGCTGATGAGGCTAGGGTATCGCACGTGCTTCCACACGTTGTATGATGAAAAATATATATACTTAGATAGTCACGCATATAAATATATGTAGGTATAATACTATGATACCTTTTTGATATCTAATACATATGTAAGTAAGGTAAATTCACTGATCGTAGACGAGAGCGATCTGAAGAGGCTCCCTTTACAATAGCAACTTTGTAGGTGTAGGGGAGGACGCTACGTCTTTCACTGGATTCCTCCACTTACCCTTGATCCGTACTTGAATGTTAAGCAAAGAGTCATCAAATACTTTTTTTTTCAGTCTTTAGTATGACTCGGCCTGGGATTGAATCCCGGTCTCGAGGACTATTTACGATCTTGTGCATGTGTGTGAGTGTGCGCGTGCGCGCGTGTGTATCGGTAGTAGAAACAAAATCACAAATTTTATATCACGAAGTAAAAATTGAATATGTGTAAAGTAAGCTAAAGTAAAATTGAAAAAAAAAAAAAAACAACAGATTGTAAGGTTTTTATAGCTATATGTTAATATATATATATGTATATACGAGATTACATATATATATATATATAGGCAATATCTTACAATGTAAATCGTAGAATGAATGATATTGATATGCGAATTGATATTCAAAAACAGTCAGTACACGAAAAAAAAAAACGAGTTGACAGAGCACAACATCTTGTCCAGTAGACAAAGTGTAACAAGAGATGCATGATTTCGCATTTCGGATTTAAACAAAAACAATTAACCAAGATTTACTGCCTTCATCAGACTGAATCGAAAATTTTAGCGGTGCTAGGGAGGGGCCTAATAATACTCCCCTAGTGAAGTGGAAGTAGGTGTTATATCTTCTGCGAACTTCGATAAAGGACGATGCGTTTCTCAATTCGCATTCTCTTTTTGTGGCTGGGGTACAAGGAGATAAGGATTCAAGTGTACGTAATAGTACGAGGAATGGTTTAAAGATACAGAGTTGGGTGCTGCTAGAACGAAGAGGCAAATCACCACGTTGTGTCCGTCAGCCATTTTCAACAACTTCCGTGTGTAATATATTTAGTTTTAATTTCTTTGTTTAATGACATATCAACCTTAGCAGGTTATCTAATGCCAAAGCCACTCACCTAGAAGAACAGTAGTGGTACTATTTATCCCATCGCTGGGAGGACAAGGGGGTTCATACCTTTCCTAAGGGTATTTGCCAGAAAGTGAACGTATAGCGCTACTGGAGTACGAACTCGCTTACTACGATTCCGCAATCCATTGCTTTTAACCATTACACCACGAGGACACCCCCGTGTGTAATATGATTAAGGATGGTAATTAATTATATTTGTTAATCATTTTATTCTAAGTGATAAATTGTGAATTAGTTAAAAACTTCGAGTTTGACTCTTTAAGTGGAAGTTCGGATGGAAAAGGTTAGACAGGTGAACCTTTGGTGCATTGTATGTAAGCCCTGTCATAACAAAGGTTTTTTCTGAAATCGGTTGTTGGTAGAATATCAAAGATAGACATTTGATCCTCTGAAATCAAACGATGAAAGTTTGACACGTGTTCTTATCACATTAGTTAATAACATAATTAATTAATAATAATTAAAACAATATATATTAGAGATTTATTAAGAGGTTAGTCAGAGAGTCACAGTTAATCGGAGTTGGTCGGGCAATTTGCGTCGGGCAGCTTCGGGTCCAGAGTTGAATGGCCCCTTTAATGGTGAGGCTTGGTCGGTGTGAAAGTGAAGTCAGTAGTTTTGATTCGGCTGCCACCACTGACACTCACAGCGTTTCTAATTTACATCAGTAATCCTTTCAATCTATATCTACTGTTTCGTTGACGACTCCTGTGTAATGTTGCGGTCAGCAAATAAATTTTCCTATCGAAACATTTTAGGTCTGTCTTTTACTTTACGAAGTGTTACCCTCATCATATTTGGGTCCCCAAAAATGTATTCATATTCATAATGGTGCCGCAGGGTAACACATGGCCACGGAAACTGAAAGAAAAAATTAAGGCTCAAAAGTTCTAACGCTCAAGGAAAGTTTTGTTTTTGAATTCCCCCACTGACACGTAATTGACTATTAGCCATAGCATACATAGTTAGCAGCCGTCTTAAAGGGGCCATTCAACTCTGGACCCGAAGCTGCCCGACGCAAATTGCCCGACCAACTCCGATTAACTGTGACTCTCTGACTAACCTCTTAATAAATCTCTAATATATATTGTTTTGCTACAAAATGCATTGCTAATTTGTTTATTTTTCATCAATAAAAATACGAGAACATTAAATAAGTTTCCCGACTTTTTTCGTAGGACCACTTTTATTGATAGTACATACATGAAACTCTAGTCCCATTCAAAGTAATCTCCTCCGGCTGCAATGCACTTGTTATACCGTTCGCTTAACTTCTGGAAGGCCCCATGAAAGTCCTCTTGTGTGAGCGTCTCAATGACCTTCGTCGCAGCCTCTTTCATCTCTTCAATGGTCTCATAATGACGACAGCGTCTGAGCTTAGGGAATAAGCAAAAGTCACAGGGAGCAAGGTCTGGACTATAGCGAGGGTGAGGAACTGTCTTGATGCCCATCTTGATCAAATATTCTGTGACAAGGATGAAGTTGTGGACTGGTGTATTGTTCTGGTGGAAATGTCACTGACCCGATTTGAAGAGTGCTGGCCTCTTCCCAAGGAATCTCTTCTTGAACTCCCTTAAAACCTCAAAATAGTAACCCTAACCCTAACCCTTTGGCCAATCAACTCTGGTGTATTGACTTCCTTACTCCTCCCACACCTCTTATCATAGCTCACAGACTCCCTGCCTTCCTTGAATCTCTTATGCCACTCAAGAACTCATGCTCGATTCATGCAAGATGGTCGAAAAGCAGTCAGAAGCATTCCATACGTTTTGTGTGGCATTTTTCCAAGTTTAAAACAGAATTTTATTGCATATCGTTCTTCTAAAGTGTCCTCACGTGCAGATTGCATTTTTGAAATTCACCAGCTGTGACAATCAGGCTTTAGTATGGTGTATTTCATTTGCTGCTGTAGCTGTTCATTTGAACCTGAAATCATAAAAATTGGTCAGTCATCTCATAAGATGTATAGCAATAACATGGTGAATTTTCAAGAGTCTTCGACAATTTTAAATGCCTGTACAAAAAGGTCTGGAAACTTATTGAAGGCACCACGTATATTTAAAGCCGCCAAGTCAGCGGTAGGGAGTGCTTAGAATACGTTGACTGTATTCCCTGTTGGAGTGTAAGATCCTCCCAGGGTTGTCCTGGTATGACACTAGACTGCATCTGGTGGTCAAGCTCCAGTTCTCGAGATCTGGGGATTGTAGAATACTCCTTCATTGCCCTTATTCCCAGGTCCATTCTGACCCAAAGAATTGTACCTGTCAGATTCTGATCTATGGATCTGTTAGATAAAAATACTTGATATATAACTGTCAGAAAAAAAAAAACTCTTAAAAAGAACTACGCGATTCTCTAACCAGTAGGTATAAAATAAGCCTAGACAGGTTTACATGCCGCTAAGATCAATCAATTGTGTATTTCATTTGAATGAACATTATAAAGAGATGTTTGTTGTTTTTTTTTTTTTGTTTAATGGAATATCAATCTTCGTGGGTTATTTAATGCAAAACCCATACTATTAGAAGAACAGCAGTGGTACTATTTAATTTAAATTTAATTTATTCAATTTTAAGGTCACGCTGACTTTTTTTGGGACGTGAAAGGAACCATCAAGATTTATTTCATTGAAAAAGGTGCAACTGTTGGGGGGAATAAGAGCATTCATTCTTTTTCAAGAGTATTAAGCCAAAGGTAACGAAAAATAGGACGATTGAAGCTTGAAACTGCTTACTACGATGCCGAAGTCCAGTGACGTAACAACTGAGGTAAGAGAACAACCGTTTTTAAGTCATGTAAACAGCAGTATTGCAAATTGTTTTATTATAGGATATCAAATTTATATTTTTCTCTTGTACAACACACACACACACACACAGATATATATATATATATATATATATATATATATATATACATATAAGACTATGGGTTTGGAATATTCGTATATAGAATATATGAGAGATTTCATATAATTCTAGGGAAGTGCTCGATGTATATACCATTTTGTAAGGTGAAAAAATCGTCGAGATAAATTTATAATGGCACTATAACAGTTCATTGATTTTTCTTCAATTTGCGTTTTATATATATATATATAATATATATATATATATATATATATATATATATATATATTGGTCATTCCTAATTCAATATAACCCTTAAAAAAAGAAAACAGTGACGGATACACATACGTAAACATAGGCATAAACGCATACATGCATATATATATATATATATTCATTAATGTCGAGATATATATATAAATATATATATATATATATATATATATGATAAGAACTAATAATAAAGTATATATATATATATATATATATATATATATATATATATATATATATATATATATATATATATATATATATATATATATATATATATATATATATATATATATATATATATATAACGTAACTCAACTAAATGGCTGAGCGGTAAGATATTAAGTCTTCCGTAAAGTTAGGTAGGATTCGATCCCAGCTTGAAGAGCCTGTGTGTCTAGTCACACTAAAGAGTTTTGATACAGCAAAAGAGTCTGTCTGGGGATATATATATATATATATATATATATATATATATATATATATATATATGTGTGTGTGTGTTTGTGTGTGTAATACAAGTACAACTCCTTCCGTGACTATGCTGGTCATTCCCGATTCTACATAATCCTTGACAAAATATGCAGCGAATATATATATATATATATATATATATATATATATATATATATATATATATTCTTTGCTGTAGATATATTTATATATTCGTTGCTTTTTTATTATTGTTGTTTTCATATTTTGCTTTTTTAAGGGTCATGCCCTGCACGGTCACTGGCGGAGTTGTGTGTTTATTAAAGGTAACATTGGTCAACGTTCGATTTTCAAGGCAGCCAAGCCTTCCTCACCTGGAATATCAGAGCAGCAAAAGTTTTCATTTTGTCTTCTTTATCTGGCCTCTCGCCACATCAAACTAAACTCTGTATTTATCGAGAAGTCGAATTCAAATTCCTTGTTGATCATAGCGTTGATAAGATAATAACTTTTCTCTATCTTGCTCCCCGTTGAGTGAGAAAAGAGAAAAAAAAAACGTTGTTCTTTCATAAAAGAGGCACGTGCTCATATAAACGAATTCATACACACACGCGAATATATATATATATATATATATATATATATATATATATATATATATATATATATATATGTATTTATATATATATGGCGGGGTGCAGGGTTTGTTTGTGTGATTGTGTGTGTCCCATTTTGCGTTGAGAGAAAAAAGATAACATTCAATTAATTTTGATTCGAAAATAGATGTTCACATTTTTATGAAAAACACGCAAAAATGCTGGACTGGAAATAGATGAGAAGATTATTTGTTGGTACAAAAATATATAGCGAAATGAGAGCAGTAAATAGATACCATTATTTGCTCAAATTTAACATTTCATGAACTTATACTCCTGGGAAGTTGTTCAATGTAGTATAAAAATAACAGAAAATTCCAATTACTTTACTTCAAGGGAAAATAAATATTTGCGGGAAAGTGGAAAGGTTCGCACGAATTAAATGAAGAATGGACCTGTTGCTGTAGCTTTTTGTGAGGAAAGATTTTTTTTGTGAGTCAGTGTGTATACGCTTAAACGAGACTACTTTGGAGAAGAGAGAGAGAGAGAGAGAGAGAGAGAGAGAGAGAGAGAGGAAAAAAACTAGTGTGTAGGATAGATTGATTTTTTTATGATAGAATTGTCTGAAATTTAGGGTTGCACCAATTTTTATCTTCTATGTTGACCTTGTGTCTGATTTTACATCCGACGTTCAATTTTCATTGTACATTTAATGTAAACTCGACACTGACTTAATTTCCATTTTAAATATCCACTGAGAGGCCAATTCCCTCAGTTTCAGTTTTAAAGGCATTTTTCTCAGATATATGAAAAATTTGTGAAATTGGAGTAAAGGTTATCGTCGCAAAAAATGGAATCAAAAACCTAGGTTCAAATCCTGGGTGAGTCTGTATGCGTTTTACATTTACGTTAATAACCTTGAAAAAGGCATGACTCCATCTCTACCTTCTTTATCTATGTGTAGATAGTTTGATTTAATGGCATATCAACCGGTTACTTGAAATTAAACCCACATTGGGGGAATGGAAACAGCTACAGAAAAAAAAAGTGAAGTTATATTGTCAAGATTTTGTATATGTCACACAAGGACAGCACATTCCTTCTCGGAGCAAAGCAGCCACCAATGTGTCACGCAGGCCAGATTAAATACACTGTGAAAGATATTCTCATTGAATATACCGACCTGGCTCATATATGAGAAACCTTTTATAATGCAAACGAAATGAAGGAGCTATTCCAAGAAACTGAAATGTAATGTCATTCCTAAAAGCGGTGAATTTATGCAGAAAAATCTAAAGGAATTTTCTACCAGATCAAATTTCTTCTACAAACAGTTATTCTACAAGAAATTCTTCAATAAAATCTCATCCTTTCCGCAACTTGTTCTTCTGCAACCTTTTTTCTACGAAAAGACGATTCCCTACAAATAACTCAACGAAACCAGATTCTTTCAACAAACCGTTTCTCTACAATAAATACTTAAACTAAATCTGACCCTTTCCACAAACTTTTCCTCTGTAAAAAGAAAAAAAAAACTTTTTTTTCTACAAGACGATTCCTTAGTCACTAAAAGTTTTTCGGATGACGTTGAGTATTAGTTACCGAATAATTTGTAGAACATATATAAGAAAGGGCTTCGAGACAGTAGGGACAGTCAGAGAAAGAGCAGCAAAAAAAGCAGAGAGGACACAGACGGGAGACGAGGCCCCAATGGAAGAGGTAGCCGGGTCAGCAGAGAAGAAATGACTAAGTAGGTGGCTGTCCCTTCCGCCTCACACGGTTTATTGTCTCTGTCTATCAAATCAGACAACGTCTTTTCTATACTCTATCTCTCTCTTTTCACCGATGACTGTAAAAGGCAGTAACAATAAACTGATACTGTTTTGTGTTCGTCACTTCTTATCACGGTGAGGTAACCACCGGGTCTGTCTGAAACGTAAGGGCTAGTGCTACACCCATAGTCTATTTGGGGTCGTGGTTTTATAAACATAAATGCACAGCTGGAGTTTGAATTCGCTTACTTCGAGACCACAGTCTAGAAATTTTGCCATGACGCCACGAGGTGTAATGGTTAACGCGCTGGACTGCAGAATCGTTGTGAGTGAGTTCGAACTCCAGTCGTACTATTATGTTCACTTTTGAATCAATACCGTTTGGAAAGGCCTGAACCCCTTTATCCTCCTAGCTATGGGTTAAATAGTACCATAACTGTTCTTCTATAAGGATGGATATCGTATTAAATAACCCCAAGAAGGTTGCACAGTAGTTGGTTAAGACGGAAAACTATAAATTTATACCAGGAGTTCACCGCAGAATATATGACCCTTTGTCGCCTTGAGACTTTTGGGGAGGGATTATATTAAATACACACCACTACTAAATATACTACAACTAGTACTGGTACTTTTTTTTTTAAGTAGGTTGAATGGGGGAAATTTTACGGGTATTGATAACTAAGATCCCCCATTTTCTAACGCCTCTTTGCGTCTTTCACTTTTTACTTTTCTTTTCTTTTTACCTCTCTGTCCTATCGGTTGCTGGGGCTGTAGAATACGCCAACTGTACATCTGCAAAGGGGTCACACCTCTCCGCACAATGAGTGTCCTGTGTATGATACTAAAATTTATCTGATGGTGAGGTTCTAGTCTTGGAGCTTTGGGAATGTGGCATTCCCCTTCATTGCCTTTAGTGACCCAGGATTAGTAGCAACTTTTAGGGTGCTACATATGGGTGATATGAAACTGTTCAATTATTTACTAAGGGTGTCCGTGGTGTAATGGTTATCGTCGTAGGGAAATGAACACGGCGACACGAGTTCAAATCCTGGACGAGACTGATTGCATTTCACATAGCACTAATACCCTTGGGAAAGGTATGAATCCAATTATTCTCCCTCCAGCTATAGGTAAATAGTAGGACAGACTGAGTTCTTCAGCCTTGGTGAGGCAACTAGTCTAGGAGAAGGAAAACACTGAATTCAAACCTGTTAAACTCCGCTTAAAAATTGACCTTGTGTCATATCCTGCCCGAGCGGAGGGGTTGGTAAATATTATTTAACGCCGAATTAAATTTCAAACAATTCATTTTAGCATAAGTGCGTATTTTAAATGCTGAACAGTTCTATTTCAAGCAACTCGGTTTTACACGAGTAGTTTAATTCTATTTGACCCATAGATAGGACCCTGTCAGATGAACCTGGGAGCGATGGCAATAAAAGAGCTCCAATATTACTCATGCTTTACCATCAGATTGTTTAGTGTCATATCCAGGACATTCGTTGGGGGAGTCTTAGCCCTCTTCAGTGATGCAGTCGGTGTATTTTACAGCCCCATCCGACTGGGCCATAAGCAGATAAGGATACTTGATCGATAGAATCATTAATTTTAAAATCATTAATTTTAAAATCATTAATTTTAAATTTAACCATTTAACTGTGTGCCAACAAATGATTAATATTAAGTAGAACGATGTGTTATATGATGATTCTCATAATGATTGAACTCTGCGCAAACAAATACATAATATCATATAAAATATTAGTGTTTGATTGGAATATATGAAACTACCAACTACACGGCCACCTGCCTTCCATCACAAAAACTATCCAAGTTAGACGAACCAGACATGCAGAACACTGCTGGAGAAGCAGAGACGAGCTCATAAGTGATGTAATCCTATGGACCCCTACATATGGCCGGGCAAAAGCAGGATGACCAGCTCGAACATACATTCAGCAGCTATGTGAGGATGCGGGATGTTGCCCTGAAGACCTGCCAGAGGCGATGAACGATAGGGAGAAGTGGCGAGAGAGGATCAGGGATATCCGTGCTAGCAGCACGACATCATGATGATGATTCAAATATATGCAAACAAATAATTAATATTGCATAGAGTTATTTGTTAGATAGGTATATTTCAACAATTTAACTCTGCGAAAAGAAATGTTTAATACTAAATAGAATTATTAGTGTTAGATAGTAATACTTGAAACCATTTAACTGTGTGCAAACAAATTAGCACTTACCATTGGTGTCCTCGTGGTGTAATGGTTAAAGCGATGAACTGCGAAATCGTAGTACGCGAGTTCGTACTCCAGTCGCGCTATTACGTTCACTTTCGGGCAAAGGTATGAACCCTTGGGAAAGGTATGAACCCCCTTATTCTCCCTCCAGCTATGGATAAATAGTAGGACGGACTAGGTTCTTCAGCCTTGGTGAGGCAACTAGTCTAGGAGAAGGAAAACTCTGAATTCAAACCTGTTAAACTCCGCTTAAAAATTGACCTTGTGTCATATCCTGCCCGAGCGGAGGGGTTGGTAAATAGTACCATTGGTTTAAAAATAGATTTATCTACGAAGTATTCGCTTACAAATCATATGGGGGCATTCCCGTGGTGTAATCCTATTTACCCAACCCCTCCGCTCGGGCAGGATATGACACAAGGTCAAATTTTTAAGCGGAGTTTAACAGGTTTGAATTCAGAGTTTTCCTTCTCCTAGACTAGTTGCCTTACCAAGGCTGAAGAACCCAGTTTGTCCTACTATTTACTCATAGCTGGAGGGAGAATAATTGGATTCCTACCTTTCCCAAGGGTATTAGGGCTATGTGAAATGCAATCAGTCTCGTCCAGGATTTGAACTCGAGACGCCGTGTCCATTTCCTACGACGATAACCATTACACCCCCCCCCGTGGTGTAATGGGTAAAGCACTGGACTGCAGAATTGCAGTAAGTGATCTTGAACACCCGTCGCGTTATTACGTTCAGTTTCGGACAAATACTTTTTGGAAAGGCATGAACCTCCTTAATCCTTCTAGCTTTGTGCTAAATAGTTCTTCTAATGCTCTAGAAGGATGGTTTCGGCATTTAATAACTCAAGAAAGTTACAATGTCATTGAAACAAACAAATCATATATATATATATATATATATACAAATAAATACATATGTAAATAAAGGACTTTATATGCTATACAATATATTTATATATATAAGGGATTTTATATTCAATACAATAACACCCCCTTTCTCTCTTATGCTTTACAATTTTCGTTACTCATTTATGTTTTTATATAAACCTTATACAAAACGCTGTAAAAAATCTATTTTCCAACGAAACTGCAAATGGACAATGAAATTAATAAATAAATCCTAAAATAGAAAACAGCGAAATAAATAGTCATAAAAAAAGGAATAATCTAATTTAGCAAGTGAATTCATATTGCATCGGGGTGAATCTTCATCTCTGTCTCTTTGTGGATACTTTTTAAGATCATAAAAAAATTATTAAAAAGAGATAGAACTGCTTATCGTTGTCAAGAGATTTTTCTTGGACGTCGTTTTGTGCTTCCAAATTAAACACTGCTCCCTTTATCTCAATTCCCATGTTAGAAGATTGAAATGTTCGGCTAGGAAATAATTGAAATTATGCCCACACCTGTCTGTTTAGATGCTGTCGGGGGTGAGGGAACTTCTTATGTTATTCATACAAGTTTTGTCTAGAAAGTAACTAGACTGATACTAAAAAAAATAAAATAGAATAAAACAAAATAAAATAAAATAAAATGAAATGAAACAAGATAAAATAAGAGTAAAAATGATAATCAACTTAGCTCCAAATCATATCTACTTCTTTCTTTCTTTCTTTCTTTTTTTCTTTTTTTCTTTTTTCTACTTGTCTTTTTTTCTTTCTTTCTTTCTTTGGGAAGCCACCCACCACCAAAAAAAAAAAAAAAAAAAAAAGAAATAAAAGATAAAATAATCAAACAAGCAAAAAAGAAGCGTTTCCTCTCTTGGAATCGATGCTGGAAGTCTTCAACTGACACTGCCCTCAGTTTGCTCATCACAACCCATATGTTTTCAACAGTTTCGATATAACGAGAGCTCTGCTAACGAGGCTTACAGTATGTTGACCGTGTCATCTGGAGGGGGTTCAGACCCCGCCTAAAAAAACGGGGATATTTTGTGTATGACTTTAAACTGCATCCAGGGTGATATTCCTGTTCTGGTGATTTGGGGGAATGTGGAGTATCCTTTCAATGCCAGTTCTTCTCTGTGTCCTAGTTCCTTCTATGCGTCAAATGATCCGATAAAAGTCATTTGCATTCGATAGGAAAAAATGAGAAAAAAATCTTAAGATTGTTTTTGTTTGTTTGTTTGTTTGTTTGTTTGGGTTTTATGGCATATCAATCTTTATAGGTAATCTAAAGCCAAATCGATTTTTATAAAATAAACAATTTGTTCTATTTCAAACAATTCAGTTTACTATAAGTATATAGTTTAATCGTCAAAAACATTTCTATTTAGAGCTATTCAGTTTAGTCAAGCAGTTCTATTTCAAACAATTCCGATTAGCATAATTACAGTTTCAATGTCAAATGCAGTTCTTTTTCAAGCAATTCAGTTTAGCAGACAAAAACAGTTCCATTTCGAGCAATTCAGTTTTTGCCCTGTCGGTTGGGGCTGTAGAATACACCGACAGCATCTCTGCAGAGGGTCAAGACTCCCCAATGAGTGTCCTGGATATGACAGTAAACAATCTGATGGTGAAGTTCCAGTGATGCTGGAATTTTGAGGAATGTGGAGCAACCCTTCATTGCCATCAATCCCAGGTCCACTCTAGCCTGGATTGGTAGCACCTGATGGATTAATAGAACTAATCTGTGTACTAATGCTGAACTGAATAGTTTAAATTAGATTTGATTATTTGTATAAAAATGGATTTGGCATTAAATAACCTCCAAAGGTTGATATGCAATAAAACCCAAACAACCAACCAACCAATTCAGTTTAGCATAAGTATGCAGTTTATGTGTAAAAACAGTTCTATTTCATGCAATTCAGTTTTGTTGAAACAATACAGTTTAGCGTAAGTACAGTTTCAATGTCAAAAATAGTTCTATTTCAAACATTTCAGTTTAACATACAAAAACATTTCTATTTCAAACAATTCATTTTAGCATAAATACGAAGTTTAAATGTCAAAACAGTCCTATTTCAAACCATTTAGTTTAGTAAAAGCACGCAGTTTAGTTATATTTGGCCCATAAATAGGACACTATCAGATGTTACCACTCAGTGCCATAGTGGACCGGGAAGCGATGGCAATAATGGGGTACTCCGCATTCCCCAAAGCTCCAGCATTACTGGAACCTCTCCATCAGATTGTTTAGTGTCATATACAGGACAGTCTTTGGGAAGGGTCTTACCCCTCTGCAGAGGTGAAGTCGGTGTATTCCAGAGCTTCAGGTGACTGGGCAAAAAAAATCCAAAGAAACAACTTTTCAAAAAAATCTAAGTATGAACGTTCAGAGAATGTGATTCCATAACCTAGTGGCAGGAAATAACCCTAAACGAACCTCTCGTCATTGAAATTCATCAATCAAAACAAACAGTGACTGCAGAGCTGGGGTTTGACCATTGGAAACTGGAAGTAGTCCCAAAAATTCTAATCAGAGTAGTAAGGGGGATGTTCTGTGACAGAAATCCTCCTTGGGAAAAAATCTTCTTACAGAGTGAGTATCAAGAAAGATATGTGACTTTTTTTTTCAGGTTAGCAACTGTTATAGAAAATCAGCTGATCAATGTTAATTCACCACCATAAAATGTCGATTAGATCAGAAAAGTGTTCTCACTTTTGTGCAGTCTGTCGATGAGGCGTAAAATATATTGACTTCATCATCTGATAAAGGATAAGACACTCAACCCATCAAAACATGGAGTATCCAGGGTATGACAAAAATATTCAGTAGGAGTTTATTTATATAGGATTGTTTTTTGTTTAATGGCAACTCAACCTTCATGTGTTATTTAATGCCAAAACAATTTTTGTACTATTAAAACCGTGATTGAAGGATAAATGGGTTTCAAACCTTACCCAAGGGTATTAACTCGAAAGAAAATGCAATAGTGCAACTGGAGTTTGAACTCGCTCACTATGAAGTCATAGTCTAATACCTTAACCACGTCACCCCCTTTATTTATACAGAGTGACAAAACGCCGCTTAGTTTTTTTTTAAAATTAAACAACCTTTGAATAAAAGGGAAAACACATTTTTCTTTTAATATATATATATATATATATAAAGTAAGTAAAGTTGACGACCGTAGTTGGGGGTAACCCGAAGGCTCCCTTTTCAATAGCTACTACACAAAGGATTTGGGGATGGCGCTGCTCCTTTCCCAGGATTGCTCCACTTCACCCTTGATCAATACCTTACAATGCTGCGTGTTAAACAAGAAAAGATCAAGTACCATTTTTTGAGTCTTTGGTATGACTCGAACCCTGGTCTCACGGGCCATTGGCGAACACTCTACCCACAATGTGAATAGGCCAGTAATATATATATATATATATATATATATATATATATATATATATATATATATATATATATATATGTGTGTGTGTGTGTGTGTGTGTGTGTGTGTGTGTGTGTGTGTGTGTGTGAACAAAAATAAAATGTGGATATTTATGAAAGAGTCTCCGAAGAACACAGGCTAACCTACTGAAATATGGCATGAGAGTAAGCGATTTCGAACTCCAGTCAAGCTATAACGTTCACTTTCGGACTCAGACGCTGGGGAAAGGTACAAAGTCCCTTAACCTCCCAGCTACGAGTACAAATAATACACCTACTATTCTTTAACAAGTATGGATTTGGCTTTAAATAAACCAAGAAGGTTGATATATCATTACACAAAGAAATTAAACAATTGTTTGCTTCGGCTAAAACTGGATTCTTGAATCGTGTACTTCAAGCAAAAAGAATTTGCGAAGAGCTGTAAGTTTGATTCTAGTAGATGACTGTGAAGAAAAGATTAAATTTAAGTGTTTACTTAGCTCAGTTGCAGAACATAGCCAGTGAGAATCAAACTCAGAAATAACGGTCTTTCAGTCTAGCTCGTTAAGTATTACGTTACACAAGGCGCATTAGTTTATCGATAAATGATATATATATCGATAATAGTCTCTTCTCCGGAAATGTTATTGGAAGCTGTGTGTGCTCATGCGCGAGGACATGCGCGTTTTGAGAAAGAATAAACTAGCCGGAAAATAACAAAGAACATGATCATTTCATTACCAGTATAAAACCAAATCGAAAAATATCCCCCCCCCCAAAAGTTTTAAAGGTGTCGGTAGTAATCGTGATTATTTACTAAACCTTGCTGATTTTAGCGTACGGCCGCTTACAGGATATGTCGTTTCTAAGAGGCCACTCATTTGAGTATTGAACTTGCTCATCACGGCTTTACCTCATTGTCGGAATCCATTGCCTTCAGCGAAATATGACCGTAGATCATGTCGGTAACAGTCGAGAAATTGCTTTTTACGCTTCACAATTTTTGTAAGCTTTCAGATTTTAATAAAAGGATAACTCCACATTTATCTCCCAAAATCCAGAGCTGGAACCTCACCAATGGCTGCATTCTAGTATCATACATAAAACACATGTTTTTTTAAGGGACTTAATTTTCTACAGGGGATACAGTGAGTATTCCAGGACTTGCTGATTAGTAGGTTTCGGTCTCTTTTTTTTAATGGCATATCAAACTTCGTGGTTTACTTAATGCCAAAGCCATCCTCGTGGAAGAACAGTAGTTTTAATTTTTAAGGGGCTAATAAGAAATATTAAACTGAAAGTTAACTTAATACCACGACTGGTGTTCGAACTCGCTTACTACAATTTCACAGACCAACACGTTAGCCGCTGCAGTGTGGGTTATCTGTTTTTTCCTTTCATTTTACGCGGTGCTTTCAATAAGTTTCCAGACTTTTTTTATAGGCATTTAAAATTGTCGTAGACTCATGAAAATCCATTGTGTTATTGCTATATATCTTATGAGATGACTGACCAATTTTTATGATTTTAGGTTCGAATGAACAGCTACAGCAACAATTAGAATACACCCTACTAAAGCCTGATTGTCACAGGTGGTGAATTTCAAAAATACAATCTGCACGTGAGGACACTTTAGAAGAACGATATGCAATAAAATTCTGTTTTAAACTAGGAAAAAATACCACACAAAACGCATGGAATGCTTCAGACTGCTTTTGGAGCATCTTGCATGAATCGAGCATGAGTTTTTGAGTGGCATAAGAGATTCAAGGAAGGCAGGAAGTCTGTGAGGGATGATGAGAGGTGTGGGAGAAGTAAGGAAGTCAATACACCAGAGTTGATTGGCCAAAGGGTTAGGGTTAGGGTTACTATGTTGAAGTTTTAAAGGAGTTAAGGAAGAGATTCCGTCGGAAGAGGCCAGCACTTTTCAAATCGGGTCAGTGACATCTCCACGAGGACAATAAACCAGTCCACCACTCTAACCTTGTCACACACTCTTTGACCAAGATGGGCATCAAGACAGTTCCTCACCCTCGCTATAGTCCAGACCTTGCTCCCTGTCACTCTTGGTTATTCCCTAAGCTCAGAGGCTGTCGTCGTTATGAGACAATTGAGGAGATGAAAGAGGCAGTGACGAAGGTCATTGGCACGCTCACACGAGAGGACTTCCATAGGGTGTTCCAGAACTTGTCGGAACGGTAAAAGAAGTGCACTACAACCGGAGGAAATTACTTCGAAGTGGACAAGAGTTTCATGTGTGTACTATCAATAGAAGTGCCCATACAAAAAAAGTCTGGAAACTTATCGTATGCACCTCGTATATCTTCCAATAAATTATGCTAAAAAGTTTTTTTTAAATAATCTAGTAACTATTGAGGGCATCCTAAACATTATTTCTCTCATGCATATTGAGTAGTCAAATTATAGGGATACATTCTGGTGTCTGCGACAAAAACCGAACACCCCAGATATTTTATAAGTGCCTTCGTTAAAAGAACGAGCTGATGATATTTTCCGAGCAGAAGCTAAGAATTCCCCGTATTAAATCAACGGCCTTGAGTCCCATTTTGTCTCTGTCGAGGGGCAAATAAATATTACCTCCCCCTAACTAAACCAACACAACCAACCACCGATCCTAAACAGAAAAATAAATAAAGAAAAGAAAAGAAAAGTAAAAAAAAAGGAATGGAGGCTTCTTTTAGCGACGATTCGCATCCGGAGCTTTCGTAAAACCCACAGATGTCAGGTGATATCGTTACTAAACACAAATTGACATTCGTCGCACACAATAGAAGCATCTATTGGATTATGGCATACAGATTGCTCGGAACAATGTCCACACAGCTGGTGTATGGCAGGGCATGGTGAAGAGGGAAAAAGGGTTGAACGTTAGAAGAGGGCGAGTTGCAGATTGAGGGCAGATCGAGGCGGGGAAGCCCTCACTCGGTCGGTCGGTCGGTTGGCTCACCTCCGAACCGAACGAAGATAGTGTGTGTGTGTGTGTGTGTGCGCGTGTGTGTGTGTGTGTGTGTGTGAGAGAGAGAGAGAGAGAGAGAGAGAGAGAGAGAGAGAGAGAGAAACAGACAAACAGACAGACGGAGACAGAGAGAATCCAGAAAAGACAAAAAGATGACAGATAGGTAAACAGATAGAGAGAGAGAGAAAGAGAGAGAGAGAGAGAAAGAGAGAGAGAAAGAGAGAGAGAGAGAAAGAGAGAGAGCCTCAGAAAAAGAGACAGGATATAAGATAAAGAGATAGAGAAGTAGCAATAACAAAAAAAGAAAAAAAAGATATAGGAAGTGTGAGTCATAAGGAGAAAAAAGAGACAGACAGATAATGAGTGTGTGTTTGCGTGTGTGGTGGGTGAGAGGGAGAGAGAGAGAGAGAGAGAGAGAGAGAGATAGGAAGGGAGATAAATGGAGAAATAATGTCAGTGAGACTTGCAGATAAGAATGAAACAAACTGTGTGTGTGACAGAGAGAGAGAGACAGAGACAGAGACAGAGAGAGACAGAGAGAGAAAGAGAGAGAGTAAGAGAGAAATTTTGAGAGAGAAAGAGTAAAGCGTCAAAGATACAGATAGAGAAAGATAGAAAGAAGCAGTGGAAAAGAGTGGGCGTGTTAGACAGAGAGAAGGAGAAATAGACAGACATAGGGAAAATTAAAGAAGAGACAGAGATAGATATAGAGTGTGCACTACGAGAGAGAAACAGAGAGAGGCGTATATATATATATATAGAGAGAGAGAGACAGACAGACAGACAGACAGAGAGGAAGATAGATAGAGAGAGATTGAAGAACATAGAGAGAGACAGACAGAGAGAGCCAGAGAGAGCGAGAGAGAGAGAGAGAGAGAGAGAAAGAAACGTGTACAGAGAAAGAGAGCGACAGAGAGAGAGAAGAACATAGAGAGAGACAGACTGAGAGAGCCAGACACACAGGGAGAGAAAGAAACTTGGACAGAGAGAGACACAGAGAGAGAGAGAGAGAGAGACGTTTAGAGAGAAAGAGAGCAACAGAGAGAGAAGAACATATAGAAAGATAGACCGAGAGAACCAGAGACACAGGGAGAGAAAGAAACTTGGACAGAGAGAGACAGTGAGAGAAGAACATAGAGAGAGACAGACCGAGGGTGCAAGAAACACAGAGAAAGAAAGAAACTTGGAGAGAGAGAGAGAGAGAGAGAGAGACAGACAGACAGACAGACAGATAGACAGACCGAGGGTGCAAGAAACACAGAGAAAGAAAGAAACTTGGAGAGAGAGAGAGAGACAGACAGACAGACAGACAGACAGACAGAGACAGAGAGAGAAGAATGTAGAGAGACAAACTGAGAGAGCCAGAGACAGAGAGAGAGAAAGAAACTTGTAGAGAGAGAGAGAGAGCGACAGAGAGAGAGTGACAGAGAGAGAGAGAGAAGAACATATAGAAAGACAGACCGAGAGAACCAGAGACACAGGGAGAGAAAGTAACTTGGACAGAGAGAGACAGTGAGAGAAGAACATAGAGAGAGACAGACCGAGAGTGCGAGAGACACAGAGAGAGAAAAAAACTTGGAGAGAGAGAGAGAGAGATAGCAACAGAGAGAGAAGAACATAGAAAGAGACAGACCGAGAGAGCTAGAGAGAGAGAGAGAGAGAGAGAGAGAGAGAGAGAAACTTAGAGAGAGAGAGAGGAAGGGAGAGAGAGAGAGAGTGAGTGAGAGAGAGTTTAATTTTTTCATTTCTATGTAATGATACCGGGTCAAATCATTGTGGATTACTGGTGAGTGAACATATCACACGGACGATTATGTCTGAGAAATAAGTTTGATCTTCTCGAGATGGTCCATCATTGCGGCCTTGTGCCAAACCTATGCTCAGGTTTCTTTTTAAAGATAGCGTCAATTGTTGTTACTTAGTGAGCTAAGCTGGAAAAATATTGTTAGGGAGTTGTAATCTCACTAAGTGCACAATATTTTTCGCATTGAACTTAGTGAGCTAAATTTAGAAAACGATAAGGAAAAAATATGTGTCAATTATATTTTTAACTGTGAAAGGAAAACATTGGTATGATATTTATCTGACTTCCAACTAAGTTAGATTTTGAGATGCCGCCTCAGGCACAAAAGAATAAAGTTAGCCCTACTATACAGGCAATGTTTCAAGGGGAAACGTGCTGGGACCAGTCAATCCACTTCATAACAATCAACCAGTGTTAACGCCAGGTGGCCCCACCTGGTGAGATTTGTCATGAAGTAATTTTATAGAGGAGGGCCGCGCATGAATTGAGATTCATTCATTACCGTCAGAAAATCCTTGATCCCCTCATCACTTTCTTTTTGGGGGAACCCCAGACACCAAGTGGTAAACTTGTTAAATAGGTGAAATAAATATAGGTATTAGATTCTTAAAAACTCCGTTCTGTTTTTAGTCGTCAGATAGCAGTGCAGTCAAGTTGGCTTGGGCAGTAGAATACACCGACTGCATCTCTGCAGAGGAGTAAGACCCCCCCCCAACCAACGACTGTCATGAATATGATACTAAACAATCTGATTGTGAGGTTCCAGCAATGCTGGAGCTTTGGGGAATGTGAAGCACCTCTTCATTGCCATCACTCCCAAATAGAACTAAACTGGGAACTTCTGCTAAACTGAATTGCTCGAAATAGAACTGTTTTAATGCTTAAACTACGTTCTAATGGTAAATTGAATTGTTTTAAATAGAACTGTTTTTGTATGCTAAACTAAATTTTTTGAAATATAACTGTTTGACTAAACTGAATAGCTTGAAATAGAAATGTTTTTTACGATTAAACTGTACTTTTGCTAAACAAAAATGTATGAAATAGAACTGTTTATTTATACAAAAATGGGCTTGGCATTAAACAACCTACAAAGGTTGATATGTCATAAAACCCAAACAAAGAAACCAACTAAGAAACAAACTAACAAAGCAGAGGGGTAAGGTGTCTCCCTCAACAGTTGTGTCCTAAACATGACATTAAACAATTTGATGGTAAGGCTCCTGCCCTGGAGATTTGGGGAATGTGGAGTACCCCTTTATTCCCATCGCTCTCAGGTGCTACCACTCCGAGTCAGAGTGGACCCAGGAGCAATAGCAATGAATGGATACTCTACAGGTTCACTCTGACCCGGAGTGGTAGCACCTGATATTTAACGCCAAATCCAATTTTAAAAATTTAATTTTAGCATTAGTACACTGTTTAATAGTCAAAAACATTTCTACTTAAAGCTATTCAGTTTATTCAAATAGTTCTAATTCAGCTAATTCAGTTTAGTATAAGTACAGATTTTGTTTACACACAGTTCAATATCAAAACACTTCTATATTAAACAATTCAGTCAAAAAATGTCAAAAACAGTTCCATTTCAAACAATTTAGTATAGCATAAGCCCGCAGTTTAAATGTAAGTACAGTTTAAAACATTTCTATTTCAAGCTATTTCGTTTAGTTAAACAGTTCTAATTCAAACAATTTAGTTTAGCATAAGTATGCAGTTTAGTTCCGTTTAACCCTTTGATAGGACCCTTTCAGGTGCTACCATTCTGGTTCAGAGTGGACCTGGGAGCAATGGCAATGAAGGGGTACTCCGCATTCCTTAAAGCTCCAGCATCACTGGAACCTCACCATCAGATTGTTTAGTGTCATATATCAGGATATTCATTGGGTGCCCCTTTCATATGGCCTTGTGCCACATCTAAGCAAAAAGCTTAGTAAATTACCATATATCAGGACATTCGTTGGTGGGGGGTTTACCCCTCTGCAGAGGAGCAGTCTGTGTATTCTACAGCCCCAGCCGACTGGGCAAACCATCGACGGGACGTAATACAGGGACAATTTTTAAGTTTGGTTCTATTTGCTTTGGTTTTATGGCATTGCTGTTTATTTAATGCCAAATCTGTTTTTTTACGTATATATTAGATATATGTTTTGTAAACATAACTCAAAGTTAAATAGTCCAAAGTATTGATATTTAAACTTAATTATTCTAGTCAACATTGCTCATTTCAAATATCTGATGTATAGACAGGAGTCGGTAGCAAGAGCCTTTGGTGTGTATGTGGGCCCAGATTGTAACATATTGACCTCGGCGAAGCTGTCAAAATAGGAAATGCACCTGTGTAAATAACAGGTACATCCGGTCGAGGAATATCAGGATATAACCTTGACCGTGGACGGGTTGAATGAGTGCGATTTGTGATGCCCACATGAAGAAGGTAGGTGTCGAACAATTGTATAACTCGAGTGAAGACAGGAAGTCAGGCAGTTGGAGATCAGAACAGTTGGAGACCAGTTGAAGAGAAGATGCTGGAATGAGGAACATGTCCCAGAGAGGCTTGGCCCCAGCCCCCCGGTTGAGCAGCCCAAGAGAATGGGAAAGAAACGCTGTTATGGGGGGTCAATATGTTGCAGTTCTGTTCAGCCACCAACTCACCTCTCACACAGTAAAACCTTTAGTAACCCTTTCGAACCCTTTCAAATAAAGTGAGCGGTATATTTTTCTAAAAGAACTGTGTCCGCTCGTCTTCATGGCGTCGTTATGTTTATGCACGCATTTGCATATGAATAGTTGTTCATGGCTATACAAGATAAATATAGTTCAAATCAAAATGATGCCATCTCCTCAATAAATGCAAGGCTCTAAAATTAGTTGAACAATTCGTATATCTCGGTAACTATATCTCATCTACTGGTTCAATTTGGTTAGGTTTTATGGCATATCAAACATTGTTAAGCGCCTCTGGTGGTGTAATGGTTAGCAAGCTCAACTAGCAAACCTACACGAGTGAGTTCGAGTCTCATTGGGTGCACCTTTCATATGGCCTTGTGCCACATCTAAGCAAAAAGCTTAGTAAATTTCCATATCAAACATTGTTGGATATTTATTGCCAAATCTTTTTTTTAAATGATTTGTAAATTCATTTGCTAGATAGATTTTTAAATGAGCCAAACCTTATTCTTTTGAAAACAGTTAAATGGTTTCAAGTATTTCTCTCTGACATGAATATTTCTATAGACTATGTATCATTTGTTTGCATTCCCCAAAGTAACAGCATTACTGGAGTTTCAGCATCAGATTGTCTAATGTCATATCCAAGACACTCGTTTGAATAAATTAAGAGTTTTCTTTCACCTAGACTGGCTGCCAAACAAAATTAAATAAATCTGTCATCCTGTTTTACCTGAGGGAACAGATAGATTCATGCTTTTTTCAGGAGGATTAACACGAAGTGAAACGAAAACAGATGTTCCAGAAGTAGAACTCTAATTGCTCTTTCTGTTTCCTGCAACAATAACCTTTTAATCTGAGCGATCTTCTTAAAAAAGCATCCGATCACGAGCAGAATCTAATACAAGGATAATTTATTTTTAAGTGGAGTACAGCTGGTTTTAAATCACCATTTTCCTTCGCCTTGACTGAATCAACACAGCTAAAGTACCGTGTCTGTCCAATAACTTACCAAAAGCTTAGGAGAGAAGAAACGTTTTCATACCGTTTTTAAGGGTAAAAGCAAGTGAAAAGCAAACAGCCTTCTCATTGGCACCTTGCGCCCATCTCCTCTCCAATATTAACGCATAAGATTTTACAAGTTTACAAGGTACAAGTAGCTAGGAACGGTTTTTGATTTAACCTGTTTTTGTATTTACCCGATACCACCATCACATGTATGATGCGACAAAAATTAATTTTTAGTTGGAGTACAGCTGGTTTGAATTCTGAGCATTCCTTCTCCTAAATATGTTGCTATACCAAGGTTAAGAGAGCAGAGTCTAGTCTAATATTAACCTACTGCTGGAGGAAGATTAGTGGGAATTAAAAACTTTTCCCAGTGTAATAAATGGGAAATGAATACGGCCGCGTCCAGCAATTGAACTTGGATTACTGTCTTCATTTCTTAGGACAATAGCCGTGCAGTAAATGTATGAACATTTTTTTGCGGGAAGGGTTTTGGTTTGATTATTTTTATGACATATTAAATGGTTTTAAAGCCAAAAGAGTTACTCAATAATTTCCTAAGATCCAGAAATGGAGACTAGCGACTGGGTGTCATCAGCAGGATGCATCCTTTTTTTTTAAACGTGGTGCCTTCAATAAGTTTCCAGCCTTTTTTTGTACAGGCTTTTAAAATTGTCCTAGAATCTTGAAAATTCACTATGTTATACATCTTATGAGATGACTGGCCAATTTTTATGATTTCAAGTTCAAATAAACAGCTACAGCAGCAATTGCAATACACCCTACTAAAGTCTGATAGTCACAGCTGGTGTATTTCAAGAATGCAATCTGGACATGATGACACTTTAGAAAAACAACATGCAATAAAAATCTGTTTTAAACTTGGAAAAAATACCACAGAAACGTATGGGATGCTTCAGACTGCTTTTGGAGCATCTTGCATGAATTAGGCATCAGTTTTTGATTGGCATAAGAGATTCAAGGAAGGCAGGGGTTCGGTGAGGGATGATGAGAGGTGTGGGAGGAGTAAGGAAGTCAATACATCAGAGTTGATTGGCCAAAGGGTTAGGGTTAGGGTTACTATGTTGAGGTTTTAAGGAAATCCAGGAAGAGATTCCTTGGTAAGAGGCCAGCACTCTTCAAATCGAGTCAGAAGCATTTCCAGCGGGACAATGCACCAGTCCACAACTCCATCCTTGTCACTGACTATTTGACCAAGATGGGCATCAAGACAGTTCCTCGGCCTCCGTATAGTCCAGACCTTGCTCCCTGTGACTTTTGCTTATTCCCTAAGCTCAAGGAAAAACTTAGAGGCTGTCGTCGTTATGAGATAACTGAGGAGATGAAAGAGGCTGTGACGAATGTCATTGACACGCTCACAGAAGGGGACTTCCATGGGGCCTTGCAAAAGTTGTTGGAACGGTACGAGTGCATTGCAGCCGGAGGAGATTACTTCGAAGGGGACGAGAGTTTCATGTGTTTACTATCAATGAAAGGGCCCATACGAAAAAAGTCTGGAAACTTTTTTAATGATCCTCGTATATGGAATAATCAAAGGTTTGAAAAGTAATTTGCAAAGTTTTAACCATTTCGTAACATCAAGGCAAACGAATTTTTTTTGCCCATTCGGCTGGAGCTGTAGAATACACTGACTGCTCCTCTGTAGAGGGGCATGACCCCCCCCTTAACGAGTGTCGTGGATATGACACCAAACAATCTCATGGTGATGTTCCAGTAATGCTGGAGCTTTTGGGAATGCAGAGTATCCCTTCATGACCCTCGCTCCCAGGTCATCCCTGGCCCGGAGTGGTAGTACTTGACAGGGCCCTATCAACGGGTTTAATAGAACTAACTGCTTACTTATGCTAAACTAAATAGCTTGAAATAGAAAAGTATTTGACAACTGCATGCTTATGCTAAACTGAATTGTTTTAAATGGAACTGCTTTTGACATTGAAACTGTACTTACGCTAAACTGAATTGTTTAATATAGAACTGTTTTGACAGTTAACTGTGTGTAAAGAAAATATGAACTTATACTAAACTGATTTAGCTGAATAAGGACTGTTTGAATTAACAGAATAGCTTGAAATAGAAATGTTTTTGACAATTAAACTGTGTACTCATGCTAAACTGTATAGTTCGAAATAGAACTGATTATTTGCATAAAAATGGATTCGGTGTTAAATAACCTACAAAGGTTGATATCACATAAAAACACAACCAATCAACCAACCAACCAACCTTTTTTGTTGCTTTTTCTGTTTTCTGTTCTTAACTTTTTTTCATTCCTCTACTATGTCTTGTCTTTTACTTCGTTTCCTTTATTCTTCTTTTTTGTTATTCTCTGTCTGTTTCATATTCTTTATCCGTTTCTCTTTCTTTTTTCTTTTTTTCCCTCTTTTTCTCTCTCTTTTTATCTTTTCTTGCATTTTCCTTATCATTCTCTTTTTCTCTTTTTCTCTACCATTATCTCACGTTAATTTACTCTTTCTTCTTTCTTTCTTTCTTTCTTTCTTTCTTTCTTTCTTTCTTTCTCATTCAGTTTAATTTTTTTTTTTTCTCTATCATTTTCTTTTTTTCTTTTCTTTTCTGTGACTCCTTTTCTCCATTTCCTTTTCCTGAACAAAATCTTTCTTTTTGTCTAATTTTCTTTTTTTGTGCCATTTTCTTTATTTAATTTTTCTCTATCATTCCCTAAATTATTTTTCTTTCTTTCTTTCTTTTTTGTTTAATCTTCTTCAGTTTTACTTCGTTTTCTTTCTTTCTTTCTTTCTTTCTTTTAATCTTCATTTTTACTTTGATTTACTTTGTCTTTCATTCCTTCCTTCCTTCCTTCCTTCCTTCCTTCCTTCCTTCCTTGTTTCTTCTTTTACTTCTTTGTTCACATAACTTCCTTACACAGTTTTTTAATTCGTTTTTTTTTTCTTTTTTTTATCTATCATTCTTAAAATGTGGAGTGTTTCCGTGGCGTAGAAGGTAACATGATGGCAGGTGACCGAAAAGTAAGCGAGTTCGAACTCCAGTCGTACAATTTCGTTAACTTTCATATCACCCACCAACCGCTATGTATTAAATACAGGGTGGAACGATAAGATTGTCACCCTAGAAAAGACGACATGATTCCATTTCCGTTTAATGAAAACCGGTTTTCTTTTTTTTGTTGCAGACCATTTACTAGTTGGCCAGTTGTGTACAAATCCCAAGAGCGATAGGAGTCTTCTATTATGTCTGAAAGTGAAACAATGTTGAACGAGCGAGATCGGAGATGCGCCGTTGTACAACACATGCTCTCAACCGATCCAAGTTATGACAACAGGACCATTGCCAGCACCCTCAAAATGCAAATCTGGATTGCCACGAATAACAGGGACCTGCCCAGGGTGATGAAAACGAAGTTTTCGGCTACGGTTATGGTTTTTTGGTGTGGTTTCAAGTGAGGGCCACATCATGCCACCTCACATCTTCGAAGTCGGCTTGAAAGTCAACACCAAAGTGTGCCTGGATGTGCTGAAGAGTGTGGTGATCCCCTGGTGCAATCAGGTGGCCGGTGGCAGACCCTGGGTATGGCAGCAGGACTCAGCGCCGACCCACAAGTCCAAAGAGACCCAGGCTTTGCTTCAGAAGGAGTGCTACGACTTTGTACCCTTCTCTCACTGCCCCGTCCTCCCCCAACTTGAACCCGCTGGATTACTTCGTTAGGTCATACGTCGAGAACATCACCAACATGACCTCCCATAATACCAAAGCCAGCCTGATCGCCGCCATCCACCAAGTATTTGCCGAGCTCCCGCCAGCGCTTGTGGAAAAGGCATGCTCCCAGTTCCGGATCCTTATCAAGGCGGTGATTGAAGCTGAAGGAGGCGGCGGCTACATTGAATAGATGTCAGCTCTACTACATAATCAAGTTGCATGAATTGATTTTTTCAATAAAAGTTTAAAACTAAAGCTGTGGTGTTGTTTTCTTTCGGACGGCAATTTTATCGTTCCACCCTGTATTACCACAACCTTTATCCTACAGTAATATATTTGGCATTAAATAACCCACAATGGTTGAACTATCGTTAAACAAAGAATCCAAACCGTCTTCAAATTTTGCTAGCAAATGTTGCCTTTATTACAACCAATAAATATAGTTTATCATCGAAAGTTGTTTTATTTTTAATGAAACAATGAAAATAAACCAAATGTAAATAAAACAAAAAAATAAATGAATAAATAAATCTTGAACAAATGAAAATCAGGAAGAAAACACTGAAAGACAAACTACGTCTATATTAACAATTACAATCATTGGACGAAGCGTGAACTGTGACAGAAGGCGGAAATCATGCAATGAAATCAGTGACCTAATCAGGGTAGATGGTTCGGGTGGCGACAATTCTAATCGAAGAAGACAACGTTTGTAAAGAGGATAATAGGATGAATTCTCCTAATTAGGAGACCAAATGCCACACAATTTGCCAATTTGTTCTTCTTTTCTCTATTGCTTCGCCCATCATCTCTCAACGTTTCCTCTTCTGTCTAATTTCATCACCCTTTTTTCTTTTCATTCTCTGTCCTCTTTCTCCTCTCTCCTCCCTTTTTTTTTGTGTATCCTCTATTCCTCCCTCTCTAGTGTTCATCAATTTTCCTTTTCTTTCTTCTTCTTCTCTTTGCTTTCGAATTCTTTTTTTTTTTTTTTTTTTGCATCCTCTTCGACTTCCTCTCTTGCATTCAGCACACTTTTCACCTTTCTCCTCATCCCTCTTTTCCCCCCTCTCTCTGTTCCTCCTCCTTCGTATCATTTTCTACTTTCTCGCTTGTACCTCCTCATACTCTGACGGTTTTTCCCATCTTTCTCTTCCCCTTCCATCTACTGCCTACTTTTCCATCTACCACCACCACCTCCCCCTCCTCCTCCTTCTTCTTCTTCTTCTTTACTTCCTCATACCTTTGCTGATTTTCCCATCTTTCTCTTCCCTTTTCTTGTTTACCCTATTCACCTTCCTTTTCCTTCTTCTACATTCTCCTCTTCTTTCTTCTCGTTACTTCCTCATACCCTCATTGATTTTTCCATATTTCTCTTTACCTTTTCTCGTCTCTTCTATCCAATCTTTCTTCTTCTTCTTCTTCTTCTTGATATTTCTTCTTCTTCTCATACCTCATATTTGTTGTTGTTGTTGTTGTTGTTGTTGTTCTTCTTCTTCTTCTTCTTCTTCTTCTTCACCTCCTCATAACTTTGCTGATTTTTCCATCTTTCTCTTCTCTTTTCCCATCCACCGTCCTCTTCCTTCTTCTGCATCTCATCCTCCTCTTCCTCCTTCTCTACATTCTCCTCGTTACTTCCTCATACCCTCATTGATTTTTCCATATTTCTCTTGGCCTTTTCTTGTCAATTCCTTCCAATCTTCCTCCTTCTTCTTCTTCTTCTTCTTCTTCTTCTTCTTCTTCTTCTTCTTCTTCTTCTCATCCCTCATATTTCTTCTTCTTCTTCTTCTTCTTCTTCTTCTTCTTCTTCTTCTCATCCCTCATATTTCTTCTTCTTCTTCTTCTTCTTCTTCTTCTTCTTCTTCTTCTTCTTCTTCTTCTTCTTGCCCTTTAGAGTCTTCTTGACTTTTGCTACGTCTATCCCCCCTCTCTGGCAACTTTCTCCTACCTCTTCTTTTTTTTTCTTTCTTCTTCTCCCCCTCTTCCTCTTTTTGTATCCCTTTCTAAATTTATTTACTTTCTTTACCACTTCTCTTCTACATAATTTTCCTCTCCTCCTCCTTTTTCTATTTTGCACCCTTCTCTCAAACCTCTTCTTTTTTTTCTGTTTTGTATGCTTCATCTTACCCTCCAGTTCTTGCATTCTTTTCTTATTCTTCACTAGCCCCCACCCCCAATATTCTTATTCACTTTTGCGTCCTCCGCTCCCTGTTTTTTCCCCTCTTCTTCCTAGTTCTTTTTTCTATTTTGTATTTTCCTCCTTCACTACTTCTTAAGTACTAAGAAAATTTTATCTCTTGCTTGTATCCGAAAATTTCAGGGGGTGTCCTCGTGGTGTAATGGTTAAAGCACTGGACGGCGGAGTCGTAGTAAATTCAAACTCCAGTCATGCTATTATGATCACTTTCGGACAAATATCCTTGGGAAAGGTATGAATCCCTAATACTCCCACCGATGGGATAAATAGTACCACGACTGTTCTTCAAGATGAATGGCTTTAGCATTAATTAACCTACGAAGGTTGATATTCTATGAAACAGAGAAACCAAACCAAAATTCATGAAATTTTCATCTTTATCTACCATTTCTCTCTCTCTCTCTCTCTCTCTCTCTCTCTCTCTCTCTCTCTCTCTCTCTTCCCCTGTCTTCGTCTCGTCTTCTTCTTCTGCATTGTCTCTCAATTTCTCTCTAACATCAAGGTAGCCATCTCCAAGTTTTCTTTTGCACCCTCTCGACTGGTCTTTGATCAATCGTCAGAGACTGTTCGGGGGTGTCCTAGACTGCGGAATCGTAATAAAAGAGTCCGAACTCTAGTTGTGCTATTATGTCACGAAGATCATTGAATAAGTTTCCAGACTTTTTTCGAATTGGCACTTTTATTGATAGTACACACATGAAACTCTAGTCCCCTTCGAAGTAATCTCCTCCGGCTGCAATGCACTTGTACCGTTACAACAACTTCTGCAAGGCCCCATTGAAGTCCTCTTGTGTGAGCGTGTCAATGACTTTCGTCACAGTCTCTTTCATCTCCTCAGTTGTCTCATAACGACGACAGCCTCTGAGCTTAGAGAATAAGCAAAAGTCACAGGGAGCAAGGTCTGGACTATAGAGACGGTGACGAACTGTCTTGATGCCCATCTTGGTCAAATAGTCTGTGACAAGGATGGAGTTGTGGACTGGTGCATTGTCCTGGTGGAAATACCACTGACCTGATTTGAAGTGTGCTGGCCTCTTCCGACGGAATCTCTCCCAGAACTCCCTTAAAACCTTAACATAGTATTCCTTGTTGACCGTCTGTCCAGTGGAAACCGAGTACATGTAGATCATGCAAGTGCTGTCAAGAGAAGGTATCATCAAAAGTTTGTGGGTGGATTTGCTTGGGTATGGGAGAGCCAGCATGCTTCCACTAGGAACTCTGTCTCTTGGTCTCTGGGTCATAGCAGTAGATCCAGCTTTCATCGCATGTTTTTTTTTTTCAAAGTTTAAAACAGAATTTTATTCCATATCGTTCTTCTAAAGTCCAGATTGCATTTTTGAAATTCACCTACTGTGACAATCAAGCTTTAGTAGGGTGTATTCCAATTCCTGCTGTAGTTGTTCATTTAAACCTGAAATCACAAAAATTGGTCAGTCATCTCATATGTGTGTGTGTATACATATATACATGTATATATATATATATGTATATATATATATATATATATATATATATATATATATATATATATTCAAAAAATAGTCAATGAAAGAATAAGAGTCTGATGTACAAATTTAAAATTGTTATGTCCTTACATAACGTGAAAAGTTGGCCGAAAAACAAAAGTAGAAAATCTTTTTTTGTAAGAAAAAAAATATCAATCAGAGTTTATATGTTTTTAAATTGATGATGTTGAGATTCGTGTAATGAAGTATAGCAGTAATTGATAGCTTAAAATAAAGGGACATATTTTATGTATGTATATATTTTTGAATAAGTTTGTCTTGATGTAAGAGAAGAAATGTATTTTTGCCTTAACGGATATATAACTGCAGTTGCTATTTTAGTTGCAGAGGAGAGACGAATGTTTTTAACGCAAATACAAATGTAAAGAAACATTTAATCAAATTAAGAAAATTAAACGAAGTTGAAATGATTTGCATTCTTTTTAGTCAAACGAAATAAGATAAATTGTTGACGATTTATCAATGATTCCTATTGTCTAAGAAATTGTATTTTTAATATTCTTGAAGAAGAAGATATCTTAAATTATTTTGGGGTTATGATGCTTCAAATTTTTAGTGGCCAATCAAATATTATCATCTGCGATGTGTCTCTAAATTCAAAAACTAGAGCTAATTTGAGAGTTGGTTATTGAATGGAAAAATACTTACACAAAAATCATAGCATTTCAAGCGTGTGTTTTGCATGAAAATTAACATTTTTTTTATCATGGAAATCGATTGAGTTCATATATATATATATATATATATATATATATATATATATATACAATGTGTTCCTGTAGGCATGCTTGTATATATATATATATATATATAATAACGTGAAAAAAAGTCAACGGTGCTTGGCAATTGGCCATTCTCGTCTCTGGGTCTAACTTTAAGAATACATACGCTATTTCTATGATATTGAGACTTTTTGTTTTGTAAAATACAGCAAAATACATTATATATATATATATATATATATATATATATATATATATATATATATATATACCGTAGAATCAAGTCAAAATCAAAATATGAAACGTAATAAAAACGAACTTAAAAATGAATTATAGATACAAACATATAATTCACAATTGGCAGTTTCACGTTTTCGTAATCATCACACAATGAGGAATTCTTTTGATTTTCGAATTTACTTTTATTTTTATATACGCAGTAAAACTATTATATCCTATTTTTGCATTATGTGCCTGAAGTTCCTTGCATTATTAAAAGACAATGCCCCAACATAGTAATAGGATATTGTGTTGTTATGGTAACACAAAATATTATGAGAGTACACAACAGAAAGAATGAAAGAAAACACGCAATAAGTAAAAGAGCCAAAAAAAAATTATGAGTTTGAAGAAAAGAATGAATGAAAAAAGAGATAAAGTCGGGAATTTGAAGGGAAGAGGAGAGATGAAGGTAGGGAAAATTCAGCTGAGAAAAAAGAAGAAAAAAGAAACTGAAAGTGAAAGTGGAAGTTAAAAAGATTCCGAACTGATCTATGAGTAAATCAACTTGTCATTTAGGTCGAAAAATATGCTAATGATAATATAAGATTTTAAAAGACTTTGATATCTGCTTTTTAAAAAATAGTGAGTGAGCTTGGTGATTGATTTTCATGATTAATAAGACATGCCTTTTTTTCGTTTTTGTTTTGTTTGTTCCTTTTTTTTGTTTGGTTTGGTTGGGTTTTATGGCATATAAACCCTTGTAGGTCATTTAATGCCAATTTCTGTTAATACATATATATGAAATATATATGAGTGGTGAGCACATTTTGTCGATATCATTCTTAAACGAGCCAGAGCTCTTTTTTTTCACACACTTACATAGTTTCAAGTATTGCTATATAAGTTATAATTTGACATCAGTCATTTGTTTGCACATAGGTAATTTCATTATTTTTTGTGCAGTAGTACTGCTATTGTTTCTACACGGTTAAATGGTGTCACTTATTGCAATCTAACACAAATAATTCCATTCAATATTGATAATTTGTTTGCGCACAGTGAAGTGTTTACAAGCATTGCTTTTCAACACTAATAATTCTATTTAACATTGCTCATTCGTTTGCACACATTTAAATGGTTCCAAGTATTTCTATACATCAATAACAATTTAATTAAATATCAGTCATCCACTTATATACAGTTTAAAGATCAAACAGTTCTATTTCAAACAATTCAATTTAGCATGAGTAATTTGTTTGCATACAGTTTAAATGTCAAACAGTTTATTCAACCTCTGGGTAGGTGCTACTATCCTGAGGCAAAGTGGACATGAGAGTAATGGCAATGAAAGTGTACTCTGCATTCCCAAAGCTATAAGACTGGAGCCTTTCCTTCAGATTGTTTATTGTCATATCCAGGATATTGTTGATGGAGTCGCACTCGGTGAATTCTACAGCAGCAGCCAACTGGACTCTATTTTTTCTGTTTACATTTTAATATATATATATATATATATATATATATATATATATATATATATATATATATAATCATGTTTTATTGAAGACTGCGGAGTATTTTCTTTTTAGGATCTTTAAGTGAAGGCCTTCAGGTTTTTTATTAATTTCTTTATGTCTGGGTCGAGGTGGAGGAGAAAGTACCCTATACTAGCCCAAGCGCTTTTGACCATTTCGCTGTTCGCTGCAGGGGTTGTGTATTGATTGTTTGTTGCTGTGAGTTGCTGTAAGTATGGGGCACTTTCTTCACCACCTCGACCAAGATTTAATGAAAATAATAAGTCGACTTAAACGTCTTTACTTAAAGATCCTAGAAAGAAAATACTCTGCAGTCTTCAACAGAACATGCTGAAATAACGAATTGCCACTTAAGTACACAATATATATATATATATATATATATATATATATATATATATATAATTTTCTGCGATTTTGTATAACAGTTCCTGACATCTCCTAATGTTTATTATTTGAGTTACTAAATTTATGGGTTAAATAGTACCACTACAGTTCTTTTACAAGGATCATTTGATATTTAATAACCCACGAATGTTGATATGTCATCAAACGAAAATCCGTAAGAACTGAACCCAACCTGACCGAACTAAATCTAAGACAGCCGTATTTTATTATTTCTGGTTTAAAATTGTACAGTCGAAATGGATATTATTAGGAATTATTCATTACCAAAATCTATTGTATTGAAACCCTGTACTCCAAAAATATGAATATCTAACATCTTATTTATATTTCGGCAATTTATTTTTGGTTGACCGTGTTTCAGAGCAAAAGAGATTGATATTAAATAATACCTAATAATATCGATTTTGGTTGTAAAATATTCTACAAGAATTATAAAATCTTGGGATCATTGGTTTAGAAAATTAATTTTTCATCAAAAATTGTTATGTGTCCACTTATTCTTTGGTTTTACTCTGTTTATTCACATGTTCATATTTATAAATTATATACGTATGTATATACCTTATGTACTGATATCAACATACCTTATGACATATACCTTATGTATATATCTTATGTACTGATATCAACATACCTTATGTATATATCTTATGTACTGATATCAACATACCTTATGTATATACCTTATGTACTGATATCAACATACCTTATGATATATCATCATCATCATATCGCGCTGGTAGAACGGATATCCCTGACCCTCTCTCGCCACTCCTCCCTATCGTTCATCGCCCTAGGTAGGTCTTTAGGACAACATCCCGTATCCTCACATAGCTGCTGAATGTATGTTCGTGCTGGTCGTCCTGCTTTTGCACGGCCATGTGTGGGGGTCCATAAGAGTACATCTCTAATGAGTTCGTCCCTGCTTCTCCAGCAGTGTCCTGCATGTCTATTTCGTCTAACTTGAATAGTTTTCGTGATAGGGGGCAGGTGGCCGTACAGTTGGTGTCTTGTGGGGTGTTGCCGCCAGGACTTGTTTAAGATTGCACGTAGGATTCTTGTGTAATTGCCATCTAGCTTCTTCTCCAGCCGTTTTGTTAGCGTCCATGTATTGCAGCCATATAGCAGTATCGATGTGACCGCTGCCTGGAAGAAACTTCGTTTCATTTTATCGGTTAGGTCTGATTTCCATATAATCGATAGCCTATTGATAGCTGTCCATGCTTTCGCTAACCTCGTTTTGATGTCCTTTTCGGTTGATTCGACGCTGCTTCCTAGGTAAGTGAATTTGTCTACTAGTTTAAGAGGGGTTCCTTCTAGAGTGGAGATGTCTCCCGTTTGATTATAGCACATATATTCCGTTTTGTGTGCATTAACATTGAGGCCTATGCTTGCAGCTGCTCGTTCCAAACTATGCAGAAGTGTTTCGGCTTGGTCAGGTGTATTCGCCAGTATTGCTATGTCATCAGCGTAGTCGGCGTCGGTAATTGTTGTTGCGGGGTACCTTCTGCTTCTTTTCTTCGTCAGTTCAAAGCCCTTCTCTCTGATTTTGTCAATCGATGTTCTAAGTACGTAGTCTAGACAAATGATAAAGAGGTACGGAGCCAGCGTGTCCCCTTGTAGTACTCCTGCTACAATGTCGAAGTATTCTGTGTTTCCATCTGGTGATCGTACTTTTACTTTAGTGTTTCTATAGAGAATCGTTATTGCCGCTACGGTTTCTTTAGGTATGCCGTACGCTAGTAGGATTTGTTCCATCTTTCCTCTGTGAATGGAATCGAAAGCCTTGGTAAAGTCAGCAAATATTAATGTCGCTTGTAGGTTTTTTGCCCGTACACCTTCAAGGATTCTACGGATGGTTAATATTTGTGAGGTCGTGTATCTATTTCTTCGGAAGCCATTTTGGTTTTTCCTAAGTATGTTGTCGATTTTGGGTTCTATGCGGTTTCGTAGTAGGGCATTGTAGATTTTGGCTGCTATGGTTGTAAGTGTTATGCCTCGGTAGTTTTTGGCTAATCCGAGGTCCCCCTTTTTAGGGAAGGGGAGTATGCATCCCTTCATCCATCTATCTATCGGATTTTGATTGTATACTGCGTTGCAGTGTCGGAGCAGTATGTCGTCGAATTGTCTGGTCTTCCATACTTCCGGGGGAATTTCGTCCAGCCCTGCAGCTTTCCTATTTTTAATTTTTCTGAGAACCGAGTCGAGTTCTTCTTGTGTGAACGGTCCTAGTTTAATGTCTAATTGTTTGCTAATTATTCTGGTGATTGGTTCATGTGTTATTTTCGGTGTGTTTCCTAGTAGGTTTTCGAAGTGCTGTTTCCACAGTTTTATTCTTTCTTGTTGGTTTGCTGCTTTCAGTTTTGCTTTGGCTGTGTTCTTTCTTCTACTCACTTCGTTTATTGTTTATACCTTATGTATATATCTTATGTACTGATATCAACATACCTTATGATACATACCTTATGTACTGATATCAACATACCTTATGATATATACCTTATGTATATATCTTATGTACTGATATCAACATACCTTATGATATATACCTTATGTACTGATATCAACATACGTTATGATATATACCTTATGATATATACCTTATGTACTGATATCAACATACCTTATGATACATACCTTATGTACTGATATCAACATACGTTATGATATATACCTTATGATATATACCTTATGTATTGATATCAACATACCTTATGATATATACCTTATGTATATATCTTATGTACTGATATCAACATACCTTATGATATATACCTTATGTATATACGTTATGTACTGATATCAAGCACAGTTGAATACACAGTTAAAAGATCAACACTTGGCTCACAGCTGGTTATTTTTCAAATTTTCTTCTCAATTATAACTTTACATCGATTTCTTGCTACTATCAACATAAAACTTCTTAATTTTGTTTCATTACTTATAGTTTCGTACTTCTTCTATAAAACTGAAAACACAATCGTGAGATGCATCTTCTTTTCTCGTAGAGGGCACTATAAAAAGTTATTTCTGAAAGTGGCGTCATTTTTCTCATGGGAGAGGCATGGACCACTATGGACAGATTATTGACCAAATAGTAATCTAATATATCTGATAAATTTCAAACAGTAATTCTTCCAAGCGGTAGCTGTGTGAGTACTTATGTATGGCTGCACTACTTGAAATTTAATGAAGCTCTTGGAAAAAAAAGTTATATGAGAAGTACACAAAAATGCTACGAGCGCTTTAAACAAATCCTGCAAGCAGCACCCTAAAAACAGTGACTGTACGGCCACTTACGTCTCATCTCACAAATCATACAATTAAGACGAGTAAGACATGGTGGGCACTGCTGGAGAAGTTACTGGATGGGTCCACACGCCTTGACACAGTAATGTTGCCCAACCAGTAAAGATATATATATATATATATATATATATATATATATATATTCATCAGGTCTGTGTGGACACTGAATGTGGGATAGAGGGCCTGTAAGGAACATTGGGAGATAGGAACTAAAATTTTGAATGAAGACAAAGAAATCCGTACACTCATCACGACTCGATGATAATGATATATATATCCCTCCAGACGAGCAGAGTGCAACACAAGTTCATTTCTAAGAGGAGTTTAACAGAATTCAGTTTTCCTTCTAGACCAGTCGCCATACTGAGGTTAAAGAGCCCAGACTGTCCTATTTACCCATAGCAGGAGAGAAATTGAAGGATTTGAACTCAGGTTTCTCTGTTGATTTCCAATGATGAACGCATTACACCATGAGTATATATATATATATATATATATATATATATATATATATATATATATATATATATATATAAGTGTAGAGTCTCGGATTGGCGTTTGAGTCAACCGGGTTTCGCTCCCAGCTACGGGAAGCTAGTATGTCTAGCCACACTGATGAGTTCTGATAGAACGAAACAAATCTGTCTGTGGATGACTGTATATATATATATATATATATATATATATATATATATATATATATATATATATATATATTTATCGGTTACGTATTCCGATCCATTACAGAATAATAGAAAAAAAACTCTTGTTACGATAACACTAAGTTTGACAAGACCAAACAAAAGAATGAATTATCAAATCAATAAATGAATGAATGAAATCAAAGACCTTGCTAAGAAAGCATGGAAAGAAGAAAACGAATGAGCTGGAAGGAAAATGAAATCGAAAAAAAGTAAGAGTAGAAAAGTTAAAGTTTCGAAAAAATATGCTCCCAAAATTTAATATCTCCAAATCAAAATGTTTGGGAGACAGAAAGACCAACCATTCCTAATTATTCATACAGATTATTTCGTTGTCTGGGCTATATTTCCAAGTTGAAATCATTGTCTCTTTTTTCCTTGGTAATACGAATAAATAATTAAAAAAATATATATATATAAAGTTTATATTTTTTTAATAAAAGACTATGATGGCCCTGATATCACTCTGTTTAAAGAATGAATAACATATGCCCCGAAATTTTCCCTCACCCTCGGGACAACTGTTTACGAATGCAGGCGATAAGAAACTAGCCGATAACATTTGTCTTTTTATTTATATAAAGTTAACATAAGGCAGCATAAATGTTTTGTCTTCTTTAATCATTGCGTTTATACTTCATTTTTTTTTTGTATGTGTGCGTGCTTAAATGATTTAAAAAAAAAAGGTTTTTTTTCTTTTGTTAATTTATTTCTGATTTCTGGCTTTGCAGCTTTCTTATTTTGAACAACTGCATACTTAACCCAACAATTAAACTGGCAAGAATAAAAAAAGCAAGTCGTTAACACATGTCAACTGTGTTGGGTGACTTTGAAGACGCCAGGAAATAACAAGAGCGATTTCGCCTCTGACACCGTCGAAAGGTTTTGCTTTCTATTTGAAGTACTTTTTATTGCTTGCTCCCTCAGCTTCTTGTTGCCTTACTCTTTCTTTCTTTTCATCTTTCTTTTCTCCTCTAGGTGACTGACAATACAGCTCAGTAGTTATAACATAGAATTTTACCTTTAGAGGTCTAGGATCCCCCCACCATCACTTTTCTTTCTGCTGACGTTCTTTCACTGATTTTTTTTCTATAAAATTTCTTTCGTTCTTTCTTTCTTTCTTTCTTTTGTAATATTTACATATTTCGCTATATCACTCTCTCTCTCTAAAACTTTTTCCTCTTTCTTTCTTTCTTTCTTTCTTTCTTTCTTTTGTTGTATTTTTGTATTTCGCTATATCACTCTTTTTTCGTTTCTTCCTGACTCTCTCTGTGCCTCCCACTCTCTCTCTAACTTTTCTTTCTTTCTTTCTTTCTTTCTTTCTTTCTTTCTTTCTTTCTTTTGTAATATTTACATATTTCGCTATATCACTCCTTTTTCGTTTCTTCCTGTCTCAGCCTCTCCTTTCCACTCTCTCTCACTAACTTTTCCCTCTTTCTTTCTTTCTTTCTTTCTTTTTTCTTTCTTTCTTTCTTTTGTAGTATTTTTGTATTTCGTTATATCACTCTTTTTTCGTTTCTTCCTGACTCTCTCTCTGCCTCCCACTTTCTCTCTAACTTTTCTTCTTTCTTTCTTTCTTTCTTTCTTTCTTTCTTTCTTTCTTTCTTTCTTTCTTTCTTTCTAGGCTTTCGTTCTAGGCTTTCTTTCTTTCTTTCTTTCTCCGAGAATTGTTAGAAGATGTTTCTTTGATAAAATTTGATTTAATAGAGAAACAAAAAAAAACATGAATTTCATCTTCTCTCTCCACACACACACACACACACACACACACACACACATATATATATATATATATATATATATATATATTATTCAATGTGGTTTTCTACAAACTGGCTTCTTTCCTACCTTCGTTCTTGTACTGATTTTTAAAAATTTTTTTAATTCTAAAAAATTTCTGTCTCTTTCTTAACGTATTTCTTTCAATATTTCTCTCTCTCTCTCTCACTCCCCCCCTCTCTCTCTCTCTTAGTGTATTTGCCCAGTCGGTTGGTGCTGTAGAATACACCCACTGCATCTCTGCAGAGGGGTATGACCCCTCCTCCGCCCGTGAGTGTTTTAGTTATGACACTAAACAATCCGATGGTAAGGTTCCAGTAATGCAGGAGCTCTGGGGAATGCGGAGTACCCCTTTATTGCCATCGCTCCCAGGTCCACTCTTGCCCCGAGCGGTAGTACTTGATAAGGGCCTCTCTATGGGTCAAATAGAACTAAACTCTGTACTTATGCTGAACTAATTTATTTGAAATAGAACTGTTTTGACATTTAAACTGCGTACTTATGCTAAACTGAATTGTTTGAAATATAACTGTTTTAACATTTAACTGAGTGTAAACAAAAAACTATACTTATACTAAACTGAATTAGATGAATTAGAATTCTTTGACAAAACAGAATAGCTTGAAATAGAAACATTTTTGACAAATAAACTGTTTACTTATGCTAAATTGTATTGTTTGAAATAGAACAGTTCATTTCAATAAAAATGGATTTGCCATTAAATAACCTACAAAGGTTGATATGCCCTAAAACCCAAATAAACAAATAAACAAATTTTCATCCTTACGATTTGATCTTTTCTCGGCCTTCTTCAGCTGTGGTTGATGAAAATATCGCTGATGACATTTTTTTATATTTCAACAAGTTTATCTTATGTTTGGTTTTTATATTCATATTGATTAAACATAATTACTTTCTGGACAATTTGATATAGGAGCGTATCTGTGGCGTAATGGCTAATGTTCTTGACTGCGACCTCGTAGTAAGTGAGTTCAAGATTGGTCGTGCTATTACATCAACTTTCGCACTAATCCGCTTTGGAAAAAGTATCAACCCCTTTAACTCTCCAGCTATGGGTTAAATAGTATCACTGGTGTTCTTCGATAAAAATGGATTTGGTATTAAATAAGCTACGAAAGGTTATATGCCATTAAACGAAGAAACCTTACTAAAACCACTCTAATATATTAGAAAAAATGACTACAGTTTTAAAGTTTAGAGATTTTAGTTCTGAGAGAGTTATATCAATGCACAAAAAAAAAACAAAAAAAAACGATCGACTATTGTTTCAGCATTAATACCTTCGGGAAAGGTATCAACCCCGTTTTTAGTTCTCTGGCTAGGTCTAAGTTTTACCTTTCTTTTCATTTTTTTCATTTTGTGGTTCGCTGGGGGTGACAATATCCACTATTCGGCAGGTTATTATAATTATTATTATTATTATTTGATTCTTCAGCTTTACTTTCCATTATTATTATTATTATTATTATTATTATTATTATTATTATTATTATTTCAATCTCCATCTTTTTTTAGTATGGTATTCCCCGCGGCATGGTGTCTATGGGTTAAATAGGTTGTTTCAGCTTTTCCTAAGATTGGTTTACATTTTAGTCCGTTTTTAATTCCCAGACCAAAACTGATTATTTAAATGTCCGAGAATGCAAAATAGACTGGAGCCTTATCATATAAAGAAACAAGAAGAGGATTCTATTTGTTCCTTTGTTTAATGGCATATCAACGTTCATAGTTTATCTAATGCCAAAGCCTCGTGGTGTAATGGTTAAAGCGATGAACTGCGGAATCGTAGTACGCGAGTTCGTACTCCAGTCGCGCTATTACATTCACTTTCGGGCAAATACCCTTGGGAAAGGTATGAACCCCCATATTCTCCCTCCAGCTATGGGTAAATAGTAGGACGGACTAGGTTCTTCAGCCTTGGTGAGGCAACTAGTCTAGAATTCAAACCTGTTAAACTCCGCTTAAAAAATTGACCTTGTGTCATATCCTGCCCGAGCGGAGGGGTTGGTAAATAGTATCTAATGCCAAAGCCACCCTTGTCGAAGAACAGTATAGGTACTATTTAACCCATGACTGGAGGAAATAAGAGGATTCATATCTTTCTCAAGGATATTAATCCAAAAGTGAACGTTATAGTGCTACTGGAGTTCGAACTTGCTAACTACGATACTATAGTCTAGCATGTTTGACACGATGCCACGGGGAATACCCCACAAAAAAAAAAGATGGAGACTGAAGTAATAATAATAATATCAATAATAATCGAAAATGAAGCTGAAAAATCAAATGATTATAATAATAATAATAACCTGCTGAATAGTGGATATTGTCACCCTCAGCGAACTACAAAGTAAAAAAAAGGAAAAGAATGATAAGTACTTAGACCTTGCTAGAGAAATAAAAACGCAGTGAAACATGAAGGTGACGGTGATACCAGTTGTAATTGGTGCACTCAGAACGATCCTTACGGGCTAAGTAAGGAAGCTGTAAGAGTTGGAGGATTATTTGAGACCATCCAATCTGTATTATTGTTAAGATCGGTCAGAATACTGAGAGGTGTCCCAAGGGACTTGGGGAGACTTGCTGTCACTCCGACTCCAGTGAAAGACCATCAGCTAACGCTGATGTGAAAAAAACTCGCAAGAAACTAATGCAATTATAGAAATAAACATGATTCCTGAAGTGACTTTTCTTGCGTATTTAAAGGTAAATGTTACATACTTTCTGATGAACTTTGCAGAACAGAAAACGATCCAAATATTGTAGGCGAGGCGGCTGGGACAGTAGAATACACCGACTGCTTCTCTGCAGAGAGGTAAACCCCACCGCCGACAACAACGCGTCTCCTGGATATGACACAAAACAATCTGATGGTGGGGTTCCAGTACTGCGGGAGCTTTGGAGATTGCAGAGTACTCCTTCATCCATTGTTCCAAGGTCCATCATGGTCCAGAGTAATTGTACGTGAAAGGGTCGTATCTATGGGTTAAGAAGAACTGTTTGACTTTAAAACTCTGTACAAACCACTGACTTATTCTAAATTGAGTTTTTAAAAGTAGAACTGTTTGACCATTTCAGTGTATGAACAAATGACTGATTTTTAATTGAATTGTTAGTGATATATAGCAATACTTAGAACCATTTAACTGTGTGCAAAGAAACAATATTAAATATAAATATTCATGTTAGAGAGATATACTTGAAACCATTTAGCTGTCTACAAAATAATATGGCCTGGCTCGCTTAAAAATCTATCTACCAAATGAGTTTACAAATCATTTAAAACATGTAAAAAAAAGATATGGCATTAAATAACCAACAATGGTTGATAAACCATAAAACTCAGCCAAACCAAACCAGTTGACGAGATATGGCTACCTAGATATGCAAATTAGTCAACTAATTTTAAAGGCTTGCATTTAATGAGGAGATGGCATCATTTTTGTAAAAGCACAAGAACTCTGTTTTTCTGAGTCCACATAAACAGCAATGACTCTTGCTACCGACTTCTGACTAAGTAGCAGATATTTTGTTTGAGAAGGCGTATCCAAAAGAAGTGCTAGATCATCAGCGTAGTCCACATTAGTAATAGTTTCTGTGGAATATTGTCTGCTTCTTGAATGTTTGTATGAAATCATGTTCTTTCATTTGGTCAATTGACGTTCGTTATATTTAATCTAGAAAGATTATGAATATAAATGGTATAAATGTATCTCTTTGCAAGAATCCAGCGACTTTGCCAAAAAAATCAGTGACACCATCAGGTAAGTAAACCATAGCCTTCGTGTCTTTATAGAGAATCATTATAGCGGTGACACTTTCCTAGGGTCGACCATATGCTTTAAGTATTAGTTCCATCGTTTCTCTGTGCATGGAACAAAAAGCCATGGAGAAATCAACAAGCAAGTGTGTTGCCTCAAGATTTTTATACAAGTAGTCCTTCGTTGATTTAACAAAGGTCAGAATCTGAAGAATTGTTGGGTTTTCGGTGAAATCGAAGGAATATATATATATATATATATAATGTAACTGGTTTTGCTTAATTGTACCTATCCAGTAGATGAGGAACACTTCTCCTGGCCGTGGTATCAATGACACGGATCTGGTTGGGTGTGTCACGTATCGTCTCTGGATACAGCATTCAGCCGAGGCTGGCTGGCACGGGTTTCGGGGTGGCGTAGCGTGCATGTCAACCACTGTTAAAGTACCCATATAAATTTATTTCGACGAAGAAATATTACCTTCGTCTCATTAATCTGGGCATGAGATCAGCAAATACGGTTAACAGTATATATATATTTAAAAAGAGGGGAAGCCCAAGCGAGTAAAGAAAGTGGGAAAGACAATGAAGATATTAAGGAACTAGGAAGATGGGTGCTCTATTCTTCGGATCACCCCACGGCCACATGTGTGGTTTTGTTGTAGCTAGTAAAACCTATTCTTTTTATCTATCTTTTTATCTAACTTATCATTTATTTATTTATTTATTTATTTATTTATTTTCTTTTTATAATAGTTGTTGTGATATCATCCCTGTTTTCGACTTGCAATAGACTTATCTAATAAGGATATAATATTTGACTGTAATCCACTCAGGGAGTTGATAGAAAGGCTGTTGTGGTTTTGCCTTATTGTACCTATCCATTAGATGAGGAACACTTCTCCTGGCCGTGGTATCAAGGACACGGATCTGGTCGGGTGTGTCACGTATCGTCTCTGGATACAGGATTCAGCCGAGGCTGGCTGGCACGGGTTTCGGGGTGGCGTAGCATGCATGTCACGTGACTAAGACTGACATTCCTCGAGCGTCGGTGGGGGGGGGCATCCTCCAGGCTCTAACCCTCTTCGGAGGAGCAAGGTTTATTACCTGACACCTGAGGCGCATTTTTAGGGGAATACCGACGAAGCTTTGGGCGTTTTTGGAAATACCAGGCGTGTCTGTGCTACGGCCCTGTCCCAAGACCCATCTTCAAAAAGCCTTGTGCCACACTCACCCGTTTGATGGGGCGTGTGACAAATACCCCAAGTAGCAAGAACTATACTGGCGACGTTGTATTACTTGTTTTAATGTAATACATTACCTTTATTTTTCTCTCTTAATACATGTTTATCTTATTTATTCTATGCGCTTTTACGAGGACATAACGGTAATATTCATGAATTCCTCAATGAATGATATCAATATATTATTATATTCGACGGCAATTATACAAGAATGTTGCGAGCAAAATTGAACTGGTCCTGGCAGCAACACCCCACACGGCGCCAACTGTACGGCCACCTACCACCTATCACGAAAACTATACCAGACATGCCGGACACTGCTGGAGAAGAAAAGACGAGATCGTAAGTGATGTGCTCCTGTGGACCCCCGCATATGGCCAATCAAAAGCAGGACGACCAGCACGAACATTCATACAGCAGCTATGTGATGATACGGGATGTAAACCCGAAGACCTGCCGAAGGCGATGAATGATAGGGAGACGTGGAGAGAGAGAGAGTCAGGGATATCCGTGCTAGTCGTACGTCATGATGATGATGATGATGATGATTTTATTATATACATTAATTTGTATTTCTATGAGTGTGTAGTGAGTATATAAATTCAATTTTGCAACTCATTATCTCTTGTGGATATATAAACAAAGGAAGTGTTCATAGTATTACGGTTATCGTCGTAACAAACAGACCCACGATCCGAGTTTAAACCCTGGACGAGGCTGTTTGCATTTCCCATAACATGAAATCACTTGTTAAAAGTATGCATTCAACTATTCTCCCTCCAGCTATCGGTAAATAGTAGGGTACACTGCACTCTGGTAGCAATATCCCACAAAGCAGCAGCTGTACTGCTACCTACCTCCCATCTCTAAAACTATCAAAAAAAGATGAACAGGACATGCTGGACACCGCTGGAGAAGTAAGGACGGACTCATAAGTGACCGCAAAAGTAAAGAATAGTTCGTCCTAACATCACTTGTAGTGCTTATTATCCTTTGAGATTCTACTCACGCAATCGACTTTGTCGAGTTAAAAACTTATTCAAGGGATTTAAGTTATTCTTCTAGTCGCCCGGCGGTCGATCAAAAACCGTAAAGAAATGTCTCTTCAAATATAGAAAAAGGACAACTGATATTTTTTAAAACCCAAAAGTACACAATTGAAGATTCATAAGTTACTTAGAATGACCTAGAATTACATTAGTGAATTCTTTAGTCTTGTGTCTGGCGCCTGACAACCGTCGAAATGTCTGGTTAAAGAAACGAGAGTCGCATCCCCAGAATATACCACAATCATCAAAAGAAGATCTTACAAATGGAATTTAGTATGACCAGCATCCCGCCTTTGTCTGTCTCTCTCTCTGTCTCTCTCTCTCTCTCTTGGACGTCCGGTCATTGTAAACGTTCGTATAATTAACGCTTCCACAGTGGAGCCAAAATGTCTCTGTAGTCCAGATTGAAGACGCTCACAGATTTTTAGAAATTCATTTGGAAAAAAATTATCCTTGACTTAATATTTATATTTTCTCCCCGCTTACGAAAAGTAAAAACGAACATTTGAAAGAAAGGAAAAAAAAAACGCATATTTCTGTCAAACACAAACAGAAAAACACATTATACAAGTTATATTCATATTTTCTTCTCTTATTTCTTAACTCCTAAAATGTCTGGACTTGCTGTTAAATTATTGACTATTATTGTCTGAAAATTTCAGGAGGAGCTTGTGGTGTAATGGTTAACATCGTAGGAAATGGACACGGCGACACGGGTTCAAATCCTAGACGAGACTGATTGCATTTCACATAGCACTAATACCCTTGGGAAAGGTATGAATCATATTATTCTCCCTCCAGCTATGGGTAAGTAGTAGGGCAGACTAGGTTCTTCAGCCTTGGTGAGGCAACTAGTCTAGGAGAAGGAAAACTCTGAATTCAAACCTGCTAAACTCCGCTTAAAAATTGACCTTGTGTCATATTCTGCCCGAGCGGAGGGGTTGATAAATATGATTATTGTCTGAAAATTGGGTTGGTCGAGTAAAATGATTTGGGTAGGTGTAAATTTTCCCTCACTCTTGATCACCGGTCGAGAGATTTCTTTTTCAAATCTCAAAGTCTTTTTCATCTTATTCGGATATTTTAAGAGATGGGAGGCTGGTAGGAGTAAAGCTGCTGTTTTCTGGGATGCTGCTTCTGGGATTCGCTCAAAACAGTTCCTGTCACGCTTGTATAGATCTACGTTTTTATTTAAGCGTTTCGTTATGGTCCATGTGGTCTGACCACACAGCTGTACTGACGTGACCACAGATTCGAAGAACTCCAGTTTCATTTTTTCAGAGAGATCAGATTCCGATTTGATCAACAACCGGTCGATAGCAGTCCACATCTTCCCGATATATATGTTGACATCGCTTTCAGCAGATGAGATATTGCTACCGACGTAACTGAACTGAAGAGCTAAATTCAGAAGCTTGCTGCTTAATGGAGAGATGGATCCATCTTGTTTAATACACTGTTGTAAAATGATATCAAACAAAAATACGCGAAGACAAAACGTTAAAGTATATCTGAAATGAATATTTTATATTTTTGCCTTTAGCGATAATAAAAAATTGCAGTCTTTTAGAATGAGATGAAATTAGAATATGTAGGGTGTGATGGGTTAATTGCCACCATTTTGAATGATTTGTTAAATAGAAACCCTTATTTATTTACCTTTTGTCTAGTTTTTATTCTACAGGGCGTCCCAAAAGGATGTATACACTCTTTAAATAATTTAAAACCAGATGTTTGTTTTTTCTTTGTAGATTAAACTCATCGATCTTAATGATGGCAGCCAGGCTAACGTTTGAAGAAAAAAAAATCATTCTAAAATGCTACTGGAAGCATGAAAACGCTGTTGAAAATGAAACAAATAATAATAAAAACTTGGTTTGCAGTTATTTGAAGTGTGTATACATCTTTTTGGGACACTCTGTATTTTATTTTTGCGGTCTTTTACTGCATTTTAAAGAGAAGAAGATAGAAACAAAAAAGAGAAATCCAGACAAATAGAAAGGGTTTGAAGGATTAGGAAGCTCTTAAAGTGAAAAATTAAGACTGAACGAAAAAAAAAAAAAAAAAGAGAGAGATTATATAACAATTAGAAAGAAGATGCAAGGTAAAAAAGATGTAGAAAAGCTTAAAGAAAAAAAGTAACTTCAGTAAGAAAGAAACAAAGAAAAAAAGAAAGAAAGAAAGAAAGAAAGAAAAAGCTGAACAGAAGGAAAAATAATTTGATAAATACATGAATAAATAAATAGATAGATAAATAAAGAAATAAAGAAACAAAGAAAGAACTTCACAAAATAATGAAAGAATCACTGGGTTAAAGAAAGAAAGAAAGAAAGAAAGAAAGAAAGAAAGAAAGAAAGAAAGGAAGGAAGAAAGAACTGATCTGAAGGAAAATACTTTGATAAATAAATAAATAAATGAATATATAAATAAAGAAAGAAAGAAAGAAAGAAAAAAAGAAAGAAAGAACTTCACAAAATAATGAAAGAATCATTGGGTAAAAGAAAGAAAGAAAGAAAGAAAGAAAGAAAGAAAGAAAGAAAGAAAGAAAGAAAGAAAAATAAATAAATAAATAAATAAATAACTGATCCGAAGGAAATACTTCCAGAAAGAAAGAAAGAAAGTCAAAAGCAAAACCATGAAAGAAAAATTAAAGATGATTACAAGAAAGAAAGAAAGAAAGAAAGAAAGAAAGAAAGAAAGAACTAAAAAGTAAGAAAGCGCGAAGGTCAAAAGTAAAAGAATGAAAAAAAGAAAGCTGTGAAAGAAAGAAAGAAAGAAAGAAAGAAAGAAAGAAAGAACTAAGAAATAAGAGCGAAGGTCAAAAGTAAAAAAAAGGAAAGAAAGAAAGCTGTGAAAGAAAGAAAGCTGTGAAAGAAAGAAAGAAAGAAAGAAAGAAAGAAAGAAAGAAAGACTTGGAGAAAAAAAGAAAGAGGTAACGAATAGAATGAAAGAATGACTCGGAAAAAGAAATCATGTTAGGTGAAAGCAAAAGAAGAAATAAAAATTTGAAAAAAAGAAAAGAAATGAAAGTTGTTTAAATTTCCGAGATGATGCCTTTGTATTATTAACTTTTAACTAGTTTATCTCTCATCAATTTCTGTTTTATTTCATCTTTTATGATTGTAACACCCAGGCCGGTTTACATTCTTCGACCGACACTCAGCATCGATCGCTGATAAATATAACATACAACATCTGTCCTAACAGACGCCCAAAATATCATTGACGGCCGGAGAACAATCGTTACAAGCTATTGTCAGTAATTTCACTAATCCTACACGCTTCATGATTGCCGTTTTGTACCCGATTAGATTAGTTAATCGCGAACAATAACTGGCACAAAAAGACATTTTTGTGACAATCTGCTTCTCAAGGTATTGGATGCGGGTTCAAATCTCATGGGTATCTTTCTGTTTTTAAGTTTTATCCGTTTTAATAATGCCAGACATCATCTTTTTTATTACTTTTAGTTATATACTTTTTCAGAAAGTCAGAGATCATTTTTAATTACTTTTGAGTTCTGTGCATCATTGGCCCAGTGGTTAAGAGTGCCCGCCGAATGGAGCGGTGGATCAGCGTTCAATCCCAGGTCGATTCATACCAAAGAGTCAGAAAATTGTACTTGATGCTGCTTTGCTTACCACTCAGCATTATACGGTTCAAGGGTAAAGTGAAGAAATCCAGGAAATGGAGTAGCACCCTCCCCTTGATTTCGGTGTAGTAGCTATTGAAAACGAAGCCTCCGAGTCACACTCGACTATGATTGCCAACTTACATTTTTAAAAAGTCAGATATCTTTTTTTATTATTTTATTATTATTTTTTTTGAGACTGTGTGGATCGAAATTACGGTAAGGCTAGGCCAAGGAATATGGTAAGCTTCGACATTTCAAAATCATTTCTCAGGTAATAAGCGAACGTTTGATTTTAGGAAAAAAATTGGTCTTAAAACGCCGTTAATTACACAAGTATATACAGCATATTATCTCGTTTCAAAATGTTATTTCCTTGTAATATCTAAAGACGTAGAAGAAAAATATGGAAGTGGGTGAGTATACGTTAGTTTTGGTGAACTTTGTGTTTTGTCCCCTACTTTCATATGTACATTTACGCCTCCTGCTGGCACCCCACAAAGTTTTCAGCTTTTCTTTATTGTGGACGGCCCCAGTGGGTCAGGGATACCATATGCCCTGATCACAATAAACAGCGTAATGTTCCCGGTGAAATGAACAAGAGCAGCCGACGATTCCCGCTCGACGTCTGGGCCAAAGCTGTTTTGGGCGAGGCCTTGGAAAGCTGAGAGGGTTGGGGGGATAAGCGGGTCGTCTTGTGAGTCGTCATCCATATGTCCCCATTCTCAGGTGTGCTGGCTCTGTCTCTAATACGGACGAGTGGTTAACAAATCGAGGAATACCTGGGTGACATATTGCAAGTGGAGGGACTCACTGTTTTGTTGGTGTAGCGGAAGGGGTACGCACAGGGTACGGTAGGTGATTGAAGGGTTCGTCGGCGGGGGCTGGGAGCGTGGATTAAACAGATGGAAAGTCAGTTTCACTGAAAAGGATAAAACCATAGAAAATAAGCGGGGTAGGAATGGGGACTATGTGACGAATACACAAAATTTGTGCTTTAAACGATTTCGAAGACCAGTCAGAGTACTTGTATATACTGTGAAATCCACACGCATAAAAACACCCGCACCCAAACAGATATGCACATGTTCCATATATATATATATATATATATATATATATGTGTGTGTGTGTGTGTGTGTGTGTGTGTGTGTGTTATTCCGCCTCATTATAAAACGAGACACGATTTATTAAACAAATTACAACAGTTTTCGAATTTGATGAAATTGTTTACGAATGCAAAAGAAAGAAATAAAAAAAAGGAAAAAATAAAGTTGGGAAAGAAAGAAAGAAAGAAAGAAAGAAAGAAAGAAAGAAAGAAAGAAAGAAAGAGTATGAAGTAAATTTAAAGATAAAGAAAAAGAAAAAATGGCAGAAATGTACAAACATGGAAAAAGGTAAAACGATATTAGAAAGAAAGAAAGAAAGAAAGAAAGAAAGAAAGAAAGAAAGAAAGAAAGAAAGAAAGAAAGAAAAAGAACGCGAAAGAAAGTTAGCATAAGAAAGATAGAAAGGAGAAAGAAATGAAAAAAAGGACGAAACGAAAATAAATTTACTCTGACAGAAGAAGGCAGACTTAAAGAAAGAAAGAAAGAAAGAAAGAAAGAAAGAAAGAAAGAAATCGTGAGAGGGTAACGAAAGAGATTTAAATCGAGAAAAACAAGTAAAAATTATGAAAAGAAACAAACAAACAAATAAACAAACAAACAAACAAATATTTAAAGGGGGAATGAAGAAAGTTATCGTGAGAAGGAAGAAAGAAAGAAGAGGGAATAAAAAACTTATCATGAGAAAAAATAAAAAATAAAGAAAAAAATAGTTTTAGAGTGAGAGAAGTAGAAGAAAGAAAGATACAAACAAACAAACAAACAAAGTTATATTGTGAAAGAAATAAAGAAAGTATATCGCGAGAAAGAAAGAAAAAATATGTAAAAGTGATGTTTACAGTGACAGAAGTAAAAAAAAAATAAAGGCAAAGACAAAGAAAACTAGAGAGAAAAGAGTTATAGCAAGAAAGATGAAAAGCAAAGAAATATGACATAGAAGAAAAATGATGATAAAAAAAAAAGAAAAATTATGATGAAAAGAAATAAAAAAATAACACCTAGTAAGCAAAGAAAAGAGAATGCTATAAGAAAAAAAGGAAGGAAACACGTTGTTAGATTGTAAAGCAACAACGAAATTACCATAGAGAGGAGAAAATTATAGCCAGAAACGAATAGGAAAGAAATAATGAAAATGAAAAGAAAGAAATGATGAAAATGAAAAGAAAGAGAAAATGAAAGAGAAAAAGGAGAAATAATGAAAATGAAAAATAATGAAAGCGAAAAATAAATAAACAATGAAAGTTAGCATTTAGAAAAAATGAAAGAGAAAAGGCAGAAATAATTAAGAAAATAATAAATAATGGAAGTAAAAATAAGTGAAAGAGAAAAGGAAGAAATCATAAAACTCAAAAATTGGAAAAATGAAAATAAGAAAAAAGAAATATTGAAAGTGAAAAGAATGAAAAAATGAAAAGGAAAAAAAAAGAAATTATGAAGGAGAAAAGAAAGAAATAAGAAAAATGAAAAGAAAGAAATAATGAAAGTGAAAAAAAGAAATAATGTAAGAGAAAAGAAAAATATTATGAAAGAAAAAAATAAAGGAAAATTAAAAGGAAGAAAGAACGAAAATGAAAAAAAAAAGGAAATGAAATTAAAGAAAAATCAAAGTGAAAGGAAAAAATTAAAAGAAAAGAAAGAAATAATGAAAGTGAAATGAAAGCAAAAGGAAAAAAAAGAAAGAAATTAGGAATGAGAAAAGAAAGAAATAATGAAAATGAAATGAAAGCAAAAGGGAAAAAAGAAAGAAATTATGAATGAAAAAATAATGGAAGAGAAAAGAAGGAAATAATGAAAGAGAAAAGAAAGAAATATTAAAAGAGAAAAGGAAGAAATAAGAAAAGCTAAAAGAAATAAATAACGAAAGAGAAAAGAAAGAAAGAATGAGAATGAAAAGAAAGAAACAATGAAAGTGTAAAGGAAGAAATAATGAAAGTGAAAAGAAAGAAATAAAGAAAGAGAAAAGGAAGAAATAATGAATGAGAAATGAAACAAATACGAAAGTAAAAAAAAGAAGAAATAACGAAAGTGAAAAGAAAAAAATATAGAAAGTGAAAGGAAAGAAATGAGGGAAGTGATATGGGAGAAATAATGAAAGAGAAAAGAAAGAAATAATGAAAGTTACCAAAAATGACGAAAGAGTAAAGCAAGAAATCAAAAAGTTAAAAGGAAGAAAGAATGGAAGAGAAACAAAAAAACATGACAATGAAAATGAAGAAATAATGAAAGTGAAAGGAAAAAATAACAAGAGAGAAAAGAACGAAATTATGAAAGTTTAACAAAGATAATGAAATAGAAAAAAAATCAATGAAAGAGAAAAGAAGAAATGATGAAAGGGAAAAAAATAATGAAATAGAAAGGAAAGAAATAATGAAAGGGAAAAGAAAAAATAATGAAAGTAAAAATAGACAGATAATGAAAGTGAAAGGAAAGAAATAATGAAAGGGAAAAGAAAGAAATAGTAAAAGAGAAAAGGAAGAAATGATGAAAGTAAAAATAAAGAAATAATGAGAGTGAAAAGAAAAAAATAATGAAAGAAAAAATAGAAAAATAATGAAAGAGAAAATAATGATATAATGAAAGTGAAAATAAAGAAATTATGAGAAATAAACTTATAGAAAAAGAGGAAAGAAAATAAATCATACAAAGAAATAAACAGAGAAACCTATACTGAGAGTGTTAGAGAGACAGGGAGAGTGCGTGAGCAGAAGGAAGAGGGAATAAATCGTGTAGTCTACCTTGTTATTACCGGTGAAAGTAAATCACGATATTTTTGATAAAGTTTTGATTTCTTCTTTTTAATAACATATCAACCATAATCCTTCATTTAATACCAATGCCAGTCTTTTACAGGAACCGTAGTGGTACTATTAAACTCTCGTCTGGGACACAAGGGACTTCATACTTTTCCCCTGGGATATTTGTCCAAAAGTGAACATAATCGCGCGATTGGAATTCAGACTCACTTACCACGCACTCGCAAACTAGCCTGTTAGTCACTTCATCACGCCCCCCCCCATATACCTTTAAATACCAGAAGAGACATGAAAACTTTCATTCTCTTCAAAGATCACTGGTAAAATGACGCTGGTGGAGTGCATTAAAATAATTATGCCAGTTTGACTTCAGTATTTTTCCATAATCACCCCACTGACTTGATCACTACTATACGATACGTGATCCTGTATTCATATTTTTCTATGCGATAAAATTGTAGGATGTTGAAAATCTTATATTAACTTTGAATTTTGCAGAATGTTTTCAATAAGAAATTTCGGGAATTTTATTTGCCTAAATTTCTCAGATAAAGCCTGAAAATTATTATCACTTCGAATATTTGGACTAGTGTCTTCATTTTCATTGTTATACTTATAACATTTCGGTCGATACGCCCTGAAAATTATTATCACTTCGAATATTTGGACTAGTGTCTTCATTTTCATTGTTATACTTATAACATTTCGGTCGATACGCCCTTCAACCTTCTTCAGGCGTATTATAGCGAACTCGGAAGTCCACACAGAACTTCAAACAGAACCCTTTCTTTGATCCATGTGGGTAGTTTGTTCTTATTTCAGAAACTTTTTATTCAATATTTTGAGCATTGAAAAGCGTGTAAAAAGGCTTGTTTTCTATGAGAAATTATATATATATATATATATATATATATATATATATATATATATATATATTGTAATGGTTTTTGGTTTACACTAGCTCACTTGGTGAGTTAATTTTGAACCAAATTTGTCTTCGAAAATAATCTGCCAGCGTTAGTTGTTTCGGCTTTTGTAATTTGCTTTTTTCTTTGTTTTGTTGGATGCTTTTTTTGTTGCTTTTTAACATTTTTCAGCGCGAAATATGCATGCAATATTATGTCTCCTTCGAAAAAAGAAATTTTCAAATGAAAAAGTGAGACGATAATCGAACGCTAAGAATTTTCTCATTCTTTTTCGTTTCAATTTTTTTATTTGAAAATAATGTTTTGGTTGAGAGATAACAGCACATTCTATCTTCACCCAGGAAATAGTTGTTTTTTTTTATGCCTGAAACATAGGCATATTATTACTATTAAGATAAACATATCCCCTGAATATTTTTTTTTTCATATTTTTTTTAGACTATATTTATATATCATCCGATTTATTTACATTATTTCTCTCTTTCGCACTGTCTACCTCCCCACCATATATATATATATATATATATATATATATATATATATATATATATATATATATATATATATATTAAAGAAAAAATTAGATAAGTCTGATGGTTGGGAAATTTAAAATATGAAAAAAAAAATTAATTTGTACGTATGATAAAATTAAGCTGCCCACACAAAAAAATGGTACTTGATACCTCTTAATTTAACATTCAGCATTATTAGGTACGTATCAAGGGTAGAGTGGAACAATCCAAGGAAAAGAGAAGCGCCCTCCCCTACACCTTGGTGTAGTAAGTTTTATTCTTGAGGGAATGAAGCTCTTACCCTTTTGCGAGGGAATATTGTCTGCTTGTTCTATGCCCATTCGACAATTAATATCCTCACTGATTCGGCCCTGAATTCGACGGAAACCATTTCAATTATTCTTATTACGTGTGCAGAACATTGCTTTATGTCAAGAGGGAAATGCCCATGACCTAGTGGTAAACGTTCTGGACTGTGACATCATAGGAAATGAGTTCGAACTTGAGTATTTCTATTACATCCATTTTTAGGTTAATACCCTTAGGAAAAGTATGAACCGACTTATCTTCAAAGATATCGGTTAAAAAGTACCACTGCTGTTCTACACTGCTCGTTGGCTAATGGATATCTTCATAGGAAATGGACAGGGCGAACCGAGTTCAAATCCTAGACGAGGATGGTATGAATCTAATTATTCTCCTTCCAGTAAGGAGTAAATAGGAGGGCAGACAGCTATTTAGCCTTGCTCTGGCAACCGGTCTAGAAGAGGGAAACCTCTGAATTCAAACCTGTTAAACTCCGCTAAAAATTGACCTTGAGCCGCATCCTGCTCTCGTGGAGGGGTTGGTAAATACATAGATGTGTGGCTTTAGCATTAAATAACCGATGAAGGTTGATATGCCATTAAACACAGGGAGACATCTATGATTATCTATTGAGGGCTTCTAACCAGATTATTGCGAGATGGTCAGATTATAATGATTATTGCGTATAGGTTTATGTCGACTGTCGGGAAAAATGGTTGCTGGTTGTGGTGAAGGAGTCACAGACAAAGTGATTGGTGGGAGTGGTGGTGGTGACGATGGTGCTAACGATAACAAATGGTGACGAGGGGTAGAGTCGGGTGGAAATCATTGAGGTGGCGATGGAGGTGATGGTCTATCAACGGAGTAGGAGTTGTTTGATATTTCACTTTAATTCCATTTTCCACGGAAAATTCTCCTGTATCGCAGCCAAATCGCCCCTTTCCCACCATTCATTTTGTCACAGACATAAACGTACACAAAGAGGCACCCTTATACGCACCTCCACACATATACGCATACAGTTATGTGAATACCTGATTATGTGGTCGGCAGTACTGGCATTACACTGCCAAAACCTAATTCCAGGAACCAAGAACAAAGAAGCCTGGCAGTGGGAGAGTAAAAGACAAGGGGTGGTTGGGAATTGGAATTGGAACTGAAAGTGGGGGGATTGTGACTAGGGAAAATATCGTCGGCCATGTTTGATACTATCGTTACGTTTCTCCATATTTTGTTTCCACCTTCTGCCGTTCGAAACATCCATCTGGCTTTTTGAAACGCATTTTCTTTTGCTATTCATTTCATTTCTTTGGTTTATGATCAACTAGATTGTTCCAATTTCTTTCTTTCTTTCTTTCTTTCTTTTGTACTTTCGTTTTCCTTTTCGTTCCTCATTCCTTTTTTTTCTTATCTCATTTCGGTTTACTTCCTTTCCTTCAATATCTTTTCTTCTCAAAATTTTCTTCCTGTTTTTCATTCTTCATTTTATCTCATCTTTTTTTTTACTTTTCTTCCTTTCCTTCATTCACTTTTTATCTTTTCTTCTTTCTTTTTCTTTTCCTTTATATCCATTAAAATCTTTTTTTGCTTTTTTCTTTCTTTCCTTTATTCTTTTTAAGTCATTTCTTTTCTCTATTTTTCTACCTGTTCTTCATTCCTTTTTTGCCTTTCTTCTTTTACTTTTTCCTTTCCCTTCCTTCGTTCATTTTTTTACTTTTCTTCCTTTTTTTTCTTTTTTCTTTCATTCCTTTTTGTCTTTTCTACTTTCTTTCTTCTTTCTTTCCTAAATTCATTTTTCAGTTTTTTCTTCTTTCTTTCTTCTTTTTTTTCTTTATACTTTTTTCTTTATCTTTCTTCTTTTCCTTTATTTTTTGTCTTTTCTTCTTCCTTTCTTCTTTCTTCTTTTATTCATTTTTCATTTTTAGTCTTTTAATCTTGCTTTTTTCTTCCATTTTGTCTATGCCTTTTTAGTCTTTTTTATTTCGTTTTCCTCCTTTTCTTCGCTTCCTTTTTCTCTTTCCTTCATTCCTTTTTAATTTTTTCTTCATCCTTTTCCTTCCCTTCTTTCATTCTTTTTAAGTTTTTTCTTCTCTATTTTTCTTCCTGTCCCCCATTCCCTTTTCCTTCGATTTTCTTCCTTTTTTTCATTTCAGTTTTTTCTTCTACCATTTATTCATACTTTTTTTCTTTAGTTCTTTTTTCTTTTTTTCCTTCTATCACTTATTTATACTTTTCTTTCTTACTTTCTTCTTTTTTTTTCAATGATTTTTGTCTTTACTTTTTTTTTTGTTCTTTCTATCCACATTTTTCTTATTTATTTAAATTTGCCCCCTTTCTTCATTCTATCTATTTTATTGTTTCTTTTCCGTCTTTTTTCCTTCATTTTTTACTTTTTCTTTTTTTTTTTTTGCTTTCTGTCTTTATTTCCCTCCCTTTTTTCATTTCTTTCTGGCCTCTTTTTTATTTTGTTCTTTCTTTTTTTCTTTTTTATTCTTTTTATTTCTTCCTTTCTTTCTTCCTTTATTTTTTCTTTTCTCATTTTATTTTTCTTTTCCTTTTGTTTTTCTTTTCATTTTCTATTTTTCCTTCTTTTTTCTTTTTCCTTTTTTTCTCTTTCTTTCCTTGTCTTTTTCTTTCTTTTTCCTCTTTTTTCACTCCTTTTTTCTTTCTTTTCTTTTTTTATTTTTTCCTTCATTCTTTTTAATTTTGGAATATTCTTTTGGTTTTTTCATTTTATTCGTTTTTTTCCTTTTTGCTGTTATTTCTCTCCTTCTTTCTATTTTCGTTCTTTCCAACATTTTTTCTTTTTCTTTTCTTCTCTCTTTTTTCATTTCTTTCTTCCTTTCTTCTCACTTTTTATCCTTTTCTTCCTTATTTTCTTTCTTTTTCTTTTTCTTCCACTACATCTTTCTTTACTCACTTCATTCTTTCCTTCTTTTTATTTCTTTCATTTCTTCTCTTTCTTTTATTCTTTCTTTTTTCTTTTTGTTTCTTCCTTTCTATTTTTTACTTTTCTTCTTTCTTCCTTTTTCCTACCCTCCTTTATCTTTCGTGTCTGTTTTTCTTTGTTTCTTTCTATTCTGTTTTTTTCTCTTTTCTCTTTTCTTTTTATTTCCTTCATTTTTTCCTTTTTCTTTTCTGTTTTCTTTTTTTTTCCTTTCATTCTTTTTTTCTTTTCTTTCTTACGTCTCACTTTCCATCTTTTTCTCTTCTTTTTTCTTTTTCTTGGTTCCTTTTTTACATCTTTCTTCTTTCTTTCTTTCTTTCTTTCTCGCTTTCTTTTTCTAAGTTCTCTTCTTTTCTTTTTTTCTTTCTTACTCTTTGTTTTCATGTATTCTTCCTTCTTTTTTTCCTTTTAACTCATTCGTTTCATCTATTTTGCCTTCTTCCAGTTAAACATTCTTTCTTTTTCTATGGCTTACAAAATTTATCAACCAAAAATATCTATAGTGGATATTTTATGATGTGTAAGGTCGGTAAAATTTCACATAAAAACATCATAACTAACGTAGCATTTAGAAAGAGCTGCTCGAATTAGGTTAGCGCATGACGCAGTCATTTCAATTGATAAAAGCGATTGTGTTTGATTTGGTTGGTTTTATATCATATGAACCATTGTAGGTTATTTAATGCGAAAACCTTTTTGCACATATATATTAAGTATATGATTTCTTTACACATTTTGTAGATGACATTTTTAAACGCAACTGACCGCATATTTTTTTGCACACAGTCAAATGGTTTCACTTATTTCTATATACTAAGAATAATTCTGATTGCTGTTAATCATTTGTTTGCATACAGTCAATTTAAGTATTGCTATTGAACACTAACAATTCAGTTAAACATCAGTCATTTGTTAACGCATAGTCAAATGATCAAGCAGGTCTATTTCAAATAATTCAGTTTAACACAGGTCATCAAAGTGAGATAGTTCCAAGTATTGCTATGTATCACTAACGATTCAAATTAGTATCAATCATTTATTTTACATACAGTTAAATGTAAAACAGTTCTATTTCAAACCATTCAATTTAGCATAAGTCATTTGTTTTGACTCATTTTAAATGTCAAAGAGTTCTATTTAACACATAGATAGACTTTATCGGGTGTTACTACTCATGGCCAGAGTTGGCCTGCGATCGAAGGCAATGAATGGATCAACCGCATTCCCCAAAGCTCCAGCATTACGGGAGCCTAGCCATCATGTTTTGTGTTATATTCAGGACACTCGTTTTGAGGAGAGGCTCTTACCCTTTTGCAGCGATGCAATCGGTGCATTCTACTTTCTCAGCCAACTGTACTCAGTAATGTTTGAGATCAGTGTTGCAACGTGATCAATATTAGTTAGATAGTACCAGGACTGTTCTTTTACAAAGACGGTTTTAGCATTAAATAACCCTCGATGGTTTGTATACCATTAAACAAAGAGATGACACAAAACTAGTAGAGGAATGAGTTGATCCGGGAGGTGATATTGGTGACCATAATACTGCGGCAGGCGGTCATATTGTAAGTGTTTTTTTAAAATGGCAATTGTAGTCTTTTCTGGCTATTCCTCTTCGGTTGTCACCCACAATTGCCACAAAACTTGTCTATTTCCTCTTCACACCAAACGTTTTCTTTTTGTTCCCTCTCCGCACCACCTTAATTTTATCCTCTCACTTTTTCTTCTGTTCCGTCGTATCTTTCTTCCTCGACATCATCATTTCTCTCCCTCCTTCACTTCTTTTCCTGACTTTCTCTACTGCCCCCTTTTTTCTTCTTGACTAACCAAATCCTCTTGGGTGCCATCTTGTTTCCATTTCGTCTTGTCCATCTGGTGAGTTGTATGCAGTTACGAGGTTTCGTGGCTCTTCGCCAGATGGCGCTAGAGTTTCGCGCCAATTTGCTTCGCGAAGGTTTCCTTATTTTTTAATTTTAATTTTTTTTTTTTTTTTCGTGGAGGGCATTTTTGGTGATTCTTTTCTCTAAGTGGGACTTTCACTCATCGTAACTATAAATTCCATGCACAGATATTGAATATAATAAATCATATCTCATTCGATCTATTTTTTTACTGATTTCATTTCGCGTTTACCAGCAAATCGAAACTATCTGTTTAATCCTTTCCATGCGGAATTACCGTAATCTTTATAATGTAAATAGAAAAGGCTCCCCACACAGCGCAAAACTTCCATCCACAGACAACAGTAAAAGGCCTAGGTGCTTAACTGAAATATTTGCTGTGTAAAAAAGCTAAAAACAGAATAGTTGTTTTTAAAGATTTGACTAGTATGACACAAGGCCAGAAGCATTAAGCACCGAAGGAGAATCAAACTCACTTGTCTAGCCACTTAAAGCAGATAGCAGAAAGATTACCGACCGTATCATTCAATTTCTGAATGCTTGATTCATTTTCCTATCTTTCTGTCCTTCAGGTCTCGTCTTTCTCAATTTTGAAGCAGACGATACCCCGTTGATGACATTGGGCTTCATGTAAATTCACCTACCCGAGCCGAATTCCTGCTCAATAGCCTGGAACAGTCAGCAAGAGGCATTGGCCTCCAAAGGAATACGGACAAAACGGAGTACATGTGCTTTAATCAAGAAGGAAACATTTTCACTCTAAACGGCGGTTCTCTGAAATTAGTGGACCAGTTCATGTACCTCGGTAGCAGAGTCTCATCTACCGAAAGTGGCATCAATATATGCCAAGGGAAGACGTGGACGGCTATCGATAGGCTATTGATCTTATGGAAGTCTGACCGATTCGCCGAAATGAAATGGAATTTCTTCCAAGCAGCGGTTGTGTCAAAACTACTTTATGGATGCACCACCTGGACGTTGACAAATCTTATTGAGAAAACACGAAACGGGATCGGCACAAGATTACTACGAGTTATATTGAACAACTCCTGGAAGCAACACCCCACGAAACAATAGGTGTAGGGCCACCTTCCTCCAATCTTTGAATCCATCTAAATAAGACGAACAATACCTGCGGGACAGTGCTGAGGACGAACTCATTAGTTAACTGCTCTAATGAACCCCTTAACATGGACGTGCCAGTGTTAGCCGACCAGAAGAACTTACCAACAACAGGTCAATACGGACACAGGATGAAGTCTGGAGGACATATCCGGAAGTATGGATGATAGGGACGAATGACGCGAGAGAGTTAAGAAATCCGTGCTAACAGCGTGACTTGATGAATATATAGTGTTTCTGCGATCATTAGAATAGCCACATACCTCTTTATCATCTGTCTAGATTACGTGCTTAGATCATCGATCGATAAAATCAGAGAGAACGACTTCAAGCTGACAAAGAAAAGAAGCAGAAGGTACCCCGCAAAAACAATTACCGACGCCGACTACGCCGCTGACATAGCGTTACAAGCAAATACACCCAACCAAGCCGAAACACTATTGCATTGTTTGGAACAAGCCGCTGCTGGAATTGGCCTCCATGTCAACGCACACAAAACTGAATACATATGCTTTAATCAAGCAGGTGACATTTCTACACTAGACGGAACCTCTCTGAAACTGTTTGACAAATTCACCTACCTAGGAAGCAGCGTCTCATCAACCGAAAAAGACATCGACACGCGGCTAACGAAGACTTGGATAGCAATCGATAAGCTATCGGTCATATGGAAATCAGACCTGACCGAGCAAAATCAGGACGACCAGCTAGAACATACATACAGCAGCTATGTGAGGATACGGGATGTAGGCCAGAAGACCTGCCAGAGGGAAAAGTGGCGAGAGAGGGTCAGGGATATCCGTGCTAGCGGCACGACATGATGATGAGGATGATGATATATATCATCATCATCATGTCATGCCGCCAGAACCAATCGTTCATCGCTTCTGGTAGGTCCTCAGAGCTACATCCCGTATCCTCACAGAGCTTCTGTCACTGTCGTAGATAATGGTGTACACCTGAAGTTACGTGACTTATTGTGATGTGGTCGTTTGAGCTGAAAGACGAATATTCTGTTATTAGATATCAAAGACATTTTTAACGCCTTTCTACGAGTTCGAAGAACAATTAAATTTCCAGGAAGTTCAGCCCAATTGCTGTTTTGATGATAAATTTATTATAATACGAAATGAATTTGAATAAAATTCGATCAAAAATTTATCATTATAAGATCTACAAGGATTATATCAATCTTTGTAGATCTTACGATAAAGAATTAAAAGAGGGAAAAATCCTGAAGTTGATGTGAATAAACACAAGAAATATCAATTATGTTCTTTGACCTTTTCTGATTATCAGAGACATGGTTTGGTTTGGTTTCTTTGTTTAACGGCATATCAGCCTTCATGGATTACTTAATGCTAAAGATGAACCGTAGTAAAGCTGTTTAACCCCTAGCTGTGATGATTAGAGGCTTCATACCTTTCTCAAAGGCATGAGACGGAAGGTGCGATGGGAATTCGAACTCGTTTACTTCAAGGCCACAGTCCAACGTTTTAACCGTTATACAATCATCGTAGACAGGATTGTTTCTGACCCAGTTGACTGAGGCTGTAGAATACACTGCATCTCTGCAGAAGGGGTAAGACCCCCGCCACCAACTAGTGTCTTAGATATGACACAAACCCAGCTGATTGCGAGGCCCCCGCCGTGGAGGATTGGGGGATGCGGAGTACCCCTTTATGGCCATTACTCCAAGGTCCACTCTGATCCGGAATGGTTGTACCTTACAGGGTCCTATCCGTCGTTCAAATAGAGGGCCGAGTCTGACATTTAAACAAGCAAATAACTTATGTAAAATGTTAAATTGAAATGCTAGAAATAGAACTGTCTGACATTTAAACAAGCAAATAACTTATGTAAAATGTTAAATTGAATTGTTTGAAATAGAACTTTTTGATCATATAATTGTGTGTAAACAAATGACCACTGTTTAATTGAATAGGTTGTGATGCATAGCAATACTTGGAACTATTTAACGGTGTGAAAATAAAACTATTTGTGTGGAATACTTGGACCTGTTCCATGGTGTGCAAATGAATGAGTAATACTGTATAGAATTTTTAGTGTTAAATAGTAAATAGAATTATTGGTATTACATCGCAATACTTGAAACCATTTGACTGTGTGCAAATAAATGAATAATCTCGCATAGAATAATTAACGTTAAATAACAATACTTGTAACAACTTGACTGTGTGCAAACAAATGATTAATACTGAATAGAATTATTAGTAATCGTAATAATTGAAACTACTTAACTGAGTAGAAACAATTGCAATACTAAGGTGCAAAAAAATTAGTTCTCATTTAAAAATTACCTACAAACTATTCACTTACAAATTATATATATATATATATGTGTGTATGTGTGTGTGTATGTGTGTGTGTGCGCAAATAAATGAGTGATGTTAAATCGTTACTGTTACATAGTAATATTTGGAACCATTTAACTATGTGCAAACAAATGATTATAAGTGAATAGAATTATTCTTATTAGATAGAAGTATTTATAAAAGGTATTGCTTTTTTTTGAGAACCCAAGCTCTCAGAACCAAAAAATAAAAATAAACCCTGACTAAATCCATACATACTGACCAGCTATACTGCGCTGAGCCCTACTGGTGGTTTGCAGTACTCACATTATTGTCCTCTTTCGAAACGGCTCGCTGCGCTGAAAACCTCACTATAGGTTATATGAAATATAATCATATAATCTCATAGACAGTGTAATCTCACAAAAATGAAAAGACTTGCCTTGAATTATCTTTAGCCTAAAAGAGTCAGTTTTTTTTTATATATGTGTTGCATATTAACCCTTGACCGAGCCGTCTATCAGAGATGCACCAGTGTAGATAAACCACGTGATATAACCGGATGGTGTTGGCGTTATGAAATATTATATGCAGATGTCTGCAGGAGTTGGAGTCTGTGAGGGCCGAGTCAGAGCCAGCTTGCAGTCACTGAGGGTGCCCCGCTGGGGCTTGTTGCCAACACCGTTCTTTCGCATGAGCAACCCCGGCTAAGAATCAGAAGTAGAGGTGGGATCTTGAAAATAATACAGCATGCTATGATCAAGAGAATTATGGGCCAATATAGCAATGTGTCTTAGTCTGTTCCTGTCTCCGCCCATTTGTCTTTTATATACCATAGAATCTTCTACTCCTTTCGAGAATAAAGTGTGAGTTATATTTTTATAAAGAAGTGTAGTCCTTCATTACTTCAACCACTATACAACATATGTATTCAAAGCTCAGTTCGAAAGGATAGATACTATCTATTTGACATACTAAGTCTGGTTCATTTAGTTCATATTGGCAAGATTTTGTATTTTACTAATAATTCATCTTTGACCAACGTGGTGTACTGGTTAAAGCGATGGACTGCGGAATCGTAGTACGCGAGTTCGTACTCCAGTCGCGTTATTACGTTCACTTTCGGGCAAATACCCTTGGGAAAGGCATGAACCCCCTTATCTCCCTCCAGCTATGGGTAAATAGTAGGGCAGACTAGGTTCTTCAGCCTTGGTTAGGCAACTAGTCAAGGAGAAGGAAAACTCTGAATTAAAACCTGTTAAACTCCGCTTAAAATTTGACCCTGTGTCATATCCTGCCCGAGCGGAGGGGTTGGTAAATAGGATCTTTGACCAACGAACACTTACATCTTACATCTTGCATATCATTTTCTGCCAAATACATAGTGACTATGACTTTCTTGGAGGAGTCTCCGTACCATGGTAGCTGAATTCGACTTCGTCGTGAGTTCAAACTTCACTAACTCTATTAAGTTTACATTCGGACTAATTCTCTTGGAAAAGGCATAAACTCCTTTTCGTTCCGCTATAGGTTATATAGAATCCCTGCCGTTTTTCTACAAGGATTGCTTTGGCATTAGATATCCCACGAAGTTTGATAAGCCATTAAACAAAGAAAGTATACCAACCTAAATCAGTCCAAACCTTGAAGATTATTACAGATTCTCATCATAAATATTGCATAATACTCTTGACCTAATATGACTCTTACCTATAATCGGGAAGGGGGTCTCAGTGGTGTAGTCGCTAACGTGTTGGACTACAACATCGCAGTAAGCGAGTTCGAACTCTAGTTGGGTTAGTACGCTCACTTTTAGACAAATACTCTAACCTTGTCGAAACTGTAACCTTCCTGTTTCTTTCAAACAATTTCTCTATGTCCATTCGGCCTATTAATCTCTCTTTCTGCTTCTCTCTCTCTCTCTCTCTCTCTCTTTCTGCCTCTCTCTGTCTTTATATCTGAGAGTGGTCAAATTTGCACATATCTCATGCCCAACTTATTAGAGTGCGCTTGTTTATCTGACGTTAACAGAAAACTCTATTTTGCACACACACACACACACACATACACATCCAAGCACATATGCATAACACTGTGAAAAATTTTGTTTGCGTTCTTTTATTTCTCTTCGTTCTTTCTTTCTGAAACCCCCTCAGCCTTTCACTTATTTTGACACTTGACATTTGATTCATGTCTTTTCTCACGGACTAAGATGTTTTCCCCTCTTGTCTCCTCTTATCTTTGGAAATCCCATTACCATTAATGAAACTGACATCCCTCTGCCCCAATGTTCGTCCATTGCCGTCTGTCCCTCGGCTTCTGGCCTTTTTCGAACCTTCTGTTATCAGTTTCAAATGCTCCACACTGTCTGCAGAGTGTTGGTCGGTAGAGAGTTAACCTGCATTGCAGGCGCGAACTGCAAATGTACACATCGATCTGTAATACCCTTTTCCAACTGACAAATATGTCACCAGGGCCTTCCTTATTAATAAGCTAATCCCACAGCGCCATATGTAAAAGGTCCCTTCAGCATTTTCTTAAATTTTTAAATATTGTTTCTTCATAGGCATCTCTGTCTGTATGTCTGTCTCTGCTTTACTCTTTTTCTCTCTTACTGTCTAGGGTTATTAATCTTTAACAATTTCACAGTCTCTACTAATCCCTGTCAACTTTAGTTAAACTATATTTTTTGCGTGCATTTGCCCAACCTCTTCAGGCACAGTCAGCTGCGGTTGTACAATACACCGACTGCTTCTCTGCAGAAGAGTAAGACTCCCCCAACGCGTGTCCAGGATATGACACTAAATGATCTGATGGTGAGGCTCAAGTAATGCTGGAGCTTTAAGAAATGCTGAGTACCCGTTCACTGCCATCGCTCCATGGTCCACTCTGCCTCGGAGTGGTAGAACATGATAGGGTTCTATCTAGTGGTCAATTAGAACTGTTTGTCATTTAAAATGCTGAGTCGAGTGTTTGCCAGTAGTCCGGGAAACCAGGGTTCCATCCAATGTCGAGTCATACCAAAGACTCAAAAATAGTACTTGATGTGATCTTGCTTGACAATCAACATAATAAGGTACGGATCAAGGGTAATGTGAAGCAATCAATGGAATGTAGTTGAACCCTCCCCTACATCTCTCTGTTATAGCTATTGAAAAAAGAGCCTTCGGGGCGCCCTGGACTAAGGTCGATAACTTTACTTTTACTTACTTACTTTGACCTTTAAACTGAATTTGCACAAATGACTTATGCCAAACTGAATTGCTTGAAGTAGAAATGTTTTTATATTTAACTGTGTGTAAACAAAAAAAAGATGAGTACTAATGCTAAACTAATTTTTTGTAAATAGAAATGTTTTACATTCAACTGTTTGTAAACAAATGACTGATTTATCAACAAAATGTGTTTAGAAATCATATATTTAAAATATATCTATAAAAATGGATTTGGCATTAAATAACCTACAATGGTTGATATGCCATAAAACCAACCAAACAAACAAACTAATCTCTCCGTCACGGGCTGTAAGTAAATAGGGGTCAATTTTTAATAAGTGTGCGGCTGGTTTGATTTCAGAGTTTTCATTCTCTTATACTGGTTGCCTAGCTAAGGTTATAGGACTTTACCACTCTTGCTATTTTCTCATGAGTGGAGAGGTAAAGACATGGATTCCTGGTTTTCCGATGGGCATTAGCATGAATTGAAATGTAAAATACATCTGTACATGATCTAAACTCGGACTGCTGCATCCGTTCTCTGAAAGGATAACGGTAACGCTAAGTATTGATTATAATTGATATAGTGGGTAGAGTATTCGCCAGTTGTCCGGGAGACCACGATGCAATCCTAGGTCGAGTCATAACAACGACTCTAAAAATAATACTTGATGCTTCCTTATTTAACACTGCATTATAAGTAAGGGGAAGTTGGTTGGTTGTTTGGGTTTTATGGTATATCAACCTTTGTAGGATATTTACTGCCAAATTTACTTTTATACAAATAATCAGCTCTATTTCAAACAAGCGTGGTTACACAGTTTGATAGTCAAAAACATTTCTATTTCAAGCAATTTATTTAAGCCAAACAGTTCTAATTCAACCATTTCAGTTTAGTATAATTACAGATTTTTTTACACACAGTTAAATGTCAAAACAGTTCTATTTCGAACAATTCAGTTTAGCGTAGGCACAGTTTCAATGTCAAAACAGTTCTATTTCAAGCAATTCAGTTTTGGATTAGTATGTACTTTAGTTCTATTTGACGCATAGATAGGACCCTATCAGGTGATACCACTCCGGGCAAAAGTAGAGCTGGGAGCGATGGCAACGAAGGGGTGCACTGCATTCCCTAAATGTTCAGCATTACTGGAACCTCATCATCAGATTGTTTTGGGTCATACCCAGGACATTCGTTGGGAGGGTTTACCCCTCTGCAGAGGTGAAGTCGGTGTATTTTACTGCCCCAGTTGACTAGGCAATCAAAGGAAGCGGGGCAATCCAGGGAAAGGAGTTGCACTCTCCCCTACACCTTAGTGTAGTAGCTATTAAAAAAGGAGCTTTCAGATCACCTTCGACTAAGATAGGTCAACTTACTTTTCGATAGGCAAGATCTTAGAAACTTTACGTTTGTCATATCTGCAAGACGGACCGAATAGTAGAATGTAGATGTGGTTCTAGGATAGACGTATAAAGCGCCCAGTGAGAATCGAACTCACAAGTAATTATCTATGAGTCTAACTTACAAATCATTACACTACCTAAGGTGCCCAAGCGGAATGAATATGACCGTTATCGATTAATTGATTTATTGATTGATGTTAACAGCATATCAAACCATCTAATATCATTTTATACCTAAGAGAAAACTGCGTACATTGTACATTTATATTTACATCTTTGCGAATTTTTTTTTAAACGAAGATATAATATCAATTATTCCTATCTAATACAAATAATTTGTATACAGATCGATTTGACCCATAGATGCTTCCTTAGGTTTGAATTGATATGTTTTTATTGTTTAATGGCATATCAGCTTTCGTGGATTATATAATGCCAAAGCCATTCTTATAGAAGAACAGCAGGGATACAATTTAACACTTAATTGGTGAGGGATAAGGTTGGGGAATATCTTTCCAAAGTGTCCGAAAGGGAACGTAACAACACAATGGAATTCAAACCGACTAACTTCGAGGCAGCAGTCAAACTCTTTAGCCATTACGCCATCGGAAGTCGGCCAAGATGTTACCTTAACTACTATTACAGCTAGTCAAAGTGGACCTGGGAGTAATGGAAATGAAGAGGTATGACTCATGAAATATGATATGCCATTAAAGATAAGAAAGCAAATCAAACAATACACATATATATATAAAGATGGTTTTGTTTATTTGTTTGTTTGGGTTTTATGTTTGATTAACCTTTGTAGGTTATGTAATGCAAATCCATTTTTATACAAATGAACAGTTTTATTTCAAACAATTCAGTTTAGCATAGGCACATAATTTAATTGTCAAAAATATTTCTATTCAAAGCTATTCAGTTCTATTTCAAACAATTCAGTTTAGTAGCTGTGTAGTTTTCGTTTACACCCAGTTAGATATCAAAGCAGTTCTATTTCAAACAATTCAATTTAGTGTAAACACAGTTTCAATGTTAGAAATAGTTCTATTTCAAAGAATCCAGTTTAGCATACAAAAACAGTTCCATTTGAAACCATTCAGTTGAGCATAACTACGCAGTTTAAATATCAAAACAGTCCTTTTTCAAGCAATTTAGTTTAGCATAAGTAAACGGTTTAGTTCTATTTGACCCATGGATAGGATCGTATCAGGTGCTACCACCCTAAGGCAGAGTTAACCTGGGAGGGATGGCAATGAAGGAGTACTTCACATTTCCCAAAGCTCAACATCAGATTGTTTAGTGTCATAAACAGGACACTCGTTGAGGTGGTGTCTTACTCCTCTATAGAGATGTAGTCGGTGTATTCTACAGCCTTAGTCGACTGGGCAATATATATATGTAAAGTATTAATGTCTAATACAAATAATTTGCACATAGTTGGATGATTTCAAGTATTCCCATCTAATGATAATAATAATATGGTTTCAAGTAACTAATAATAATATTTAGTATACAAGTAGAGATTAAAGCAGATATTCTTAAAACAAATAATATACCTGACAACAAGTATTCCTATCAAATAGCAATAATTCTTAAACTGATTTATTTGACCCATAGATGAGACTTTAGCAGGTACTACAGATCAAGATCGATGGACATATATATATATATAAGTAGCTACAGATCAAAATATTCCGCTTCAATGATCCATAGACCTGTTGTCGAGTAGTGCTCAAGGGGAGATACTTTTTTTCACCAAAAATTACTATGACAGCACTTGGAGGTGTCCGTCGTAGGAAATAGACACGGGGACACGAGTTCAAATCCTGGACGAATCCGATTGCATTTCACATAGCACTAATACCCTTGGGAAAGGTATGAATCCTATTATTCTCCCTAAATAGTAGGGAAGATTGGGTTCTTGCAACTAGTCTAGGAGAAGGAAAACTCTGAATTCAAACCAGTTAAACTCCGCTTAAAAATTGACCTTGTGTCATATCCTGCCCGAGCGGAGAGGTTGGGTAAATATGGATGTACACCTGGGAGTAATGGCAATGAAAGGGTACTCTATTTTTCCTGGATCTCTGGAACTGGAACCTCACCACTGGATTTCAGTTTAGTATCATATTAAGGGCACAAAAAATGTATTATTCAAACAGATGATAACACAATCTTAAAATCTTGACGTCTAGCATCTGGTAAAATTAAATTAAGAATGACAAATCCCAAACAATCCCAAGATGCTCAAAGTGAGAACAATAATGAAATATATAAGTAGCTACAGATCAAAATCAATGATTCCATAGACCTGTTGTCTAGTAATGTTCGCAGGGAGATCCTTTTTTTCCACCAAAAGTTACTATGAAAGCACTTGGTTGTCTTAGAGTCGAATCTACAACATTTCATGCCGATAAGACACCACATCATTTTATGTTAATCTCTACTCTATGACACATAGAGGAACACGTGTACAAAAAAGGTTAGTTGGTTGGTTTGTTGGGTTTTATGGCATATCAACCTTTGTAGGTTATCTAACGCCAAATCCATTTTATGTAAATAATCTGTTCTATTTAAAACAATTCAGTTTAGCATAAGTACAGAGTTTAATTGTCAAAAAACATTTCCATTTCAAACTAGTCAAGCAGTTATATGTAACAATTCAGTTAAGTGTAAATACAGTTTTAATGTCGAAAACAGTTCTATTTCAAATAATTCAGTTAAGCATAAGCCTGCAGTTTAAATGTAAGTATGGTTTAGGTGTTAAAAACATTTCTAATTTCAAGCTATTCAGTTTAACCATACAATTCAGTTTAGCATAAGTATGCCGTTAGTTCTATTTGACCCATAGATAGGACCCTTATCAGATGCTACCACTCCGGGCCAGAGTGGACCTGGGAGCGATGGCAATGAAGGGGTACTCCGCTTTCCCCAAAGCTCCAGCACTGCTGGAACCTCACCATCAGATTGTTTAGTGTCATATGCAGGACACTCATTGGGGGGGGGTGTTACCCCTCTGCAGAGAAGCAGTCGGTGTATTCTACAGCAATCTGGGCACGTTTACAAAAAAGTACACAGAATCATATCGAACTCTTGGAATGGTCAATCAATTACTGGATCAGGAAATCCTAGAAAACGTCCCTGGAATAACACAAGAAAGATTGCCGCAATGAAAATTCACCCCTATAGATCAATAAAAAAAAACAGACCTAATAATAATCAACAAAAAAGAGAACTTACCGAATTGTGAACTTAGCGTTACCGGCTGACCATAGAATAAAATTGAAAAAAAGTGAAAAGTAGGATAAGTATCTGGACCTTATTAAGGAACGGAAAAAACTGTGGAACATGAAAATGACGGTGATGCCAATTGTAATTTGTGCCCTTGGTACAGTCACCCAAGGATTGGTACATGGACTGGAGGACTTGTAAATAAGAGGATGAGTCGAGACCACCCAAACTACTGCTTTATTGAGATCAGCCAGAATATTTAGAGTCCTGGAGATTTAAGAAGATTTGTCACCCAAACTCCAGTGAAAGACCATCAACTAAAGCTGATGTGAAAAACTCTTAGGGAGAAACATAAAAATAATAATAATCATAATACCAGACGTCCAGACCTAGTAATAGTCAACAACAAAAAAGAGAACCTGCCGAATAGTAGACTTTGACGTAAGGGCTGACGTAAGGGCAAAACTGAAAGAAAGGGAAAAGTAACTCACTAGAGAACTGAAAAAAAAACATGGAACATTAATATGACGGTGATACGAATTGTTATTGGTACGCTAGGACCAGTCAACAAAGGATTGATACAAGCACTGGATGACTCGGTTATAAGAGGGCGAGTTGAGAATATTCAGACTACAGAATTATTAGGATCCGCGAGAATACTGAGAAGAATCCTGGAGACTGGAGTAGATTTGCAGTCACTCAAACATCTTGGCCTGTTACCTTTGTCTTGAATAATATATTGACGATGTTTTGGTGGTTGTACCCTCTGGCCATCTTCAGGTGTCTTTTGACATCCTCGGTAACCTTTGGGGAATTTCCAACAGGGCCTTTTCCTTTATTTTCAAAGATTAGGTTTTCTCATTCAGCTCTCCTTTCATCTGTATATCTGTCAGGATACACCTACTGCATCTTTGCAGAGTGGTAAGACTTCCCCAACGAGTGTTAAGGATAAGACTGTAAACAATCTGATGGTGAGGCTCCTGTAATACTGGAGCTTGGGGTAATTCGGATTACCCTTTTATTGCCATCGTTCTCAGGTCCACTCTATCCCTGGGTGGTATCACTTGATAGACTTCGACTGTTTGGGTCAAATAGAGCTAAACTGAATTGTTAGAAATAAAACTGTTTTTGACAATGAAACTGTGTACTAATGCAAAATTGAAATTTTTTTTACCTAGAACTGTTTATATGTCTAAAAACGGATTTGGCATTAATAATCTACAATGGTTGGTGTGCCATAAAACCAAACCCAAACCAATCGAATTAATTTATTCTCCTTGATTTATTTTGTTGTCATTCAAAAATATAACACCCAATTGTATCATAATATTTATACATATTTATTGAACTGTCTGCCCAGTAGGTTGGGGCAACACCAACTGTACTTCTTTCCACAAAAGTATTCTATAAGATAAAAATTATCAAGCTTTATCTAAGAAATTTAGATAATTTTTTTGTGTTAGAAAAAAGTTCTTTTCAATTAAAAAAAAAATGACAAATCAATAAATGAAATCTTATGGGCGCCATTCAGAAAGCACTTCAGGCCGCATGTGACTCTCTTACTGAATATGACAGTCGGGTCGCAAGTTGCTTGCGGGCTGCAGTTTGCCCATGATTCTTGTAGAGTATAGATTGTCGTCTCGAAAGAACGATGTCTTACCTTTAAGCTTGATTCCACTCTGCCCCGTAATATTCATCACCCCACCGACCCAGAGGAAGTGATGAGTCGGATTAACAATTTCTAAAAGAGAAAAGCCAAAGAAACCGTGAATTAAACCTCCTACCCCCCCCCAAAAAAAGCGGGAAAAATGAACAAGATATTTGTGTTTGTGTGGCAGATCGACAAACCGAGGCTCAACCAGATTAAAACTGCGTTAAAGCACAAGACAAATGAAATATCTTGCGAGGGACAGGGATTGCTATGGAGTATGTGTCCGCATTTACAGAGCTAGTTGGCAGAGGAAGAGGAGACACTCGATCTTAACACAAACCATATGTCACGTGACACATATAGTCCGCCATTACTGACACGCAATGAATATTAATGGCGTGATTTTCGTTGGCAGTCCTCATAAGAGGCGATCCGTCGCAGAAAGAAAATTCATTTCAAGGCAACCTGATAGTTTATTTCCTGAATTATGTGGACTAGCATCCCTGTTTCTCTTGATTCTGTTTAGCTGGTCAATTCTCCAACCATCTTCAGATATTTGTGACGTATGGCGAATAATTTTAAACATCATCATCATCATCATCATGGCGACCCGACAGCATGAATTCTTTTGACTCTCCCTTCATTCTCTCGATGTTCGTTCCTGTAGTTCTTATTATACTAAGTCATACAAAGGGTACCCAGTGGCTGCACAGATCTAGTTTTTTTTCTCAGGGCATTTCGTTCAAATCTAAGTAGGGTAAGTAGTCACGGCTACAGCTAAGAATAATTCACGTTTTATTTCATCGGAGATATCAGATAATTTAAGAAAATAACAGCATATTCTTATGGCCGGGTCGACTGCGGGGACTGCAGAATAAACTGACTGCATCTGTGCAGAGTAGTAAGCCCCCTCACCCCCCGCCACAACGAGTGGCCCAGTCAGCTGGTGCTATCGTATACATCGTGACCGAAAAAATAGGTCCTGTTTTAGAACTTATGATGTCTGCTCCGCTTAAATCTTTTCTAGATTTTTATATATATATATATATATATATATATATTTATATATATATATATATATATATATATATATATATATATGTCATTTTTTTTCTTTTGTTGGTACAAAGAGGGAAAAAGTAAATATTTCAAAATGAATAGGTTCACTTAGAGATATGTGTTTTTTAAGAATTATTTATTTATTTTTTACATACGAGTATTTTTCCCTCTTGTTGCTTTCCTCGGAGAACATCGAGTAGTTTCCTAGTTTTTTGCTTGGATGTAGCACAAAGTCATATGATTGGGGCACTCAATGAGGAAACATTCAAACCCAAACAAAACACAGAGAGAGAGAGAGAGAGAGAGAGAGAGAGAGAGAGAGAGAGAGAGAGAGAGGGGGGGGAACAAATACGCACACCCAGAAGAAAAAGTAACAGTTATTGGAATTCAAAACCAATTTAACCAAAAAACACCAATAAGCTCTATAACATATCAACCACACACACACACACACACACGCACACAACGACTCAGAGTAAAACAACAAAAAACTTTATTGCGTATCAAATATCAAAGACTGGGGAAATGTACCCAAAAGGCAGACCAGGAGACGCACAAAGAGAAAGGGAAAGAGAGGAGGCGGAAGAGAAATGTAACGCAAAACTGTGACCTCTATATAAACCGATACAAAACCTGAAAAAGCATTCGACTAACAAACCTACAGTAGTGAGTTCAAGTTTCATTGAGTGCCCCATTCATATAGCCTTGTACCACATCCAACCAAATAACTAATAAATTACAAAGCGCTCTCTCACGAAAGCAACAAGCTGGAAACACAAATGTATGTAAGAACGAAATACATTATTCTTAAAAGAATACAAATCTCTTAGTGGACCTATTCATTTTGAAATATACATACATACATTCATACACACACACACACACACACACACACACATATATATATATATATATATATATATATATATATATATATATATCAGGTGTGTGTGTGAGAGAGAGAGAGAGAAATATGTGTTAAAAAGTATAGAGACTGAAGCTATATTTATGAAGACAAACCAGAAAAAAAATGAAACATTTTTTTTTCAGAAATTCTCCCTTTGATATCTAACATACATTCCTGTAAGTTTTCCTATGGTCAAAGCCCCTCTAAAGTTCCTCTTGATAACGTGTGAAGCTACAATGTGATATTTCGTTTCATGTCCCAAATCTCCTCTGATCTTCAGTCTAGGAAACAAGAAAAAGCCATACAATGAAAGGTCCGTTGCGTAAGGGTTTGCTATTCGTCTGTCTTGAAAATCATCTCATCGAAATATATCAACATTGGCTAAATTCTTTTCTTCTAATTAACACTCACAAATCAATAACGTTTCCGCTCCATTATTTTATCATTTAAGTAGCACAGTCGCGCATGTGTCTTCATTTAAGTTTGACGCTTGAAAGTATCCACGAATGTAGTGGTTAATGTACTTGACAACGACATCGTAGTAAGCGAGTTCGAACTCAAGTTGCGCTTTTACGTTCATTTTCAAACTTATGCTATGAACTCCCCTACCCCTCACCACCAGCTGTTGGTTAAATAGTACCACTGTAATTTTTCTACAAGGGTGGATGCCGCATTAAATAACCTACGACGGCTTATATACCATTAACCAAAGAAACCAAACAAATGTTTAAATTTAACCTTTACTAACATAATTTGATTAGGATTGGCTTGACTGTGTTTCATGGCATAGAAGCTGTAATGGCTAATTTAATGCCAAATCCTGTTCACACACACACACACAAACATGTATATATATATACATACATATATATATATATATATATATATATATATATAAATTGTGAGCGAATAGTTTACAGTAACATTATTTTTAGACGAGCTCGTATTCATTTGTTGGTACATATTTCCATGGATTTGTGTATTATTATCCAATACAATTAATTCTATTCAATATTAATCATTCGTTGACACACAGTTAAATGGTTTCTATTATTGTTATCTGACACTAAAAACTATTTAATAATAAACATTCGCTCGCACACGGATCATAGGTTTCAAGTATTGCTATCAAATACCAATAATTCTTTTTGAAAAAACAGTTAAAAGGTCTCAAGTAGTACTTTCTAACAATAATAATTCTGTTTAATATCTTTTAGTTCAGTTTAAATGATTACAAGCATATCTATCTCTGCTCAGTTGACCCTAACTCATTGAACTTCTTGCAATTTTATGATAGAAAAGGGTTGTGTACTTGTTTGCCGAGAGACCAATTTGAAATTAGGGTCGGGACGATCATATAGGTGTTAGTGCTTGACATGACCAGCCGATGGATCATACCAGGCTTCTCCGACCGCCCGTCTCGCCCAGTAAGAACCAAAGTGGATTGTTGCAGGTCTAGTAACGACTGCAATTTCAGGGTAACGGACTCTTCAGCTGCCAGTATCCAGTCTTCAATCATTACGAATCACCACTCACGCCAAAAAAGTGGTCATATTGAGGGTCGGGTATTACTCTTCAGTAAAGGTGCAGTCTGTCTATTCTACAGCCACAGCCGACAGGGTGTTTATTTGACCATCATACCAATTTAACTATTATACTAATGATATAAAGTAAATTTTACGATGTGTTAAATCGTTTTGGGTTTTTTTTTTCATGGCATATCAACCTTCGTGAGTTATTTAAGGACAAAGCCATCCTTGTAGAAGAACAATTGTGTTATAATTGGTATATCAACCTTTTGTGGGTTATTTAATGCCAAAGTCATCTTTGTAGAAGAACAGTAGTGTTATGATTGGTATATCAACCTTTGTGGGTTATTTAAGGCCAAAGTCATCCTTGTTAAAGAACAGTAGTGTGGTTATTGATATATCAACCCTTGTGGGTTATTTAATGCTAAAGTCATCCTTGTAGAAGAACAGTAGTGTTGTTATTGATATATCAACCTTTGTGGGTTATTTAAGGCCAAAGTCATCCTTGTTAAAGAACAGTAGTGTGGTTATTGATATATCAACCTTTGTGGGTTATTTAAGGCCAAAGTCATCCTTGTTAAAGAACAGTAGTGTGGTTATTGATATATCAACCTTTGTGGGTTATTTAATGCTAAAGTCATCCTTGTAGAAGAACAGTAGTGTTGTTATTGATATATCAACCTTTGTGGGTTATTTAAGGCCAAAGTCATCCTTGTTAAAGAACAGTAGTATGGTTATTGATATATCAACCTTTGTGGGTTATTTAAGGCCAAAGTCATCCTTGTTAAAGAACAGTAGTATGGTTATTGATATATCAACCTTTGTGGGTTATTTAAGGCCAAAGTCATCCTTGTTAAAGAACAGTAGTGTGGTTATTGATATATCAACCCTTGTGGGTTATTTAAGGCCAAAGTCATCCTTGTTAAAGAACAGTAGTATGGTTATTGATATATCAACCTTTGTGGGTTATTTAAGGCCAAAGTCATCCTTGTTAAAGAACAGTAGTATGGTTATTGATATATCAACCTTTGTGGGTTATTTAAGGCCAAAGTCATCCTTGTTAAAGAACAGTAGTGTGGTTATTGATATATCAACCCTTGTGGGTTATTTAAGGCCAAAGTCATCCTTGTTAAAGAACAGTAGTATGGTTATTGATATACTAACCTTTGTAGGTTATTTAATGGCAAAAAAAACTTGTAAAAGAACAGTTATATTCCTATTTAGCCCATTGTTATTATTAAACCCATACCTTTCCCGAAGGTATTAGTTTAAAAGCGAATGTAAGAGAGCAACCGGATTTCGAACTCGCTTACATTCGAGGCATCAGTTAACCGCAACGCCACGATGACTTCCCTAAATTAATTGGAGTAAAAAGAAAAAGGTAATGCTTGTCGCTAAGAACAAATGAAACTTTTACCGACAGAATTCGTATAGATTTAAATTTTCTGAAAATCAATATGCTGAGATCTTTCATATCCGGCTCCAAGACAGATAGGCGAAAAGAGTAACGTGGAAAGAGTATCAGGCGAATTGGGCGTCTCATAGTCCAGTGTGGAGTGTCACTTTTACAAACTTGACAAGAGCGTCTGAAGCAGTCGATTTGTGTATCGTGTCAATAAAATAAGGCAAAACTTTTGATTCATCCTAATAGTTTAAACGTTTTAGTGTTTTATTCTATGAACAATAAACGTTACACCATCACTGTCAACCCAAATAACAGAATAAGTACTGGACACTTAATATGATAAAAAAATATAAAACTATAAGTTTTTTATGATTAGAGCTTTCTTTTATTTTTGTTGTTTTTGTTCCTTTCAAGCTGTCGTGGATAATTTTTATTGGCTAGCTGCCCGATAGATACCACTGTGACAACTATTTTTCCTTTCTTTCTTTACTTAGCTAGCTGGTTGATATTCAATTATATATATATATATATATATATATATATATATATATATATATGAAATATTTTAATAACATGTTTGACGGAAGAGGTTTAACTGCTTGTCTATGTCCTTAGTGACCCTGTTTTCCAGTGTCTAGACTAATTCGGTCCATTGCTTTTAGCTTTTTTTAAAAAGTCAACCTACCGAATTTTACACCTTATTGTGAATCTAATTCATGAGTAATGTTTAAAAAGAGTTAATGTTCATTGGAATACTTATTTCGAACATAGTCTCTTTTCGCAGAAATCCATGCGCACATGGATACTTTCAGTCTTTCATACGAGTGAACACACATATATACACACACAAGTTTTTTTTTGTCATATCCACGACAATAAAATCTGATTGTGAGGTTCCAGTGATGCTAGAGCTTTGGGGAATGCAGAGTACCCCTTCATTGCCATTGCTTTTAGGTCCACTCTAGCCCGGAGTGGTAGCAACTGATAGGGCCCAATCTATGGGTTAAATAGAACTAAACTGCGTATTTATGCTAAACTGAATTCTTTGAATTAGAACTGTTTGACTAAACTGAATAAACTGAATAGCTTGAAATGGAAAGGCTTTGGCAATTAAACTGTGTTTTTATATTTAAACTGCGCCCTTATGCTAAACGAAATTGTTTGAAATGAACCAATTTTTGACATTAAAACAGTGCTTACGCTAAATGGAATTGTTTAATATAGAACTGTTTTGACATTTAACTGGGTGTAAACAAAATCTATACGTATACTAAACTGAATCGAATTAGAACCGTTTGAATAAACTGAATAGCTTGAAATAGAAATGTTTTTGACAGAAAAACTGTGTATTCATACTAAATTGAATTTTTTGTAATAGAACGAATTATTTGTAAAAAAATTGATTTGGCATTAAATAATCAGGTTGATATGCCAGGTTGATATGCCAGGTTAAATAATCAGGTTGATATGCCATAAATTAAACCAGTTTTGCATGAGTACACACTTTAATTGTCAAAACAGTTCTAATTCAGCTAATTCAGCTAAGTATAAGAACAGATTTTGTATACACACAGTTAGATGTAAAAACAGTTCTACATTAAGCAATTCACTTTAGTGTAAGTACAGTTTCAATGTCAAAAACAGTTCCATTTCAAACCATTCAGTTTAGCACAAGTACGCTATTTAAATGTAAGTACAGTTTAAGTGTCAAAAACATTTCTTTTTAAGCTATTCAGTTTGGTCAAACTGTTCTAATTCAAACAATTCGGTTTAGGAAACGTATGCAGTTAGTTCTATTTAACGATAGATCTGGGCCAGAGTGAACCAAGGAGCAATGGCAATGAAGAGGTGCTCCGCATTCCCCAAAGCTCCAGCATCACTGGAACATCGCCATCAGATTGCTTAGTGTCATATCTAGGACACTCGTTAGTAGGGGGTCATACCACTCTATAGAGAACCAGTCGGTGTATTCTACAGCCTCAGCCGACTGGGCAAGAAAGATATGAGATCATTTGAACAAGAATTTATATAGAGTGGACCAGAGAGCAATGGCAATGAAGAGGTGCTCCGCATTCCCCAAAGCTCCAGCATCACTGGAACATCGCCATCAGATTGCTTAGTGTCATATATGAGACACTCGTTAGTAGGGAGTCGTACCCCTCTATAGAGAACCAGTCGGTGTATTCTACAGCCACAGCCGACTGGGCAAGAAAGATATGTGATCATTTGAACAAGAATTTATATAGAGTGGACCAGAGAGCAAAGGCAATATATATATATATATATATATATATATATATATATATATATATATATATATGACCGGTTTGTTGTTTTTTCTTAATGAATATATACATATATATATATATATATTATTTGGTCCAGTTAAACCGGAGTTGGGAGTAATTCCATCAGGCCATGAAAACTATTTAAGAGTGAACATTTAAATTTTCCTGGTAAAGAGCTCAATGGAACAGACATTACAGAGCAATAATTTCATAAAGAAAAAACAACAAACCGGTCACATGAGGATTATAAATTAACAGGATGGAACGAAGTTTGTAATCCTAATGTGACCGGTTTGTTGTTTTTTACAAATGAAAATATATATATATATTTTTTTTTAAAGTGAATGTAATAGCGCGACTGGAGTTTGAACTCGCTTGCTTCAAGGCTGGAGTCCAGTACTTTAACCATGACGCCATGGGGATATCTTGTGTGTCTAGCCACACTGAAGAAGTAAATAATTGGGTTTTTATCAAAATTTTTTGTTGCTTTTTTGTTTATATTTTATCTTATTCATTTATTTATTCATCTATTTTTTGCAGCATTTCGAAGAAACCCATCCACTTCGACATTGTTTTTATTGCCGAACGATGAGGACTGGTTTCCTCGAAATATCGCAAAAAAGCTCAAATCTATTTTAATATGCTTTTATTGCAACCACCTTGGATGTGGGTATTTATTTTTTTAACATTCTCTTGTATCATTAACGAAATTTCCTTATACATGCTCTATAATTTTAAGAAATTTATTTAAGAAGCTAATGTGGAACCTACACTTGACACACACACACACACACACACACACACACACACACACACACACACACACAACGATATATATATATATATATATGTATTTACATTTACCTTATTTTCTTTTTAAAACACAGGGCATAAGGATCAATATTTTGACGTGGCCGCCAAGCCTATCAGGAAGCGGCAGTCGGGAGAGAAATTTTATTGTAAGGAACTTCACCTTGCCGTCACCAGAGATTGATCTTTTGACATAGCAATGCCTGTTCCATTGCGCTGGTTTTCGGTTTTCACCTTAGGGAAACTTCGACCTTCTGTTGTTTGCAAAAAGCTTTTCCAATAATACATAGAACAACATGACGCCACATGTCATTATTTTCAGTTTTATATCTCTACTTTCAGTTTCACTTTTTACTTTTTTTTCAATCACTTTTACTTTCTATTCCTACTCTGATGAGTTTCCCGCCCTTCTTTCAAATCTGAACATTAAATAATCTAAGACAAATCTGTTTATTTCTTTTGACAGAATCCCTGATTTTTTTCTTTATTTCTTTCGAATACCAGGGAACTTTTACCGTTTTGGATTTCCCACCGCCCTTCACCCCTGTTCACTACCACTATTCCGTTTCCACTAACGAAAAGACTTCTTCCTTTAGACAGACCGACACCTTCTTCGACCTGCAGAGGTTTTACTGAGGCTGCTAATGCATTTTTTTTCTTTGGTAAAAGATGCTTCTTTAACCTAACATAATTTCTGAACATCTGTCGTTTGATTTAAGAGTTGATTTAAATAGAAGAGATAAAATTTAGATTCACCTTTTTCCTTTGATTTGATTTCTTTGTTTAAAGGCATATCAAACCGTTGTTGGCTATTTTACGTCAATGTCATCCCATAGAAGTAGAGTTGTAATAATATCTAACCGTTTAGTTAAGAAGATAAGAGAGTTTAGCCCGAAAGTGAATTTAATTACGCGACTGGAGTTCGAACTCGCTTACAAGGATGTTGCATTCGAGCACAGTAGCCGCTACGCCAAGGGGATTCCTTCTTCTTTCTCTGGTGATATTCAGAAGATTGATGCATGAAAAAGACTCGGAATAACGGAGATACAGCCAGAAAGGGGACAGATTAAAAGTTGGTTACAGAGAATTAAAGAGCGGACAAGGAAAGATATGTACATAAGAAGAGACTGTAATAGATGAAAAAGATTATGTAGCGCACTCACGCGCATACACACACGCACACGCACATAATGAGCAGGTTGCGTTTTACAGCATAAGCCTTGTAGGAAGTGCCCGTTGGGTAATGGTTATCGTCGCGGGAAATGGACACTGTGACCCGAGTTCAAATCCTGGACGAGACTGATTGCATTTCACATAGCACTAATACCCTTGGGAAAGGTATGAATCCAATTATTCTCCCTCCACCTATGGGTAAATAGTAGGGCAGACTAGGTTCTTTAGCCTTTGTGAGGTAACTAGTCTAGAAGAAGGAAAACTCTGAATTGAAACCTGTTAAACTCCGCATAAAAATTGACCTTGTGTCATATCCTGTCCGAGCGGAGGGGTTGGTAAATATAAGCCTTGTAGGTTATTTAACGCTAAATCCTATTTTACACAAACACACACACACACACACACACACATATATATATATATATATATATAGCTAATATTCTATAGTAGAGGAGGCCGCTACTCCTTTCTCTGGATTGCTCCACTTTACCCTTGATACGCACCTTATATTGCTGAGTGCTAAGCAAGGTGGTATCAAGTACCATTTTTAAAGTCATTGATATGACGCGATCTGGGACTGAACACAGATCTCCCGGACTATTGGCGAACACTCTACCCACTTGGCCAATATATGCAGAAAAATTGATAACAAGGTAATCCAAGTAGAAAGAGTGATTTATTGTTAATTTATTTGTTCCTCGATACATTCAAATGATGAACTCAATTTGGGAGGGAGTTTTCTGTGTGGTTGATTTCATCATTCAAATGTTTTGAAGAACAAATAGATAAGCAATAAATCTCTCTATCTACTTGGATTACCTTGTTATCAATTTTTCTTTATATATTGTCGGATTACACTCTATTATTTACTTACCGGCTCATTGGCCTAGTGGGTAGACTGTTCGCCAATGGTTCGGGAGACCTGGGTTCAATCAATAGCACTTGATACCTCCTTGCTTAACACTCAGCAATATAAGGTACGTATCAAGGGTAAAGTGGAGCAATCCAGGGAAAGGAGTAGTGTCCTCCCCAACACCTTGGTGTAGTAGCTATTGAAAAGGGAGCCTTTTGGTCGTCCTCGACTACAGTCCCCAACTTTACTTATGTATATATATATAGTGCATTCAATAATTTTCTAGTCTTTTCTTTTTGTACAGGCATTTAAAATTACCATAGACTCTTGAAGATTCACTATGTTATTGCTATACATATTATAAGATGACTGACCAATTTTTATGATTTCAGGTTCAAATGAACAGCTACAGTAGCAATTGGAATACACCCTACAAAATCCTGATTGTCACAGCTGGTGAATTTCAAAAATGCAATCTGGACGTGAGGACACTTTAGAAGAACGATATGCAATAAAATTCTGTTTTAAACTTTGAAAAAATGATGCCACAGAAACTTATGGAATGCTTCAGACTGCTTTTGGAGCATCTTGCATGAATCGAGCATGAGTTTTTGAGTGGCATAAGAGATTTAATGAAGGCAGGGAGTCTGTGAGGGATGATGAGAATTAAACTCACGAACCATAGTCTGCGAGTCGAACAAGCTAACCATTTCACCAAATAATGTGCTCTCATATTTATGAAACTTTACTTAAGTTGGCACAAGACTAGAATGGTAGGAACCCCAGTGAGAATCAAACTCACTAAGAACAGAATACTAGTCCATCATATTGACCATTATACCAAAGATTCTATAAACTAAACTTTACTAAGTTTGGCACATGACCAGAATGATGGGACTCCCATTGAGAATGAAACTCACAATGAATCGATTCAAGTTTATCATTCTAACTATTTTACCAAGTTCATTTCGTTTAGGGTGAAATTTTGATGACTGTCGTGGATTTTTCATTTCCACTAATTAACTTTCGACAAACGACTTTCTAATAGGATTATGAAGAAAAAGTCGTTTTTAAATGATGACTGACATTTTCTACGCAAGTGTATGTATGACCTATTATTTTCTTACGTCTAAATACTTTTTATGGCTTGAAAACGAAGAATTTTCCCCTGTTTCACATTCAAATAAGAACTGAGAAATGTTCATAACATTTGACTGGTCACTACAACACATAAACTGAAGATGATGTTGAATTTGACTACTGCGTATGTATGCGATGCCGAAATATCAGTCTGGCATGTATCATCATAAAGTCGCCCCTACAGCACAGATTTCCCGGACTCTCTCTCTCTCTCCTATCCGCCCCTATCATCCATCGCTCCCGCCAGCTCCTTCAAACTACATTCAAAGTCTGCACAGTGCTGATGTAAATAAGTTCTTACTGGTCGGCCAACACTAGCACTTCCACGTATCGGGATCCATAAAAGACGTCACTCATGAGTTAGTCCTTGCTTCCCCAGCTTTGTCCCGCGTCTTTTGTTCGTCTTACTAGTATAGTTAGTGAGATGGATGGTAAGGGGTCATATGGTGGCTGCTTTTTAGGGTATTCCTACCAGGATCTGTTCAAAAAAGCACATAGCATTCTTTTGTAGTAATTATATAGGGCTGAAGAGGTTTGGTTTTATGGCACATCAACCATTGTAGGTTATTTATGCCAAATCCATTTTTATACATATAAACATTTCTATTTCAAACAATTCAGTTCAGCATAAGTGCAGTTTCAATGTCAAAACAGTTCTATTTCAAACAATTCAATTTAGCATACAAAAACAGTTTTATTTCAAACAACTCAGTTTAGCATGAGTTTTCTGTTTAAATGTCAAAACAGTTATATTTCAAGCAATTCATTTTAGCAAAAGGACTCAGTTTAGTTCTATTTGACCCATAGAGAGAACCCTATAAGATGCCAGAGGGAAACTGGTAGCGATGACAGTGTAGTGGTAATGTTAATAACGTCATGCGATCAAAAATTTTGAAAAAAGTTAATAGCGTTCTATGGCTTGAGAAACAGATTTTTAACGCTGTATTGCTTTAAATGTTTTGAGAAAAGTGGGAGGGGTAATGTTATATTGGGGTTTTGAAATCTTTCTGCATTATTTGTCTAGAGACAGTGATATTTTATAAAAACCTTGTCGTTGTGGTATTGTGTTATGGTATGCTATTGAACATACTCCTATCATTCTTCGTTTGTCTCCTTTATAGGAGAAAGCAAATATGGCAAAGATTTGAAGATTGAAAGCGTGGTTGGTTAAAATATTTTGAGAAACTAAAGACTTTCTTGTGTTATCGTTTTTAAAATGATTTTCATGTTCATAGATTCTTTCATTTTAAATTTCTACTCGTTTCTCCAATGAAAAATTTTATTACAATTTAGGCAACGGATTTCGTAAACACCTGCGTTAGATAAGGAATTAGTGTTTTGGGAGTTGCTCTTTAATGTCTGTTTTGTTGGTTTAGTTGTGCTGGGAGCGGTTTTTATGCCTAAGTAATTAAGTATTATGCCTAAGTAATTTAAGTTTTTTTCTACGAGTGTCGTTGTGAGAATTTTGTGCAAAATATATATACATATATATATATATACTTTCTTTAAAGAAAAAAAAAACAAAGACCGGTTATTTTAGGATTATAAATTTATTTCCATCCTGTTTTTCGTTTCTGGTGTGAACCAAAAACACGAAGAAATATATAATAGGAATTCTTCAGATCTAATGGAAATTTAAATGTTTAAATGTTCAGCTCTTGAATGATTTTCTTGTCCTGAAGGAATTATTCCCAACTCTGGTTTAACTGGACCGAATAATACTATATATATATATATATATATATATATATGAACGATATAGAAATATGAACAGTATATATTTATGTACCCTGTAATATATGTCAAATATATATATGTATAAATGTAATAGATCATATATATAATATTGTATGCACATGCGTATAAACACACACATATATATGTATATATGTGTGTATATATGTGTATGTCGGTGCATACAATATTATATATATATAAAATATCATATATATATATATATATATATATATACAATATCATATTTTATATATATATATATATATATATATATATATATATATATATATATATATATAAGTACAATATTAGCCCATTAACTGCCACAGGGGAAGCTCATTTCTGTGTTCTAAGTTTGAACATAAATGTTCAAATGTTTATGTTCATCGTATCGTATTGATAATTAAATAATATTTCATAAAAAACAATTCGGTAAAAATAGTTAATTGACAAGAGCAGTCACTGACTAGAATTTCGTCGTTACTATTTAAATCTAATATCACCGCATGTGCATAAATGATGGCTACACAGTCAGTAGTATAATTATATATAACATCTACGCATAGGGAAAAGTGTTGACTCTTTCCAAATGAGGGTGACCTCGATTTGGCTAATTTAATGGAATGTGACATTATAATAAGCGGGTTCAAACACTTGTCTCGTTATTACGTTTACTTATACCCATGAGAAAGGCATGAATCCATTTATTCCCAAAGCTATGGATTAGATATCACCACTACTGTTTTTCTTCAAGGATGCATTAGGCGTTAAATAAACCACAAAGTTTGATATGCCATTAAACAGACCTAATCTTTCCAAATGTCATCTGATTCAAATAATATCAATACTAAATCTGATATTATACTAAACAAGTTTATTTTATATCCCTTTTAAAATCAAATCCGAGTTGCGTGAAAGTTGGTAAAATTTTAAAATAAGTTAAAATAAGTGTTAACGGTTGGTCACTACTGCTAGTGTTTCCATCTAAATGTTAGAAAAATTAATTTAGGACCCTTCTTTAAAAATTCAATTAAGGGTATCTATTTCTTCCACCCTAAGTAAATAAGTTTCTGTTTTTATTTATTTTTATAATTTTATCTGGTATTTTTCGCCAATAGAGTTTCCTTTTCTTATCCATTGTTAGCCATCTTTCCAATGTCAGCTAAGAAAAATCGATTTATTTAAAGAATTCACTTACTGTGTCTTCATGTTGCGAATGGCAAAAGAAAGTTTCACGTTAGAATCTTTGACTAATAATAGCAATTTTTTTCGAGTTTTAAAATAATGGCTCGAAGGAAAATGTCTGAGTTTCACCTGAAATTAGATGACGAATTTTTTTAGTGATTGTCAAGAAATAGAGAAAAAGACACTAAAATGGAAAGAAAGAAAGAAAGAAAGAAAGAAAGAAAGAAAGAAAAGGAAATATATATTAAAATAAATAAAGGAGAAATTAATACTAAACAGAAGAGTGAAATTTAAATGGAAGCAAAAAAAAGAGAGAGATTGAGAGAGAGAGAGAGAGAGAGAGAGAGAAATGTCGAAAGTAAGTAGGAAGAGAAACAAACAAAGGAAAGAAAGAAAGAAAGAAAGAAAGAAAGAATATAAGAAGTTGCATAAAAATAAATGACAAAAAAACGAAAAAAAGAATAGTGAAAATAGAAAGAAAGAAAGAAAGAAAGAGAGAAAGTAAGAAATGTACATAAAAAGGGAAGACAAGAAAAATGAGATGAAGAATGCTGATAACAAAGAAAGAAAGAAAGAAAGAACAAACGAAATGTTAAGAGAAACCAACAATTATACGAAGAAAAAAATGGAAAATCGATGAATTGAATAATGTCAAGAATTGGGGACAAGAATCCAAGTTGAAAATTGATAATTCATAATTTTCTAAAATTAGATAATCATTTTTCTATTTATATATCAGCCGAGCGATTGACGAAAACAAGTCCAATCATGATTGGCTATAATTTAACATCTTTTTTGTAACTACATGAGTAGATGATCTTATTAACATTGTAACGTTTTAAATGCTTATCATAGCACGACGGGTAACCAGCCAATTCACTAGAGTCGTGAATTTGTTCCTCACTAGGTGAATCGGTAATGTGACTAAGTGCAAAGCTAAGTTTTGCTTAGTAAATATTCATAGAAGATTTGTCCATCTAAATGCTCATTCAGCCATTCCTCTTTTCTGTGACATACCAATAACAAAACATTTTCTTTCAATGCTCATTTTTTTCTTGTCTTCATTTTTTCTTTCTCACTTAAGTTTTCATCATCATCATATCGCGCTGGTAGCATAGATATCCCTGAACCTCTCTCGCCACTCCTCCCTATCGTTCATCGCCCTAGGTAGGTCTTCAGGACAACATCCCGTATCCTCACATAGCTGCTGAATGTATGTTCGTGCTGGTCGTCCTGCTTTTGCACGGCCATGTGTGGGGGTCCATAAGAGTACATCTCTTATGAGTTCGTCCCTGCTTCTCCAGCAGTGTCCTGCATGTCTGGCTCGTCTAACTTGAATAGTTTTCGTGATAGGGGGCAGGTGGCCGTACAGTTGGTGTCATGTGGGGTGTTGCCGCCAGGACTTGTTCAAGATTGCTCGCAGCATTCTTGTGTAATTGTCATCTAGCTTCTTCTCCAGCCGTTTTGTTAGCGTCCATGTAGTGCAGCCACATAGTAGTATCGATGTGACCGCTGCCTGGAAGAAACTGCGTTTCATTTTATCGGTTAGGTCTGATTTCCATAGAATCGATAGCCTATTGATAGCTGTCCATGCTTTCGTTAACCTCGTTTCGATGTCCTTTTCGGTTGATTCGACGCTGCTTCCCAGGTAAGTGAATTTGTCTACTAGTTTAAGAGGGGTTCCTTCTAGAGTGGAGATGTCCCCCGTTTGTCTCTCTTTCTTTCTTTCTTTTTTTCTTTGTTACATAAGATTCTATGCTCTCTTCTAAATCAACTTGTTCTTTCTTTCTTTCTTTCTTTCTTTCTTTCTTTTCTGTTAAGCCTTCTACTTCTTAAACCCTCACTTTTCTTTCTTTCTTTCTTATCTAATCACCTAAACATGCTTCTTTTTAAAACCTATTCTTTCTTTCTGTCTTTCTTTCATTCTTTCTTTCTTATTTAATCACTGAAACATGCTTCTTGTTTAAAACCTATTCTTTCTTTCTTTCTTTCTTTCTGTCTTTCTTTCTGTCTTTCTTTTTTTCTTTTTTTCTTTCTTTCTTTCTTATTTAATCACTGAAACATGCTTCTTCTTTAAAACCTATTCTTTCTTTTTTTCTTTCTTTCTTTCATTCTTATTTAATCACTGAAACATGCTTCTTCTTTAAAACCTATTCTTTCTTTCTTTCTTTCTTTCTTTCTTTCTTTCTTTCTTTCTACTCTTAAACTCTCTCTTTTTCCTTCTTCATCGCTTATCTTTGCTTCTTTTTTTGTTTCTTTCTTTACTGTTAAGCCTTCATTTTTTCCCACCTTTTTCCTTCTTTCATCACCGATTTGTTGCTTCTTTCTTTCTTTCTTTCTTTCTTTTCACGTCTTTTTCTCTATTCTTCCTTCTTTCATATTCTATTCATACTTTCTCTCGTTATTTTTTTTTCTTTTATTCTCATCAAATACGCTTTCTTCCGCTTTTTCCCTTCTCGATCTAGCTTTGGTTTTCTTTCTTTCTTTCTTTCTTTTTTTTCTTTCTTTCTTTCTTTACATATTTTTGCATTTTTCACGCCTTCTTTTTCAATTATATCCCTTATTTCACTCTCCTCATTCACTGAAACTTCCTTGTTTAAAAAAAAAACAAAAAACAACAACAAAAAAAAAAAAAACAACCTTCACCGCCCTGCAACAAAAGAAAGAATAACAATTGCCGCACTGACCAACAATAAACATTTCTATGAAGTAAGAAAAAATTATATATTTTAAATACTTCAATTTACATTGGATGATAAGCAGACATAAACATCTCCGTCATGAAGAAAACAAACTTAAGTAAAAATGAAAACGAAAACGAAGCCAAAATAAATATCGTATGATGGCTAAATAAAACAACATTTTTCTTGCTATTCAGAATGTCAAATTATTCTTTTTTTTTTCTTTGCAAAAATAATCTAAACACATTGTTATCTTAAACAAAATTCTTGTAGCTAACAATGTCACCATTTCAGTTCTGTCTGGATGGAGGGGCACAGCCACTGGAATAACGCAAATTTGTTAAAGTGTGTTCTAATAATTAAGTAGGCAGCAATGAGGGCTTAACTTTAAAGAAAATGGTTACTGTGTTATTTACAGTTCTTTTCCGAGATGTTTATACAGAAAAGATTCATTATGACTTGAATGCAACTATCATGAATTTGATTCTTACTGGGTGGCCCCCATTTCTAGCTTTGTGCTACATTGAACATAATCTGATTTTTAAAAATCTGAGTTCGATTTTCAATAGGTGACTTAAACATCACGGCTTTCATGAATTTGATGCTTACTAGGCGGCCCATATTTCTAGCTTTGTGTTATATTGAACACAATCTAATTTTTTAAATTCTAAGTTCGATTTTCAATAGTTGCCGTAAACATCAGGGCTTTGTGTCAAAACAAAGCTAAGCTTAATGTATCTCTCTCATTCCTACCTCTCTCTGTCTCTGTCTGTCTGTCTGTCTCTCTCTCTATATATACATATATATATATAATATGAATAAAACATACATGTATATATATATATATATATAGCCATACTGAAGAGTTCTGATGGAACGAAACAGGTCTGTCTGTGGATGACTATATATATAGATATATATAAAGTAAAGTTCGCGACACTAGTCGAGGATAACCAGAAGGCTCCCTTTTCAATAGCTACTGCATGGAGGTGTAGGGGAGGGCGCTACTCCTTTTCCTGGATTGCTCCACTTTACTCTTGATACGTACCTTATATTATTGAGTGTTAATCAAGGAGGTATCAAATACAATTTTTAAAGTCTTTGGTATGACGCGACCAGGGATTGAACTCTGGTCTCTCGGAGGATTAAAAGATATATATATATATATATATATCCTGATATTGAGAACTCTGCATTTTTCATCATAGCAAATTATGTATGTATATATTTATGTCCCCCTTCACACTAGCAGGACGTGACACAAGATCAATTTTTAAGCGGATCTCCTAAACCACTTACCATACCAAGGTTGAAGAGCCCAGTCTACCTAACTTTTTACCCATAGCTGGAAGGAGAATAGTTGGAATCAAGCATTTCCCAAGATTATTAGTGCAATGTGAAATGCAAACAGCCTCGTCCAGGTTTGAACCTTGGTCGCCAAGTCCATTTCCTACCACGGTAACCATGGCACTACAAACACCTTATATTATTTTAGCAAAGTCTCTCTATCTCTCTCGATATATATTTATATTTCTCTTTCTCTCTCTTTCTTCCTCTCTCTCTCCCTCTTTCTTTCTCTCTCTCTATATATATATCTCTCTATATATACATATATGTATAAGATGAGCAAAAGTGACAAGACAGAGAAGAATATTTCTTTTGTGCTATTTCTCTTTTGATTGTTGTAAACTTGTTTCTCCCTTTGGTCATTATTAGGAAAAACTTTTGTGTAGGCAAGTTTCTTTTGTTTTGTTTTGTCTTGTTTTTTCAAGTTTTTTCTTTTTTTTTTTATTAGAAAAGCAAACAAGTAACGCAGGATATCCATTCGTTGAATCAATTTTGTTTTTATCAAATATTTACATACACCATTTTGCCCAGTTGGCTGGGGCTGTAGAATACACCAAGTGCTTCTCTGTAGAGGGGTAAGACCTACCCACCAACAAGTGTCCTGCATGTGACACTATAAAATCTGATGGTTAGGTTCCAGTAATGCTGGAGCTTTGGGGAATGTAGAGTATCCCTTCATTGCTATCGCTCCCAGGTCCACTCTGACCTGGAGTGGAAGCACCTGATAGTGTTCTATCTATGGGTCAAATAGAACTAAACTGCGTACTTATTCTAAAATGTATTATTTGAAATATAACTGTTTTTGCATGCTTAACTGAATTGTTTGAAAGAGAACTATTTATACGAGGATCATTAAATAATTTTCCAGACTTTTTTCGTATGGACTTTTTTTTATTGATAGTACACACATGACACTCTAGCCCCTTCGAAGTGATCTCCTCCTGCTGTAATGCACTTGTTGTACCATTCCAACAACTTCTGGATGGCCACATGAAAGTCTTGTATGAGCGTGTGAAAGACCTTCGTCACAACCTCTTTCATCTTCTCAGTTGTCTCATAACGACAGCTTCTGAGCTTAAGGAATAACCAAAACTCACAGGAATCAAGGTCTGGACTATAGGGACGGTCAAGAACTGTCTTGATACCCATCTTGGTCAAATAGTCTATGACAAGGATGAAGTTGTGGACGGGTGCATTGTCCTGCTGGAAATGCCACTGACCCGATTTGAAGATTGCTGGCCTCTTCCGACAGAATCTCTTCCGGAACTCCCTTAAAACCTCAACATTGTAGCCCTAACCCTAACCCTTTGGCCAATCAACTCTGGTGTATTGACTTCCTTACTCCCCCCACACCTCTCATCATCCCTCACAGACTCCATGCCTTTCTGAATCTCTTATGCCACTCAAAAACTCATGCTCGATTCATGCAAGATGCCCCAAAAGCAGTCTGAAGCATTCCATACATTTCTGTGGCATTTTTCCAAGTTTAAAACAAAATTTTATTGCATATCGTTCTTCTAAAGTGTCAGGTTGCATTTTTGAAATTCACCAGCTATGACAATCAGGTTTTAGTATGATGTATTCCAATTGCTGCTGTAGCTGTTCATTTGAATCTGAAATCATAAAAATTGGTCAGTTATCTCATAAGATGTATAGCAATAACGTACTGAATTTTCAAGAGTCTACGACAATTTTAAATGGCTATACAAAAAAGTCTGGAAACTTATTGAAGGCACCTCCTATGTATAAAAATGAATTGGGCATTAATAACCTACAATGGTTGATGTACCATAAAACAAACTAAACAAAACCAATACATACACCATTACCAAATTCATCCGATCTTAGTTTTTTTTACACTTTCTGGAACTTAATTCAATTGAATATTTCAGAATATGATTAAACATGATGATGTATTTCGATGTATTCAATGAGAAATCTTTTGGTGAGACACAGATATGTGCAAATGCGACACTCTTCATTCTCACCAAGATATTCAGCTTTGTGCAATTTTTCCTAGTTTCCTAAAATAGAAATTCATCTCATAGTTGAGATATGAGTACACGGAAGACAGCAAAAGAATTTTGACGTGACAACTTCTTTGAATATCAAAAGAGATGCTTCGACTTATACAAATCTCACAGGAATGACATAGGAAAGGTTTTGAGAAAATTAAAAATTCGTTCAAAGTTCATTAGTTTTGTGGAAATCGTTTTGACCACACCTTGTTTATATATATATATATATATATATATATATATATATATATCCGGTTAGTGTTTTGAATTAATCATCTATAGAATATATGAGAAATTTCATATAATTTTGCAGGAGTGCTCGATGTACGTCGATTTACTTGGATATATAGAAAAAAATCAAATAAAGAGTAAATATATCTGTAACGCAAACGGAAGAAATCTCAACGGACAGTTAACGTGCTTTTTTATCATTAAGGGTTTTCGGACTATTGTCTTCGTCGTTATTGTTATTTCTACAACGTTTCGGCCGATACGTCCTCCAGCCCTCTTAAAGTGTTTGTCGAACTTGTGAACCATCATGGAACATCGAACTACGTCCCTTATTGAATCCACGGAGGTCGCCTCTTCTGATTCCGTTAGCCATAACCGGGTCCAAGTGTTAAGTATTCCTGCATTGTTACTCACCTGCAGTCAGGATTGAACCGGCAACAGCCAGATGATTGTCTCCTTAGAAGCTTAGGGAACCAACGCCTTTAACCGTTACGCTATGTGTCCTGCTGGACACATAACGTAACGGTTATAGGCATTGGTTCAATAAAGGACGTAGTTCGAAGTTCCGTGAAGGTTCCCGAGTAAATCGAACAATATAGAAAAAAAATTGTTAACAAGTCAATCCAAGAAAAGAAGAGTTTCATGTGAAAGAAAGTCGACGCTATAACGTTTCGATTCCAACGAACCATCATCAGGGCTAAGAACGATGATATCTAGTGATGTTAAATCACCGATGTTTGTTTAATAAAATACAAAAACAAGGAGAAAATACAATATATACAGGGAAATTAGAAACCGTTAACTCAAATAAATCAGCGTTGGTGTTTTCAAATATCATATGACTGTTTAGGAATATTCTGTAGAATTTATTTGTTTTGTTTGTTCACCAAGAAAGATTTTAAATAAACACTATCGCGTCGATTGTCTTTCTCATTAAACTTTTCTTCTTCTTGGATTACTTTGTTTATCAATTTTTCTCTATATCGTCAGATTTACTTCCATTATTTACTTCCATTTTTTACTTTTATATATATATATATATATATATGTATTCGTATGTGTGTGTGTACGTATTTAAACACATACTATTTTATTTTTAAAATTAACCTCACTATATATATATATATATATATATATATATATATATATATATAAAGAATAATAGAGAAACAAGTTAATCCAAGAAGTGTTTAATGAGAAAGAAAGTCGACACTATAACGTTTCGGTTCTAACAAACCATCATCAGCAATAGTAAGCCTGATATCTAGGGATGTTATATAACCGATGGATATTTAATAAGATACAAAAAACAAGGAGAAAATAATATATATACAGGGAACAGGGTATCTGTTTAATCAATAAATCAACATTGGGGTTTAAAAATGTCACATGAGTGTTTAAGAATATTCTGTATAACTTATTTGTTCGCCAAGAAAGATTTTGAATCAGAAAGAGAAAAAAGGAGAAAGAAGGACGGAAGACAAAAGAAAAGAAACTGAAGAATAGGCGATAAGGATATGTAAGCAAAGGAGAGAGAGAGAGAGAGAGAGAGAGAGAGAGAGAGAGAGAGAGAGAGAGGAGACGAGACGAGAAAAAGAGAAATAATTTTATTAAACATCTATCGATGATTTAACATCCCTATATAATATCCTTCCTTGTCCTGGAGAAGGTTCGTTAGAACCGAAACGTTATAGCCCCGACCTTCTTTCTTATTCAACAGTTCTTCTTCTTGGATTACATTGTTTATCAATTTTTCTTTGTATACATATATATGTTAAGTGCTGAATGTAAAAAAACAAACAAGAAGGTAGGAGTTTTAATTGTTATTTTCAAAGTTTTTGAATAGTTGTGGCACTAGAACGGATGTATCGGGGAACCAGTGAAACTCGAACTCCGGAACAATGTTGTTGTTTTTTTAGTTTAGTTTGCTTAATATTACAATATGTGAAGCACCCTAAACTGTTTTTTTTATATCACCTCCAAAACGAGGTTGTTTGCAATTGATGATTTACTGATGAATTATCCTTACAAAACATTTTTATACACTGACATCTACATCTTTCAAGCGAGCCATTTTATCAATTTACAAAGTCAAATAGCAGCTACTGGCTTTGCTTTGTTTTCTTTGTTAAATGGTATATAAACCTTCGTGGGTTATCTAATGCCAAAGCCAGCGCAATTAGAGTTTGAACTTGGCATCCCCAAGGTTTCCTATTTGGTTGTCATGACAAGTTTATTTTTCAGTCAATTCTTCTAATACAAGTGAGAGATAGTTTGGTTTGATTTGGTTTTATGGCATATCAACTATTGTAGGTTATTTAATTCCAATTCCTGTTAATACATATATGTTAAATATATATAGATAGATGCGAAGAGTTATGTATATATGAGTGTGTGTGTGAAGACAGATAGATAGATGTGAAGAGTAATGTTTATGTGTGTGTTTAGGTGTGTGTGTGTGTGTGTGTGTGTGTGTGTGTGTGTGTGTGTGTGTGTGTGAAGACTTAGATAGATTGATAGACAGATATAAAGAGTTATGCTTATGTGTTTCCGCATGTGTGTGTGTGTGTGTGTGTGTGCGAAGATGTAGATAGATAAAGTGATAGATAGATTGATGGACATGGCGATACGAGTTCAAATCCTAGAGGAGACTGATTGCATTTCACATAGCACTAATACCCTTGGGAAAGGTATGAATCTAATTATTCTCCTGCAAGCTGTGGGTAAATAGTAGGGCAGACTAGGTTCTTCAGCCTTGATGAGGCAACTAGTCTAGGAGAAGGAACACTCAGAATTCAAACCTGCTAAACTCCGCTTAAAAATTGACCTTATGTCATATCCTGCCTAAGCGGAGGGGTTGGTAAATATGGATAGATAGATTGATGTGAAAAGTTATGTATATGTGTGTGTGTGTGTGTGTGTGTGTGTGTGTGTGTAAAAAGACTTAGATAGATGGGAAGACTCTGTGAATAATAAGGAGTGCAATTTGAATTTAATAGAAGGCTATCAACTACAACAGCTGTCAGAAAAGCCCGAGTTTACAACTGCCAAAACGTTTTAAATCTGTTATAATACTATAAAGTGAGTTCGATCCTCATAGGGTTCCCCATATTTTTAGCCATATAGCACGTTTTGTAAATGCCTGTAATTGACTTCTTTTAGTCTCTTTTCTCTTCTTTCTTTTCTCTTGACCACTGCTTTTCCGTCATAAGTACCCCTCACCAACCACCGTCTTATTATCTTGGGTATGTTTGTTTCACATTTTCTTGTCGGGTTCGTCAATATCAACAATTTCGTTATTTTTATCCTTCTTTGATTTTCTCTTTCTTTTTTTTTTTTTACTCCCCCCTCTGAGTCTTTACTCTGTCCACTTTTACCCTCCTTCCACTTTTTGCTACTTTTCTATTGCTGAACTGGCTCCGCCCCAATTCCTCCTACTTCAACTTCCGGGGTTGTAATTTACTAAGCTCTTCGCTTTTGGGGGCTTTATCTTTAAACTTGGGAAGTTTAAAATTAACAGAAAAAATTGCGATTCAGCCGGTAATTATGGTGGAATTAGATTTAGAAATAGATTATAAATACAGCGTGTATGTCGGTGTGGGTGACTAAGCAGACTCTGTGCAGCTGTTAGTTACCAGCTGCACAGAGCTGCTGACCAATGAGGCCGGGACGTACTTTGGCCGGCCGTGATCGCGGCCACACGGCTCAGGTCGAGCTTGGTGGCAGTCGGTCAATCCCGCCTGACATGGGTACCGGGAAGCGATATCAGCAACGCGAAAAATGGAATTGGTGTACCGATTTTTTTTGGAATAGTTTAAGTTCACACTGTACTCATGCTTTTAGGAAAAGCATGAAATCCTTTTTCCCTTAGATATGTGTCCATAACTGCGTTCTTAGAGATTTTAATCTTATATGAGACAATCTAAGTTGAGAGTTCGAAGAGAAGTTGAATCATGAAGAGGCCATTGACGTCGTGTTTATTGTTTTTAGAAATAACATCGAGAACCCAAGTTCAAATCCTCGTTGGGGATGTCCACAATTCACTTCACACTAAGCTGCTCTCCTCATAACAGGGGTAAATAGTAGCGAAGATTATTTTTTTAGTCTTAATTAGGCTACAAGTCTAATTAAAGGAAAACCTCAAACCAGCTGTACTCCGCATAGAAATTAAGTTGGTTGGTTATGTTTTATACCATATCAATCATTGTGAGTTATTCAATGCCAAATCCTGTCAATACGTGATTTTTAAGTAAATGAGTAGAGTGTTGGCCAATGGCCCGGGAGACCAGGATTCAATCCCATGTTGAGTCATACCAAAGACTCAAAAATTTACTTGATACTGCCTTGCTTAACACTCAGCATTATAAGGTACAGATCAAGAGGAAGAGGAGCAATCCAGGAGAAGGAGTAGCCCCCACCCCCCAAAAAAACTTCGGTGTTGTAATTAATGAAAAAAGAGCCTTCGGTTCGCTTTCGATTACGGTCACCAATTTTATTTTCTTACTTTATGTATGTGTCTGTGTGTCTCTGTGTGTCTGTATGTCTGTGTGTGTCTGTGTCTGTGTGTCTGTGTCTGTGTGTATATGTGCGTGTATGTGTGTGCAAGTAAGTGTATGTGTTCGTGTGTGTGTGTGTGTGTATGTATGTGTGTGTGCATGAAGACCTAGACAGAAAGATAGATAATGTGAATATTTATATAGATCTGAAACAGTTTGTAGGTAATATTCTTAAACGAGCCAGAATTAAATTGCTGCACTCAATTAAATGGTTTCAAGTACAGTGAATGATAAACTAGTTCTATTTCATCCATAAATGGTACCTCAAAAGGTATCACCAATCCGGGTCTGAGTGGATCTGGGAGTAATGACAGAAGGGGTACTCCACATCTCTCAAAGCTCCACGACTGCAGTCACACTATCAGATAGCTTAGTGTCATATCCAGAATACTCGTAGGAGGTGTGTCTTACCCTTCTACGGTGATGTAGTCGGCGTATTCTACGGCATCATCAGCTGGCTGGACTAAAAGAGTTGTAGGAGCAGGAAATCGAAAGAAATAATAACCAGTATAAGAGAAAGAGAGAGAGAGAGAGAGAGAGAGAGAGAGAGGAGTAAAAGGGATTGAAAAGAATAGTAGTCTGAGAGAAATGAAAAAAGATAAAACATCGTGAAAGAGAGAGAGAGAGAGAGAGAGGAGGGAGAGAGAGAGGGGGAGGGATAGAGAGAGAGAGGGGGGAGGGATAGAGAGAGAGAGAGGGAGATGGCTAAACATTGAGTTGAAAAAATAATAAATGGATTTAGAAGCAACGGAGTAAAATTGAACCAAAAGGATTATAAAAGGTCGGATAAACAATGAAGAGATATATACAGATGATGTGTGTGAGAAAGAGACAAAGACAGACAGATAGACAGACAGACAGAAAGAGAGGCAGAGACAAAGAGAGACAGGCTGACAGATAGAAGGAAGCTAAGAGAGAAATAGACAGAATGAGAGATTGGCAGAAGCAAAGAGAGAAAGAGACAGACAGAGACAAATAGAGAAGCAGACATACAGACTGACAGAGACATAGAGATGGACAGAGAAAGAGAGAGACAGACAGAGACAAAGAGAGAAAGAAACAGACAGAGACAAATAGAGAAGCAGACATACAGACTGACAGAGACATAGAGATGGACAGAGAAAGAGAGAGACAGACAGAGACAAAGAGAGAAAGAAACAGACAGACAAGTAGACAGAGACAAAGAGAGAAAGAAACAGGCAGACAGACAGAAAAAAAGAAACAGACAAACAGACAGAGAGACTGACAGACAAAGAGAGAAAGAAACAGTTGGACAGACAGAGAAAGAAAGAAACTGACAGACAGAAACAAATAGAGAAGCAGACAGACAAACAGAGAGACAGACAGAGACAAAGAAAGAAACCGAGAGACTGATAGAAAGATTGACTGAGACAAAGAAAGAAAGAAACTGAAAGACAAAGACAAATAGAGAAGCAGACAGACAGAGAGACAGAGACAAAGAAAGAAACAGAGAGACTGACCGAAAGATTGATAGAGACAAAGAAAGAAAGAAAGAGTCAGAGAGAAAGACGGACAGAGAAAGAAAGAGACTAACAGACAGTCAAAGAGAGAAACAGATAGATATACAGATAAACAGTGATAAAGACTGACAGACAGACAAAGAGACAGACTGAGCGAGACAAAGAAAGAAATAGACAGACATACCGACAGAGACTAAGAGGGAAATAAATAGATAGACAGATATATATATATATATATATATATATATATGGTGCAGACTAAAAGATAGATGAGAACGTTGAGTGAGAAAATAATAAAAGCAAAATATAGAAAGCAAGCACACAATAATTCAGCGTTGAAGAAATGCAAACAACGGGGAAAAAATGCCAAAAGAAAAAATAATTGAAATGAATTTAAAATAAAGCAAAATCCCTTTTGAAGAAAATCAAAAGAGAAACATGTCGCTAAAGTCCCAAGTGAATGGGGCCAAAAATCGTGAAGGACAAAAAAGAAAAAAATTCAATTAGAACCTTCTGCATTTTACAAATGGCGAACATATGTTAAATTTTTGCACCGTGCAAATGACATCCATATTCATAACCGTGTTAAAAAAAATGGAGGCTTGACAAATGGCGGGAATAATTTAGGGGCAACTCAGCGTATCTCATGCTCTTCCCCGAACGTGTGCCAAAATATATGGTAAATCATCACCTTCATCAAGTCATACTGATTGTATGGAGTCCGTTGACTCTCTTACTCGTCATTCGTACCAATCGTCCATCGCCCTTGACTGGTCCTCTGGACTGCGTCCAGTGTTGTACTGATATAACATATTGACCTTCCAGCCAGCCGTCAATCAAGAAACAGGTGCATCCGGTCGAAGATATCAAGATATAACCTTGACCGTGGACGGGTTGAATTCGGTGCAAATGCAACGCTCTCAGGAAGTAGGTGGATGTCAAACAATTATATAACCCGGTGCCACAGAGAGCTCGAGTTAGTTGGAGTCAATTGCAGTTGAAGTTCGAGTTGCAGTTCGAGGCAGTGAGAATCAACTCCCAGCAGAGGGCTTGGGCCATCAGGACCCTCGGTTGAGCAACTCAGCAGAATGAGAAAGAAGTGCTGCTAAAGACAGAGGAACTTGGGATCAATATGCTGCAGTATGTTCAGTCACCAACTCACCTCTCACTCACAACTCTTTCGCAACTCTTTCGCAACCCCTTTCGAATAAAGTGTGAGAGGTATATTTTTCTAAAAAAAGTGTGTTCGTTCGTCATTATAGTTGATTGTGTTTCCGCATATATATGTATGCGTATTGTTGTATCACGGCTATACGACACTGAGCTGATAAATGTAAGTTTTTGCTGGTCGGCTAAGACTGGTGTACCCACATGTAGGAGTCCACTGGAAAACGTCGCTTATGAGTTCGTCCTTATATGACCAGCAATGGCTGACATGTATTTAATATATTTTTGAATAGGAGTCTCAATCTCAATCGTGGAATGGATTTATCTTTCAATCTATCTTAAAAAGAAAACTTAATTTCTCCTAAGATTTGTATGGATACATTTTAAAGTACAACTCCCGTGGCACAATGATTATTAGGTAGCTTTGCAGATATTTAGTAGGGAGTTCAGTTTTCATTAGGACACCGTTTCTTCTGGTTGACACGCCATAAAACCCAACCAAACCAAATCATATATATTCAATATATATGTATAAAGAGGATCTGGCATTAAATAACCTACAATGGTTGATATGCCATAAAACCCAAACAAACCAAATCATATATATTTAATATATATGTATAAAGAGGATTTGGCTTTAAATAAACTACAATGGTTAATATGCCATAAAACCCAAACAAACCAAATCATATATATTTAATATATATGTATAAAGAGGATTTGGCTTTAAATAACCTACAATGGTTGATACGCCATAAAACCCAACCAAACCAAGTTATATATATTTAATATATATGTATGAAGAGGATTTGGCATTCAATAACCTACAATGGTTGATATGCCATAAAACCCAACCAAACCAAATCATATATATTTAATATATATGTATAAAGAGGATTTGGCATTAAATAACCTAAAATGGTTGATATGCCATAAAACCCAACCAAACCAAATCATATATATTTAATATATATGTATAAAGAGCATCTGGAATTAAATAACCTACAATGGTTGATATGCCATAAAACCCAACCAAACCAAATCATACATATATTTAATATATATGTATAAAGAGGATTTGGCATTAAATAACCTAAAATGGTTGATATGCCATAAAACCCAACCAAACCAAATCATATATATTTAATATATATGTATAAAGAGGATTTGGTATTAAATAACCTAAAATGGTTGATATGCCATAAAACCCAACCCAACCAAATCATATATATTTAATATATATGTATAAAGAGCATCTGGAATTAAATAACCTACAATGGTTGATATGCCATAAAACCCAACCAAACCAAGTTATATATATTTAATATATATGTATGAAGAGGATTTGGCATTAAATAACCTACAATGGTTGATATGCCATAAAACCCAACCCAACCAAATCATATATATTTAATATATATGTATAAAGAGCATCTGGAATTAAATAACCTACAATGGTTGATATGCCATAAAACCCAACCAAACCAAATCATATATATTTAATATATATGTATAAAGAGGATTTGGCATTAAATAACCTAAAATGGTTGACATGCCATAAAACCCTACCAAACCAAATCATATATATTTAATATATATGTATAAAGAGCATCTGGAATTAAATAACCTACAATGGTTGATATGCCATAAAACCCAACCAAACCAAATCATATATATTTAATATATATGTATAAAGAGGATTTGGCATTAAATAACCTACAATGGTTGACATGCCATAAAACCCAACCCAACCAAATCATATATATTTAATATATATGTATAAAGAGCATCTGGAATTAAATAACCTACAATGGTTGATATGCCATAAAACCCAACCAAACCAAGTTATATATATTTAATATATATGTATGAAGAGGATTTGGCATTAAATAACCTACAATGGTTGATATGCCATAAAACCCAACCAAATCAAATCATATATATTTAATATATATGTATAAAGAGCATCTGGAATTAAATAACCTACAATGGTTGATATGCCATAAAACCCAAACAAACCAAATCATATATATTTAATATATATGTATAAAGAGGATTTGGCATTAAATAATCTAAAATGGTTGACATGCCATAAAACCCAACCAAACCAAATCATATATATTTAATATATATGTATAAAGAGCATCTGGAATTAAATAACCTACAATGGTTGATATGCCATAAAACCCAACCAAACCAAATCATATATATTTAATATATATTTATAAAGAGGATCTGGAATTAAATAACCTACAATGGTTGATATGCCATAAAACCCAAACAAACGAAATCATATATATTTAATATATATGTATAAAAAGGATTTGGTATTAAATAACCTAAAATGGTTGATATGCCATAAAACCCAACCCAACCAAATCATATATATTTAATATATATGTATAAAGAGCATCTGGAATTAAATAACCTACAATGGTTGATATGCCATAAAACCCAACCAAACCAAGTTATATATATCTAATATATATGTATGAAGAGGATTTGGAATTAAATAACCTACAATGGTTGATATGCCATAAAACCCAACCAAACCAAATCATATATATTTAATATATATGTATAAAGAGCATCTGGAATTAAATAACCTACAATGGTTGATATGCCATAACACCCAACCAAACCAAGTTATATATATTTAATATATATGTATGAAGAGGATTTGGCATTAAATAACCTAAAATGGTTGATATGCCATAAAACCCAACCCAGCCAAATCATATATATTTAATATATATGTATAAAGAGCATCTGGAATTAAATAACCTACAATGGTTGATATGCCATAAAACCCAACCAAACCAAATCATATATATTTAATATATATGTATAAAGAGGATTTGGCATTAAATAACCTAAAATGGTTGATATGGCATAAAACCCAACCAAACCAAATCATATATATTTAATATATATGTATAAAGAGCATCTGGAATTAAATAACCTACAATGGTTGATATGCCATAAAACCCAATCAAACCAAATCATATATATTTAATATATATGTATAAAGAGGATTTGGCATTAAATAACCTACAATGGTTGATATGCCATAAAACCCAACCAAACCAAATCATATATATTTAATATATATGTATAAAGAGGATTTGGTATTAAATAACCTAAAATGGTTGATATGCCATAAAACCCAACCCAACCAAATCATATATATTTAATATATATGTATAAAGAGCATCTGGAATTAAATAACCTACAATGGTTGATATGCCATAAAACCCAACCAAACCAAGTTATATATATTTAATATATATGTATGAAGAGGATTTGGCATTAAATAACCTACAATGGTTGATATGCCATAAAACCCAACCCAACCAAATCATATATATTTAATATATATGTATAAAGAGCATCTGGAATTAAATAACCTACAATGGTTGATATGCCATAAAACCCAACCAAACCAAATCATATATATTTAATATATATGTATAAAGAGGATTTGGCATTAAATAACCTAAAATGGTTGACATGCCATAAAACCCAACCAAACCAAATCATATATATTTAATATATATAAAGAGCATCTGGAATTAAATAACCTACAATGGTTGATATGCCATAAAACCCAACCAAACCAAATCATATATATTTAATATATATGTACAAAGAGGATTTGGCATTAAATAACCTACAATGGTTGATATGCCATAAAACCCAACCAAACCAAATCATATATATTTAATATATATGTATAAAGAGGATTTGGCATTAAATAACCTACAATGGTTGACATGCCATAAAACCCAACCAAACCAAATCATATATATTTAATATATATGTATAAAGAGCATCTGGAATTAAATAACCTACAATGGTTGATATGCCATAAAACCCAACCAAACCAAATCATATATATTTAATATATATGTACAAAGAGGATTTGGCATTAAATAACCTAAAATGGTTGATATGCCATAAAACCCAACCAAACCAAATCATATATATTCAATATATATGTATAAAGAGGATTTGGCATTAAATAACCTAAAATGGTTGATATGCCATAAAACCCAAAACAACCAAATCATATATATTTAATATATATGTATGAAGAGGATTTGGCATTAAATAACCTACAATGGTTGATATGCCATAAAACCCAACCAAACCAAGTTATATATATTTAATATATATGTATGAAGAGGATTTGGCATTAAATAACCTACAATGGTTGATATGCCATAAAACCCAACCAAACCAAATCATATATATTTAATATATATGTATAAAGAGCATCTGGAATTAAATAACCTACAATGGTTGATATGCCATAACACCCAACCAAACCAAATCATATATATTTAATATATATGTATAAAGAGCATCTGGAATTAAATAACCTACAATGGTTGATATGCCATAAAACCCAACCAAACCAAGTTATATATATTTAATATATATGTATGAAGAGGATTTGGAATTAAATAACCTACAATGGTTGATATGCCATAAAACCCAACCAAACCAAATCATATATATTTAATATATATGTATAAAGAGCATCTGGAATTAAATAACCTACAATGGTTGATATGCCATAACACCCAACCAAACCAAGTTATATATATTTAATATATATGTATGAAGAGGATTTGGCATTAAATAACCTAAAATGGTTGATATGCCATAAAACCCAACCCAGCCAAATCATATATATTTAATATATATGTATAAAGAGCATCTGGAATTAAATAACCTACAATGGTTGATATGCCATAAAACCCAACCAAACCAAATCATATATATTTAATATATATGTATAAAGTGGATTTGGCATTAAATAACCTAAAATGGTTGATATGCCATAAAACCCAACCAAACCAAATCATATATATTTAATATATATGTATAAAGAGCATCTGGAATTAAATAACCTACAATGGTTGATATGCCATAAAACCCAACCAAACCAAATCATATATATTTAATATATATGTATAAAGAGGATTTGGCATTAAATAACCTAAAATGGTTGATATGCCATAAAACCCAACCAAACCAAATCATATATATTTAATATATATGTATAAAGAGGATTTGGCATTAAATAACCTAAAATGGTTGATATGCCATAAAACCCAACCAAACCAAATCATATATATTTAATATATATGTATAAAGAGCATCTGGAATTAAATAACCTACAATGGTTGATATGCCATAAAACCCAACCAAACCAAATCATATATATTTAATATATATGTATAAAGAGGATTTGGCATTAAATAACCTAAAATGGTTGATATGGCATAAAACCCAACCAAACCAAATCATATATATTTAATATATATGTATAAAGAGCATCTGGAATTAAATAACCTACAATGGTTGATATGCCATAAAACCCAATCAAACCAAATCATATATATTTAATATATATGTATAAAGAGGATTTGGCATTAAATAACCTACAATGGTTGATATGCCATAAAACCCAACCAAACCAAATCATATATATTTAATATATATGTATAAAGAGGATTTGGTATTAAATAACCTAAAATGGTTGATATGCCATAAAACCCAACCCAACCAAATCATATATATTTAATTTATATGTATAAAGAGCATCTGGAATTAAATAACCTACAATGGTTGATATGCCATAAAACCCAACCAAACCAAGTTATATATATTTAATATATATGTATGAAGAGGATTTGGCATTAAATAACCTACAATGGTTGATATGCCATAAAACCCAACCCAACCAAATCATATATATTTAATATATATGTATAAAGAGCATCTGGAATTAAATAACCTACAATGGTTGATATGCCATAAAACCCAACCAACCCAAATCATATATATTTAATATATATGTATAAAGAGGATTTGGCATTAAATAACCTAAAATGGTTGACATGCCATAAAACCCAACCCAACCAAATCATATATATTTAATATATATAAAGAGCATCTGGAATTAAATAACCTACAATGGTTGATATGCCATAAAACCCAACCAAACCAAATCATATATATTTAATATATATGTACAAAGAGGATTTGGCATTAAATAACCTACAATGGTTGATATGCCATAAAACCCAACCAAACCAAATCATATATATTTAATATATATGTATAAAGAGGATTTGGCATTAAATAACCTACAATGGTTGACATGCCATAAAACCCAACCAAACCAAATCATATATATTTAATATATATGTATAAAGAGCATCTGGAATTAAATAACCTACAATGGTTGATATGCCATAAAACCCAACCAAACCAAATCATATATATTTAATATATATGTACAAAGAGGATTTGGCATTAAATAACCTAAAATGGTTGATATGCCATAAAACCCAACCAAACCAAATCATATATATTCAATATATATGTATAAAGAGGATTTGGCATTAAATAACCTAAAATGGTTGATATGCCATAAAACCCAAACCAACCAAATCATATATATTTAATATATATGTATAAAGAGCATCTGGAATTAAATAACCTACAATGGTTGATATGCCATAAAACCCAACCAAACCAAGTTATATATATTTAATATATATGTATGAAGAGGATTTGGCATTAAATAACCTACAATGGTTGATATGCCATAAAACCCAACCAAACCAAATCATATATATTTAATATATATGTATAAAGAGCATCTGGAATTAAATAACCTACAATGGTTGATATGCCATAACACCCAACCAAACCAAATCATATATATTTAATATATGTGTATAAAGAGGATTTGGCATTAAATAACCTAAAATGGTTGACATGCCATAAAACCCAACCAAACCAAATCATATATATTTAATATATATGTATAAAGAGCATCTGGAATTAAATAACCTACAATGGTTGATATGCCATAAAACCCAACCAAACCAAATCATATATATTTAATATATATTTATAAAGAGGATCTGGAATTAAATAACCTACAATGGTTGATATGCCATAAAACCCAAACAAACCAAATCATATATATTTAATATATATGTATAAAGAGGATTTGGCATTAAATAACCTAAAATGGTTGATATGCCATAAAACCCAACCAAACCAAATCATATATATTAAATATATATGTATAAAGAGGATTTGGTATTAAATAACCTAAAATGGTTGATATGCCATAAAACCCAACCCAACCAAATCATATATATTTAATATATATGTATAAAGAGCATCTGGAATTAAATAACCTACAATGGTTGATATGCCATAAAACCCAACCAAACCAAGTTATATATATTTAATATATATGTATGAAGAGGATTTGACATTAAATAACCTACAATGGTTGATATGCCATAAAACCCAACCAAACCAAATCATATATATTTAATATATATGTATAAAGAGCATCTGGAATTAAATAACCTACAATGGTTGATATGCCATAACACCCAACCAAACCAAATCATATATATTTAATATATATGTATAAAGAGCATCTGGAATTAAATAACCTACAATGGTTGATATGCCATAAAACCCAACCAAACCAAGTTATATATATTTAATATATATGTATGAAGAGGATTTGGCATTAAATAACCTACAATGGTTGATATGCCATAAAACCCAACCAAACAAAATCATATATATTTAATATATATGTACAAAGAGGATTTGGCATTAAATAACCTAAAATGGTTGATATGCCATAAAACCCAACCAAACCAAATCATATATATTTAATATATATGTACAAAGAGGATTTGGCATTAAATAACCAAAAATGGTTTATATGCCATAAAACCCAACCAAACCAAATCATATATATTTAATATATATGTACAAAGAGGATTTGGCATTAAATAACCTAAAATGGTTGATATGCCATAAAACCCAACCAAACCAAATCATATATATTTAATATATATGTATAAAGAGGATTTGGCATTAAATAACCTAAAATGGTTGATATACCATAAAACCCAACCCAACCAAATCATATATATTTAATATATATGTATAAAGAGCATCTGGAATTAAATAACCTACAATGGTTGATATGCCACAAAACCCAACCAAACCAAGTTATATATATTTAATATATATGTACAAAGAGGATTTGGCATTAAATAACCAAAAATGGTTGATATGCCATAAAACCCAAACAAACCAAATCCTATATATATTTAATATATATGTATAAAGAGGATTTGGCATTAAATAACCAAAAATGGTTGATATGCCATAAAACCCAATCAAACCAAATCCTATATATATTTAATATATATGTATAAAGAGGATTTGGCATTAAATAACCAAAAATGGTTGATATGCCATAAAACCCAATCAAACCAAATCCTATATATATTTAATATATATGTATAAAGAGGATTTGGCATTAAATAACCAAAAATGGTTGATATGCCATAAAACCCAATCAAACCAAATCCTATATATATTTAATATATATGTATAAAGAGGATTTGGCATTAAATAACCTACAATGGTTGATATGACATAAAGCCCAACGAAAACAAACTTCTTCAATTCTATTCATTTGCACACAGTTTAATATTTCCAATAATAATTCAGTTTTTGGCGGACAATTAAACAGTTTTAAGTATTGCAATGTCACATTAATAATTGAATTTAACATCAGCCAGGTTTTCCTTTTACTCACTAAAATGGTTAACCTTTTATAATTGTATATAGTATGTTGGTAATGTTAGTTTTACGAGGATTCGATCTACTTTGTTTATACAGAAGTATGACTATTGTTTAAACCCAGTTCAATAGTTTCAAATACAACTAACTCTGATAACTCTAGTATTGATTATTTGTTTGCACACAGTCAAGTTTTTTAAGTATTGCACATACTGATTGTTTGTTTTGCATACAGTTATATGTTTTCAAGTATTTCTATTTAGCATTAAGAATTCGATACATTATCATTGTTTTACTCACGATTAAATGACTCCAAGTATTGCAGTGGAATACCAATAATTCAACTTTAGCGCCCAATAAAATGGTTTCATGTATTACTATCCAACATTAATAGTTCTTTTTAGTTGTAATTTGTTTCATACGCTTAAAAAGTTACAATATTGCGATGTAACATTAATAGTCTTATTTACTCAGCAAGCATAGGCCTCTATGTTAATGCACACAAAACGGAATATATGTGCTATAATCAAACGGGGGACATCTCCACTCTAGAAGGAACCCCTCTTAAACTAGTAGACAAATTCACTTACCAAGGAAGCAGCGTCGAATCAACCGAAAAGGACATCAAAAAGAGGTTAGCGAAAGCATGGACAGCTATCAATAGGCTATCGATTATATGGAAATCAGACCTAACCGATAAAATGAAACGCAGTTTCTTCCAGGCAGCGGTCACATCGATACTGCTAAATGTCTGCACTACATGGACGCTAACAAAACGGCTGGAGAAGAAGCTAGACGGCAATTACACAAGAATGATGCGAGCAATATTGAACAAGTCCTGGCGGCAACACCCCACAAGACACCAACTGTACGGCCACCTGCCCCCTATCACGAAAACTATTCAAGTTAGACGAAACAGACATGCAGGACACTGCTGGAGAAGCAGGGACGAACTCATAAGAGATGTACTCTTATGGACCCCCACACATGGCCGTGCAAAAGCAGGACGACCAGCACGAACATACATTCAGCAGCTATGTGAGGATACGGGATGTTGTCCTGAAGACCTACCTAGGGCGATGAACGATAGGGAGGAGTGGCGAGAGAGGGTCAGAGATATCCGTGCTACCAGCGCGATATGATGATGATGAAGATGATGATGAAATTGTTTCAAGCGTGGCTATGCAACACTGACGATTCAATTTAACTTTGGTCACTTTAGTCACATACAGTGACTCAGTGTGCAGTTCTCAGATATCCATAGATGGGACACTAATAGGGACTTCCCCTGGGGTTGAGTATGGACCCTGGTGTAAATGTAATGAATTGGATACTCTACATTCCCCAAATCTTTAGGACCTAAACCTCACCATCAGAAGCAGTTTAAAGTCATATCCAGGATACTCGTTCGGGAGGAAGGGTCTTACCTTTCTGCAGAGATACAGGCGGCGTATTATATCTCTGGGGTTCAGCATGGGCCTTGGAGTTATGGTAATGAAGGGGTACTCTACATTCCCCAAATCTTTAGGACTGAAACCTCACCATCAGAAGCATTTTTTCTTACACATACTTAAAGGTAAAAACTGATCTATTTCAAACAATTCAGTTTAACATAAGTATGCAGTTTTAATGTAAAAACAGTTCAAATTCAACCAATTAGGTGTTACCACTCTGGGCCAGATTGGACCTGGGAGCGATGGCAATAAAGGGGTAGTCTACATTCCCTAAAGCTCTAGCATAATAGGGGCCTCACCATCAGATTGGTTTGGGTCATACCCAGAACACTCGTTGGGGGGATTCTCACTCTTCTGCAGAGATATAGTCGGTGTATTCTACAGCCCCCCCACTCCGCTCTCCGCCGACTGAGCAAAAAGGTGAAGTGGCTAAATGGCTAAGAGAGTGTAGAATGCAATCAGTAGCTGATTTCTAATTGCAGACGAGACTGTTTGATTGCGTTTCAGGCTAATTGTCCCTGGGGAAGATATAAATCTATTTCTCGTCGCTAAGTGTAAATATCAGGAGAGATGGAGCCATTTCGCCCTTAAAGGCAATTTATCTTATGTTTTCGATAAAAGATCAGGTCATGTATCGTATCTTCGCAATAAAATTATCAATATTACCGATTCATGTATCTGAGCATTTCTATATTTATAGAATTAATTGGTTATACAGAGAACATTTTGGATGTCGCTCTCCCCGCTTCATGCTTTCTCTCCAACTCTCTCTCTCTATATATATATATATATCTTGATCATCATCATGTCGTGCTGGTAGCACGAATATCCCTGACCCTCTTTCGCCACTTTTCCCTATGGTTCATCGCCTCAGGCAGGTCTTCTGGACAACATCCCGTATCCTCACATAGTTGCTGAATGTATGTTCGTGCTGGTCGTCCTGCTTTTGCTCGGCCATGTGTGGGGGTCCATAAGAGTACATCTCTTATGAGTTCGTCCCTCCTTCTCCAGCAGTGTCCTGCATGTCTGTTTCGTCTAACTTGAATAGTATTCGTGATATGGGGCAGGTGGCCGTACAGTTGGTGTCTTGTGGGGTGTTGCCGCCAGGACTTGTTCAAGATTGCACCTAGCATTCTTGTGTAATTGCCGTCTAGCTTCTTCTCCAGCCGTTTTGTTAGCGTCCATGTAGTGCAGCCATATAGCAGTATCGATGTGACCGCTGCCTGGAAGAAACTGCGTTTCATATTTATATATATATATGTATATATATTTAAAGTAGATTTGATTTGGTTTCTTTAGCATATCAACCTTTGTAGGTTATTTAATGCCAAAGCTATTCTCCTAGAAGAACAGTAGTGGTACTATTTAACCTATAGCTAGTAGGATAAGTGGGTTTATACATTTCCCAAGGATATTTGCCCGAAAGTGAATGAAGTAGCGCAACTGGAGTACGAACTCGCTTACTACGATTCCGCCGTCTGTCGCTTTAACCATTACACCACGAGGACACCTCCTATATTTAAAGTAGGTGGTTCTAATAATCAATAAAGAGTGTTCAATATCAATAAAAGAGCCTACATAGATCTGAAACTGTTTAACCGTTTAAATGTGTGCAAACAAATGACGGATGTTAACTTGAATAGTTAACATTATGTAGCAATATATGAAACTATCTAACTCTGTACAAATGAATGAGTAACATTGAATAGAATTATTAGGGTTAGAAAGCAATACTTGAAACTATTTAACTGTGTGGAAACAAATGATCCAAGTTATAAAGAATTATTACTGCTAGATAGCAATAAAGTAAAGTAAGTAAAGTTGGCGACCATAGTCGAGGGTGACCCGAAGGCTCCCTTTTCGATAGCTACTACACCAAGGTGTAGGGGAGGGTGCTACTCCTTCCCTCGATTGCTTCACTTTACCCTTGATCCGTACCTTATAATGCTGAGTGTTAAGCAAGGAGGCATCAAGTACCATTTTTTGAGTCTTTAGTATGACTCGGCCTGGGATTGAACCCAGGTCTCCCGGGCCAATGGCGAACACTCTAACCGCTAGGCCAATGTCCGGTATTAGATAGCAATACTTGAATCATTTAACTGTGAGTAAACGAATGAGCAATGTTAAATATAATTATTAATTTTAGATAGCAGTATTTGAAAGTATTTAACTGTGTACAAAGAAAATGAGCTCTGGCGTGTTTAAAATGTTGCCTACAAGCTATTAGGTCAAAAATCGTATATTTGATATATGTATACATGCGTGAACAGGATTGGGTATTAAATAATGTACAAACGTTGATACGCCCTAAAGCCTAACCAATCAGTCTATACAAATCATATGTATTGTCATCCAACAGATAGATCTGTTTCGTTCAATCAGAACTCATCAGTGTGGCTAGACAGGCTAGATTCCCGAAGCTGGGATCGAAACCCGGCTTAACTCAAACGCCAATCCAAGATTCTACGACTCAGCCACGAGGAAGCCAGCGCCGGCGAAGTAAATTTAAACTATTATGACTCACAATTGTTATTGTTTACATATATCCACTTAACGGCTACCGAGAGCGCGATTCATATGAAGAGTCTTGCATATACGCTAATGGCAACACAATTACTTCATTCGCTTGTGAGCTCAACCCTACAGGAGTAGGGGAGCATATATATAAATTATTAATATATATATATTTATATGTATAAAAAGGATTTCGCATTAAATAACCTACAAGGGTTAATATGCCATGAAATACTGCTAATTAATCATTACTTTCATTAAGGATCGCTTTGTCATCAAAGAACCTTTGCCCAGTCGGCTGGGGCTGTAGAATACACCGACTGCACCTCTGCAGAGGGGTAAGAACCCCCCCAATGAGTGTCCTGGATATGACACTAAACAATCTGATGGTGAGGTTCCAGTAATGCTGGGACGTTGCGGAATACGGAGCACCCCTTCATTGCCATTGCTCTCAGGTCCACTCTGGCCCGGCTTGGTAGCACATAATAGGGCCCTATCTATGGGTTAAATAGAACTAACTTATACTAAACTGAATTGTTTAAAATAGAAATGTTTTTGACAATTAAACCGTACTTACATTTAAACTGCGTGCTTATGCTAAACTGAATTGTTTGAAATGGAACTGTTTTTGACATTGAAAATGTACTTACACTAAACTGAATTGATTAATATACAATTGCTTTGGCATTTAACTGTGTGTAAACAAAATCTGTACTTATACTAAACTGAATTAACTGAATTAGAACTGCTTGACTAAACTGAATAGATTGAAATAGAAATGTTTTTCACAATTAAACTGCACTTACATTTAAACTGCATACTTACGCTGAACTGAATTGTTTGAAATAGAACTATTTTCATGATAACGGATTTGGCGTTAAATAACCTACAAAGGTTGGTATGCCATAAAAACTTAACAAACAAACAAACAAACAAAAAAATCAAATAACTTACGAAGGGTTGACATACTACTAAACAAAAAATACAAAAAGAAACAAAAAATAAACAATAAACAACCCAAATTAACGATGGTGGGTTACTGTCAGGTTTTTCTCTTTTGGTCTTCAATGAAGTCGATTGTCACGAAATACCACCGTCTCTTTGTTTACGCTCACCTAACACATGCATGCATACACACATAAACATTTTCCTTCATACTTACACACACACACACACACACACACACACATATATATATATATATATATATATATATATACGCAAAGAAAGTGAGTGTTAGAAAGAGTAGCACACACACACACACACACACACACACACACACACACACATATAAGCTTCGGTAACTCTGTCTTTGATTTTTTCTTTTGACTAGACATTGCGGTGCTGTTAATTATTTTCAAGCAGTACGAATGTATTTAGCTTTTTCATTTTTTTATCGATTTTTTTCCCGCATATGTGTTTGAGTAATATTTTTTTTAATTTGGGAATTGCATCATCTGGATTTTTTTTCATACCGCCAAAGTTATATTATAGGTGTATAAATAAAAAAAATAAAATTATATTTATATATATATATATATATATATATGTGTGTGTGTGTGTGTTAGTGTGTCTGATGATGATGATGAAGATGGAGAAAAATATTTTGCTTTCGTTTTTTAATCGGAAAAATGTTTTCTGATAATGTATAAATTTCATCATTTAACCTCTAAAGTATTTTATCTTCCTATCGGTGGGGCATTAAATACACTGCCTGTATCCCCTGAAGATGGATAAGACAATAAACCCTCCAAATTGGATGTCCTAAGTATGTCACTATGTTTCATCTGAGAAAGAAGTTTAAGTCTTGAAGATCTGAAGGTGGGGAATATCCCTTCCTGGCTATTACTCCAGAATTAACTCTGACTCAGGGAGGCAGTACTTGTTAGGGACTTTTTAGGGACTTATTATGGACCTATCTATGGGTCAATGAGTTCATTTTGAAAATTATTTGTATCTAATAGAAACACTTGTAAAAATATTATTGTGTACGGGAAATGGTTTTTATTTGTATTGACAGGTACTACCATTCCAGATTCGAATGGACATGAGAGTAATGGCAATAATTGGGTAATCCATACTCACCATATCTCCAGAAGTGTGGGAGGGTTTTGTTTTTTTTGGTTAGGGGTATATCACCTCACTGCTGGGTATACAGTTTATGTATTCAAAATATCACTACTAGACCGGAACCCAGCAACACCACGAGTATGTGTTGCTTGAACGAGGTTGTAAACATCACTTGACGATCTTCAGGTATTTAGCTCCTGGTCTTTGATATAGAGTTTTCTATCTTCTCGACTGGTTGCCCGCTAAGACTATAGAATCCGCACTATAGCTGTAGTTTACAATGAGAACTATATTTGAATAAATTGTTTTCTTATTTTGACTAGTATTAGATTTGATAAATATCAAATCACTGAAGTTAATAGTCCGGACCACTGCAGAAAACAAAGCGTGAAACATAAACATGTCGTTATTTCATAGATAAACTAGGAACGGTCTTTGTCACGAAGTCAAGATGAAAAAAGCGATCATGTGACAGTGGGGGTGGAATGGGAGTAAGGTTGGGGTTAGGGTTAGGGTTTACGTTTGCCGTAGAAGAAAAAAAAAGAAAGAAAGAAAGAAAATCAACAGAAGAAGGAAAGAAAGAAAGAAAGAAAGAAAATCAACAGAAGAAAGAAAGAAAGAAAGAAAGAAAGAAAGAAAGAAAAAAAGAAAGAAAGAAAATCAACAGAAGAAAGAAAGAAAGAAAGAAAGAAAATCTATAAAAGAAAGAAAGAAAGAAAATCAACAGAAGAAAGAAAGAAAGAAAGAAAGAAAATCATCAGAAGAAAGAAAGAAAGAAAGAAAGAAAATCTATAAAAGAAAGAAAGAAAGAAAATCAACAGAAGAAAGAAAGAAAGAAAGAAAGAAAGAAAGAAAATCAACAGAAGAAAGAAAGAAAGAAAGAAAGAAAGAAAGAAAATCAACAGAAGAAAGAAAGAAAGAAAGGGTAGTGAGGAGGAGTATGACGGTAAACAAAATGTATTGTTAGAAAAGAAAATGTAGTGTAAAGACTGTCCCAGGTGTTCCACCTATCTGTGGGCATGTCAAGAGTCGGGGGTTGTAGGGGTTCATACAACACGTGTGTGTGACGTCATTATGGGTCAGGTAAGTGAGAGGTTGCGAAAATGCTCTCAGATTCAAATTGAAATCACACACACACACACACACACACACACACATAAACATATATATATATATATATATATATGGGCGGGGAGGTGTGAATGTAAGAGGCTTCAGATTTGAATTATTTTTACACACAACAGAAACACACAAACATACATAGGTGTGTCTCAGTTTGTTATGCTGGTGATGGTTCTGATGGTTTTGGGCTCTTGTATATTCCTTATGAAATATAGAGCCTCAGCCACACTCCGTCAGTCTCTATTTTGTACAGAAAAATTTGAACATAGCAACATCTGTTTACCTGTCTAGTTCCATACAAGATTCTTCAGCTACAACCGATATTTTTTCAATGATGCCGATACTAACACATAACCCAACAAGTCTTGGGCCCAACTAATAAAACAACAACTTTTAGGGAAAATTCGACAATATTCATCAACGTAGTCTCCTTTTTAGGTGATGCACAGATTCCAACGTTTCTCTAACAATTCGATGTCTTTTTGTAGAACAATTTGTCTTTGGCCTCAAAATACACCTCAGTGTCCGATATCACATCTTCATCAAATCTCTTTCACTGGAGCATTCTTTTGAGGTCTGCCAACAGCCAGTAGTCACTGGGGACCAGATCTGGAGAATAGAGTGGGTGTGGAAGAAATTTGAAGTAGTTTTGCTATCGTTGCGATCGACTTGTGACACGGTGCATTGTCTTGGTGAAAGAGCACTTTTTCCTTCTTCATTTGTGGCCGTTTTTTGGCAATTTCTTCCTTCAAACACACCAATAATGCTATATAATATTCGCTATTGAAGGTCCTTTCTTTCTGAAGATAATTGATGAACAAAGTACCTTGTGGATCCCAAAATACGGAGGCCAAAACCTTTCTGCTGATGTTTGCGTTTTTGGTCACTTTGGACGGCTTTCCCCGGCAGCTTCCCACTCAGGTGACCGCTGATATGACTCCATATTTGTTCCATATTTACACAGAAAATTGATTTTGTTACGTTAAAACAGTTGCAAACTGCAAACAACACTCTGAATCGTCGACGAATTGTTGTTTTTGATCGACTGTGAGCAAACGTGGCTCCCACTTTGAACACAGCTTTCTCAATGACAGATGTTCATGCAAAATGGTGAATATACTGCCTTCTGGTATCTTCAACCCCTTTCCTATCTCATGCAATTTCAATTTAAGATCGGCCAAAACGAGTTTAAAGTCAGCATACAACCTTTTAACCGTTGTTTCCGATGGAGCAGAGTCCGAATAACACTTATCAAGCTATTGCTTTGCTTGAACAGAATTTTTCCCATTATCCCATTATCAATACAATAAATTCAGATTTTTCCGTTGTTTTGAAATTTTTCAGGAGCAGCTTCAGTTAAATAACTGTAATTTGTAAACTAATAATCCGATTGGACTCAAAATTTGACACGTGACATTTGAAGGTTAGTACTTTATAAAAATCATATGGATTTTTGTATTTGTGGCGCCTGTTATATGTCAGTTCCGGGAATTATTGAGAGTTGTATTAGATGTAGTCGGTTTTAAAAGGTAACGTACCATTATAACCTTTTGCCAGACGACGCCATGTTGTAAGTGTACAAGACTATTTCTATTATAATGTGTTCAGTCTTAGTTCGGTGTCAGCTTGACCTAGAAAACCTGCAAAATAATGTTCCTGACAACATATGTTGGATCATTGTGACAGAGTAAGCTCCGTTACTCCATATATCTTACAGGCGTTGGGGAAGACAAGAATTCTACAGTAGACTAATAAAAATTCTGATAGGATGATAGTTATATATATATTAATTGTTGTTGGCCGATTTTAGTCGAGAGCGACTCGAAGGCCCCCTTTTCAATAAATACTACACCGAGGGGTAGAGGATGGCGCTATTCTATTCCCTGAATTTGCCCCACTTACCATTGATCTATATCTTACAAGGATGAGTTTTAATCATAAGGGCATCAGGTACCATTTTTGAGTCTCTGGTACGATTCGACCTGTTATAGAATCCTGGTCTCCCGGACCACTGGTGAACACTCTAACCATTATGCCAGACTGCTAAATCCTGGCTGATGAAAGCCATCTTAACCACTAAAATTACAACATAAGTAAGTAAAGTTGGCGACTTTAGTCGAGGGTGACCCAAAGGCTGCCTTTTAAATAGCTACTACACCGGGGTGTAGGGAAGGGCGCTACTCCATTCCTGGATTGCTCCATTTTACCTTTGATTTCTACCTTATAATGCAGAGTGTTAAGCAAGGCGATTTCAAGTCTTTGGTATGACTCGACCTGGGATTGAACCCTGGTCTACCGGACCATTGGCGAACACTCTACTCATTAGCCACTGGCCCGGCTGAAAATTACAACATAAACTCCTTGATTTATAACCAATTCAATTAGTGAAAAATACACAAGATGCATAAGATGGTAAGGTAGTAAGACATCTGTATATCATTGGATGATAGTGATAGATCATTGAACGACACAAGCGCTACTCTCTGGGTCTAAATAGATACAGTGACAACCATAGCAAGAATTATGCAGGTTTTTATTTCAGTGTAACTTCTAGACTTTTCACATCAAAGGATATCAACAAGTCAACTGAGGTTTGATGCTGGTTGGTTGGTTGGTTGGGTTTTACGGCATGCCAACCCATCGGATTATTTTATGACGAAAGCGTTTTTATTTATAATTTTTATTTGGTATAATTTTTATGCGTATAGTTATTTGAATGCTATAAACAAATACCAACGACATGAAAATAAAACGATATGCAGACTTGAATTGTCTGCTGAGGTTTGATGCTGAAGCTAATTTCTCCGTTTTGATTTTTGAATTAACATCTTCTAGATAAGCTGCGTATTGCTGCTTTGTTATTAAACTGGAGCCCTTTCTCTCTCTGTCTCTCTCTCTCTCTCTATATATATATATATATATATATATATATAAAGACAATTATATTATTATCGCTGCGTATTGCTGCTTTGTTATTAAACTGGAGCCCTTTCTCTCTCTCTCTCTCTCTCTCTCTCTCTCTCTATATATATATATATATATATATATATATATATATATATATATATATATATATATATATATATATATATAAAGACAATTATATTATTATCGCTGCGTATTGCTGCTTTGTTATTAAACTGGAACCCTTTCTCTCTCTCTCTCTCTCTCTCTCTATATATATATATATATATATATATATAAAGACAATTATATTATTATCGCTGCGTATTGCTGCTTTGTTATTAAACTGGAGCCCTTTCTCTCTCTCTCTCTCTCTCTCTCTCTATATATATATATATATATATATATATATATATATATATATATAAAGACAATTATATTATTATCGCTGCGTATTGCTGCTTTGTTATTAAACTGGAGCCCTTTCTCTCTCTCTCTCTCTCTCTCTCTCTCTCTATATATATATATATATATATATATATATATATATATATATATATATATATAAAGACAATTATATTATTATCGCTGCATGCAGAGGTTTCCTGTGATGAAAAATATCACAATCCTCTGAAAGGAGAATAATTTCTGTAAACGAAAAAGATCATGTGCCACCAATGTAACACGGCCCAATTGACTCTGGGGCTAGAGAATACACCTACAACATCTCGGCAGAAGGTAACCCTCCCCAAACGAGTGTCTTGAACGACATTAAACAATCTGAGGATAACGCTCCATTAATGGTGGAGCTTTGGGGATTGCAGAGTACCTTTTTATTGCCATCACTTCCAGGTCCACTTTAGCCAAGATTGGCAAAAACTGATAGGGTCCTTTCTAAAGGTCAAATAGAACTGTTTGACATTTAAACAGTGTGCAGACAAATGACTTGATAGACAAAATTGTTTGAAAAAGAACTGCTTGATCATTCAACTATATGTAAACAAATGAGTGCTGTTTAATTGGATTTTTAGTAAGACATAACAATACTTGGAACAATTTAAACGCATGCAAACGAATGATTAATTTTGAATAGAATTATTAGTGTTAAACAGCAATACTTGTAACCACTTCACTGTCTGCAGACAAATGATTAATACTGATTATAATTATGTGTTAAAGGCAATGATTGAAACAATTTAACCGTGTAGAAATAATAGCAATATAAGTGTACAAACAAATGACAGATGTTTAATTAAATTGTTAGTCATACATAGCAATACTTGGAACCATTTTGCTGTGTGCCAAAAAAATGAGCTTAGATTAATTTAAAAATATAATCGACAAAATGTTTTTACAAACTATATATATATAATTGATATATATGTATAAAGAGGATAAGATAACCCACAATGCCATAAAACCAAACCAAACCTAACTAATGAATTAGCTTCCCTTGGCTGATAATTTTATCATTTTTCCATACGTGAAAATTTTAGCAATAGCGACTTCTAAAAGTATCCATGGAGCAAGCTGCAAACTTTGTTATGTCGATCACCTTGACCCAGAAGGCCTTCACATCTCCAAGAAGTACCATTTTAGAAGGGCTACGTTTATCTCTTGGAGTATGAGGTGCTATAAAAAGAAATGCCGATGGGATCAAGAATTTTGTATGACGTTTATGCATGTCTCGATCGGGGCGTGCCTCATCTGGCTGCATAAAATGATTTTAATCCACTTCAATAAAATCACTTCAATCCAACCGGCGCGAATGCCCAATAAACCCGACCAAAGGCAGATAAGTATACCAGTTATATGGATAAATTTTTCCAAACCCATCACTAATCACACACATACACACGCGCACACATGCCAATATACATTCTCACACTCATAAGCGAACAGAGATACACAAATACGCACACAAACACACACACACACACACACACATATATATATATATATATATGTAACCACTCCAGGATATATATGAAAAGGAATAAGTCTGCAAATGAATCTGAATTTAGTATTGGGATTTTTATTATTTCTACACGTGTTTCAGAAGATGTATGTGCGTATGTGTGTGTGTGTGTGTGTGAGAGAGAGAGAGAGAGAGAGAGAAAAAGAGAGAATGTATGCGTATTTTTGTGCATGGTTTTGTTTCTTGGTTTATTGGCATATCAACATTCATGGGTAATATCCGGCTAAAGCCATCCTTGTTGAAGACGAAAGTGATCCAATTTAAAACATAGCGGGAGGGACAAGGGGGTTAGGTTTAGTTTGGTTTTAAAGCATATCAACCATTGTAGGTTATTTAATGCCAAATCCATTTATATACAATTAAACAGTTCTATTTCAAGCAATTCACTTAAGCATAAGTAGACAGTTTGGTTCTTTTTTACCTATAGATAGGAGCCTATCAGGTACTACCATTCCTCGCTAGAGTGAACCTGGGAGCGATGGCAATGAAGGGGTACTCCGTATTCCCCAAAGCTCCAGCATAACAGGAGTTTCACCCTCACATTGTTTAGTGTCATATCAAGGACACTCGTTGGGGGAGTCTTACCCTTCTGTAGAGAAGCAGTTGGTTTATTCTACATCCCCAGCTGAATGGCCAAGGATAAGGGGGTTGACTAGCTTCCCCACGTCTGAACAAAATCGTGCAACCGAACTTCGGACTCGTTTAATTCGAAGCCGCAATTTAGTATTTTAGCCTCCACGCCACGGATACTCGCCGTGAGCATGTGTGGGCGTATGCGCTGAGGTACTTGCAAACTACTGTTTTACTGTGAATTCCTCTATTTCCATACTGACTTCGATTGTTTTAATGTACATCGGATTTTATTTGTTCAGAGTGTCTCAAAATAGATGTAACCCATTATTATAATAATGATTTATTACTGAGACAAGCGCGATGGCGGTCTTGTAAAAAATGCATCCCTTCCGCTAGAGACATCAAATCAATTTTTTAAATTGTTATTACATCACCTTCCAGGACATGCAATCTTTTTTTGAGTTTCTAGTCTCAGTAATAAATCATATAAATTGGTTACATCTCTTCTGAAACAGTTTTAAATGATTTTGACTTTTAATAATTAGTGACGCAAAATATATTTTCCTCTTTTGTCTAATGCATTGTGATCGAGGATTAATAGATGTTATTGCATACTATTTTCAAATCTGAAACAAAAACAGAACACAACATTATTAATAGAGTTATTTGTAGTTACATGAGTCCCATGTATATTGAGACACCCTATATAACCATGTGTATTGAGACACCCTATATAACCAAGTGTATTAAGACATCCTATATAACCATGTGTATTGACACACCCAATATAACCATGTGTATTAAGACACACTATATAACCATGTGTATTGAGACACCCTATATAACCATGTGTATTAAAACACCCTGTATAACCATGTATATTGAGACACCCTATATAACCATTTGTATTGAGGCACCCTATATAACCATGTGCATTGAGACACCCTATATAACCATGTGTATTGAGACACGTTATATAACCAAGTGTACTGACACACACTATATACCCATGTGTATTGAGACACCCTATATAACCATGTGTATTGAGACACCCTATATAACCATGTATATTGAGACACCCAATATAACCATGTGTATTAAGACACCCTATATGACCATGTGTATTGAGACACCCTATATAACCATGAGTATTAAAACACCCTATATAACCATGTGTATTGAGACACCTATATAACCATGTATATTGAGACACCCAATATAACCATTTGTATTGAGACACCCTATATAACCATGTGTATTGACACACTCTATATAACCATGTGTATTGAGACACCCTATATAACCATGTGTATTGAGACACACTATATAAAGGCATATCAGCCTAATTTGTTTAAATAATACTCAACGCATCTTTGTAGTAGTGGTAATATTTGACCTATTGCTGGGGAGATTAGGGATTTTATACCTTTTCCAAGGGGCATTAGTTCGAAATTGAACGTATCAGCACGACTGGAATTCGAACACGCTTACAACAATGTCTCAGTCAAGCGTGGTACCCACTACGCCCCAGAGACTACTCCCTTTCACTGACGTACATAACTGTAGAATTATACATCTACATGAGTATAATAATTCAACTACTGGCAGTGTTATTTAAATACCTGTTTCTTTTACTTTAGATTGAACATCGACGTCTGGCTCTGCGGAACAATAGGTTACATGCTCAGCAACCCAATCTTTTTACGCCTTTCTGCTGTACCAAGTTTAGCTTTGTAAAAAATATGAAATTAGTTTAAAAAAAGGATAAAAAGAAAAGTGCAAGAATGAGTGAAAGAGAGAGAAAGAGAGAGAGAGAGAGAGAGAGAGAGAGAGGTGAGGGAAACAGAGAGAGAGAGAGAGAGAGAGAGAGAGAATTGACTCGCAGAGCGTGACTGTACTAGTCATAAAAATCTCAAAGTAATAAAAAACAACACCAAATAAATAAATAAAATCAGAATTTAAAAAAAGATTAAAAATGGACGTCCTACAGAAGTTTCATCGGTGGCGATTATCACATAACATGATGACTGGACGGGCAAGCAACAGCTGGTATTTCTATACACTGCTCCGGGTTGACGTAAAGAAATGCACCCCGTTTTTGTCAATTGAATATACTAGGTGTGTGAAAAAGTTATATATATATATATATATATAAGATTTGTATATATATATATATATATATACAGGGTGCGGAAGCAAAGGATGGAATAAGTTTTAAAACGTTTTTCTTTGTAGTTTGATGAGTCCTTTTTTTTTTTTTTTAATTCATAATTAGCTCTATTATTCAAACACTTGTTTTTAGTAGAATTCAGCCGAATATGAATGAGCACGAAAAGAAGCGACAAAGAATTTAGGATTTGCTTAACGCCGAAATCAAGCAAAAAAAATTTCCGAAATAATTGGAGTTTTTCTGACTACCGTATACAAATCGAAGAAAACTTCTTTTTTTTTTTTTTTTTTTTTAAAGAAAAAGAGCTTTTTAAGAAATAAGTGGAGGACTGAACAAAAAACTAAAAGAAAGCTTTTTAACTACGGCAATTAAAAAGGATCCCATAACGTCAATTAGAAAGCACGCTGATGAATTGAAAGTCCATGAGAAAACTGTGAGTACAACAATTAAAAAAGATTGATGCCCAGATCATAACACTCTTGATTACTGTATATGGGGCGTTTTAGAAAACAAAACAAAAGTAGCTTCTAATCAAGAACTTGGTTCTCTTAAGACTGATATTGAGGAGGAATGGAATAAAATACCTGAAGAGTTTATTTTGAAGCCATACAAATCGTTTGTAAGGCGTGTTAATAAAATAATTGAAAAAAAATGGTGGCCATGTGGAGAAAATTTACTATTTTGTGCCTATCTTCTTATGTTGTTTATTTTTTAAATCAAAATTAATTTTGTTTTATAAGAAAGTCGTTTATCATTATATTAGAATATTCCTAATTTAGCTTCGCGTCCTATATATATATATATATATATATTTGTAAGTTAGTGGCCTTCGTGGAGGGTGACTCGAAGGATCCCTTTTCAATAGCTACTACACCGAGGTGTAGGAGAGGGCGCTACTCCATTCCCTGGATTGATCCACTTTACTCTTGATTTCTACCATATAGTGCTGAGTGTTAAGCAAGGTGATATAAAGTACCATTTTTTGAGTTTTTGGTATGACTCGACCTGGGATTGAACCCCAGTTTACCGGATCATTGGCGAACACTCTACTCATTAGAATACTGGCCTGAGAGACCTGGGTAAAATCCCAGATTGAGTGATACCAAAAAAATGGTACTTGATGGCTCCTTGTTTAACACTCAGCAATTTAAGGTAGGTGTAGTAACTAGCAAAAAGGGAGCCCTCGGGTCACCCTCGACTAAGGTCGCAAACTAGTATATAATAATAATAATAATAATAATAATAATAATAATAATAAACATATATATATTAGATATACATATTTACCAACCCCTCCGCTCGGGCAGGATAGGACAAAAGGTCAATTTTTAAGCAGAGTTTAACAGGTTTGAATTCAGAGTTTTCCTTCTCCTAGTCTAGTTGCCTAACCAAGGCTGAAGAACCTGGTCTGCCCTACTATTTACCCATAGCTGGAGGGAGAATAACTGGATTCATACCTTTCCCAAGGGTATTAGTGCTATGTGAAATGCAATCAGTCTCGTCCAGGATTTTAACTCGTATCGCCGTGTCCATATCCTGCGACGATAACCATTACACCACGGGCACCTCCAGTTACACCACGGGCACCTCCAGATATATATATTCAAATCATGGAATTTAGACTGCGACCCCTGGGTTTCATGGAGTTTTTTGCAAAACAACAATCATCAGGCAGCTAAGAAAATGAAATGAATCGAAAATCGAAAAACAGTGTCAAAAATCCTTTGGGATTTTATAGGAATCTTTACGTGTGATTGTAAGTGTGTGAGTATACGAGCGTGTGTGGGTGTGTGCGTATGCTTGCGTGGGTTATAGTTGCGTATCAATGTGTTTGTTTAAGTGCAGGCACAGACACAGCGTCCTGCTTTAACCGGACATAAATTCGTACGTGTATCTTATTTTTTCGCTACATTATTTTATTTCCGTATGTGTAGGTGACTATAGTTAAGGAACCAAACATCATCAATGCATGTCGAGGGGAATGAATAAAGATTGAATTTGTAAGTGTATTTAAACGGTTATATTATGGTAGACCAGAATCACAATGAGTATAAGTAGGGGTTGCAGCCTAAATTCCATGAATTAAATATATATATCTAATATATATTTATTTATCATTATTATTATATAATAGCTCTATCCTAGATATTGTGCACTCTCCATATTATATTGCACTTGGTTCGACACAAACCCACAAAGTGATTCAGTGACAACCAAAACTGTTGTAATATATATATATATATATATATATATATATATGAAGGTAGCAGGAAAAATATAATCCAAATAGGTGAATATATCATGATGTAAAGTCGACGTTAACGTTTCGGTTTCATTATTCATCATCAGGACTTGGATATGAAATAGTTCACATATCAATGGGTGCTTACTGAGATGACAGGAGCAAATGAGAAATATACAACGAAAAGATAGATAAACATGCACATAGAGTTCAAAATTCAAAAGTCATCAGAACGTGTTTGGCACGTGGAAAAATATTTGAAAATCTTGGATTTTTCAAAGAAACGAGACAAAACCTCCCGTTTATTGAGAAATACGCAACAAATAAGTTTACATATGTATAGATCATTTGGAATCATCCATGTTATATATTCACCTATTTGGATTATATTTTTTCCTGCTACCTTCATACTGTCGGATTTTATCCATATTTACTTTCATATATATATATATATATATATATATATATATATATATATATATATAACAGTATTTAAATATCATTTAGTGTATTAGGACAATTTTCTTTATCTTTTAGTATTATGTAATATCAGTTACGCCATGTGCTCTGCAGGACTTATGGCGTATCTGATGTAAGCGTTCGTTAAAGTGCTTTTAAGTGTAATCAGCTAGAGGTTGCAGGTTCAATCCTGACTACTGATAAATGAAAATGAATGCATACTATAGCTTAACACAACTACCAAGTCAGGATTAATAGGAATTAGAACAATCTAACTCCGTGGAATAAATAAAGGCTTCGGTTCGACGTTCCGTGTAGGCTCTCGGATTCGACATGAAACACCTGAAGAATATAATAAAGATAAAAGCAATTATCCAAATACATTGGATGATATAAATTATCTCTGAAATTTAGACATGATATTAGAATAATTACAATCAAGCCACTCATTCCCAAAATATGCTGAAACGAACAACCTTCTTTGAAAAGACCTTTAGCCAAAACTATGGGAACAGGTTAAAATAATATGCATTTAGCTGACTCCAGGTTTCATTAGCCGTGGCAAGGGTATGGAACTATTTATGCCTCGAGCTATTGATTAAAGAAACCAAGCCAAAATACTGGTGTTTTATACTATCCACAAGATCGTATTGTTAGCTCAGGTAATGTTAGAAAGTTAAAAAAATGCCTACTTGATCAAAGTATATATTCTTTTGAAAAACGTTTACTTCAGGCAATACTGAACAATATTTTAGGCTCAGCAACTCAATCTTTGTACGCCTTTCTGCTTTCGTGAGAAATACGAAATTTATACAAAAAAGAAAAAAAGAAGAAAGTTGTGCATATATATATATATATATATATAAATTTTGTCATAAATTTATGTTTTAGTAAAATATAATTTTTTCATGAATTATTTGATAATGAATTTATGGTAAATTGATTGAAATTATTTTGAATCACCATTTGCCATTTATCGGGTAGCGTATTGAGTCCTCTAAAATAAAGTTCAGTTGATTTCGAGTTGAAAAAGCTTTCCATTAAGGTTTTCACCCGATCTTCTTGATAAACATTTTTGTCCCTCAGAGCATTATACAGAGAATGAAAAAGATGAAAATCACTTAGTGCAACGTCTAGTGAATATGGGTGATGAGGGTAGAACAGGGTAACATGGATCCAATATTTTTTCCTAAATGATTCTTGCTGAATGTGTATTATGTTATCAAGAAGCACAACATTTCTCTTATTGACGAATGCTGAGCGTTTTCTCAAAGGGTTTTCATGCACATGGTGCAGTTGTTGAGAGTTTAAGTCCACATTTTGTGTCTTTTTTAAAACTCAAAATGAATAATACTGCGGTGATTACCATCATTCATTCAACATAACTTATAATACTCCGCTTTTGGGTTGGCTTCGGAGATTCATGTTTGTGGGCCAGCTGTGTCTGCGTAAACATTATCATAAAAGACGAATTGTAATGATATTCTTGAGAAACGGGTAATTTCGCTGGTTTGAAAGAAGACTTGTCACTATTGATATCCAATGTTCTTAGAAATAGTATATTGGGGTTGCAGAATACACCGACTGTATCTCTGCAGCGGGGTAAGATTCCCCCAACGATTATCCTGTAAATGACACTAAACAATCTGAGGGTGACACTCCGGTTATTCTGGAGCTTTGGGGAATGTGGTGTACCCCATCATTGCCATCATTCCCAGGTCCACTCTAGCTAAGAGTTGTAGCCCCTGATAGGGTCATATCTATGGGTAAAAAAGAACTAAACTGTGTTCTTACATAATCATTTTGCTTCAAAAATTGTGATAAACTTTACGCGTACACACACACACACACACACACACACACACACACACACATATATATATATATATATATATATATATATATTTAGGTGAATATATAACTATAAATCATACCTTTCCCAAGGGTATTTGAAATGCAATCAGCCTTTGATTTCAACTCATGTTACCATGTCCATTTCCTACTACGCTAGCCATTTACCTCACGGGCATAAGTGCGAGTGTGGAGTAATTTATGGAGCTCTTTGCTTCGATGTGGCACTATGAGACTCGAACTCACTCGTGAAGGTTTGCTAATCTAGTTTACTAAGCATTACACCACCCGAGGTGCTCATGAGCGTGAATATGTACGTGTGTATCAGCACTGTGTGTGTATGTATATGCGCGCGCGTGTGAGCGAAAGAGAGAGAGAGAGAGAGAGAGAGAGAGAGAGAGAGAGCACTCACCCTCAACTTTTTTTCTGCAAGCAAGTGTACCCATTTGTTAGCTTCTTCCGTTGCTACCTACTTCTTTATTCCAATTTTGCACTGCCTAATTTAGCTGTCGGAGGGTGTTAAACCTCGAATGAGGTGATTAAAAAAAAAGACAGTGAGAAAGTCAAATTTTAATAACGGTCATTTACAACCTTAACTGGACATTTATTATGTACGTCCGAATAGTTTAGGAATCTATCATCATATGATTTTATCTTTTCTTAATAAAATCATCGCGTCATTTCATCTTCCTGTTTCCTGGCCTTTTGTTATACACCCTCTGGTATTTAAATTATAACACAATAATTATATACTGGCGAAATTGTTCAAACAAAGCAATACAGAATCTACATTCTACGTCAGAGCTTGAATGCAGACATGGGTCACCTAATTAACCAAGAATTGATAGGTATTTTCATAAGCTTTGTCTGGCACAAAGCCATCATTTTATGAATAAAAATAACGACACAGTAGTAGGGCTCTGTTGTTGTGGCTCTAGTACCAAAGCACAGCTTGAAAGTTTTACGTACCTTGCTGAATAAAATAACATATCACAAAAAAAATTAGACACTGCCCAGTATGCTGGGTTCGTAGAATACACCGACTGCTTCTCTGCAGAGGGGTAATACTCTCTCAATGTGTGTCCTGTATATGCCACTAAACAATCTCCAGTAATGCTAGAGCTTTGGGAAATGCAAAGTACCCCTTCATTGCGATCATTTCCAGGCCCACTCAAACCGGGAGTGGTAGCACCTAAAAAGGTCCTATCATGGGTCAAATGGAGCTGCTTAACATTCAAACTGTATGTAAATAAATGACTTATGTTTAATTAGATTGTTAGAAATATGATTTGATTTCTTTGTTTTAATGGCATATCCACCTTTGTAGGTTATTTAACGCCAAAGCCATTCTCCTAGAAGAACAGTAGTGGTACTATTTAACCCATAGCTGGGAGGATAAAGGGGTTCATACCTTTCCCAAGGGTATTTGCCCGAAAGTGAACGTAATAGCGCGACTGGAGTACGAACTCGCTTACTACGATTCTGCTGTCCATCGCTTTAACCATAACACCGCGAGGACACCCCCTGTTTGAAATAGAATTGTTTGATAATTTGAATGCGTGTAAACAAATGATTGATGTTTAATTGTACTATAAGCGATATATAGCAATACTTGGAAACATATAACTTTGTTGACTTTAGCTAAATTGAATTGTTAGAAATAGAGCTGTTTGATCATTCAACTGTGTGTATCTACAAAATCTGTTTACAAATCATACATGTAATATTCAGGGATAGGACAAAATAATGGAAACACTTAGAATCTTGTTATCATAATATTGAAACTTCTATAAAACCATTAAACATTTGTTATATACTTATGATTTTTTTATTTATTATTAATTTTTCTAACTTTACAAGAATTGTTGTTTTTTTCACAGATATCATCAAACGAAATGAATCAAAATTTATTAGAATGGCAGATCTATCAGACTTTAAAAGAGGTCAAATTCTTGATGTTCGTATGGCAGGCGCTAGTGTAACAAAAGCCGGTGAATTATTTTGTGTAGCAAGGAATACTGTCTCAAAAGTAATGACAGCATTCAAAAAAGGAAAAACATCCTCACTGAAATAAAAACAGGATTTGGCTCTAAATAATTAACAATAGTTGATATACTATAAAACCAAACCAAATCAAACCAAACCAAACCAAAACCAGACAGTTTGATAATGTGTGTAAATGTACTCTTTCTTGTAATGTTTTACCGGTGGTACTCAAACACACGTACACTCACAGACACACACATACGCACATACACATACATACACACATATATATGTGCTTGAACACACGCACCTACGCAGTTTATGCTATTTTTAATTTTAAAATATGATTCATTAACTATTGTGGATACGGCAGGTATACATCCCACATTTTGAATTCACTCCTGTGTGTTATTATTGAATGTAGGTACGTGGTAATGGTAGCTGCATTCAGTTAATGTCTTTTTATTTTTATTTTCTCAAAAATGATAATAAGAGATTAAATACAAGGAAAATAAAAGGAAAAATAATGAAAAATTATGAGAAAATTGATGAGAAAAATAAGAAGAAAATTAGAAGAAAAATAAGGGATTAATAAGAAGAAGAAAAAAGAAAAATGTGAAAAATCATGAGAAAAATAAGAAGATAAATAAGAAAAAGAAAAATAATCTGAAAAATAATGAGAAAAATACGAAGAAAAATAAGAAGAAAAAAGAAGAAAAATAATGAGAAGAAAGGAAGAAAAATAAGAGATTATTATGAAGAAAAAAAAAGAAAAATTGGAAGAAAAATAAGAAGAAAAATAAGGGATTAATATGAAGAAAAAGAAGAAGAAAAAGAAGAGATAAGTAAGAAGAAAAATAAGAAGAAAAATAAGGAGAAAAATAAGAAGAAAAATAAGAGATGAATAAGAAGAAAAAAAGAAATTAAGAAGAAAAATAGGAAGAAAAATAAGAAAAAATAATGAGGAAAAAAAGAAGAAAAGTAAGAAGAAAAATAGGAAGAAAAATAAGAAAAATCCACCGACTACATCTCTGCAGAGGGTTAAGAGCCCACCTCCTTAGAGAGTGTCTTGTTTATGACACTAAGCAATCTGATGGTGAGGTTCCAGTGATGCTAGATCTTAGGGGAGTACCCTTTCATTGCCATTGCTCCCGGGTCCACTCTGTCCCTGAGTGGTAGTACCCGATAGGATCCAATCTATGAATCAAATAGAATTAAACTGAGTACTTATACTAAACTGAACAGCTTTAAATAGGACTACTTTGACATTTAGAGTGATAATTATGTTAAACTGAATTCTTGAAATAGAACTATTTTAGCATTAAACCTACGTACTAACTGCTAAACTGAATTGTTTAAAATTAAGCAAAAACTATATTTATACTAAACTTAATTGCTTTAATTGGGACTGTTTGAGTAAACTGAATAGTTTGAAATAGAAATGTTTTTGATAATTAAATTGTGTACTTATCCTAAACTAAATTGTTTGATATAAAACTGTTTATTTGTATAAAAATGAATTGGGCATTAAATAACCTACGAAGATTGAGATGCCATAAAGCTGAAACAAACAAACAATCATTTTTAACAATTAAATAATTTCATCAGAAAGATTATCGATAAAACATTTGTTTATTGACGAAATTAGAACGAAATTGCTAATTATTTGTTGCAATTTGATTTTTTTAGACTTAATATCAATTATTTTATTTCTTAATAGCTGCAAAGTTGGCCGATATAACTGTTGTTAGATATTTGATTATGAAGTTTTAAAAAAATGTAGATGTAGATAACATTTATTTTCACGTAAACATTTTAGGTAATTTGCATATGCACGCCCACAGACATGCACATACATATGTACTCACACAAACAAGGGAACGACAACCGACTTTACACATGCATACATGTATGCTTATATTCACATACACACTCACACACACAAAGAAATGAAAATAAACTCTACCCATAGTGTATGCATACACACACATATACACACGCACACACGCAAAGAAATGAAAATAAATTTTAGACACACACACACACACACACACACAGTAACGAATACCAACTTTACACATACGTGTACGCCCCCCACACACGCATACATACATACATACATACACACACACACATACATATATATATATATATAAATATTGATGATGAATTATTTTTAGAAAAATAACTAAAAATTGCTTAATGCTTTTTTAGTGGAGTTGATACGTGTGTATGACTGTATATATATATATATATATATATATATATATATATGTGTGTGTGTGTACGTGTGTGTGAGACCAATTACTTTTTTTCTGCTTATGTCATTAAATTTAATAGGATAAACACACACACAGACGCGCCCGCGCACATATATATTTAGTTTAAAGCAGGTACTTTCTTCCCCGACAAAAATACCGAAATTTCAAAGGTTACCATTTGAATCAGTACGCTAATTAAATATTAAAATACGGGATGGGCCAAGTAGTCGAAACACTTTCAATATGCCATAAATGAAAGACGACCTAATACGACGTTACGTGGTATGATCCTAATCAATATTCATTTCGCTTTCTGACTTAATGAGAATGTTGATATGGCTGCTTATGATCTGATACTAAAAATTAAAAGGCAAACCGAACTTAAGGTACCAGCAGCCAACTATAGTTACACGGAGACTACCAGCTTCTTGAAAGGGGCTAGGTCCTTCGTATTCAATGTCAAAAATGAACTGATGGCTTCTGGCGTCTCATACATAGCAAAAATTATATATGATGAGCAGACAGACGTCGTAAGGACGGTTGAAATCTCTGGTGCTAAGCTGTTGAGCCCTTTTTGGCCTTACTCCGAATAAAAATACGTATGTAAATGAAAGACGTCAATTTTGAATATCATGCAAAAATATTCATCCACAAAAAAAAAAAAAAAAACGCCCACTAAAATAATTGTTTCGAACATTTCGTATATCTTAAGTGAGCGAGAAATTTTTTGCTTTGTCCTGCAAATAAAGACATTTTCGCAGTATAGAGTGCCAATAGATCCCTCTATCGATATGTATTTACCCAACCCCTCCTTCATGCTCAAAGATTCGACTCAAAGTCAATTATTAAGCAGAGTACCGCAGGTACAAATTCTGAGTTTTCATCTTCCTTAACTATTGTCCTACCAAATTTAAAGAGTCAGTCTGTCCTACTGTTTACCCACTATTGGAGGGAAAAAAGATAGGTTCATTTATACTGAGTGCGATAGATAGACCGCCCTCATTTTAAACTGTCATCTGTATGGTGCAGGTGCGCTTAGGCAAGTGGCAATAGTATCTCCATCTACCTGATGTCTTAGCATGGTTACTATTCCATCTACGAAGTGCGGCAGAAATACCTCCAACATTTTAAACTATAACCTGTCTGAGGCAAGTGAGCTGAGGCTAGTGGCCATGGTAACTCCATTTACCTTATTTCTTATCGTTTTATTTAATATATGAAACCTTACCGTCATCGAATAAACCAGTGCACACCACGTGTTTACAATTAAAACATTTTTAACGTCTAGAGAATCTCTAATTCTACGGAATGTCAGATACGAATAGTAAATCGATGCTGCTATGGTTGAATTCCAGAAACACAGATTGATAAAAATAAAGCAACCTAGAAAACCTCGAAGCGCTCGAACTTCAGAAAATGTTACCAAGATTGTTTTGTCACCCTCTAAAAGAAATTGTCAGTAGAAGCCATGATTGTTACAGATTGTATCTGGAAAAAGAAAAGATGGAAGGACGTGACCCAGATGGAGCTATCATTACCATTTGCCTGACTTTACTTGCACCACACAGGGAACTGTTTAAAATGTGAGAGGTGTTTCTTCTGCACTATATATATATATATATATATATAGCCGCCAAAAGTTTCATGACAGACCTCTGTTCAAATTGGGACTATTTATTTTGAATAGCCTCAAAACAAATATTTTTGTGAGATTAGAATAATTTTTGCCATAAACCAATTCAAAACAAGTTTATATTTATGAAAACAATTATGAAAAAAAATTGTATTTCTTATTTTCGTTGTTGCTTTTTTCATTAAAATTGAGCGTATAGAGGAAAGGTTAGACGGAATTGCTCAAGAATGCTACGAAACAATACTGAACAAATCCTGGAAGCAACATACAAAAAGCAGCAGCTGTACGGCCACCTACTTCCTATCTCTAAAACCATCCAAATAAGACGAACAAGACATGCGAGACACTGTTGGAGAAGTAAAGACGAACTCCAAAGTGACGTTCTCCAACGGACCGCTTCAAACAGGCGTGTCAATGTTGGCCAACTGACAAGAACCTATCAATAACAGCTCCGTACGGACACAGGATGTAGTCTCTCTCTCTCTATATATATATATAACATAGGAGTACTAAAGCGACCTTAGACCTCTGTTGTGACTTCGACGTGGTAACAAGTTGACAAATGCGAAAGTCTCTTAAACATACACCAAAGGTTTTATTTACTACTAGGAAGCAAGTAGCCGCCAAGAGAAAGAAAGGGGAGTATGGAAACATGAGACGACAGTCAACTAAACAATTACAAGCAACATATCCTACTGAGAAAAAGAGGAGCAGACGCAGACCTTTAATTTTTTCCTGGTTCTTACATGCTTGTCCACTGGGTCTAACACCTCCTTTAGGCTGCCCCAGAATTTGGAGCTTTTAAACTTTTTTCTCATTACATCTTCATAGCTTATTTCCGACCGATGTCTTCACCTTATCGCGTTCTGCCATCGACCCTAAAAAAAGGACACAAGTTGTCCCCTCACTTCCACCTAACGAGTCGGGAGCAGAACCATATCTGTTTTCTGTGCACATGCGCAAACGATCCTCAGGCCTCTAGTCCTCTCAAGTTATTTTGAATTACCACGAATGCCTCGGTCTTGTTATTCAGTGACTACTGTATGCTTTATTTATTTATTTATTTATCTATCTATTCTTCCAATTTTCTCTGAGCCATTCGTTTACGTTACATATATACACCCCTGGACAAAAATATAAGATCACCCTCAAAAATAAAAAAAAATATATTGTTGATAAGTTTTAAATTATGAAAATCAGATATATGAAAAATAAGGCATAAAGACAAATTTGAAATATGAAGAAATTTCAATTCATTTTTGTATGTATATTTACTTTTATGCTTAATTTTAAAATATTGATTTGACATAAATATAAGACCAGTGAGCAGAACTGTAGAATATAAAGGCAAATTCTTATTTAATATTATGTAGAGCTGCGGTTAGCCTTAATAACCTCAAAAATTCGACTAGGCATACTATCAACTTTTTTCTGAAGTTGAAACGAAAATATTTTTCCTGAGTATCTAAGGTTGCATTTTTGAGTTCAGAAATTGCTGAGTACTGTCGACCTCACTCAAACTTTCGCAACAATCAATACCCACGGATTTTTTTAAAGAACTGCGGTCCGGAGAGCATGCTGGTTAGTCGAGAAGCCTTATTTTTAGTCAAGCAAGTAATTCTTTGTTATTGATGCATTGTGGATAGCAGTTTTTTTTTGCTGAAAAATCCATTCTTCTCCACATTGACGACGTCCTTCTTGTGTAAGAGATAAATCATTTAGCATCTTCACATAATCTGCTGCTTTTTGTCGACCACTGACAAATTATAGTTTAAGTTTTCCTGAAGATGGGAACCCCCCACCCAGATCCTAAGAGGTCCTCCTCCACTATGCCGTGTTGAGTAATTCTCTTTCGGAAATTCTTTTTCGTGCCAATAATTCTGAAAGCCATCTGGACTGTTTAAATTTAAGAAAAAAATTTCCGAGAAAACAACTTTTCACCATTCTTTAGCACTCATGGTTTGATGTTAAGCATATTCCAGTCGTTTCTCTTTGTGCTTCCTTGTTAACCTTGGACAATGGATAATTTTCTTGTGCATATTTTTTTCGTTATTTAAATGCCTTCTACTTGATCTATTATTGTAAGCAGCGTCCATGAGAGATTTTAATATTTTTGATGAGAACAAAGTTTTTACTTCAATTCTTCTTTAGAATTGAGGTGATAATTTTTCTGGTCTGCCAGTCGGTTTTATTGTTCCATACTTATTTGGACTTGACAAGTAATTGCAGATTACGGTTTTACTGCGTCCTAAGGCCTTCGAAATTTCTCTCTGAGATTTTCCGACTCTTTCCAGAGCTTCAATCTCGCCTTTTCAAATTCAGATGATTTAGCTCCTTTAGTATTTTAAGTATTACAGTTTTAATATTTGACGGAGACTATATATGATAAAATTTTCAATTAATTGAAGTCCTTCTTTCTTTAGTTTTTATTGGTGGTCTTATATTTATATTCAGAGCACCCCTTCATTGCCATTGCTCCCAGGTTCACTCTGACACGGAATGGTAGCACTTGATAAGGCATGGGTTAAATAGAACTAAACTGCTTACTTACGCTGAACTGAATTGTTTGAATAAGAACTTTTTGAAAAAACTGAATGGCTTGAAATAGAAACGTTTTTGACAATTAAACTGTGTACTTACAATTAAACTGCGTGGTTATGCTAAACTTAATTGTTTTAAATGGAACTTTTTTTTACACTGAAACTGTACTTACACAAAACTGAATTGTTTAATATATAACTGTTTTGACGTTTAACTGTGTGTCAACAAAATCTAAATTATACAAAACTGAATTATTTGAATTAGAACTGTTTGACTAAACTGAATAGCTTGAAATAGAAAAGTTTTTGACAATTAAACTGTGTACTTATACTGTGTACTCAATAGAATTGTTTGAAATAGAGCCGATTATTTGTCTAAAATGGATTTGACATCAAATAACCTAAAAAGGTTGATAAAACCCAAACAACCAACCAACCATATTTATGTTGTGACGAGGCAATATGATACCCTCATACATTTGGTGGGTTATAGGAAAAGGAGGTGCGACACGCTGACTATAGTAGTAACCAAGAATAGTGGAAGTGGAAAGGCCGTTTCTCTTCAACCCTCCCAATTAGCACTAGGCGACATGGTCATGAGAGAACCCTACTCTCTATTAGCCAAGTATGCGTCAGCGGAGAGAGGCTGGCCTGCGACCATGATTGGTATGGAAGAATAAACCGCCAAAAAGCAACACGTGGTAATTTTTCGAACTATGGAAACTAACTCGTTGCCGTTTATTCGTCGGGGAGTGAAGACATGTAATTTGGGATACGGAAGAAACCCAAATTCCAAATTCATGCCGTGCAGAGAACACTGAGAGAACAGAAAAAGCTTCTCCTTTGAATGAACTCCCACTCCGAGGTATCGTGAACCTCGTTAAACGAATACCCAAAGAAAAGAGTTGTCCATAAGGAAAGAAAAAATAATTAATTTTGGTCTTATCTGAAATAAGACGTGCATCTCTCTATCAACGTGTTATGGCAGCCAAGTAACGAAAGGAAAAAGAGGAAAGAAAATATTCTACAAAATCCCAAGTAAGTGAACATACAATTAAAGAATATTCAAATTTATCTTGCTGTATTCATGCTGACGAGAATAAAAGACAAATTACGGACGAAAAGAATAGCTCTGATTTGATAGAGGAAAAAAAAAAACGAGGGAATATTCCCCGAATGATAAACTTGAGATTTGGAGTACGGGCTCTGCAATTAAATACCTAAGTCTGAAGAAAAACGGACCCTATCTACCGCCGACGAACTGTATTTTCAACTTCCGCTATTTAGAAGAAAGACTTTCTCGCTCCTTGCTTGTTTTTTCTTTGTTTCTTTCTTTTATTCAATAAAATAATATTGTTATTAATCTTGTTGACCCAAGTACGGCAATTCAGAGTCCTTTTTTTTGTTGTGGAAGTATTATAATTGTCGAATACATAGTATTTGAGGGGGAGAGCTAGCCAGTTAGCTGTGCTGACTTTCAATAATTCACCTATAACCCACCTAGTGGCCTTAAAATGTGGTTCAGCGAGGGAGTTGGTGATATATGTAATATCAAATAGTGTTGGCAAACCACAGCCCACGTGTAGGCCCTGCTTTAACAGGTGGACTTGGCGGGAACGAACGGCATCCTGCAAACCTGCGGGGCACGTGGCGGTGTAACAATGTCGAAAATAAATTTTAGAATTTAGCATCAATGCTAATATACCTGTAAAATGAATTGAAATTTCCTTTTATTTCTAATTTAAATGTCTCTTAACCTTTTCTTTCATATATCTAATTTTCATAATTTAAAATTGTAAACAATATCTTTTTCATCATTTTTGAGGGTGGTCTTATATTTTTGTCCAGGAGTGTATATGCGATGAATTTTCTCATCTAAACATGTTTGATTAAATAGGATTGATACTGCTTGTCTGTCAACTCTTTCGTTGATTCATTCAAGTCTTTGTATGAATCGTTTGACTTTCGGAAGAATTAAATTATGAAAGACTACGTATGTTTCCCAAGCACATTCAGACCAAATTGAAACCATCTTCATTGGAGTGAATAATGAAATGACAAATACAATAATTGAATTATATGTGAAATGGTCTACTTGTTTCAGTGGCTTGTAAATTTTACAAATACTAATTCATACATAATAAAATGGTTTTAAGTAAATATTTCGATTTAATTATTGTAATTCGTTTACATATTGTTATATGCTTTCAAGTAATCAATAATGATAAAAATCAATTAGTAAACAATTCTAAATCCAAATGAATATTCTTAATAAAGATTATCTACACTCTATGTTCAATCCCAGGTCGAGTCACCTCAAAGACTCAAAAGATGGCGCTTGATGTCGCCTTGCTAAACACTCAGCACTATAAGGAGAGGATCAAGAGTAAAGTGGAGCAATCCTGGGAATGGAGTAGTGCCATCCCCTATACCTCAGTGTAGTAGCTATTGAAAAGGGAGCCTTCGACTAAGGTCCTCAACTTTACTTTATATGGCATCAAGTATTCCTATAATCAGACTCATTAGCGACATACTCCTGTGGACCCATTCACATTGACGAGCCAAGGTAGGACGACTAGCTAGAACCTATCTACAGCAGCTCTGTGCCAATACAGGATGTAGCCTTGAAGACTACGATGAACGATAGAGACGGGTGGTGAGTGAGGGCCAGGGAGATCCGTGCTAGCAGTGTGACATGTCGATGATGAAGTATTCCTATAAAATACAAATAACTTCTTGACTGATATATTTTGCATACTGATGGAACCCAATAATGTAGTACCACTCTAGTGAAGAGTGAACCTGGGAGTAATGCCAATGAAGAGGTGGTTCTATCCTCCTCAGATCTACAAAACTGATGCTTTACTACTGGATGCAGCTTGATTTAATTCTTAGTACGACTGTACCATATTCACAATTAACGGTATGTGCGAAACGGACATATAATGTTCATAACGATAGAACATATAAAGAACATAGGAATCTCGGAATTCGAAAACACGTAACGACTTCTTGTTCATGTACGAAACCTTTTTATTAACTTTGAGTTAAAGGTTTCGACATAAGGAGGAGAGACACAATCTTCTATCCTGTCTTATTCATTTGGCCCCCATCTCGAGCGGCCTTCATAGGGCGCAAGTTCGCCTCGCGTCTGCGAGCTCCAAAAGTCGATCCTTCTCGTTTGGCGTCTAATTCTCAACTCTTTCTTTCTTCAAATTCTCGCACAAACCTCCGCGCGCTTCCGGTGCGTGACGTCACTCGCACTCCGTCACCCGTTTTGTCTCGGAGTATTGTGACATCTGAGTGACACCTTCGTCCGCCCGTGCGGGCCCGCGTTAACATCTGCCTTAATGTTGCACCCAACTAACCCATGTGCTGAGCCGAAAGGTTCTCATCCAAACTAAACTCAAAGGCATGAACCGAAATCCCTCGGCTATTATATAACACGACTCTTTACAATAAGGGCTCTTACGACACGGTAGGTTTGTAGGAAGGATAAGTGGAGGAGAATGTACGAAAGAAAATAATTTTACTTGAAGTAAGAGAAAGCATTGACAGTAAATGAGTCATTCAGTATATATATATATATAGTGCAATTAAATGGAGACTCAAACTCGGTTAAGCCGTCATAATATGCACTTATACTGTAGATATTTGTAAATACATTGGTAAAAAATACCTTGAATTAAAAAAGAATCACATCCCTATTAAAATAATCTTCACTGTAAAGGCGAGAAGCAGAGAAGACCCTAGCCATTAGTCTCCTGCGAAGGAACATGATGTCTGAAACGCATGCAGAGCACTAATATATGAAATAAAAACCTGAAAAATCAAATTAAAATTCATTTTAGACTTATTCATTGTAATGTATATATATATATATATATATATATGTGTGTGTGTGTGTGTGTGTGTGTGTGTGTGTGCGTATTTGGAGTTTTACGTTTTTATGTCAGCTGTTTGTGCTCTGCATGTGTTTTAGACTTCATCATTCTCATCAGAAGACAAAAATCGATAATGTTTATATATATATGTATATATATATATATAAAGAATGAGAGAGAGGGGGGAGAGGGAGATTGTTAGATAAACGTTATAAGTTTTTGTAATGCCAGAATTTATTAAGCTAATATTTCAAAACATTCAGACTACTGGTTCCTAATAGAGTCATATGGCAATTTCCGATCAAACGGAAGAACGTGACTGAAATCCTATATATTCGAAGATAAGTTTTCGTAGTTTTTCATTTCTCTTTTTTTTCTGGATTTATTAATCCCCAACCACCTCCCATGTATTTACCCTCCTTTTACTGTAGTAACAAACTAATTATTTATGCTAGTATAAGAGACATTTTAATCATTAAACCGGGGATTTCCTAAATTTTTATAATTTGTTTTTCCAAAATGGATTTGGAGCGAAATTAAACTCCATCTGCCATCTAACATTCTTCTTTCAATCTGTGTTTCCCTCTTTTTTTTTCTTCTTTGTTATTCCTTTCTCACTATATATCAATCAATATATCTATCTATCTAACTATATATACGTATATATATACACACACACACACACACACACATAAATATCATCATCATCATCATCATCATCTCGTGCCGCTAGCATGGATATCCCTGACCCTCTTTCGCCACTTTTCCCTATCGTTCATCACCTCTGGCAGGTATTCAGGGCTATATCCCGTATCTTCACATAGCTGCTGCATGTATGTTTGAGCTGGTCGTCCTGCTTTTGCTCTGCCATATGTGGGGGTCCATAGGAGTACATCACTTATGAGCTCGTCCCTACTTCTCCAGCAGTGTCCTGCGTGTCTACCCCTGTGGGTTTGAGCTCTCTAGCGAGGGAAGTAATGATTGCCACTAGCGTAATGCAAGGCTCTTCAAATGAATTGAGCTCTCGGTAGCCGTTAAGCGGATATAAGTAAACAAAAACAAATGTGATACATAAGCGTTTAAATTTCCTTCGTGGCTGGGTGGTAGAATCTTGGATTGGCGTTTCAGTCAGCCAGGTTTCGATCACAGCTTCGGGTATCTAGCCTGTCTAGCCACACTGAAGAGTTCTGATAGAACGAAACAGATCTGTCTGTGGATGACAATGTATATATAAAAATGCAGGTTTTATTTCAGAGTATCTGGTCCGAGCCGTTTCCTTTATATATATAAAAAAAGACTCAGACCAGTTACACTGTATAAAATCTGCATTTTGTACAGTCACCAGTTATATTTTTGTAGTTATCTCTGGCTTGTACTATGTACAACAAATTCATATACTTTGGCAGCAATATCTCATCTGTAAGTGATGTCAATATACATATTGGAAACTCGTAGACTGCTATTTACTGGTTATCGGTCATATGGAAATCTGTTCTCTCTGTTAAAATGAAATGGGATTACTTCCAATCTGTGACAATGTCAGTACTACCGTATGGTTTCACTACCTGAACTCAAACAAAACCTTTATATATATATATATATACGTGGTGCATTCAATACGTTTCCAGACTTTTTTTGTACAGGCATTTACAATTGATGTAGACTCTTCAAAATTCAGTATGTTATTGCTATACATCTTATGAGATGATTGACCAATTTTTATGATTTCAGGTTTAAATGAACAACTACAGCAGCAATTGGAACACCCCCTACTAAAGCCTGATTGTCACTGCTGGTGAATTTCAAAAATGCAATCTGGACATGAAGATATTTTAGAAAAACGATATGCAATAAAATTCTGTTTTAAACTTGGAAAAAATGCCTCAGAAACGTATGGAACGCTTCAGACTGCTTCTGGAACATTTTGCATGAATTAAGTATCAGTTTTTGAGTGGCATAAGAGATTCAAGGAAGGCAGGGAGCCTGTGAGGGATGATGTGAGGTGTGGGAGGCGTAAGGAAGTAAGAACACCTGAGTTGATTGGCCAAATAAGGAATTTTATGGATAAGGACCGCCATGTGTCTATAGAGACAATAAGTGCACAGTTTGATGTCAGTGTGGGAACTGTACACACAATTATTCGCGAGGAACTGAAGAAGCGGAAGATTTGCGCGAAGTTTGTCCCAAAGGTGCTCAGAGAAGATCAGAAAGGAAGACGTTGTCATGATTGCAGGGTGATGGTCGAGCTGACCAATTCAGATCCTGCAGTTCTTGATGCTCTGGTGACCTGCGATGAAAGTTGGATCTACTGCTATGACCCAGAGACCAAGAGACAGATTTTCCACTAGGAAGCGTGCTGGCTCTCCCAGACCCGAGAAGGCCAGACAGAGCAAATCCACCCACAAACCTGTGATGATCCCTTTTTTTAACAGCACTGGCATGATCTACATGCACTGGGTTCCCACTGGACAGACAGTCAATAAGTAATACTATGTTGAGGTTTTAAGGGAGTTCAGGAAGAGATTCGGTCGGAAGAGGCCAGCACTCTTCAAGTCGGGTCAATGGCATTTCCACCAAGACAATGCATCAGTCCACAACTCCATCCTTGTCAAAGATTATTTGACCTAGATGGGCATCAAGACAGTTTCTCACCCTTCCTATAGTCCAGACCTTGCTCCCTGTGACTTTTGGTGATTCCCTAATCTCAAGGAAAACTTTAGAGGCTGTCGTTATGAGACAAATGAGGAGATGAAAGAGGCTGTGACGCAGGTCATTGACACGCCCACACAAAAGGATTTCCATGGGGCTTTCCAGAAGTTGTTGGAACGGTAGAAGTGCATTGCAGCCGGAGGAGAGTACTTCGAAGTGGACTAGAGTTTCATGTGTGTACTATCAATAAAAGCGCCCATACGAAAAAAGTCTGGAAACTTATTGTGTGCTTCTTGTATATATATATATATATATATATGTAGTCGCTTACTACGATTCCGCAGTCCGTCGCTTTAACCATTACACCACGAGGGCACCTCCAGGCATTTTGATTCATTTTGATCGATTGGTACATGCATAAATATGCACTGATGCTCATCTCTCTCTCTCTCTCTCTCTGTTTCTGTAGATACATATATGTATATACATATATGTCAATATATATATATATATATACATGTATATATACATACAGACACACACACACACACACACATATATATATATATGATGGGAAAGTTAATAATTGATGATATATAAATTGATTGAGATATACGTGCCTCAGATAGATTGAGATATATGTGCCTCGTGATAATCTCTTTGCTTTGTCAATGCACTTAATTCGGTGGGAATTGCAAATCCTCTAGCTGTAAATTATACAGTAAAAGTTTCATAAAATGCAGCTAACAACTACGAGTTACACAACAGACATTTTTGATTGTTTGGTTTAATGGCATATCAACCTTCTTGGGTTAATCAATTCCAGAAGTATGTTTCTAGAAAGACGGTAGTAATACTATTTAACCCATACGTAGTTGGGAGGATAAGGAGATTGACACTTTTCTCAAGGGTATTTATCAGAAAGTTAACGTAATGGCGTCGCTGGAATTCGAACTCACTTACTACGATTTCCCAGTTCAGTGATCTAACTATTACACCACGAGGACAACCCCTAACATTCTGATACTCTTTGAGAGATTGGTTTATACATACATATGCACTGATACACATCTCTCTCTCTCTCTCTCTCTCTCTCTCTCTCTTTCTTTGTATATATATATGTGTGTGTATGTGTGTGTGTGTATGTGTGCGGATATTTATATGTTTAGGTATACGTATACATTTGTATAAAAACCTATAAATATGTAAATTGATACAGATATGAAGAGATATTAACAAACCTAAGATGCATAGATAGTAATGGATAGAGCAAAATAGATAAGATATATATATATATATATATATATATATATATATATATATATATATATATATATATATATATATATATATATATATATATATTGTTTATAGTTATAAATTCAATGTGCGAGCCTGAAATAGATGTAAAGAGGCTGCCAACTGTGTTCTTTAATTAGAAAAACACGTGGCTTAAAGCATCTTCGCAGCGAACTGAGTAACCCTAACCCTAACCCTCACTTCCCGCTAAAAAAAAAAAAAGTCAGTCACAAGGTCTTTTCCCTATCACTCCATTTCGTTTTTACTTATATCCTGTATCTATCAACTTGATATAACATCTTTTACACTTATCTCTGGTCTCCTATATCATTTTTTAACAGATTTTTCTCCATTTTTTTCTTCTGATTAAAAAAGGATATTTTTTTTTAAAAGATGTTGGCGACGTTTGGCGGTAGAGTCTCTCTAAAAGCAAGAGAAACTAATTAAACAAACATTTACATATATCTACTGATAAACATTTTTCTTTTCTTTTCTATTTTTTTTTACTTATTTACTTAAAAATAAGGGGGGGGGCAAGTTGCCAACTCTATTTACACCCGTGATAGCGCTTAAACAATATCTTGTATACAATATTGCCCATCATGCAAAACAAATATGACATGCCGAGCATTTCTCTAGAACTGTTTGATTTGGAGGTGCCCGTGGTGTAATGGTTATCGTCGTAGGAAATGGACAAGGTTACACGAGTTCAAATACTGGACGAGACGGATTGCATTTCACATAGCGCTAATACCCTTGGGAAAGGTATGAATCCAATTATTTTCCCTTCAGCTATGGGTAAATAGTAGGGCAGACTAGGTTCTTCAGCTTTGGTGAGGCAACTAGTCTAGGAGAAGGAAAACTCTGAATTCATACCAGTTAAACTTCGCTTAAAAATTGACCTTATGTCATCTCCTGCCCGAGCGGAGGAGTTGGTAAATACGGTTTGATTTGTTTGTTTTTAATGGCATATCAACCTTTGTGTGTTATTTAATGCCAAAGCCATCCTTATAGAAAAACAGTAGTGATAGTACTTAACTCATAGATGAGGGATTAAAATTAAAGAGACTTCCATGTTTAAGAAGAGATTTTTAGTTGTTGGTTGTGCAGAACCATTATATATCACTGTTTGTAAAGAAGTAAGCCAAGAGCATTATTTGATTTTGGTTTCTTTGTATAAAAGCATATCAGACTTCATTGGTTATTTAATGCCTAATCAATTCTTGTAGAAGAACAGTGGTGGTCATATTGAACCCATTGGTGAGAAGTGGATAAGTGGGTTCATATCTTGGGAATGGTATGAAACCCCTCATCCACCTCTCAGCTATGGGTTATCTACTCCCAAATCCGAAAAATAACGCTAAAGCGACACTGGAGTTTGGACTTGTTTACAAAAATATCACTGTCCATCACGTTATATACTACACCTCTACGGCTTGTTTGTTTTACTTTTTGTTGTAGCCTCAGAAAGGGTCACTAATGAAAACGCAAACACGGATATCAGATAACAGATTATATTACACAAGAAAGATAGAGTTACATAGAAAAGGTGAGATATCTTGTACTGTTCGGATAACACCGATATTGATCTGCGGTATTTGTTGCTCGCCCCACCTAACGGGCAAGTGAGGCACAAGGCCTTTTTAGGTGGGTTCGAGCGCAGGGCCGGAGCCTACACGCGCCCGGCATTCCAAAAAATGCCCACGACCCCGTCGGCATTTCTCTTTTTAAGGGTGCCTTAGGCGCCAGTCGATAAGCCCAACCCCCTGAAGGAGGCAAAAGCCTGGGGGGAAGGCCCCCTGAGGCCGAAGGAAATCTCCAGGTACCGAGACACACTCGGCCAGATCCGTGCCGCCGATAACACGGCCGGCCGAAGCGCTACCCGGAACCTGGAGAGGTGCAGACCAATATTGATCTGCCCTCTGGCAGCGAAATCTCTAGCACTGATAACGGTGAGAAGAGTCCATTATGGTAAGATGGGTAAGGCTCCCACAACACTTTTTTTAATGGCATATCAATCTCCGTGCGTTATTTAATGCCAAAGCTATTCCTGCCGAAAAAGAGTAGTGATACTATCTGAACCATAGCTGGTGGTGGGGTTGATATAGATATTCATACTTATGCCGAGGGTATCATCCAAAAGTGAACGCAATAATGCGACTGGAATTCGAATTGGCGAACAGTAATGTCACGTGACTTAGATACCGCAGGTATTTCGATCATCCCCCCACCCGCAACGGCTGGAGAAGTGAAGTGAACTCGTAAGAGCTGGTCTACGGTAGACTCTTACTCACGAACAAGCCAGTGTTTGGCCAATCATCAAAACTTGGAATGTCCTCGTGGTGTAATGTTTAAAGCGCTGGACAGCGGAATCGTTGTAAGCGAGTTCGAACTCCAGTCGCGCTATTACGTTCACTTTCTTATAAATATACTTGGGAAAGGTATGAACCCCCTTATCCTCCCAGATAAATAACATTACAACTATTCTTCTAGAAGGATGGCTTTCGCTTTAAATAACCCACGAAGGTTGATATGTCAAGAAACCAAACTAATAACCAAAACATACGTTCATCAGCTGTGCTGACACTGGGTTCTTTTAGAAGACTTTCCGAGAGTGATGGCTGATAGGGATGAATGGTGAGATAAATTCAAAGGAATCAGTGCTATCAGCACGACTTGACATGATGATATCAATACTGGTATTTAAAAAAACTATCCTTAATTCAGTTGATGTTTATTTTGTTTGAGATCGTACAACTAAAGTCAGTTTGGGCTATGGCTCCTAAGATTTCTATGCTAACTAATGGGACATCATAGCATAGTTTTAGCATTGAAAGAGTAACTTTTCTCGAGAAGTGGGCCACTTGAGACGTGGCTCATCATCGTTTGGGCCATACAACTAAAAAATAATCAGAGCTAATTTTACGTTAAAGGTGCTTCAACCATTTTCACTACAAAAGATTATATATATAACAAACTGCCTAAAAAATTGGGAAAAAGTCGATTTCGTTTTCTCATTTGTAAAAAGAAGTTTTCAATTTAAAAATGTATAAGTCTTACATTTTTTTCTTATAAATAAATGCGATAAAAATTTAATTAAAGACCAAAGTATTTTATAAATGAATCAATCGATGGAAAAAGCTTGTGAATAAGAGGATAAAAAACGGAGAATAAAAGTTGCTTGTGTTGCTTTACTTCATTCCGGGAAAAATCAAACTTTGCCAGGATAAAAGTTTCATCTACCCTTTCTCAACAGAAAGGAAGAAAAACTGTTTGATTTCCTCTTTCTTCAGTTACTTATGATACAGGCTTATTATAATAGTCGTATTTTAGTACAGAGTTCTCTATCATAAGAAATCAATGAATATATTTTGTTCTACAACATATTCTGATTGCTGTCATTTACATATTACATACATGTTTTGGGGAGGTGCTCGTGGTGTAATGGTTATCGTCGTAAGAAATGGACTCGGTGACACGAGTTCAAATCCTGGACGAGACTGATTGCATTTCACATAGCACTAATACACTTGGGAAAGGTATGAATCTAATTATTCTCCCTCCAGCTATGGGTAAATAGTAGGGCAGACTGGTTCTTCAGCTTTGGTGAGGCAACTAGTCTAGGAGAAGGAAAACTCTGAATTCAAACCTGTTAAACTCCGCTTAAAAATTGATCTTGTGTCGTATCCTTCCCGAGCGGAGGGGTTGGTAAATATGGTCATTTACATATTTGGAAAGATTCCTGGCTTTTTTTTTGTTCGTGTGTGTGTTTCTCTCTCTCTCTCTCTCTCTCTCTCTCTCTCTCTCTCTCTCTCTGTTGGTTTGGTTTGGTTTTATGGCATATGAACCATTATAGTTTATCAAATACCAAATCCTCTTTTTACAAATATATTGGATATATATGATTTGGTTTGGTTTGATGGAAAATAAACCACTGTAGGTCATTTTGTGCCAAGTTTTTTATATACATATATATATTAAATATATATAATTTGGTTTGGCTTGGTTTTATGGCAAATCAACTACTGTAGGTCATTTAATACCAAATTATTTTAATACACATTTATTAAATATATATGATTTGGTTTTGTTTTTTTAACGTGGAGCTGTTCTGACATGTAGCTTTGTGTGAACAAAATCTGTACTTTTACTAAACTGAATTAGCTGAAGTAGAATTGCTTGACTAAACTGAATAGCTCGAAATAAGAATTTTTTTATTGTTAGGCTGTACTTGCATTTAAAACTGCGTGCTTTTGCTGGACTGAATTGTTTTAAATTGAACTATTTTTGACACTGAAACTGTACTTACACTAAACTGAATTGTTATATATAACTGAATAGTTTGAAATAGAAATGTTTTTGACAATTAAACTGTGTACTCATGCTAAACCAAATTGTTTTAAATAGAACTGATTATTTACATAAAAATGGATTTGACGTTAAATAACCTAAAAAGGTTGATATGCCATAAAACCAAACCAAACCATGGCATTATGGCATATCAACCATTGTAGGTCATCTAATTCAAAATCCTTTTTATACGTATATTAAATATATGATTTTCAAATACATCTTTCGATAAGATTTTAAATAAGCCTGAGTTCATTTTTTTGCACACAGTTAAATGGTTTCACTTAATTTCAAACAATTCATTTGAGCTTAAGTACAGTTTTGTTTAAAAACAGTTAAATGTAAAAACAGTTCTCTTTCAAACAATTCAATTTAACATAAGTAAACAGTTTTTTGTTAACACAAAGTTAAGCGCTCAAACAGTTCTATTTCAAACAATTCAGTATGGCTAAGTACAGTTATTTTGTTTACACACAGTTCTTCCTCAGTTTCTTCGTGTTCCTCCCCGGGCATTTCTATTTCTTCCAGCTTGAATCTGGGTTTCTCTGCTGAATGTTTTGCAAGATTATACGTCCGTCTCAACCGATTGTATAATTATATCCTCACCATTTTTACTCTGAAATCTTAGCCTGGATAGTGCGTCCACATGTGGAATGGTGTTTCCCTTAGCATATATAATGTCAAAATCAAATGCCACGATTTTGATAGCCAACCTTAAAATTGTTGACGATGTTACTCTGGGTAACTCCATCCCCGGACTGAATAAGAATTCCAGGGGCTTGTGGTCTGATTTTAAGAGGAATATTTGCCCAACAAAAAATTCTGTGCTCTTTCCAAACTCCAAACTAAGGCTAATGGTTCCTTTTCAGGGTTAGAATAATTGCATTTTACCGACTAGAGCTTTCTGGACAGATACATGATTTGATGGCCCTCTTGATATACAACAGTGGCTGTGGCATGTTCACTTGTGTCAGTTGTTAAGGTAACCTCTTTTTTAGGATCGAAAATTTTTATTACCGGTTTTCTTGTCAAGGCCTTCTTTAATGCCTATTTTAATCTCCGTAGGACTTGTTCTGTTTTACTCTTTAATTTCTCTCTGGAGCGGGCTCCCAGGCATATATCGTCTTGATATATTATTATGTTGTCCACTAGCTTGCTTTATAACCCTTTATAATCTTATTTCTTGTTCTTCCGACTCCATAGAATTAACTAATTTCCATGTGTCAACTTTTAATGCATCTATACCTAGCAGTCGATAGTCTTTAGTACATGCCATGACTGTAATAAGTATAATCTCAAAGCGATTCTTAGTTTCAAACGTACCTTCGAAGGGGCCTATTATTTCAATCATGTTAACATCGAATAGTTTTGGTTGTAAGGTTGACTTTTTAAGCCTCGGCTTTTCTAAATCCTGCCAAAAGTTCACTGGAATAAGTGTTATGTCAGAGCCAGTATCTACTTGCATGTGGAAGTATTTCCCATTAATTTTTACCTTTCCTCTAGTTTTTGTTGGTGTTTAGCGTGAAGATTTTAGCACCTCCTCTATTTACTTGCGTGTCTTTAACTTCCTCAAGATTTTTTTAATATCTGCACACGTTCAGGGCGTGATTTTTTCTTTTACAAATGGAGCATGTTTTACCGAAGGCTGGGCAATTATTTTTTTTCCTGACATGCCGTTCGCCACTGTATTTACAGAGAATTTTGTATTCGTTTGTGCTGGATGCTTCTCCTTCGTTGGATTGTTGGTTATTCTTTTTTATTAATTCCAGTTGCTGCACAAACTCTATACATGTTTCTACTGTTAAATTAACACTTTGAAACATTTCCAAAGACTTTTGTTTCGAAGCTGGGTCGTGCATACCTTCTATCAAGCGAAGCATGATCAATTTATCTTCAGTGGTCATTTCACCGGAGCCAAGTCTTTCAAATTTGCAATATCTATCTCTTTCTTTTAATCGGTGTACGAATCGTACAAAAGACTCATCGGGGTGCTGTCTTGTTTCCAGAAACTTCGTTCTTTCAGTGATGACTAATCTTTCTTTGTTCTGATATTCCTTTTTATTACCTCACCAATTTCTTTGAAAGTCAGCTCTTCTAGATTTCTTGGGTAGGCCATCGTTGAAACTTTCTGGATTTCTTCGCACCTAACTGTTGCGAGGAACTTGTCAGTAATTTCATTTTGCTCCCCTTCGATTCATCTATCTCTTCGTTTCTCTACCCTGACTAACGCGCCTCAGAGCATCTTATCCATGTTTCAACATACTCAGGATCCTCGAGTGGGGTCAGACATCCTAGTGGCAACGCCATTGTCATGCCTTGGAAATCGCGAGTCAACCCGCGTGATTTCCCGGTGCTAGGTGCACGAGGTTTGCTGAATTTATTCAAGTGTCTCATTTGCATACCATGCTACTCTTTTATTTAATGAATTAATGACTTAATTAATCATGAATTAATTATTTTAGAAAAATCTTGATACGATTTTAAGGACGGAAAATATTCGTAGAAAAAGGAATTGAACCCTACAGAAATGATATCTGCAAATATTATTGTCAATCTATGGTATGACAAAGACAGTTTTTGTCTCTATAGAATCACCAAAAATTATTCCTGGTTTTACTAATTGAATTTAGATGATGAATGACTATAGAATCATGTATTATGTTCTTGATTTTAAATTTTATCTTAGATTTTATAGTGAATCTTTGTTTTTACATGAATGTTTATCGAAAAAAATTCATAGGCCACAAGTTTTATTTAATTTAGCAAATAAGTACGATCAATCTATGGGTTAAATAGAACTAAACTGCATATTTATGCTAAACTGAATTATTTGAAATAGAACTGTTTTTGTATGCTAAACTGAATTTTTTTAATTAGAACTGTTTGACTAAACTGAATAGTTTGAAATAGAAATGTTTTTGACTATTAAACTATGTACTTACATTTAAACTGCGTACTTATGCTAAAATGAATTGTTTGAAATGGAACTGTTTTGTATGCTAAACTGAATTGTTTAAAGATAAACTGCTTTTGATATTGAAACCGTACTTACGCTAAACTGAATTGTTTAATATAGAACTGTTTTGACATTTAACTGTGAGTAAACAAAATGTATACTTCTACGAAACTGAATTGGTTGAATTAGAACTGTTTGACTAAATTAAATAGCTTGAATTAGAAATTTTTCAAACAATTAATCCGTGTACTTATGCGAAACTGAATTGTTTGAAATAGAACTGTTTATATATATAAAAATGGATTTGGCATTAAATAACCTACAATGGTTGATATGCCATAAACCCAAATAACCAACTAACGATATTCCGAATTTTTCTTCAGCGCCATGTAAAACTAAATGCTAATATTTTTGTCACCCTCTCGGTGGGGCTTAGAATCCGCCGTCTCCTCTTCAGAGGGGTAAGATCCCTTACAAAAATGGGTGCCCTGGATATGACTATAGAGGGCATCTGATGGTGAGGCTCGAGTCATTGAGAACTGTCAAGTATGGAGTAGTCCATCATTGCTTTTATTCCCAGGTCCACTCTGACCCCTATCGATCGGTTTAATCGATCTGTTTAAAAATGTTCGTGTGTGTGTACAGGGTGTACCTGAAAAATCACAGAATGAAAATAAAAGAAGGCGAACTTGCCAGAGAGCTAAAAATAAAAACTATAGAACCTAAAGGTGACGATGATAGCAATGAAATTGGTGGACTCGGAACAGTCCCCAAATGTTTGGTAAGGGGACTGGAAGTGTCGGAAATAAGAGGATGAATAGAGACCATCGAAACTACAGCATTGTTAAGATCTGTGAGAATACTGAGAAGAGTCCTGGAGACTTAAGAAGACTTGCTGACCCTCAGACTCCATTCAAAAACCATCAGCTAACTCTGGTGTGAATAAACCGCAAAACGTAAAATGATGATAAATGAGATAAGTACTCAGACGTTACCAGAGAACTAAGAGAGCTGTGGAACGAGAGGTTGACGGTGATACCAATAGTAAATGGCACACCTCGAATGTGCCGCGAAGACATGGAAAGAGAGATGGAAGAGTTGGAAATCGGAAGACGAATTGTGACCATCGAAACTACGGCATTATTAGGATCAGCCCGAATACTGAGAAAAGTCCTGGTGACCTTTGGAGATTTGCTGTTACTCAAACTCCATTGAAAAATTATCGTCCAACTCTGCTGTGAAAAACTCACAAAGAGTAATATTATAAAAAATATTCAGTTAGTAAAGGAAAAAAGAAAAATTGTTCAATTAGTAAAAAAAAAAAAAGCAATAGATTTATAAAACAACGAGACTTCACACAGAAAGAAACCGACACAAAAGATTAGGCAACAGACGAAGCAAAAAACATAAAGTAAGAAGCAAAAACACAGCGACTTAATCAATTAAAAAAAACTCCTTGGAACAAAAAATCAATTTAAAGAAACAAAGCCCGGCCTTCTCAACGTCGTTCATATAGATCATTGAATAAGCAGCAGTAGACCAGAGCCTACCAAACGAAAAACTCTCAGGCAAACATTATAAAAAATGGATCAAATCTAATATGTAGATAGTGCCAACAAAAAAGTGAATCAGTTGACCACTTAATGTCTGGTTGCTCAATCCTAACACCAATAAAATTTCAAGAAATTGTACATTACGCGCAATGGAAAATATGTAAATACAATGGAATACTGAAATCTGAAAAATGGTATGAACACCAGTCAGAATCAATAACAGAAGTCAGTTAGTTTGGTTTGGTTTGGTTGGGCTGGGTTTTATGGCATATCAACCATTGTTGGTTATTTAATGCCAAATCCTCTTTATCCATATATATTAACTACATATTTGGTTTGGTTTGGTTTTGTAGTATATCAAATATTATAGGTTATTTAATGCTGTTGTAAAATACCCCTTCAGCACTCTACCATATGAACTGGTTAAAAGCCATAACTAGCCTATGATTAAAGACTTCGATGGTTGACTAATAAGCTGATATTAAGTTGATTAATAGTCGGACTGATCTTACTTCGTTTGGTTATACAGCATTTTGTCCCTCCTCTATTTCTTGGAAGTTCTCTTGTAAATTGTTTGTAAATTATTGTACTGTGTCTTTTTGTATGTATCCGTTTAGCAGCGGATACTGGTGCTGTATATATATATATATATATATATATATATATATATTAAGCACTCATTCTTCTCTGTGTACCATTTATCTTGACGATACATCAAATGCCAAATCCTTTATATACATGATTTGCTTAGGTTCGGTTTTATGGCATATCAACTATTGTAAGTTATTTACTGCCGAATCCTGTTTACATATATTAACTTCATATATGATATGTAAAAACATTTTGTCAATAACATTAAACGAGCCTTAGATCTGTTTTGATCACAGTTAAACGGTTTAAAGTATTTCTTTATAATTGTCGCAACTAAGCATCAATCAATTGTTTGCACAAAGTTTGTCCTATTTGACCCATAGATAGGACCATATCAGGTGCTAACACTCCGGGCCAGAGTAGACATGGGAGCAATGGCAATAAAGGGCTATTTTGCATTTCCCAAATCTCCTACGCTGGTGTCTCGTCATCAGATTGCTTCATGTCATATTCAGTTCAATCGTTAGTGGGAGGGTTACTCCTCTGCAGAGACGCAGTCGGCACATTCTACAAACACAGCCGACACGGTTTAACAAAAGTCAAAGAAAAAAAAAACTATTTTCTGGGACTTTGCAATCCAAACTGGCAGAAAAATAAAGAACAATAGAGCAGATTTAGTGGGTGAGAAACAATAAACGAAAGAAATATCTTCTAAAAGTTATGTCAGTGCCAACAGACAATAAAATATCAGTCAAAGACTATAATAATATAAGTATATACAAAGAGCTGGCAACAGAAACTGAAAAAGTGAGGCGACTTAAAACTGCCACCGTGTCAGTAATAGTAGGAGCCCAGGTTATGATCAAGACAGGGATAAAAAAACAAAAACATTAATATACCTGACAGTCCCAACCTATATGAAATATAAAAAATAGCACTTTGTGGAACTGCTCAGTTTCTTAGGAAAGTACAATCAATGGGACTAGAAAAATAACACCCGAAGGTATAGATGGAACATAAAATACATATAATCACTGTCTTCCCTCACGCTAGGTCTTGAATAAAGACCCGATGAAAGATTGTAAGAAACTGAAAGTAAGGCAGAACAATAATAATAATAATAATAATAATAGTAATCCTCAAAATAAAGGAAACTTGCTGAATTGTGGACTTTGCTGTTCCGGCTGACCACAGAGTAAAATTAAAAGAAAACGAAAAGAAAGATAAGTACCTGGACCTTGCTAGGGAACTGAAAAAACCGTGGAACATGAAAACGACGGTGATACCATTTGTAATTGGTGCTCTTGGTACATTCAACAAAGTATTGGTAAAAGACTCGAGGACATGGAAATAAGAGGACGTGAGGAGACCATCCAAACTAGAGCATTGTTGAGATCGGCCAGAATACTGAAAAGAGCCCTAACTCTGGTGAAACACCATCAGTTGAAGCTGGTGTGAAAAACTCTTAAGAAGAAGAAGAAGAAGAAGAAGAAGAAGAAGAAGAAGAAGAAGAAGAAACCAAGAGAGAAACTGATTTACTTTTAATAGCAGTAGAAAACAACACAATTAGGACGAATTAGATTAAAGCGAAAATTGATAATACATAAAAGGATAGCAAGGCTATGTTTTGTGGAAACAGAGATGAAACGGTTATTGACATGAAAAGCGAATGCAGCAAACTAGCTCAAAAGGAGTACAAAGCTAAGTATGACTGGGTGGGAAAGGTGATCAATTGGGAATTGTGCAAGAGATTGAAATTTAATCAAAATATCAAATCGTATATGCGCAAACCAGAATCCACCAAAGAGAACACGACACATAACATTCTCTGGAATTTTGAAATGCAAACGGATCACAGACAGAAAACTAAACAAAGTATTGATTAACAAGAAGATCAAAATTGTCATCTTCTGGATTTTTCCATTTCGCCTGACGGCAGAGTGAAAATAAAAGAAAGCGAAAAGATTAGCAAATACTTGAACCAAGCCAGAGAACTTTTTAAAAAAAGTTGTGGAGCGGTGATACCAATAGTAGATTGAGGGTGACGGTGATACCAATAGTAGATTGTGCATTTGGAACAGTAGGCAAAAGCTTGAAAAAAAGACTGGAGGAATTAGAAATCAGATGAAGAATCGATACCCTCCAGACCACAGCTTTATTAAGATCAGAAAACTCCTTGACACCCGAAGAAACACCAGTGAAAGGAGAAGTCACATAAAAAAAAACAAAACAAAGAACTAATTATAGCAGCCAATCACGCACCGATGACTATACCAAGTAATAATAAAAATAAATAAATAAATAAAAGAGAACCTGCAGAATTATAGACTTTTCGGTTCCGGCTAACCACAGAGTAAAACTGAAAAGAAACGAAAAGTTCCTAGACCTTTGCAGGGGAATCGAAAAAACGGTGGAACATGAAAGTGACCATGATAGCAATTGTAATTGGTACTCTTGGAAAAAAGAGATAAATGGAGACTGTCGAAACTTTAGCACTGTTGTGATCGGCCAGAATACTGAGAAAAGTCCTGGATATTTGACGAGACTTGCTCTCACTCAAACTCTAGTGAAAAACTATCGGCTAATGCTGGTGTGAAAAACTCGAAAAGGAATAACATAATCATTATGATAATAGTACTTAATCCAAGCCAGGAAGTCAGATCTAGCTTTTTTTTAACAATTAAAAAAGAATCTTCACCGATTAACGAGTGAAAGAGAAAGAAGATAGAAACCTGGACATATAGCTGGACTTAGCCATAGAAATGAAAAAGCTATGTAATATAAAGTTGATGGTGACATAGATACGAAATGGTGCGCTTGGAATGGTCCCCAAGGGCCTCGGAAATAGAATTGGAATAGGAAATCAGAGAGGGAATCAATACTATATAGACCACATCACTTTTGAAATCGGTTAAAAAAAAACTCCTAGAGTTTTGCAGACTTGAGGAGCCTTGCTGTCACTCAGGCCGCAGAAAAAGGTCACCAATTAAAACTAGTGCAAGTTAAAGAAGAATACTGAGAGGAATCTCATTGGATGCTCCCTTCATATAGCTTTCTGCCACATCTTAGCAAAAAGATTAGTAAATTAATACTGAGAAGAGTCCTGGAGACTTGAGGAGACTTGCTGTCACTCAAACTCCAGTGAACGACCATCAGCTAACGCTGGAGTTAAAAACTCTCAAAGAAGAAGAAAAAAAATTTTAAAGTCTTCCAAATTAATCACCTTAGCCGCATGGGAGATATTACTCGTTGTTTGCCTTCAAATGTAAGAAATTTTAGTGTCTTTTTCATGGAGGCTATAGAATTAACCACTGAGGTATAAAAAGAGTGACAATTTTGTATTGCTTGAATTGAATCAGCGCTCTCTCTAGAGATTACTCTGTTGAAGATAGAAAAAAATAAGGAATTCTTACAGAAATAGTCTAAGTCGTAGTTAAGTAAAAACTGTCTTAGTTTCTTGACAAAAACTAATATTCTGAACATAATTATAAAACGAAATGAACTAATGAAATGACTTTGTTCTTTGAGGAGAATGCCAAGCGAAAAAACCTTTTCAGTTCTTTTTAATTATGACGAGACGCGAAACCCCAGAGACAATTCAACAGCATTCAAGAATAGACAAAATAACAGCAAAAAGAATTACCATTTGTTAAGAAGGAATTCGTTTTAACTTAAAAAGAATTTATTTAATTTTAAAAGTTCTATCTATCTATCTATCTATCTAACTATCTATCTAAGTTTGTTCATAATTTTTTCCTTCTATCTTCTGTCACATTCTTATCTATCTATCTATCTATCTCTTTGGTTCGGGGCATATATGTACGTGTGTGTGTGTTTGTGTGCGTCTATCTGTGTCTCTGTGTGTGTGTGTGTGTGTGTGTGTGTGTGTGTGTGTGTGTGTGTTGATATCTGTGTGTACTTGTACGTGTGTGAATGTATCTTCGTTGTGTGCATGTTTAGTGGGTGTAAAATTTTCCGGCGCTTTTGCATTTAAAAAAATGTTCTATTCACAATTCAATTTTTTTAAAGATGGCGTTGGAATGTTTTGCTCACACACACACACACACACACACACACACACACACACACACACACACTCTCTCTCTCTCTCTCTCTCTCTCTCTCTCTCTCTATCTCGCTCGCTCTTTATATATACATATATATATATATATATATATATATATATATATATATATATATATAAATCACAAAAATATAAGTAAATATATATGTGTGTGAGTGTTTGCTTTGATTTCGGTTTTATAGCATACCAACCATTATAGGCTTCTCTCTCTCTCTCTCTCTCTCTCTCTCTCTCTCTATATATATATATATATATATATATATATATATATATATTAAATATCGGATTTGTAAACACATTTAGTAGATAACATTGTTAAACGAGCCTGAGCTCTTTTTTGGCACAAAGTTAATTCGTTTCAAGTATTGCAATATATAACAGTCACAATTAAGTATCAGTCATTTGCTTGCACACATTTTGTTCTATTTGAACCATAGATGAAACCCTGTCAGGTGGTACCACTCCAGCTCAGAGTAGCCCAGGAAGGAGTACTCCGATGAAGGAGTACTACGCGTGCTATAAATATTTATGATTTGGTTTGCTTTGGTATATCAATCATTGTAGGTTATTTAATGCCAAATACGTTTATGCATATGTATTTGATATATATGGTTTGGTTTCATTTGGTTTTATGACATATCAGCCATTGCAGGTTATTTAAAGCCAAATCCTCTTTATATATATATATTATAAATATATGACTTCTAAACGCATTTTGTTGATAACATTTTAAACGAGCCTGATTTCATTTTTTTGGCACATAAATGATTTCGAGTATTTTTATCGAGCACAACTAATTCTTTTTTTACTCTTTTTTGCCCACAACTATTGGCCCAGCGGTTAGAGTGTTCGCCAATGGCCCGGGAGACCTGGGTTCAATCCCAGGTCGAGTCATACCAAAGACTTTAAAAATGGTACTTGATACCACCTTGCTTAACACTCAGCATTATAAGGTACGGTTCAAGGGTAAAGTGGAGCAATCCTGGGAATGGAGTAGCGCCCTCCCCAACACCTTGGTGTAGTAGCTATCGAAAAGGGGGCCTTCGGGTCACCCTCGACTATGGTCGCTAACTTTACTTACTTTATATATATATATATATATATATATAATTGTTAAGTGAATAGTTTATTGGTAATTTCATTTTTAAATGAATTAAAACCAATTCACTTGCACACCAGTATTGCTATATTTTTACAGCTAAATAGTTTCAATTATTGCTAACATTTAAAGATCTATTCAATAGTAATCATTTGTTTACACCAAGGGAAGTCGTTAAAAGTATTGCTATTTAACACTAATTATTGTATTCAACATAATTCATTCGTTTGCACAGTTAAATAGTTCCAAATATTGCTATGCATCACTAGCAATTGCACACAGTTTAAATATTAAACACTTCTATTTGAACAATAGATATGAATTTATCAGGTGCAACCACACTAGGTTAAAGTGGACCTGGGAATAATGGTAATAAAGGGTTACTCAATATTCTCAAAAGCCTCACCATCAAATTGTTTATTGTCATATCCAGCACAATCATTGGGGTACTCTTTCCCCTCTGGAGACTTTGTTCAAGAAAAAAAAAAAACACAAAAAACATACCAATCCCACTGGTGAACTTTTTCGTTTCTTTTTTCCCCATTTTACGTTTCTTCTTTTTTTTTTCTTCTCCTATGTTGCAATTACCTTGATTTATTCCACATTATTGCTTGCTTGTCACGGAATTTCTCTAAGGAAACGTAACTTAAAAAAGAATCCCTTTTTAGAACTCATAGGGTATGCTCTAGTTATAACTATTCTCTCTCTCTCTATATATATATATATACATATATATCATCATCATGTCGTGCCACTAGCACGGATATCCCTGACCCTCCCTCGCCACTTCTCCCTATCATTCATCGCTTTTGGCAGGTCTTCAGGGCTACATCCCGTATCCTCACATAGCTGCTGTATGTATGTTCGAGCTCGTCGTTCTACTTTTGATAGGCCATATGTAGAGGTCCATAGGAGTATATCACTGATGAGTTCGTCCTTTCTTTTCCTGCGTGTCTGGTTCGTCTAACTTGTATAGTTTTCGTGATGGGAGGCAAGTGGCCGTATAGTTGGTGTCTTGTGGGGTGTTGCCGCCAGAACTTGTTCAATATTGCTCTCAACATTCTTGTGTAATTGCCGTCTAGCTTTTTCTTCAAGTCATCTACCGACAGACTATTTCATTGTATCACAACTCTTCAGTGTGGCTAGACACGTAGGACACTTGAAGCTGGTATGGAAACCTGCCTAACTTTACGTTGGACTTAGTATCATACCACTCAGCCAACAAACGAACCACGTCAGCTCGGAAATTATAAGGCATTATGTAGTCGCTTTGGTTTGTTTACATTTTTTATATATAGTTTCGTTTTAGAATTAAATATAATCAAGGAAATGCAACATTATTAATTACTCTGATGATGGGTTTATGCAAAAACGAAACATTTAAATTTGGCAAATAATTCAACTCTAAATAAAACTATCTTCCGAATATCTTTTGTTTATATATATATATATATATGTATACTAATCTACTATCTACCAGCATTCACGGTTACCAGAAAAAAAGAAAAAAAAAACCGCCAGGAACAAGAGATAAAAAAATCTCGAATCACCGCCTGGGGAAAAAGAAAAAAATATCATAGGACAAAAAGAAAGAAAAGGCCAACCCCGTCACACCAGTTGAAAAAAAACAAGAGATATGCAGTCAGTTGGACAAAAGAAAAATAAAAGCCACTGTAAACGCTGCAATGCTACAATTACAAGAGTGCTCAACACGAGTGGAGACAATTACAAAATTAACTTAAATCGCGAGTCGGAATTCTCCTACTAAAGTTTCACCTCAACGGATCATCAGGAAGTCTTGCACCGACTCCCTGATGATCCGTTGAGGCGAAACTTTAGTAGGAGAATTTTGACTCGCGATTTAAGTTAATTTTATATATATATATATTTATATATATATATATTTTCTTTAAAGAAAAAAACCAAAGACCGGTTATTTTAGGATTATAAATTTATTTCCATCCTGTTTTTTGTTTCTGGTGTGAACCAAAAACACGAAGAAAAATATAACAGGAATTCTTTAGATCTAATGGATAAATAAAACAAAATAGATACGGCGGGAAGGGGGAGGAAGAGAGTTGAAGAGTTACTTCCTCGTTTTATTGACTGGACCGAATAATAATATATATATATATATATATATATATATATATATATATATATATATATATATATATGATTGAAGAGATACTCATCAACTTAAGAATATAAGGCATAACCATAATCTTTCGGAAAAGAAGTAAAAAATTATTGTCAAAGATAGAGATTATCCCAGACCACTCAACACCCCAACAAAGGAAATCCGACGAAAAGGACAGAAAATCCACAAAAGAATATTTTGAAAAACTTATAGCTACCAGTGGAATATGGGTGAGCCGCGAACGAAGGAGGAAGCATATAAAACAAAAACTTAAAATCAAAAATGTGGAGAAATCTAACTAAACCAAAGAAAAATAGCTTTCTTCAATCCAATAAAAATCGAAGAAACGGTAGAAATCTATAGAGTTCATGAAAACAGGTGAAACGTTTTTTTAAAAAATAACACTGCAACACACGGAAAAGCAGAAAGAAGAAACAAAGGAAAACTAAACCTCATGAAACTAAGAGCAGAAACGGAAATATTAGAGGATAGAGCCACAAATTACCAAACAAAATATCAGGAAATTGACCAAGAACTAATAGCAGGAATCCGGGAACTCTGCTTCATCAAACTCAAGAATTCCTATCGGAACTGTGGAAGGGAAACTGAAATAAAAAGGTGAAAAGCCCAAAAAAAAATTCTAGGAAAAAAAACTACATGGCTGAGAAGTCTGCTCCAAATCGAAAAAGAAAAACTTTGGAAAAAAGGAGGAAAAAGGAAACAAAAACAAATAAACAAACCAAAAGAACCTACACATACACACTACAAACCAGAATCACAGAACAACAACAGATACAATCATTACATACAAACAATCCCTAACAATAGAAAAATGAATCCCCTAAATATCAACGATTACATATAAATTGGCCAAGACATTCTAAAATTGATTAACACCCAGTAAAACATACTTTTCAAACTAAAATGAAAATAAAAAATCCCCCTTAAATACTTTTACACACAAAACATTTGCCCAACGACGACACATAACGGCAAATATTAAAAGGAGTTAAATGACACACACTACAGAGAAAAACGCTGCAGAAAAACCCACAAGAACAATTCTAACGATAAAAAACAAGGTAAGAAACCTCTTCTTAAACAATATAAACCATCCTATAAATATTAACAAAAGAAACAATTCTTTTTAAACTACACAACCAGAAAACATTTTTAGACAACACAAACAAAAAACACATTTTTGGCAATATAAACAAAAAACATTTTTGAGACAACGCGAACTGAAAATATTTTTACGCAATACAAGCAAAGAACATTTTTAGACAACGTAGTCAGAAAACATTTTAAGCAATAAAATCAACAACCAGTTTTTAGACAACGCAAACAGAAACAATTTTTAGGCAATACAAGCAACAAACATCCTTTAAAAAACACAAACAGAAAACATGTTTTAGGCAATATAAACAAAAAACATTTTTGAGACAACGCGAACTGAAAATATTTTTACGCAATACAAGCAAAGAACATTTTTAGACAACATAGTCAGAAAACATTTTAAGCAATAAAATCAACAACCAGTTTTTAGACAACGCAAACAGAAACAATTTTTAGGCAATACAAGCAACAAACATCCTTTAAAAAACACAAACAGAAAACATGTTTTAGGCAATATAAACAAAAAACATTTTTGAGACAACGCGAACTGAAAATATTTTTACGCAATACAAGCAAAGAACATTTTTAGACAACGTAGTCAGAAAACATTTTAAGCAATAAAATCAACAACCAGTTTTTAGACAACGCAAACAGAAACAATTTTTAGGCAATACAAGCAACAAACATCCTTTAAAAAACACAAACAGAAAACATGTTTTAGGCAATATAAACAAAAAACATTTTTGAGATAACGCGAACTGAAAATATTTTTACGCAATACAAGCAAAGAACATTTTTAGACAACATAGTCAGAAAACATTTTAAGCAATAAAATCAACAACCAGTTTTTAGACAACACAAACAGAAACAATTTTTAGGCAATACAAGCAAAAAACATCCTTTAGACAACACAAACAGAAGACATGATTTAGGCAATACAAGCAAAAACCATATTTGAGACAACACGAACAGAAAACATTTCTTACGCAATATAAGCAAAGAACATTTTTGGACAACGTAAACGGAAAACAATTTTAGGCAATACAAGTAAAAAACATTTTTAGACTACGCAAACAAAAATCATTTTTAGGCTATACAAGCAAAAACATTTTTTACAATGCAAACAGAAAACACGTTTTAGGCAATACAAGCAAAAAAACATTTTTTAGACAACGCGAATAGAAAAATTTTTTAGACAATGCAAATAGAAAAACATTTTTAGGCAATACAAGCAAAGAACATTTTTAGACAACGTAAACAGAAAACATTTTTAGCCAATACAAGTAAAAACATTTTTAGACAACGCAAAAAAAAAACATTTTTAGACAACTCAATCAGAAAACATCTTTAGACAATACAAACAAAAAAAATTTTTTGACACCGCAAATTGAAATTACTTTTTAGGCAATACAAGTAAAAACATTTTTAGACTACGCAGACAGAAAAATTTTTTAGCCAATACTAGCAAAACTATTTTTTAGACAACGCGAACAGAAAAACATTTTTAGACAACGTAGACAGAAGACATTTTTAGGCAATACAAGCAAAAACCATTTTTAGACCCTCAAAGAGAATACATTTTTAGGCTATACGAGCAAAAAATATTTTTAGACAACGCAAAAATCAACATTTTTTTGGCAATACAAGCAAAAACCATATTTTAGACAACGCAAATAAAAACATTTTTTATACAACGCAATCAGAAAACATTTTTTAGACAATGCTAGCAAAAAATATTTTTAGACAATACAAACAGAAAATATTTTTTAAGCAATACAAGCAAAAAAACATTCTTTATACAGCGCAAACAGAAAACATTATGGGCAATACGAGTAAAAAAACACTTTTAGACAACGCAAACAGAAAAAATTTTTAGGCAATGCAAGCAAAAAACATTTTTTAGACAACGGGAACAGAAAACATTTTAGACAACGTAAACAGAAAACATTTTTAGGCAATACATGCAAAAACATTTTCTAGACAACGAGAACAGAAAACATTTTAGATAACGCAAATAGAAAACATTTTTAAGCAATACAAACAAAAATCATCTTTTTTTTTTTTGACAATGCAAACAGAAACGACTTTTTAGGCAATACAAGCAAAATCCATTTTTAAACAACACAAAGTGAACAAAAACATCATAAAAGACAAGACAAACATAAAACCCAAAATTATGAATCAGTCAAAATACAGATTAAATACAAATCATATTAACTTACTAAAACTAGATCTAAAATTTTGCTCCACTCCAAAGAGCAATATAGGGGAATCGAAAAAAGATCTCAAAGAATTGAAAGAAAATTTAGACTAATAGAAAAATTCAACAAAAAATAATTCCATGTCTTCCCAGACAAAATTTACAATAGTGAACAAAATACATTCTTCCAAAAACTATGAAATATTAACCTGAAAGAAAAACAACACAAAACAACCTTTCACACAAACAAAACCAAGCCTGGAAAAATATACTGGAAAACGAAAATACAACTGTAAAAGAAACATACAAGGTAAGCATCGTAGTCATTTTAAGTGAAAAATATTATCGAACAAAAATCAAAGAAATACTAAAACGATAAAACTAACTATATATTATTTGAAAGAAACACGGACAATAATATCGTATTAAAGATTACAACATTCTGCAAAAAATACACAAAGAAATACAAACTAAAAAAAAAGGACTTTTAACTACATCCCCAAAACTAGCAATTTTTCGGACAACCAAAAATTTAAAATTCAGAGGGGAAAAAAAAAAAAAAAAAAGAAGCTGTATAAACACAAAAATCTGAATGCAAAGAAATTCCGAACCCAAGTGACCTCAAATTTAGACCCATAGTAGCACGCCCATCATGCCCAACAAACTCAGCAAACGAATTGACATTTTACTACAACCATTTCGAAACAAAATAAAAAGCTATATTAGTGATGACATCCACTTTTTACACACCATACAACAAAAAATTGATCCCGACATGATGTCAGTTACATTTGAGGTCACAAACCTGTATAGTAATATTCCCAATGAATTAGGGAAATAAGCAATCGCATTTTGGATAGAAAAATACTCCGAAACATTATACCCACGATTTAACAAAAGATTTATCTCAGGTAGTATTGAACTAATCCTAATTAATAAGTCTTTCCAATTCAATAAGGTAAATTACAACCGGACCCTAAGAACAGCTTTGGGGACTAAAATGGCACCAACATACACCACCTTAACCTTTGCATATTTCGAAGAAAATCTATTTGAAATCATTGGTAAAAATATAACAACAATATAAAAATGGAATTTATTGGATCATAGAAAAGATACTAACATGACTTTTTCATATTTTGGAAATGCCTCCGGTTGACATTAACTATTTTCACAACTTACTCCAAAACCTGCACCCCTAAAAAATATTCACCATGAAAAACTACTTTAAAGAACTGCCATTTTTAGACAATCTCATTAAAAGCGAAAATGACCAAATCATCACAGACATTTACCACAAACCCGGTGACACCCAGCAATACCTCCACTCCAAAAGTCACCCCCCACAAAAAAAAAACTGTATAAAATTACACGAAAGTCCGTAGAATATGAACCGAAGTTACAAATAAAACCCCCAGAAAAACTTGCCTGAAAGAATTGCTCATAACCCTCCACCAGAGAGAATTCCTAACAACACTATTATTTAAGGGGTTTATATTAGCAGAAAAAATGCCATAAAAAGAACTAGGAACCCCCCAAAAACTTAACGACAAAGAACCTTTAAAATAAATCTCAACTTACAATAAAAACAACCTAGAACTATTCAGGGGAATAATTAAAACATCTAGAAGAACTTAAAAACAATGACAAAATCAAAGAAATACTAGACGTAAAAAATCATTGAAAGCCAAAGACAACCCAAAAATATTTCTAAAATATTCCCCAATTCTACATTTAAGGAACACACAACACATGGAGTCACAAAAAGTAAAAAATAAAGATGTGGAGTATGTAATATAATCATCGAAGGGAAATCCTCTTCTTTCGAAAACTCAAAAACGACATTCATAATAAAAAGTAAACCGCCATTCAAAAAACATAGTCTACGAAAGTGAATGTAGCAAATAAAAAAATGTAAATTGGTTTTACAGAAGCATTCAATACCAGAATATCCCTTCACAAAAGTAATATCAAGTTGCCAGAAGATAGAAAACTCTATGTTTCAAAAAAACCTACACGAATGCAGCAATTGAATGTGTAAAAAAACGCCAATATACCAAACTGACAGCTATAAATTACTCCAAATATAATAAAAATCTTCATGGAAAAATCAAAACCACATTAAACAGAACATAACCACACACACACACATAAACAAACACTCTCAAACACTCACATACACAAACGCACACACACAAATACACACACACAATGGCCGGGAAAGAAGACAAACACATTTTATGACTATAATGTATCATGGATTATCTAGATGGAAGAAAAATAATAAAAGAAAAAAACCGAAAGTATATACACACACACATGGACCCGAATACCTACACAGATACACAGACACACAGAATCCACTCTGGGAAGAACAAGGACATGTGAGAAACAGCATCGGGAGAAACGAAAATTTGTCACAGACAATTAACACATTAACGTGACCGAAAAATTCTCAGACACAAATCTGGGGATTAAAAAGAACAATAATCTTATCAAAACAGTCATCACCATATAAATCAAAGACGACGCCACCATCAAACATTATAATTTTCTTGAAAACAGTGTATTGTATAGTGGCTCGTACCACGTGACTTCCGGTATCTCGGAGGAATAAAAGACGTCGTGTTCCTAAAGCACGGTCAGTACTGAAAAAAATTGGTCAGTAGTAAGACCAACTTCGGACGTAAGATTCCCCCAACAAGTCTCCTGGATATTACATTAAACAATCTGATAGTGAGGTTCCAGTTTTAGTGTTTGCTGATCATTTGTCACGTTCAGTGGCAAAATCTACATCGAGGATTCCTCTTGCTGTAGTGGCTGACATGCTGGTCTGTGATATCGTAATAGGTGAATTTGAACTCCAGTCACTTTTTAGTTGGCTGGTTGGTTGGTTGGTTGTTTTGTTTTACGGCTTATCAACTATTTTCGGGTCATTTAACGCCGAACTAAATTTCAAACAAGTCAGTTTAGCACAAATACGTAGTTTAAATGTCAAAACAATCCTATTTCAAGCAATTCAGTTTAACACAAGGGCACTGTTTAGTTCTATTTAATCCATAGATAGGATCCAATCAGGGGTTACCACTCCGGGCTAGAGTGAACAAGGGAAGGGGTACATCGCATTCCCCAAAGCTCCAGTATTTTTGGAACTTCACCATAGTGTAATTTCTAGGACATTCGTTGGGGGAGTCTTACCCCTCTGCAGAGATGCAGTCGGTGTATTCTTCAGCTCCAGTAGACTGGGTCACCCTTCTTTAGTGTTCACATTCGAACAAATACACTTGGAATAATTATGAACCCACTTATCTCTCCAGCTTTGGGTTGAATACTTCCGCACTGTTTATCCGCAAATAGTACATTAGAAATAACAGTAACAACAATATAGCATAACTAGAAAGTAAAACAATACATTAATGATAATAGTAACAACAAACAATAATAATCAAAATAAAATGAATAACAAACCATTCTTTGATGTTATCAATATCAACATCTATCATACTTTCTAGCGGAATATCTTATGAAAATAACTGCATAATAACATTTTATCTTTCGTCATAAATAGTATGTAGTTATTTTTCTTTCCTTTTTTATCTTTTTCTTCCTTTCTTTTTTTTCTAAGAAAAAGAAACGCCTGAAAGTATTGCCCCGACTATATCTTCCTTCAAACTAATACTCTTGGGAAAGGCATGAACCCCCATATACCCCGGCTATGGATCCAGTTGTATGACTGCTGTTCTTCTACAAGAATGACTTTGACATTAAATAACCCACGTTACATGCGTGTGCGTGTATGTGTGTATGTATGTGCGAATGTGTGTGAGCGTGTAGGATTGTACGATTTGCACGTGTATGTGTGCATGTCTCTGTGTGTGGGAGTATGCGTGCGTGCGTGCGTGTGCGTATCTGATCCTATTTACCAACCCCTCCGCTCGGGCAGGATATGACACAAGGTCAATTTTTAAGCGGAGTTTAACAGGTTTGAATTCAGAGTTTTCCTTCTCTTAGACTAGTTGCCTCACCAAGGCTGAAGAGAGAGGGAGAATAATTGGATCCATACCTTTCCCAAGGGTATTAGTGCTATGTGAAATGCAATCAGTCTCGTCCAGGATTTGAACTCGTGTCGCCATATCCATTTCCGACGACGATAACCATTACCCCACGGGCACCTCCTAAAACAGTATGTGCGTATCTCATTGTGTGTGACAGTGAGTGCATGTATGTGTGTGTATGTGCGTATGCGCGTGTTTGTGCCATCATTTTATAAGAACAATAGTGATGCTATTTAACCTATAGCTGGAAGGATAAGGGGTTTCATACCTTTCCCAAGAGTATTTGTCCGAAAGTGAACGTAATCGCGCGACTGGAGTTCGAACTCACTTACTACGATTCGGCAGTCCAGTGCTTTAACCATTACATCACATGGACACGTGTGTTAGTCTGTGTGTGCAGGAGTATGTGCGTGTGACTGGGTGTGTTTGTGTGTCTTTATATGTGCGTGTTTGTGTGTCTGTCTGTCTGTGTGTTTGTGTATTTGTTTGTGCGTGTGTGTTTGTGTGAGTGTGTGTGCGTTTTTGAGTGTGTGTGTGTGTGTGTGTGTGTGCGTGTTTGTGTGTATGACTATGTGTGTATGTATGTGAGTATGTGCGTGTGACTGTGTGTGTTTGTGTGTCTTTCTATGTGCATGTTTGTGTGTCTGTGTGTTTGTGTATTTGTTTGTGTGTGTGTGTGTTTGTGTGAGTGTGTGTGCATGTTTGTGTGTGTGTGTGTGTTTCTGTGTGAGTGTGTGTGTGTGTGTGTGTGTGTGTGTGTGTGTGTGTGTGCTTGTGTGTATGACTATGTGTGTATGTGTGTGAGTGTGTATGTGTGTGTGTGTGTGTGTTTTTGTGCCTTATACTTTTTCAAAATACTTTTTGGACCATGACAATTTAGGCATCGTGTTGAATTCATGTAGTACCAGCTGACAAATAAATTAATGATCAATGATTCATGATTGAAGCAAATTAATTGCATCATTACAACCAACACTGCAACGTATTTGGCAACAAAAACATCTTCCTTCTCTTTCTGTCCTTTGATGGCATTATGAACACTGACTTCAAACGCCATTCAAAAGATTGCTTCAGTTTCTATTGTGACAGCTGTCTTAGTCGTTCGCATTTAACATTTATTTTCAATATTGACATAGTTTTGTTTATGAATTCTAACTATGAAAACGAAAATAAACAACATTTTTTTGCATCAAATTTCGTTTTTGTTCTAAGAAAGGTTAAATACGACTCAAGTTGATTTGGTTTGGTGGGTTTTATGGCATATCAACCATTGTTGGTTATTTAACGCCAAATCCATTTTTTTGTAAATAATCAGTTCTATTTAAAACAATTCAGTTTAGCATGACTACACAGTTTAATTGTCAAAATCATTTCTATTTCAAAGTATTCAAGCAATTCATTTTTGTGTAAGTACAGTTTAAATCTCAAAAACAGTTCAATTTCAAATAATTCAGTTTAGCATAAGCATGCAATTTAAATGTAAGTACAGTTTAATTGTGAAAAACATTTCTATTTCGAGCTAATCAGTTTAGTCAAGCAGTTCTAATTCAGCTAATTCAGTTTAGTATAAGTACAGATTTTGTTTACACAGAGTTACATGTCAAAACAGTTCTATGTTAAAGAATTCAGTTTAGTGGAAATACAGGTTCAATGTCAAAAACAGTTCTATTTGAAATAAATCAGTTTAGCATAAGCATGCAGTTTAAATATAAGTACAGTTTAATTGTCAAGAACATTTCTATTTCAAGCTATTCAGTTTAATCAAACAATTCAGTTTAGCATAAGTATGCCGTTAGTTCTATTTAACCCATAGATAGGGCCCTATCAGGTGCTACCATTCCGGCCCAGAGTAGTCCTGGGAGCAATAGCAATGAAGGGGTGCTCCGTATTCCCCAAGGTCCCAGCATTACTGGGAGATCTCTATCTGATTGTTTAGTGTCATATCCAGGACACTCGTTGGTGGGGAGGGGGGTCTTACCCCTCTGAGGTGCAGTCAATGTATTCTACAGCCCTCGCCGACTTGGCAAGACTAAAGTTGAAATGACTAAACAATTTAAAAAAGAAATCTTTTGGAATGATCAAATATATCAATAATATATATCAATGCTTCGAATATATCAATATAATATATCAATGCTTCAAATTTTATTTGCCCAGTCGGCTTCGTTTGTAGAATACGCCAACTTCATCTCTGCTGAGGAATAAGAACCATCTCCCCAACATACACTCACAAACACACACACACACACACACACACACACACACACACACACACACACACACACTAAACTGTATTTGATGTTGAGGCTACAGTCCTAGAACTTTGGGGGATATGGAGTATCACTTCATTGTCATTGCCCCTAGGTCTCCTCTGACCCGGACCGATAATACTTGTTGAGGTCTCATCTATGGATCAAATAGAACTGTTTAACCATTTAAGTGTGTGCAAACAAATGACTGATGTTAATTTAAATTATTACAGTTACATCATCGTCATCATCAAGTAGCTCTGCTTGGACAGATTTCCCTGACTCTTTCTATTTCCATCCGTCTCTATCATCCATCACTCCTGGCAGGTCTTCCAAATTACATCCTGTGTCTGCACAGACCTGATATAAATAAGTTCTTGCTGGTCGACCAAAGTTAGCACGTCCACTTGTAGGGGTTCATAGAAGAACGTCACTTATGAGTATGTCCTTGCTTCTACAGCAGTGTCCCGCATGTCTTGGCTTGGTTAGATTTTATGGCATATCAACCATTTAATGTCAAATCCATTTTTATACATATAAATATATTTCAAACAATTTAGTTTAGCATAAGTATACAGTTTAGTTCTGTTCGACCCATACATAGGACCCTATTAGGTGCTACCTCTCGGGACCAGAGTGAATCTGGGAGCGATGACAATAAAGGAGTACTCCACATTCCCCAAAGTTGGAGCAATACTAGAGGCTCACCATTAGATTGTTTAGTTTCTTATGCAAAACATTGTTGGTGGGAGTTATCCCTCTGCAGAGATGCAATCGGTGTATTCTACAGTTCCAGGCGACTGGGCCATCCGCATGTCTTGTTCTTCTTAATTGGATGGTTTTAGATATGGGAGGTAAGTGACTATACAGCAGTTGTTTTCGTGGGGTGCTGCTTCCAGGAATTTTTCAATATAGCATGTAGCATTCTTATGCTGATCTCATCAAGCGATTTACAGACAAATTATAAATATTAACAAGAACTATTAATATTAGACGTACTTAAACCATTTTACTGTCGGCAAAGAAATGAACACTGGTTTGTTTAAAATCGTACCAATAAACTTTTTTAGAAACAATATATAATCATTTCATGTAGGATTTAGGATTAAATAACCTGCAAGGGTTGAGATGCCATAAAAACCAACCAGTGCAACCCAAAACTTAAATTCTATTTTTTATCTTAATCCTTATTATCAATAAGCTTAAACTGCGCTATGCTTCATCTTGTTAATTATACTTCATCTTGCTAATTATACTTCCCCGGCTTAACTGGGCCGTCCGGCATTCGTGCCAGATGGGGTATCGAAATCAATGGCAGATTCGAGGCCGAAAGGCCTCCGGTTTCGACTGGGCCATCTTCGGGTGGGTGAGCTGCAACATTGACACTTTTATCCCCTATGTATAGCAGTAGACCTTGCTGTCTAGTTTAACATAACCCGGCATCCGTGCCTGGACCCAGGTTTGGGTCCAAGAAACAGCTGATCTCATTAGGCCCACATTGCATTGAGTGGGTCAATGAGCAGCACAGACCAGCAGGGTTCGAGCCTCAGCTTGTGCCTGACCTTCCCACCATAATAGGCCTTCGAGTCATTGACCTTGTGTTAATCCCTGTCTGGTGGGTGGCAGTGGCAAATACATTCATCTTGCTAATTTAGGCTTCTCTGTTTGGCCGGAAGTGATGAAGAATACGCCGATGCGCCTGCGTCGTCAGCTACTGCCCGCCCATCAACGATGAGTGTCCTAGGTATGACACTAAACTGCATGTGATAGTGTAGCTCCATTTCTGGAGATTTGGAGAATGTTGAGTGATCCTTCATTGCCATTACTCACAGGTCCACTGACTCGGGCTAGTAGTACCTGTTAGGGTCTCATTTATGGGTAAATAAAACTCTCTTATCATATAATATACTTGAAACGATTTCACTCTGTGCAAACAATAAAAAGCAATACCTTAAACAATTTAACTGTGTGCAAACAAAAATAGCAGCATTTTAAGCTGTCAACTACGTGCAAACAATAAATAGCAATACTTGAAATAATTTAACTCTGTACAAACAATAAAGATCAATACCTTAAACAATTTAACTATGTGCAAACAAAAATAGCAACACTTGAAAGCATTCAACTACAAGCCAACAATAAATAACAATACTTGAAGCCATTTCACTGCGTGAAAACAATTAATGGCAATACTTAAAATCATTTACCAGTGTATAAACAAATTAATTCGAAGTCATTTAAAAATAAAGTTACCAACAAACTATTTACTAACAAATCATATCTAAATTTTTATGTGTATTAATTTGGTTATGATTTTTCAGACTGTTATCCTCAATTTTTTGTTGCAAATTAAAACACATTTCAGCTGCAGTATCCCCCGGCCTTCCCCAGGTGTCCCTTGTTTATCAGGGCATAAAAATGATTCATCCGGGGAAAATATTTGAAAAGTTTGACTGCTGATCAAAATCATTTCTATGCCCAGATAAACTTGGGATACCTGAGGATGGCCAGAGGATAGAATGGCCAAAACGTTGTGCTTGAATTTACCACAGTAAAGACGAAGACAACTGTCCGAAAAATCCCTACCAAATTAATACATATCTGTATAAACATGATTTGGAATTAAATAACCATCAAGAGTTGATATGCCATTAAACCAAATAATCTAGCCTTATTTGAATTGATTTTCATCACATCTCATTTCTGCAACGGCATAGGAAGTCGAGGAAGTTCTTAATTGATCTATCTTTTCTCTCTCCCCACCAGTCAAAAGTAAATAGTAGGGCAGACTATTTTGTTTTTAGCATTGGTCAGGCAGCCAATCTAGGAGAGTAAAAACTCTGAATTCCAACTTCAAACTTCACACAAAATTTGAAAAGTCTGAAAAGAGAGAGAGAGGGAGAGAGAGGGGGAGGGGGAGGGAGAAAGAAGAGAGAAAGAAAGAAAGAAAGAAAGAAAGAAAGAAAGAAAGAGAGAGGTTCATTCAAAAAGGATATAATAAATAAAAATATATAAAAAAGTATAAAAATTTGAAAAAAAAGTAAATAGAATGAATTATAGACGGAAGGAAAGAAAAGGAGGAAATAAATGAATAAGAAAATAAAGATTGACAAATTGCTTGATTTTAATGGCACGTCAACCTGATTAGGGTTATTTTATGCCTAGAGCTTGGAAACTCACATTTGGTGTTTCAAAATAGATGCAACTCATTAATGTGACAATGATTTGTTGCTTAGACAAGTGCAATGGCGGTCATTTGGAACACGTCCTGTGAAAAATGCTTCCTTTGAGTTAGAGACATCAAATCAATGTTTTCTTTTTAATTTTTATCATATCAGCTTCCAGGACATACAATCTTCTCATGAGTTTCTGGTCTCAGTAATAAATCATTATTATATCAATTGGTCGCATTGTAAACGTTACGCCCCCTCGCCCCCACACGCATTCATCCTCTTTTCGAACCTTTTCTTCTTGGCCGACCGGTGATCAACTAGTGGTTCGAGTGGGGTAACGCACATTTCTTTACCGCTACACAATAATACGATCGGGGGGACAGGAGAAAACAAAACAGACGAACAAACACGAACAAAGCTTGGGGTTAACCAAGAGCAGAAAAAAGGTATTGCAACACTATATGCATGTGTGGACTATCGCTAGCGTGGGTTACTAGCGAAAATTCCACAAGCACCTCGAATGCAGACATCTTGAGTCGATCTTCTTCACTGGACCCTATCTTGTCTCCTACTGTCTCCGGAATCCGGTGTTGACTGCCCCTGTCCGTGGTTCCACGCCAACTCTCTCTGCTGTCCCGCCGCCAACTGCCTCTCTGCTGTCCAGCCAACTCTCATTCGCGTCCCCTTCCCACTTCCGGATATGGTGAGATTTCATGTCCTATGGGTAGGACTCAAAATTGGGACACCTTTTAAAGGGTCATACATATCTGCAAAAGATACAGATACTGTATTCTAAGGTCCACTGACAGGAAATTGATTTCGTTCTTTAACGCTGAATAATAAGAGACAGCGGTATTAAATGGCTTTAGAGATTTTTTTTATTCTTGTGATTTCTAGTAGCTGACTTTGTATGGCAGCTCTTACTTGTGAATAAATGAGCTGCAAAAATTACGAAGACGAAAGATGCTAATTTAAGAATTCTAAAATAAAAAATAAAATTTTAATAATGAATATCAAATTCCACCATGCTCCACAAAGAATATATGATGTTAATGAATAAAATGTTATGACTACATAGGGTATCTCAGAATATATAGGATCCATGTGACTGCTGATAACTCTACTAATTATAATGTTGTGTTCTTTTTTTGCTTCAGATTTGAAAATGGTACACTATAATAACTGTTAATTTTCGATCACAATACCTCGAACAAGAGAGGAAAAATATTTTGTGTCACTATTTATTTAAAGACAAAATCATTAAAAACTGTGCAAGCAAAACTTCGCAGGAAGTTTAACTAAACAAGTATCCTCAGAAAAGCGAAATTTATTTTTGGGTACACATATTTGAAGCCGCAGAGTCAGTAAACAACCTTAACAAGAAGACAGAAAATCCCAGATCTTGCAGGAAGTTGACTGCAACATGTCCTGACAATGTGGATGCGTTGCGAGATTCTGTCAGAAGGAGTCCGAAAAATTCCCTCTGAATACGTTCCGAAGAACTTGATCTTTTACGAGCATCGTTGCAAAGAATCTTAAAGAAGGATCTACAGCTGTACCCTTACAGTATCCAGATCAAACATAAACTCACACCTGTTGATATGGAGTTTCTTGAGTCAGTAATGAACCATTATCATATTAAAGGGTTGCATACCCTGCAAGTAATAATATGTAATAAATAATATATGTAATAATATATAATGGAAAATGTAATATATGTAGAAATATGTAATGAATAATATGCATATGAAGGAATAGGTTATGAATATGAAATGTTAATAGCAAACAAATCACTATTAAGCATTACGGTTATTGTCTTTGGAAATGGAATAGGAAACCCGAGTTCAAATCCTGGAGAAGTCTAATTGCATTTCACTTCTCCTCCGACTCATCTAACTCTTCTCCTCCGACTCATGGGTTAATAAAAAGACAGCCTGGATATTTTAGCCTTAATTAGACAACCAATCTAGGAGAAATAAAACTCTGAATTCAAGCCAACTTTACTCCGCTAAAAAATTCACCTTGTGTCACATGCTGATCGTGGTGGAGAGGTGGGTAAATATGTATACGAGAATAAATGACAATGTACAACATGTGAGATCGCCAACATTCCGAAATCTCTAACTGAACGGTTGAAAATCATTCGCAACAGCTTATTTATGTTAATCACTTTGATGTGTGGATTCCAGGGAAAATCTATTTAACAGAAATTGTTTAACTTTTTTAGCTTCAGACAACAACATGACAAGCAGAAGATCGTAAAATGTTGTTTGGATTTGTGTGCAAGAAAAAGAGAAAGTGAGAGAGAGACAGAGAGAAATTGAGAGAAAAAGAATGAAAGAAGGGATGATCGATAAAAAACAAGTCCCAGATAGAAAAATAGAAAAAGAAGAATGATAAAGGATAGTAAAGGAAGATGAAAAGCCTGAGAAGAAGAAGAGGAAGAAGAAGAATGGAGGATAAGAAGAAGAAGAAGAAATAATAATAATAATAATAATAATAAGAAGAAGAAGAAGAAGAAGAAGAAGAATGGGGGATAAGAAGAAGAAGAAGAAAAAGAAATATGAGGGATGAGAAGAAGAAGAAGAAGAAGAAGAAGAAGAAGAAGAAGAAGAAGAAGAAGAAGAAGAAGAAGAAGAAGAAGAAGAAGAAGAAATATGATGGATGAAAGGAAGAAGAAGAAAAAGAATAAGAAGACAGAGAGTGAGAGACAAAGATCAAGAGAGAGACAGAAAGAGAGAGAAGTGTAAGAGTTTGAAGGCAGCGGTTTGACGGATGGCGGAAAACCCGGATTGCAACAGAGCAGGACGCTTATCATTTATTCAAAGAGAAACAGGTTGGGAACCCGGACAGAGAGATGACTGGATGAAGCGGGTGGATGAATAATAGATGTGGGATGCGGCAGATGATGACACGTGTTCTAATACTTCGGCTGATCGGCAGCCGTCATTGGTTGACGCCCTCGCCGCAAATCTCCGGAGTTTGGCCGCAACGCACAAAGGGGGAAGTTTGTAATCGATCGAGATTCGATGAAAAGTTAAATAAGCACTTGCGTTAATGTATTGTTGGCACGATGGGTAGGAGAAATGTCCATAGGTAAGTGGTAATGGTAGTGATGTTAATGTAGGAAGATAGATATGAAGAGCCACATAGATAGATAGATAGATAGATAGAAAAAAAGCTTGAAAGATACATATGAAAAGTCATATAGATAGACAGATAGATATGAAGAGCCAGCTAGATAACTAGATGGAGTGATAGATAGAAAGCCAGAAAGATAGATACATATGAAGAGCCAGATAGATAGATAGATTGAAAGATATGAAGAGCCAGCTAGATAACTAGATAGATTGATAGAAAGATAGAAAGATAGATATATATGAAAAGCCAGATAGATAGATAGATAGATTGATATGAAGACTCAGATGAATTACTAGAAAGATTGATAGATAGAAAGCTGGAAAGATAGATACATATGAAGAGCCAGATAGATTGATAGATATAAAAAAACAGATAGACATATATAAAAAGAATAAGTTAAGTAGATAGATAGATAGATAGATAGATAGATAAAAAGAGACTGATAGATAGATAGATAGATAGATAGATAGATATGAAGAGCTAGATAGATAGATAGATAGATTCCGATAAACTAAGAAAGACTAAAAAAAGATGAACATTTCAATAAGCTACTATCTACCCATAGCTAGCGGGGGACCAGACTGGGTCAAGCCGAAGCGTATAAAGCGAGTAAGGAAATGCAAACAAATTCATCCTGGATTTAAATTCGGGTTATTTCCATTTTCTTCGATAATAACCGTTGCACTAAAAGCGCCTATTAAAGTAGTCAAAACGAGAATTGTCTTAATAATTCCAAAAATGGAATATTCAGCCGACCCAACATAAAGTATAATTTTACTCAAAATTATATATAGCTAGTATATTTTAAAAGTAAACTTTTTTTTTTTCGTAGTTACAAAGTTTCATTACTGAATGGACTAGGCAATAAATTGTACCTAACTGTATCCCTTTAGATTGTATAATTTCCTTCAGAAGCAACAACACGAAAGGGAGTAATTATTTTATGTATCCCCAAAGGATTTGATTCTTACCCACCAAACTTCACTTTGGGGTTTTCTCATTGTGTAATAGTTAAAGCTCAGGACTGCGGAATCGTAGTAAGTGAGTTCGAACTCTAGTCACGCCATTATATTTATTTTCGGATAAATGCTCTTGGAAAAGGGATGAACACGCTCGGCTATGGGATGAATAGTATCACTACTGCTCTTCTAGAAGGATGGATTTGGCATTAAATAACCAAAGAAGGTTGGTATGCCATTAAACCAACAAACAAAGAAACAAACTTCTTTCGTCTTGTAAGGTGGGTCGTTTTGCTTTCCTGGAGGCCTTCTGAAAAATATCTTGTTTAATCGAACGCAGTTCCATCCAAGTTTTATCACTAAATCTTGATCTTATTCCAAATATCTACGTCCCGTACTTCAGACTCCTTTCATTAACTTATTCTTGTCTTTAAATGGTTTTTGGTTAATGCTGGTTTCTCAGCTAAAATGTATCCCTTTAGTTGATTATCTCCAAGGATGCGCTTAGTGGTATTACCTGACAACAAATTGAACTAGTAGCACTCATTCATCACTTGTCTTGTATCCGTTTTTTTACTATTTTACAGCCCTGATCAGTTTTCTTAGCATTCTGTGTCTAGTTTAATCGAATAGACGGAAGAGATAGAAAGAGGCAAGATGACATTGATAAAGGCAGGTAGATGGAACAAAGTCGACACAATAGCGTTTCGGTTCTGCTGAACCATCATCAGGTTAATGAAGGGTTATATTAGTGATGTTAAGATAACGATGGGTGTATAAAAAGGGTAAAAATATATAAAACTTTGGAAAAGTTGTATGACATGAAAAGTTGGCTGTTTATGACAAGAAAAATTGGCCGTTTGATCAATGAATCAGCGGTCGTTTCTTATATATATATATATATATATATAGAGAGAGAGAGAGAGGGAGAGGGAGAGAGAGAGATGTGATATGGACTTTTTCTAAGAATAAATTTTCGAAAAATAATTGCACTACACCAAACTGAAACAGAACGCTACCAACGGAAATAGAATGTTCAAAACTTTCTCATCTTTTTCGTTGCATTAAATAACTCATACAATCTGATGTAATTTGCACCACCACCCCACCCTCACCAAGAAATAAACAAATCAATAAAATGAAAATAAATAAACAAACAAAACGTTGAACGTTGTCTGATAATTCTAAAAATAAAATCATCCTCTGAAGCGTTGTGTGTTTTTAATTTTTGTTCATTTTCATAAATATGTATGTAAATATAATTAGTATGCATAAAAAGCCAAAAGTAGTCTACCTCGGTTTCACCAACCGGATCTTCATAATAATTCTGACCAAAGAGAGTTAGCCCAAACAACATTTGATTCATAAAGTGGACACCAAAAAGAATAAAAAATAAACATATCTAAAAAAATTGTAGTTTGGGCTAATCCTCCTTAGTCAAAATTATTCTGATGATCCGGTAGGTGAAACCTAGGTAGATTACTTCTGGTTCCGTAGGTATTCTATCTAATTTCACTGTATTTAGTGTTTTGAGCACTTTTACATTTCAGCTTACAGGATTCTGTTGGTGATTATTTTCACGCAGTATGAATATTTTTAGTCTTTTCTTTTTTTATTGATTTTTTTTTTTACAAAATATCAGTTTGCGTTATATTTTTTATTTACAAATTGTATTATATGGATCTTTTCATACCATCGGGATAATAGAATAAGTATAAAATGTATATATGTATATATATACATATTTCACTCACACACACATATATGTAGTATTGCCTATACATGAATACGTCTAATTTTTTTAAGTAAAAGTTAATTTATAAACCATTGATCTTAAAAACGTCTTCCATCCATAAAGGTATTTGTCTGAAAGTGAACATAATAGCGTGACTGGAGTTCGAACTCGCTTATCACGATTTTGCAATCCAACGTTTTGACCATTACACCACGAGGACATACCTAATATATATATAGAGAGAGAGGGAGATGAAGAGAGAAAGAGAGTAAGAGAGAGAGGGAGAGAGAGAGTAAGAGAGAACGATGACTTAGAGTATGTATTTACCAACCTCTACACGATGTAACATAAGGGCAATTTTTAAGAGCAGTGCAACAGGTTTGAATTCAGATTTTTCCTTCGCCTAGACAGGTTAAACCACCCAATCTGCCCTTATATTAATCCATAGCTGGAAGGAGAATAATCCTGATCATGTGGAGGGGTTAGGTAACAACATATTTAATTTCTTGGGCCAGACTCAGTATTTTTGATTGCTTGATTCAAACTGTACGTAAACCGCACAGGGTTATTCGATGCCTTGAGGTTAACGAATGTCGTTCATATCGAATACAGGTAATTATAAACTCATCTAGTTGATCCATAAATGGAGCCCGAATAGGTACAATCATTCCTGGTCAGAGTGGAACTGAGAGTGATGAGAATGAAGAAGTACTCAACACTCCCCAGATTTTTAGAACTAAAGCCCCACCAGATGCAGTTTATTGCCATATCCCTTGTGGAGGGTGTCTTCTACCGAAGTGATAGTCAGCATATTCTAAGCCTTACCCACTAGGCAACTAAATACTTTTGATATTATTGTATTATTTATCGTTATAGTGCTGCATAACTTGCCAATAAAAACAGGAATATTTACATTTATCGCCCGTTCCTTAGTTATTATTCAACTATTGATTCCCAAAAATCAATTTTTACTGTTTATTTTCTCCTTTACTGAGAAATATATTCATGTCCCCATGCTCGCACATAAATGGGATTATTGATTGACTTCTCTGTTACTGCCAACCTGTAGATATAAAGGTTGGACCAGTTATCTAACTTGCCGTTTTCGAGACGAAAATGGAAAGACTATCAACGTCATTTTACGTGGCATGAGACAAACGCCTTCTTTTTTTTTTATCCTATTCTGAGGATCCGTACAAATTTGAAAATATATAGATATTTTTTCTCTCTTTATAGTACAATTTAGTTTAATTGAATTAGTTTACACAAAATAACATAGAGGGGTTAAAATAATGAAAAATACATTCGAAATTACTTACTCATATTTTTACCGGGGAAATGTGTGCAAAGGAAGCTTTCCAACTGACGAGAGAGGATTGTTAGTTGCTTGGTTGTGTTTTACGGCATGTCAAACGCTGTAAGTTATTTAATACCAAATCCTGTTTATATGTATATACTAAATATATATGATTTGTAGGCAACAACAATTAAGGTGTAATGGTTAAAGCGCTGGACTGCAGAATCGTAGTAAGCGAGTTCGAACTCCAGTCACGCTATTACGTTCACTTTCGGACAAATACCCTTGGGAAAGGTATGAAAGCTATGGGTTAAATAGTACCACTACTCTTCTTCTCGAAGGATGGCTTTGGCATTAAATAACCCGCAAAGGTTGATATGTCTATAAGCAAAGAAACCTAACCTAACCTTAAAGCGATGGACTGCGAAATCGTAGTAAGCGAGTTCGTACTCCAGTCGCGATATTACGTTCACTTTAGGGCAAATTACATTGGGAAAGGAATGAACCCCCTTATCCTCCCAGCTATGGGTTAAATAGTACCTCTACAGTTCTTCAAGGAGAATGACTTTGGCATTAGATAACCTACAAAGGTTGATGTGCCATTAAACAAAGGAACCAAACCTAACCAAAGCTAATAACAATTAAATGAGCCAGAGCTGATCTGTTGGCACACAGTTGAATAGTTTCAAACATTGCTAATTATAGTTAATAATCATTTGTTTGAACACAGTTAAATGGTTTCAAGTATTGCTATCAAACACTAATAGTTCTATTAGCCCATAATAAAATGATTTCAAGTACGTTACTAACATTAATATTTCTATTCACCGAAGTTAAATGGTTTCCATCATTGCCAGTACTAATTATTCCATTTGATATTAATCATTTGTTTTCACACAGTTAAATAGTTTCAAGTATCGTAAATGATTCAACAGCTCTATTTACCCCATAGATGGGACCTTAACAGGTACTATCACTCTGGGACCGAGTGGACCTGGGTGTAATGACAATGAAGGGATTTCCCGAAAGCTTCAGGCTTTGAGGCTCACTATCAAATGGTTTTGTGTCATATCTAGGACACTTATTGGTGTGGTGTCTTACCCATATGCAGAGATGCAGTGGGCGCATTCTATAGCCCCAGCTGACTGACACAAAGAATGTTGTGTTGTATGTATAATGATATTCTGGGAAATGTTTGCAAAAGTTTTGAATAAAAAGTGAATTTGAGCCCAAGGAGAAAAACACCTTTTTGAATAGTATATCGTGAAGACCTTTGACCCGTTATCAACATATATCATAGGGTATTCTGGCACAAGTTGACTAGAAACATAACAATTAAGGATCAGCTGATTGGTAGGTTGATTTGCTTTATGACATTTGAATTCTTGTAGTGCTTTGTAATGCTGATGCGTGTATTTATTACTAGCAATTTTATGATTCCAAATGAATATTCCTTTGAATATGCCAATAAATCATTTATAAAAGGTAAACGGGAAACTCCCCGTGACGTAGTGGCCAACGTGTTAGACTGTGACATCGTAATGTGTAAGTTTGAACTTCAGTCCCGCTTACTAAGTTTCTCTCGGTAAAGGCATGAACTCCCTTATAACCTAAGTTATGGCTTAAATAATATCTCTACTGTTCTTCTACAAGGATTGCTGAGGCAATAAATAACCTACGAAGGTTAATATGCCGTTAAACAAAGAAATCAAACAAAACAGGTAAACACAGAATACTCGATTACAATATGGAGGTGCCCGTGGTGCAATGGTTATCTTCGTAGGAAATGGACACGGTGACATGATTTCAGATCCTGGACGAGGCTGATTGCATTTCACATAGCACTAATACCCTTGGGAAAAGTTTGAATCCAATTATTCTCCCTCCAGCTATAAGTAAATAGTAGGGCAGACTGTGTTCTTCAGCCTTGGTAGGGCAACTAGTCTAGAAGAAGGAAAACTCTGAATTCAAACCTGTTAAACTCCGCTTAAAAATTGACCTTGTGACATATCCTGCCCGAGTGGAGGGGCTGTTAATATGGATTACAATATTGAGGCGTGTTGGGAGTAAAGGTCATCGATATGGGAATGGAATCGGTGACCCATGTTCAAATCGTAGAAGAGGCTGAATGCGTTTCAATTCGCGCTCTATCAGAAAAAACATTAATCAATATTTTCTCCTAACGACAGCTATGAGTAAATTGAAGAGTTAATAGAATACTTGAGCTTTGGTTCGGTAACCAATCTAGGAAAAGGAAATACTGTTAATTCTACCCAGATATACCCCGCTTTAAAATTGACCTATGTCATACTTAGTTGCAATATCAACGTTTTAAGAGAAAATGTCGTTCAAAGTCAAAATATTTTCTCAAACAATTCTCTTTGACAAATAGATTGGAACCTAACAGTGAACCTGGGAGTGATGGGAACAAATGGTAATTTTAAACTACAAAGACCCCCGGAACAGAAGCTTTACCATCAGACGCAGTTTAGAATCATATTCGGAGTAGTAAACTCTTTAAGTAAGCTGGCTGCCTGCAGTCCATGGTGACCGGAAGATTCCCTTTTTGATAGCTAATACAGGGAGTATAAGAGAGGGTTCTACTACTTTCTTTGGATGATCCACTTAGCCTTGATCGGTACCTGAGTGTTAAGCAAGGAGGCATCAAGTACCGTTTTTTTAAGTCTTTGGTATGACTTGCTCCAGGATTGAACCAAGGTCTTCCGGACCATTGGCTAACTCTTTATAGATTATGACAAAGGAAGTGTTCGCCAATGATCTGGAGGAATATACCAACTGTAACCACTGAAGATTGCTAAAAAAAAAAAATTAAGTATTATCGAGGTGTTGTAACATCTTAGGAGATTTGAAGGGTATGGATTCACTTCTTCATTGCCATTACTCCCCGGTTCACTCTTACCCGAAGTGGTTGTACATATCAAGATCCCATGTATGAATCAAACAAATATATTTGAAAATTAACGTTATAAGATCATTTGTAAGAGATAAGAATAATTGATACCATATAAGTTGTCCTTGTTATGACATTAAACTGCATCTGATGGTGAGGCTCCAGTCTTTGATTACTCAGTCGTTTGTGCAGTAAAAAAAACACCGACTGCATCTCTGCAGTGGGTTAAGACCCCTCTTAACAAATGTTCTCGATATCACACTTAGCAATCTGACGGTGAGGCGCTAATCTTTGACTGCCCAGTCGCTTGTGCTGTAAAAACACCGACTGCATCTCTGCAGTGGTTTAAGACTCTCTTAACAAATGTTCTCGATATTACACTAAACAATTTGATGGTGAGGCTCCAGTAACCCTGGAGCTTTGGCGAATACAGAGTACTCCCCCTCATTGCCATCGCTCCCAGGTCCACTCTGGCAGAGTGGTAGCACCTGACAGGGTCTTATCTATAGGTTAAATTGAACTAAACTGAATTGCTTGAAATGGAACTGTTTTTTGGCATTTTATAAACAAAAAGCTATACTAATACTAAACTGAATTATTTTGCATAGAAACGTTTATATGTATCAAAATGGGTTCGGGATTAATTACCTACAAGGGTTGATATACAATAAAACCAAACCAATCCAGCCTTTGAATTTAGGGAATTTTCAGTACTCCTTCGTTGATATTACTCCAATATCCACACTGAATCAAAGTGGTAGCACCTGTTAGGGTCCTATCTATTCGTCAAATAGAACTGCTCAAGCATTTACTGAGGATTATCATGACTATTAATTAGTGTTATTTGTGTCAAATAGCAATTTTTGAAATCATTAAACCGTGTGCAAATTTATTTATATTGAAAAAAATCATCAGTGTTCAATAGTAGTACTTGAAGCCATTTAACTGCGTGCCAATAGAATTATCAATGTTTATTGAAATACTTGAAATCATTGTATGCAAATAAATTGGGCACCTCGGGTGGTGTAATGGTTAGCAAGGTAGACTAGCAAACCTACACGAGTGAGTTCGATTCTCATTGGGTGCCCCATTCATGCGGCATTGTGCTACATCTAAGCAAAAAAGCTTAGTAAATTAACCCTGTATGCAAATAAATGTTAAATACCAAGTAGAATTATTCGTATTAGCAAGCAATTCTTGAAATTATTTAACTGTTTGCAAACATTAAATAGTAATAATTTAAACCATTTAACTGTGCGCAAACAAATGAACTGTAACTCGTTTGAAAAAATGATACCATATCATTATGAGCAAATTATTTGTATTAGATATAGATATTTGAATCTACACTTGTTTACTAAGGATTAAAATTATTAGTTATTTTAAGCCTTATAACTGCGTGCAAACAAATGATTATTACAAGATAAAAATAGGTAATTGAAAATATATAATTGTGTAAATACACACATGCCCGTAGCGTACACGCACACATACACAACAGTGTGGTTGGTTGGTTGGGTGTTGATTTTACGGCGTATCAACCCTTTTCGGGTCATTTAACGCCAAATTAAATTCCAGACAATTCAGTTTAGTAAAAGTATAGATTTTGTTAACAAATGGTTAAATGTAGAAACAGTTTTATTTCAAACAATTCAGTTTAGCATTAGTACAGTTTAGTTCTATTTAAAGACAGTTACAATTTAAAAACTTCAGTTTAGCATAAGTACACAGTTTTAATGTCAAAAACCGTTCTATTTCAAGCAATTCAGTTTAGCATAAGTACACAGTTTAGTTCTATTTGACCAATAGATAGGGCTCTATCAAGTGCTATGACTTCGGGCCAGAGTGGACCTGGGAATAATGGCAATGAAGGGGTACACCGCATTCCACAAAGCTCCAGCATTATTGGAGGCTCACCATCAGATTGTTTCGAGTCATATCCTGGAAACTCGTTCTTGAGGGAGTCTTACAAATTTGCAGATAACTAGTCAGTCTATTCTGCAGCCTCAGCCGACTGAGCCCTATTGGGTAAGTCTTGCCCCGCTTCAAAGTTAGAGTAGGTGTAATCTGCAGTCCGGCCGACTGGGCCACAATAAAGTAAAAAGTAAAGTTGGCAACCTTAGTCAAGGGTGACCCGAATGCTTTCTTTTTCACGAGGTGTACTCTTTTCCTTGGATTACTCCACTTTATCCTTGATCCTTACCTTATAATGCTTAGTGTTAAGCAAGATGGAACCAAGCACCATTTTTTGAGTCTTTGTTTTGACTCGACCTGCGATCGAACCATGGTGTTCCGGGCCATTGAAGAACACTCTACTCATTAGGCCAATGACCTGGTGATGTTAATTTTTTAATGCATGTGATATACTTTACTAATTACACATATATGTAGTAATAACAAAGGTTTTAAAAGAGCTATGTACTCTGATACATACAAAGGTTTGCATGTAATTTCCCAAGCTAAATCAGCTTTTATGACTTCAGTGCTTCTTTCCTTTAGACTGGTTGCCGAATCAACTTTAAAATTTATCAAACTTTGTTAGTTACCAAATCAATGCTTGTGGACTAACAGCCGTGGTATTTTACAACCCATACCAGGTGGTTAGAGACGTTCACACCTTTCACGGAGATGTCCTCACGGTTTTAATGGTTAAAGAGATGGACAACAGAATTGTTGTAAGCGAGTTCGAACTCCAGTCGCGCTATTACGTTCACTTTCGGACAAAGACCCTGTGGAAAGGTATGAATCGCCTTATCCTATCATCATCATGTCGTGCAGCTAGCACGGATATCCCTGACCCTCTCTCACCACTTCTCCCTATTGTTCATCGCCTTGGCAGGTCTTCAGAGCTACATCCCGTATCCTCACAGAGCTGTTGTATGTATGTTCGAGCTGGTCGTCCTGCTTTTGCTCAGCCATATGTGGTGGTCCATTGGAGTACATCACTTATGAGCTCGTCCCTGCTTCTCTAGCAGTCTCCTGCGTGTCTGGTTCGTCTAACTTGGATAGTTTTCGTGATGGGAGGTAGGTGGCTGTATATTTGGTGCTTTGTGGGGTTATTCAATATTGCTTTCAGCATTCTTCTGTAATTGCCGTCTAGCTTTTTCTCCAGCCGTTTTGTTAGTGTCCAAGTAGTGCATCCATATAGCAGTATCGATACGATCGCTGCTCGGAAGAAACTGCGTTTCATTTTATCGGTCAGGTCTGACTTCCATATGATTGATAGCATATCGATAGCTGTCCATGCCTTCGTTAGCCACGTGTCGATGTCTTTTTCGGTTGATGAGACACTGCTTCCTTGGTAGGTGAACTTGTCTACCAGTTTCAGAGAGCTTCCGTCTAGTGTAGAAATGTCGCCTGTTTGATTAAAGCACGTGTATTCTGTTTTGTGTGCATTGATATGGAGGCCAATGCCTGCGGCGGCTTGTTCCAAACTATGCAGTAATGTTTCAGCTTGGTTGGGTGTATTTGCCAGAATCACTATGTCATCGGCGTAGTCGGCATCGGTAAATGTTTTTGCGGAGTACCTTCTGCTTCTCTTCTTTGTCAGCTTGAAGCCGTTATCCTATCAACTATGGCTTAAATAGTACCATTAGTGTTTTAGAAGGGTGGTTTTGACATTAAATAACCGAGAAAAGTTGATATGCCATTAAACAAAGAAACCAAACCAATCATAGCTTTCCCAATGATATTATTCCGAAAGTGAACGTGATAGCGCAAGTGGAGTTCGAACTCGCTTACCACAGTTTTGGTTTCTTTGTTTAATGGCATAAAAACCTTCGTTTAACGTCAAATTGATCTTTGTAGAAAAATAGAACTGGTGTTATTTAACTCATTGCAAGGAGGGAAGGGGTTTCATAGTTTACCCAAGTGCATTAGTCCGAAAGTAAACGTAACAGCAGAACTAGAGTTCGAACTCGCTTACTACGATTTCAATGTCCTTTGCGCAAGCCACGGTGCCACGAAGACTCTCCCTTCCTATGCGAACACACATAGACAGTAACGTGAAGGTCATATACACAAAAACTAAACACATGCATACTCCTATGTAGCAACGTCGTGACCTCAAACAATCGACACATTATTGAAATGAATGGATATGTACACATACAGCAACGGGGGCTACTTTATACACTTAACGTATTCTGATACATTCACTCCCACTTACACATACAGAACCATTCAGTTTGGCACATACGTATTTATAATAAAGTGTTGTTGTAAAAGACAATCGACACAAAATGATACTTACACACACATACACACGCATACAGCAACGGGGATATTTTGTATACATAACTTACTCTAATACATACGTGTATACTCACACATACACAACCGTTCAGTTTTACACAAACGCATAATAACGTGGCGGTAGCAGACAATTGGCACATAATGATACGAACACACATATACGCTAACATACAAAAAAGAGGATATTTCCTACACAAATACATACACTCACACACACACACACACACACACACACACAAAAGCATGCACACCCATACAGTTTTGCACATGTAAGTCACACTAACAGATTCATGCATCCACAAAATGACTGACGTACAATCTTTATGCACGCAACGTGACTGGCCCGCACGTTTCATTTTCGTTTTTCCATTTATTGCCTTTTCACCGGAAATAGTGAGGCGGAAATCGTTGCCATGACGACGCTTTCGTTTCCGGTTGTTTTCGTGACGAGACAAGAAATCTGACTTCGTTTCGCGCCATTTGCACAGTATTTTTTCTCTTCAGTTTTCATGGTCGCAGGGCAGACGTTGCTATTCTATCAATACGCACCCAGTCAACTTATTATGACGCACGAACAAGAGTGTCGCGCTTAATAATACTAGCAACGCTGAAAACACGTCGAAAAACAGAGTATTCTCTAAAAAAAACAAAACTGTGACTGAGCCGGTAACTAACAACTCTAGACAATCACGTACACATGCCGTATAAACTCGTGTAGAAGTCGACATTAATAAACAAAATAAATAAATAAATAAATAAGAATAAAAAGAAACAAATAAATAAATAGGTAAATGAAAACAAAAATAACTAACTACAGTCAAACAAACAACATTTTTAGTCCAAGGATTGTCAAGTTCGAATTTCGTTAGCGCTATTACATTCACTCTCGGAATAATATCCTTGAGAAAGATATGAACTCTGCTCATCCCAAAAATATGTTGGGACGAACAACCTGCTTTGAAAAAACTTGCTCTCAGCCAAAAATGTCAGCAGAGATTTTTTTTTAAATCCGTGTTAAAAAACGAATTCAGAGTTGCATTCAGGTAACTCTGAGTTTCACTACCCTAGGAAAAGGCATTTATCTTGCCTGATATCGGTTAAATAGTACAACTACTGGTATCTGATCTCTTTGGCATTAAATAAAGCCTGAAGGTTTATATGCCATTGAGCAAAGAAACCTAGAAACATAAAGATTACCCAAGTAGTCGATATCGACTTCTAGAGTCTGGTTGGACAATCAAAGATGTCGATATTGACCAAGACCAGAAGGGAGTCGATAAATGTGATGTTGGTCGAAAGCTGAATCGTCGGATACAAAAACTGACATTAAAAATAAAATAAAAAAAATATATAAACTTATTACTTTTTGCTTTGCATTGTAGGCTAGAATTTGATCACACTGAGTGTATCCTTTAGAGAGATAATCATCATCATCATATCGTGCCGCCAGCACGGATATCCCTGACCTTCTCTCGCCACTTCTCCCTATTATTCATCGTCTCTGGCAGGTCTTCAGGGTTACATTATGTGTCCTCACATAGCTGCTGTATGTAAGTTCGAGCAGGTCGTCCTGCTTTTGCTTGGCCATATGTGGGGTTCCATAGGAGTACATCACTTATGAGCTCGTCCTTGCTTCTCCAGCAGTGTCTTGCGTGTCTGGTCCGTCTAACTTGTATAGTTTTCGTGATTGGAGGCAGGTGTCCGTATAGTTGGTGTCTTGTGGGGTGTTGTCGCCAGGACTTGTTCAATAAAGTTGGTGAGCATAATCGAGTGTGACCTGAAGGCTTCCATTTTGATAGCTTCTACACCAAGGTATAGGAGAGAGCTCTACTCCCATCCCTGGATTGCCCCACTTTACCCTTGATCCGTATATTATATGACTGAGAGTCAAGCAAAGAGGTTTTAAGTACCATTTTTGAGTTTTTGGCATGACTCGACCTGGGATAGAATCCCGGTGTCCGGGGCATTGGCAAACACTACGCCAACTGCTCGGTATAGAGTTTATAGAGGGATAATACCAAACCCATATAGTGTACCCTAGGTATGACATTAAACAGGATCTGGGGATAAGGTCCTAGTTTTGGAGATCTAGGGAGTGTGGTATAATTCTTCATTGTCATTACTCCCAGTTCCACTCAGACCCGAAATAATATTCTTTGTTAGAATACCCGCCATGGGTCAAATATAACTGTTTATTGTTTTTCTTTCATAGGACCGCGTCCAAAAAATTGTTTATACTGTCATTTTAAATTCATAAAACACATTGTTGCAGCACAGCGCTTTGTTCAACGTTTTTTGTGTGTGTTAGATATAATCAGCTGTATTAAAGTTATTGTTGGAGAATCTACGGACATTTGAATTTTGTTTTTCACTTTCATGTAAGTCATATTTTTCTAATCCTTGCAAAGAGGGAGTCCCCATTGCAAAGTGGGTATGTGCTGGACTGTGATATCAGAGTAAGAAAGTTCAAAACCTTTTCGCACTATAACATTCACTTTAAGACTTTCGAATTGTTATAAATTCTAAATATTACTATTACTATTCTTCTACAAGGATGATTTTGGCATTGAATAACCCGTGAAGGCAGATATACCATTATACAAAAAAGAAAACAATACTCACAAAGAAAAAAGAAACAGTTGGTAAAATTTGGTTTCTTGGTTTGGTCTTTTTTTTTTCATATTTATATCAAATAATTTAACACTTTACTGTTATATAATGTGACTGCTTGAATAATTGAAGCAAAAATGAAACTATCACTAAATGTTGATTGGTACGTTTAGTAAATGAAGCTGGCGACCGTGGTCGGGGGCGACCAGAAGGCTCCCTTTTCAATAGCTACTACACAGAGGTGTAGGGGAGGGCGCTACTCCTTTCCCTGGATTGCTCCATTTTACCCTTGATACGTACCTTATATTGCTAAGTGTTAAGCAAGGAGGTATCAAGTACCATTTTTAAAGTCTTTGGTATGACGCGACCTGGGATTGAACCCAGGTCTCACGGACTATTGGCGAGTATTCTACCCAATAGGCCAATGCGCTGGTTTAGTAAATGAGATTCCCCTTATTTTTGGCATAAAGTAACTTTTTACTGTTTACACGTGGTTAAAATAGACATGCTTCCAAATTATTTGTATAAGATCGGAATACTTGATGTTATCATGAGCAAAGACACTTTTGAGAAACTACGCAAAAAATGTTGATATAAACGTTGGCAATTCCGTATCCTCTCGACATAAAATAAACCTAGACGAGTTCACATGCCGTTAAAATCAATCAGTCTACACATTTCATGAGACAGCTTGCAGATGTTTTACTCTTCGAAAATAAAAAGCGAAAAAATATGGTATCAAACCCCACCAACCAATCTATCTATCTATCTATTTACGTGCCAAATGAGCTTTGATTTGTTTAAAATGTTACCAGCAAACTATGCCCTTACATATCACATGAATCTAATATATATTAGATTCATATGATCATATGTTGGTAACATTATATATATATATATGAACAGGATTTAGCATTCAATAACACATAAGGGTTGATATGCCATAAAACCCAACCAATCTATCAATCGATTTATTTATCTACTATGTACCGAATAAGCTTTGATTTGTTTAAAATGTTACCAGCAAACTATGCGTTTATATGAAGGATTTATCAATAGATATAACATATGGGGTGATATGCCATAAAAAATCTATCTATCTATCTATCGAATGAGTATTGACTTATTTAAAATGATATCAACAAACTATGCATTTCTAATATATATATATATATATATATATATATATATATATATATATATATATATAAAATTAACTTAAATCGCGAGTCGAAAATCTTCTACTAAAGTTTCACCTTATCGGATCCTCAGGAAGCCTAACTTCGAAGTTAGGCTTCCTGATGATCCGATAAGGTGAAACTTTAGTTGATTTTCGACTCGCGATTTAAGTTAATTTTATAATTGGCTCCACTTGTGTTGAGCACTTTTGTAATTGTAGCATTGCAGGATTCGCGGTAGGTTTTTAGTTTTCTTTTGACCACTGACTGCGTATCCCTTGATTTTTTTCAAAGGGTCGGACGAGGTTGGCCTTTTCTTTCTTTTTGACCAATTGTTTTTTCTTTTTCCCCCGGGCGGTGATTCGAGATACTTATATCTCTTGTTCCTGGAGGGTTTTTTCATAATTTTTTTCTGGTACCGTGAATGGTTGTAGAAATTAGATTAGTATATATATAAACAGAATTTGACATTAAATAATCTTCAAGATTTAACATGCCATAAAACCCAAAGAAACCAACCTAATTTTTAAGTGGCATGAAGTTTTCTTATAATAGAAGGGTTGCTTAACCAAGGCTAAAGAACCCTGACAGCCTTACAATTTACCCATTGCTGAGCCAGAGAAGAACAAGGGGATTCATTTTGGTTTATTTTTAAATAAACAGAAGTCATAAAAGTGATAACTGCTTTACTTTCTTGTGAAGTTCTTCTTCCCAATACAAATTTAACACAACCATCCATACTTTGTTCTCTGAGACCTTTGGACAAGAACTCACATGTTAAAATGTTTTTTGATGAAGAGGGAAAAAATTAAAGAGATGTTACCTTATGGTGGCCCTATCAGCTGGGGCTGAAGAATACACCAACTGCATCTCTGCAGAATGGTTTTCTTCTTTGTTTAATAGCATGTCAACCTTTGTAGGTTATTTGATGCCAAAGCCACCCTTCTAGAAGAAAAGTACTGGTACTATTTAACCCATACTTGGGACTCTGCTGAAAGGTAGACCCTCCCAACGAGTGTCAGGGATATGACACAAAACAATCTGATGTTGAGGTTCCAGTAATCCTGGAGCTTTGGGGAATGCGGATTATCCCTTCATTGTCATGGCTCTCAGATTCACAATGACCTGGAGTGGTAGCAACTGATAGGGTCCTATCTATGGCTCAAATAGAACTAAACTGTGGAATTACGCTAAACCTAATTGTTTGAAATTAATTCTTTTTACATTTAACAGTGTTAAAAAAATTATAGTAAACTGAATTGTTTGAAATTGGACTGTTTTTCACATTTAAACTGTATACTTATGCTAAACTGAATTGTTTGAAATTGAACACTTTTTGACATTTAGCTGTGTAAAAAAAAAACTTTAATTATACAAAACTGAATTGTTTGAAATTTTATCAAAATAACTTAATTCGGCGTTGAATGATCCGAAAAGGGTTGATACGCCGTAAAAAAGAACAAGCAAAAAACTAACCAACCTTATAAGACAGTTTTTTTTTCTTTTTTTAAGGATTTTCTGTGTTAAGTTACTGGAAAAAATTGTTATACTGATGTTTTGTTCACAGAAAAAACTTGAAATAAGCTATTGGTTTCTGTCAAAATAACTGAAATGAGAAATTTTTTGTATCCTTTACTGATATCATCGGAATTGTCTTCTCATTTTAGTTTATTACAGTCACATTATTAAAGTCGTCTTAATCTCCGGTCTTCTGCGAAGTCGATAAACAGGGGTACATATCGACCACTTTGATAATCGCTTTCTCCCGATATTCAAACAAAGAATATAAATATATTTTTGAAATTTAAACAAAGAAAACTCATTACAAATTAATATTTACGAACTGTCATTGCATTCCATCATCTTTAACTGCATCGAGATGATACCTGGTCGTGATGATATAATGTGTACTAGTTTGTTTTTTAATTTGTTCTTTAATCCCAGAGATGAAGAGTTATCATAATTATTCTCTTATATAGTCGGATTAATGAACTTATTTTGTTATTATAGTGACAACGTTTTGGACGTTATATTCTCCAGTCTTTAGGCGTCAATCGGAGACGATAACAAATAAATTTCGGACCTAAACAATCAATATAAATCACGGTGGGAAATGGTTCTCATTTCACTGGATATATAAGATAAACGGGTCAATTTAACTTGCTTGTTTTTCAGTTGAACCAGAGTATGTGACATTTTGAACAATTTGACACAGGAGATGAATTCAAAAATCAAAATGAAGACACTAGTCTGAATATATTTTTAAATTATAAGTCTTGAAAGAAAAGCCTGGCGGAATCGGAAATCAGAGGAAGAATAGAGACCATCAAAACTACAGCATTATTAAGATCGGCTTGAATACTGAGAAGAGTCATGGAGACCTGAAGGGACGTGCTGTCACTCAGACTCCAAACGCTGGTTTGAAAAACTCTCAAGGAGTGAGATAATAAGTACTACTACTACAGTCGCTGTTGCTGCTACTACTACTATAGCTATAACAATAATATCAATAACGCTTGGACTTCAACAGGAAATGAAGAAAAATTGCAAAAAATAAAAACTGTTGGCCAAACGCGATATTAGAATAGGAAATTCGTTGAAAATTCAGGCACGACGCTGCTGGCCTCTCTAGGGATTCTTAGGAGATCTGAGGAGACTTATTGTCACTCAGTCTCCAGCGGTAGGCATACATACATTCGTGTAATTGAATGTTGATTCAGTCAGCGAGGATACGGAGAAAAAAAATTAAATTAAATAAAAAAACCTGGATAATTTCAGGAGACCTGTTTCCAGTGATAAACAGCTGACATTTTCGGAAGATTTGATTAAACTGCGTTAAAAATCACTCTGCATGTTTGCTTAGTAAGTTTATGCGTTCTTTGATTTCTTTTATGGCATATCAACCTTCGTGGGTTATTTAATGCCAAAGACATCCGTGAAGAAGTTGTGGTGCTACAGCTTAGGGGAATGAGGGTGTTCATACATTTTTTTTTTTGGTGTTTGTCCAAAAGAGAAGATAATACCACCATTGGAGTTCGAACTCACTCTCTACGACAACGCAGTTCAGCTCGTTAGCCACTACGCTACTCCCTCTCAGTATATGTTTTTTAATATCTAGAATATTTGAATAAAAATATTGATTTTTTTTTTTTGGCATATTACTTTAAGCCCGGTCTGCTGGGGCTCTAGAATACGCCGACTGCATCGCAGCAGAGGGGTAAGACCTTCCAACGAGTGTCCTGAAGGACGCTAAACAATCTGATAGTGGGTTTGAAAGTCCTGGAGCCTTGGGGCATGTGGAGTACGCTTTCATTGTCATTAATCACAAGTCCACCCTGACCCGGAGTGGTAGTACTCTCTCTGTTGGCCAAATAGAACTAGTGTCTTCATCATGATATGAAGCTGCATCTGATGGTGAGACTCCTGTCCTGGAGCTTTGACAAATGTGGAGTACCCTTTCATTGCTATTACACTAAAGTCCACTCTGTCCGGAATTGGTTAGGATCCTATCAATCGGTCAAATAGGACTGTTTAACTATTTAACTGCGTGCAAACAAATGACTGATGTTAAATTAAATTGTTAATGTTAAATAACAATACTTGAAACCATTTCATCATCATCGTCATCATCATGTCGTGCGGCCAGCACAGATATCCCTGACCCTCTCTTGCCACATCTTCCTATCATTCATCGCCTCTGGCAGGTCTTCAGGGTTACATCCCGTATCATCACATAGCTGCTGTATGTATGTTCGAGCTGGTCGTCCTGCTTTTGATTGGCCATATGCGGGGGTCCACAGGAGTACATCACTTACGAGCTCGTCCTTGCTTCTCCAGCAGTGTCCTCGATGTCTGGTTCATCTAGCTTGGATAGTTTTCGTGAGAGGTGGTAGGTGACCGTATAGCTGGTGTCTTGTGGGGGTGTTGTCGCCAGGACTTGTTCAATATTGCTCTCAACATTCTTGTATAATTGCCGTCTAGCTTCTTCTCCAGCCGTTTAGTCAGCGTCCAATTAGTGCATCCATATAGCAGTATCGACACGACCGCAGCCTGGAAGAAACTGCGTTTCATTTTATCGGTCAGGTTTGATTTCCATATGATCGAAAGCCTATCGATAGCAGTCCATGTCGTTAGTCGTGTGTCGATGTTTTTTTTTTAGTTGATGAGACGCTGCTTCCTAGGTAGGTGAATTTGTCAACCAGTTTCAGAGAGGTTCCGTCTAGTGTGGAGATGTCACCTTTCTGATTAAAGCACATAAATTCAGTTTTATGTACATTAACATGGAGTCCAATGCCTGCAGCGGCTCGTTGCAAACTATGCAGTAGTGTTTCGGCTTGGTTGGGTGTATTGGCCAATAGCGCTATGTCATCGGCGTAGTCGGCGTCGGTAATTGTTTTTGTGGGGTACCTTTTGCTTCTTTTTGTCAGCACGAAGCCGTTTTCCCTAATGTTATCGATCGATGTCCTAAGTACGTAGTCAAGACAGATGATAAAGAGGTATGGGGCCAGCGTGTCCCCTTGTATTACTCCTGCAACAATGTCGAAGTATTCTGTGTCTCCATCCGGTGAACGTACGTGTGCAAACAAATGACTTATACTAATAGAACTATTCGTCTTTGACAGAAATAAATGAGGCTGTTTAACTCTGTGCAAAAAATTGATTAATATTAAATAGAATTATTAGTGTTCGACAGCAATACTTGAAGCCATATATCTGTGTGCAAAGAAATTGACTTTGGCTCATTTAAAAATGTTACCTCTAAACTACTTAACTGATTTATCAAGTAGATATATAAACAGGATTTAGCATTAAATAACCTACTACGGTTGTTATACCATAAAAATCAACTAACCAACCGCCTATACTCAGGTAGGTAGGGTATGCCGTGTTGTAATGTTTAAAGCGCTGACCTGTGGAATCGTAGTACGTGAGTTCGAACTCTAGTCACGCTGTTACGATCATTTTAGGAAAAATACCTTACGGAAAGGTATGACACTCCACTAATCCACCCATCTATGGGTTAAATAGTACCACTACTTTCCTTCTAAAAAAAAAAGATGGATTTGGCATTAAATAACCCGATGAGGTTGATATGTCATAAAATAAAAAAATTAAAAAAAAACAAATTTACTCAGGTAGAGAAAATAACATTACCTAAGTCAATATAATAAGGAATGTGTTTCAAAATATTTTTCTTCTAAATTAATTAATTCATTCTGCGATTAAGAAGAAAATGAAATATGAATATCTTTCTAAATTATTTATAATTTTCAAGGGAAAAAAATTAAAGATTCACCTAATTCCTTGTCAATTTTCTTCTTTATACAAAAATAAAATATGAAATGTAGGAATCCTTATAATCATATATTTCATCGTCATGATTTTGTTGGTTGGTTTGGTTTGTTGGGTTTTATGGCATATTAACCTTTGTACGTTATTTAACGCCAAATCCATTTTTATGCAAATAGTCAGTTCTATTTAAAACAATTCAGTTTAGCATAAGTACAGTTTAATTGTCAAAAACATTTCCATTTCAAACTATTCAAGCAATTATATGTAACAATTCAGTTAAGTGTAAATACAGTTTTAATGACAAAAAACAGTTCTATTTGAAATAATTCAGTTAAGCATAAGCACGCAGTTTAAATGTAAGTACGGTTCAATTGTCAAGAATATTTCCATTTCAAGCAATTCAGTTTACTCAAATAATTCAGTTTAGCATAAGTATGCTGTTAGTTCTATTTAACCCATAGATAGGGCCCAATCAGGTGCTACCACTCCGGGGCAGAGTGGACCTGGGAGCGATGGCAATGAAGGGGTACTCCGCACTCCCCAAATCTCTAGCACTGCTGGAACCTCACCATCAGATTGTTTAGTGTCATATCAGACACTCGTTAGAGGTGGGGTCTTACCCCGCTGCAGAGGTGCAGTCAGAGTGTTCTACAGCCTCAGCTGACTGGAGCAACAAGATTTTGTTCACAATTTAATGTTCATTAATAAACACCAATAACCAAAAAATAAGAGAAGGTTATTCCACTCGTTCTTTTCTATTTCGCCTGATTTGTCATCCTTTCAGAATTGCAACATTAATCTGCTACTTACTTGTTTTGGTATTGATTTGATTTAGAAAGAGTGTAAGCTAATTGTTGTGGCGTGTGTAAGATCTGAAAATTTTCCAAGCTGGCCCCAGGTAGCCGAACTTATTCGGTTTTATCACCGGAAAAATATCGTAGTGCTTTATGATAGAAAAGTTCATGGTAAAGATATCCTATTTTCCAAATAAATCGGATACAAACAAATACATTCAATATTATTGAATATAATAATGAAAATGCGAGGAGTGCTGAAATGTTCTCAGCCTTACTATAAAGGCAATTACTATACATGCTCGTTCATCAAACTTTTAAGGATCGTTTCTTAAGTATGCATCGAATGAACCTCTGATAATTTTGTACGGACATTCCAATATATTCACCCGAGAAGGGGTGAGGACTCTTTTTGTAATGGTTATCGTTACAAAAAATGGACTCGGTAGTCTGAGTTCAAATCCTGGTGAGGCTGTTTACATTTCACATTGGAAAAAGTACGCATCCAACTATTCTTTCTCCAGTTTGGGTAATAGTAGGACAGACTGCGCACTTTAACCTGAATGAGGCAACCGGTCTAGGAGGAGGAAATATCTAAGTTCAGATGTTTAAAATTCCGTTAGATATATATATATATATATATATATATATATATATATATTCACCCAGAAAGGATTGACCCTTGGCCCATTGTTTCAAACTTTTTTTCAATCTATTCAAAAAATAAAAATGAAATAAAAATTGAATATAGACATTTTTAGTTGGGTTGGGATATTTCAAATCCTGCTAACACGTAGATAATCCATAAAGATTAGTATCAGTCTACCTAAGAATTATCATCATTTGATAGAACTACTGTTTTATAGGAACACATGAAAACATTAAAATTTTTGCAAAACATTTGTATTAAGAATAGATTCTTGAAGGTAAAATTGTTTACTAAATATGGTTAACGGAATTGCAACAGTCTTCATTAATGGATAAATAAAGGGTTCAGTTCGAGGTGCTGGGTAGACTCAAAAGTTCGACATGAAACACTCGAAGAAGGCCGAAGGACATATTGGCCGAAATGTTGTGAGTATAGCACTGAAGATGAAGACAGTAGTCCGAATATTTTAAGTCATAAAAATTATCCGCGTTCATCTCAGAAATTTAAGCCGGGATAGTAACACTTGTATAATACGTAAGTAAAGTAAAGTTGTCTCCCTTAGTCGAGGGAAACCAGAAGGCTCCCTTTTCAATAGCTACTACATCGAGGTGTTGGGGAGGGCGCAACTCCTTTCCCTGGATTGCTCCACTTTACTCTTGATACGTACCTTATACGTACCTTATAATGCTGAATGTTAAGCAAGGAGGTATCAGGTACCATTTTTAAAGTCTTTGGTATGACGCGACCTGGGATTGAACCCAGGCCTCCCGAACCATTGGCGAACATTTAGATAGGAATATATGAAATCATAAAACCATGAGCAAAAAAATGATTATGGACAAATTAAATAAAATGCTTTTTAAGAACAACACGCAATTAAATATTAAAAAAATGAATCAACATTTGGGAACCCAGTCGGAGAGGTTAAGAATACCCTGACTGTATCCCCCGTGAAGAGAAGGTAGTACCACCTCCCCTGTAAAGGGTGTCCTGATTAAGATAATTAACTTCATTTGCTGCTGAGACCCAAGTCCTTGAGATCTGAGGAGTGTAGAAAACTCCTTCATTATTATTACCTCCAGGTCCACTATCTCCCGGAGTAGTAGTACCTTTTAGGTTCTCATTCGTGGGTCAAATAGATATGCTTAAAAATTATCTATATTCTGTGGAAATACTGATTAGCATATAACTGTAAATTATTTTGTATTAAGAATAGTTACTTGAAATCGATCACCCATAAAATACAAGACTATTTTTAGCCTCATTTTAAGCCGCTGTTGTGGTCTGGTTGTTCTTTTTATCCTTCTCAGATTTTGATTTTTTGGTGATTTTATTTTGTTTTGTTTTTGTCATTTCTAAGTGACTCAGAATGAAATCTGAGTCACTGTGGCCCATATTGGTGTCAGTGTATAGGAAATTCATATTTACACGCTAACAAGCCGTGTACGCATCTTGCCAAATGCTAAATCCTTTTTTGATTGAACCTTTGTGTTTATGGCTGTCGTTACTTATTTGTTCTCTTAACTATTAACATTTTTGGATTTTAACAAAGCCGAGCAGGGTATAAGCAGCAGTGACCAATGGGGGATAGAATGCAGTCGGCAAAAAAACAAACAAACAAACAAACAAAAAATCTCGACGTCTCCTCATTTAATTGATGCTCACTGCTAGCCCCATCCCTATCCTCATCCCCATCAATGTAGCGCCCTCATTTTCTCCCTCCCACCCTCTTTTTTTCTAGAAGACTCCCCTCACCCATCGTCACGTTCTCATTTTCCCCGCACGCGCACTCCAAGAGGCGCAGGTGCATCCTCCAAGCGGATGTTAATTACAAAAGGTCATGCGTGTGATTATGGCTATACTACACGGCCATGCTTTTTTGCGTTTTGGGCGGGACATCCGCAGTTTCGGCGGGAAAAAGGAGATAGATAGATAGATAGATAGAAATCAATGGAGAAAGATATGTAGACAGATATTAACTCGTCGAGATAGATAGATAGATAGATAGATAGATAGATAACAAGAAACTGGTTGGTTGGTTGGTTGGTTGGTTGGTTGGTTTTATAGCATATCAATCCTTTTTGGATATCTAACGCCAAATCTTGTAGTTTCAGTATACATGGTTGATAGATAGATGGATTGAGAGATACGAACCAATCGAGATAGATAGATAGATAGATATAAACGAATCGAGAAAGATAGGTAGGTTGATATGATCTAATCGAGAAACTAGGTAGGTTGATGTGAACCAATCTACATAGATATATAGATAGATAGATAGATGAAAGGGTTTGTGATGTATTCAGTGTGAGTAAAAGTTTACATATTTTCAAAAATTAAAGGCGTTTTCAACTATGACGTTATGATTCTCATCCGCCAAACTCGCTTCCTTTATGGTGACAACCTAAACGCAGGTAGGAGTCAAAAGCTGACCTTCATTTGAAACTCGATGTAAAAGTGAGTACAGGGTCAATAACACTTGGTCTTTAGACGTCTAGAATCTGAATGCTTATACATGAAAGCCCATTTTACAACGGGTTGAGGTTTGATATGGACTTTTAAAATTAATCTTCATTAAAAAACAGAATCTTATAATTTTTTAAATAACACTTTCCCTTCAAAAAGCTTATTACGTGGAGCATTCAATAGGTTTCCAGACTTTTTTTCTACAGGCATTTAAAATTGTCGTAGACTCTTGAAAATTCACTATGTTATTGCTATACATAATATGAGATGACTGACCATCTTTTATGATTTCGGGTTCAAATGAACAGCTACAACAGGCATTGGAATACACCCTACAAAAGCCTGATTGTCACAGCTGGTGAATTTCAAAAGTGCAATCTGGACGTGAGGACATATTAGAAGAACGATATGCAATAAAATTCTGTTTTAAACTTGGAAAAAATGCCACAGAAACGTATGGAATGCTTCAGACTGCTTTTAAACTATCTTGCATGAATCAAGCATGAGTTTTTGAGTGGCATAAGAGATTCAAGGAAGGCAGGGAGTCTGTGAGGGATGATGAGAGGTGTGGGAGGAGTAAGGAAGTCAATACACCAGAGTTGATCGGCCAAAGGGTTAGGCTTAGGGTTACTATGTTGAGGTTTTAAGGGAGTTTAGGTAGAGATTCCTTTGGAAGAGGCTAGCACTCTTCAAATCGGGTCAGTAGCATTTCCACCAGGACAATACACCAGTCCACAACTCTATCCTTGTCACAGACTATTTGACAAAGGTGGGCATCAAGGACAGTTCCTCAGCCTCCCTAGAGTTCAGACCTTGCTCCCTGTGACTTTGGCTTATTCCCTAAGCTCAGAGGCTGTCGTTATGAGACATTTGAGGAGATGAAAGAGACTGCGATGAAAGTCATTGACAGGCTCATACAAGAGGACTTCCATGGGCCCTTCCAGAAGCTGTTGGAACAGTACAACAAGTTCATTGCAGCTGGAGGAGAATACTTCGAAGGGGAATAGAGTTTCATGTGTGTACTATCAATAAAAGTGCCCATACGAAAAAAGTCTGGAAACTTATTTAATGATCCTCGTATTATGAATCATTTTTTAACAAAATTTTGTATTAAAAAAAAAGTAAGTAAATTTGACGACCGTAGTCGAGGGCGACTCGAAGGCTCCCTTTTCAAAAATTCTACCCCGAAGTGTTGAGGAGGGCTCTACTCCTTTCCCTGGATTGTTCCACTTTACCCTTAATACGTACCTTATATTGCGGAGTGTTAAGCAAGGAGGTATCAAGTACCATTTTTAAAGTCTTTGGTATGACGTGACCTGGGATTAAACCCAGGTCTCACGGATCATTGGCGGACACTCTATATATAAAATTGCTTGAATAATAATTTGGTGTATGATAAATATATTTCTTCATCTAAAAAAATCAACCAGAAATTAAAACATTGTTAGGAACCTGACGTAGTTATACATATCGAATCATCCGATATTGGAATAAAGGAACTGAAACAATTCCAATAAATAAAAGCCAGAATCGTATAATGATATGTAGAGCATCATGTAAGTCCCGAAACTTTAAAGAATAGCTAAAACCATAAAAAATGACATTGCTAATGCATTAAAAAGATTTGAAATGTATTCAAACGAGTTATTGCCCAGTCGGCTGGGGCTGTAGAATACACCAGCTGCTTCTCTGCACAGGGGTAAGACACCCTCCACCCCACTAACGAGTGTCCTGGATATGATACTAAACAATCTGATGGTGATGTTCCAGCAGTGCTGGAGCTTTTGGGAATGTGGAGTACCCCTTCATTGCCATCGCTCCCAGGCCCACTCTGGCCCGGAGTGGTAGCACCTGATAAGGGTCCTATCTATGGGTTAAATAGAACTAACAGTATACTTATGCTAAACTGAATTGTTTGAGTAAACTGAATAGCTTGAAATAGAAATGTTTTTGACAATTAAACCGTACTTACATTTAAACTGCGTTCTCATGCTTAACTGAATTATTTGAAAATAGAACCGTTTTTCGACATTAAAACTGTATTTACACTTAAATGAATTGTTACAAATAACTGCTTGAATAGTTTGAAATGGAAATGTTTTTGACAATTAAACTGTGTACTTATACTAAACTGAATCGTTTTAAATAGAACTGATTATTTCCATAAAAATGGATTTGGCGTTAAACAACCTACTAAGGTTGATATGCCATAAAACCTAACAAACCAAACCATCAAACGAGTTAGGATCATCAAAATATAGATTATGCAGAGCATTACAAAAGTTTGAAAACCAGCAGGAAAATCTAGGATCAGCGTAAATGAGATTGTTAATTCATTAAAAAAACTTGGAAAGTATTAAAAAGAGTTAAAATCATCAAAAGATATAATATAGAGGTCATTACCTAAGCATGAAACTTAAATGAGCTAGGATCATTAAAAGATACAATATAAAGAGTATTACGAAAGTTTGAAACCCTTAATAAACTAATATGATCAAAATATTCCATACAGAGGGCATTACATAAGCTTGAAAACCTCTGAAAAAGCCAAGATCTGTGAAAGATAATATATACCGGCTCATTGACCAAGTGGATAGAGTGTGCGCCAATGATCCGGGAGACCTGGGTTCAATCCCAGGTCACGTTATACAAAAGACTTTTAAAATGGTACGTGATACCTCCTTGCTTAATACTCAGCAATATAAGGTACATATTCTGTGAAAGGAGTAGCGCCCTCGGTAGCCGGCAATTCCCCACTCGAGTGCTCAACTCACGGGGTGGGGAGCATAAATATTGTCATTCATAGAATGACTGTTTCGTTGTATCAAAATACTTCAGTGTAGCGAGAAACGTGAGATGATTCAAGCTGGGATCGAAACCCGGTTGACTTTACGTCAGTTTGATATCTTAGCTGACCATTGGCCTAATGAGTAGAGTGTTTACCAATGGTCCGGAAAACCGGGGTCCCATCCCAGGTCGAGTCATACCAAAGACTCAAAAATGGTACTTGATGCCACCTTACTTAACTTTAGCATTATAAGGTAAAGATCAAGGGTAAAGTGGAGCAACCCAGTGAAAGGAGTAGCGCCCTCCCTTACATCTCAGTGTAGTAGCTATTGAAAAGAGAGCCTTCTGGTCACCATCGACTACGGTCGACAACTTCTTTTTTACTTTTACATAAGCATGAAAACCTTTTTTGAAAAGCTAGAATCATAAAAAGATACCTAATAAAAATCATTTAATTAGCTAGGAAAATATTCAGAAGAGACAGAATCATCTAAAGATACTATATAAAGAGCATTACTTGAACTGGAAAACCTTGTAGAAAAGTAAGGTTAATCCAATAATTCTTAATATAAAGGATTACCTAAACTGGAAAACTTTGTAGAAAAATAAGGTTAATCCAATAATTCTTAACGTAAAGGATTACCTAAACTTGAAAACCTTGTAGGAAAGAAAGGTTAATCAAATGATTCTTAATATAAAGGATTACCTAAACTAGAAAACCTTGTATGAAAGAAAGGTTAATCCAATAATTCTTAACGTAAAGGATTACCTAAACTTGAAAACCTTGTAGGAAAGAAAGGTTAATCAAATGATTCTTAATATAAAGGATTACCTAAACTTGAAAACCAGGAAAATCTGTGATCAGCGAAAGATAACATATGTAGAGTATTACTTAATTCTGAAATCAGTTAGAAAAAGGGTCATAAAAATTGATGATGTAGATCATTACACAAGCTTTAAAACTTTTTAGAAAAGCTAGGGTCATCAAAAAATACCGTATATAAAGCATTTAAAAAACTTAAAAAACTTTTCCAAGAGCAAAAAGCATCAAAAGATGGCACATGTTGAGCATTAAATCAACTTTGTAAATAATAGAAGTGACAGGATTTTCAAAAGATACCATGTAGAGAACATTACATAAGCTTGAAACCCTTCTAGAAAAGTTAGGATCATCATCATCATGTCGTGCCGCTAGCACAGATATCCCTGACCCTCTCTCGCCACTTCTCCCAATTGTTCATCGCCTCTGTATGTATGTTCGAGCTGGTCGTCCTGCTTTTGCTCGGCCATATGTGGGTGTCTATACGAGTACATCACTTATGAGCTCTTCCCTGCTTCTCCAGCAGTGTCCTGCATGTCTGGTTTGTCTAACTCGGATAGTTTTCGTGGAGGGCAGGTGGCCGTATAGTCAGTGCTTTGGGGAGGTGTTGCTGCCAGGAGTTGTTCAATATTGGTGTCAAACATTCTCGTGTAATTGCCGTCTCGCTTCTCCTCCAGCTGTTTTGTAAGCGTCCAAGTAGTGCATCCATACAGCAGTATCGACACGACCGCTGCCTGGAAGAAACGGCGTTTCATTTTATCGGTCAGGTCTGATTTCCACATGATCGATAGCTTATCGATAGCTGTCCATGCCTTCGTTAGCCGCGTATCGATGTCTTTATCCTAGCTTTTTACTCGTGTATTCCGTCTTGTCTGCATTGACATGGAGGCCTATGCTAGCAGTTGCTCATTCCAGGTTTTAATCAAAGAGGCGACATCTCCATACTAAATGGTAGTTCTCTGAAACTAGTGGACAAATTCACCTACCTCGGAAGCAGTGTATCATCAACCGGAAATACATCAATACATGACTAGCAAACGCATTGACAGCTAACAATAAACTATCGGTCATATGGAAGTCAGACCTGACCGATAAAATGGTACGCAGTTTTTTTCCAAGCATTGGTAGTGTCGATTTTGCTATATGGAGGCACTACATAGACGCTAACAAAATGTATGGAGAAAAAGCTAGACAGCAATTACACAAGAATGCTGCGAGCAATACTGTAAAAGGCCTGGAGGCAACACCCCACAAAACGGCGGCTATACGGCCACCTACCATCCATAACGAAAACTATCCAACTTAAAAGAACCAGATATGAGAGACACTGCTGGAGAAGTAAGGATGAACTCATACGTGACATACACCTGTGGACCCCTTCACATTGACGAGAAAAAGTAGGGCCACCAACTAGAACCTATATACAACAGCCCTGTGCCGATACAGGATATAGCCTTGAAAACCTCTCGGGAGCAATGAACAATAGAGATGGATAGCAAGAGAGGGTCAGGAAGATCTGTGCTGGCGGAGCGATATGATGATGATGATGATGATGATGCTGATGTTTACTTAAGCTTAATAACTTTCTAGAAAAGCTAGGATCACGAAAAGATGATATACGTAGAGCATTTCATGAGCTTGAAAGCCTTCTAGAAAAGCTAAGATAATCCAAAGAAAATACGTAGAGTATTACCTAAGCTTAAATATTTTCTCGAAAATCTTAGATGACCAAAAGATAATATATGTATAGCATTACATAAGCTTGAAAAAGATATCATATACATAGCATTAGAAGTGCTTAAAATCTTTTAAAAGAGCTTTGATCAAGAATAGATACCATATGTAAAGCATTACATAAGCTTTAAAACCTTTTAGAAAAACTAGGATCCACAAAAGATACCATATGTAAAGCTTTACATAAGCTTGAAAATATTTCAGAAAAACTACGATCAACAAAAGATACGATATGCAAAGCTTTACATAAGCTTGAAAATATTTCAGAAAAACGAGAATCAACAAAAGATACCATATGTAAAGCTTTACATAAGCTTGAAAATATTTCAGAAAAACTACGATCAACAAAAGATACCATATGTAAAGCTTTACATAAGCTTGAAAATATTTCAGAAAAACTACGATCAACAAAAGATACAATATGTAAAGCTTTACATAAGCTTGAAAATATTTCAGAAAAACTACGATCAACAAAAGATACAATATGTAAAGCTTTACATAAGCTTGAAAATATTTCAGAAAAACTACGATCAACAAAAGATACCATATGTAAAGCTTTACATAAGCTTGAAAATATTTCAGAAAAACTACGATCAACAAAAGATACCATGCGTATAGCATTACATAAGCTTGAAAAAGATATCATATGCAGAGCATTAAAAGTGTATACAATCTTTTAAAAGAGCTTTGGTCAAGAATAGATATTATATTTAAAACATTACATAAGCTTGAAAATCCTTCAGAAAATCTTGGATCAACAAAAGATACCATATGCAGAGCATTACGAAAGTTTGAAAACATTTCAGATATGAAGGAATATCAAAATATGCAACACGTAGAGTATTACATGAGCTTTCAACCATTTAAAAGAGAAGCTACTATCATCCAAAAGATATATGTACAGCTTTGATTGAGCTTGACAAACTTTAAAAAGACCTACAATCATCAAAATATATCATAAAAAGAGCATTACAAAAGCTTGAAAACCTGCTTAAAAAGCTAGGATCGTCAAAAGATACAAAGTATAGAGCCTAAGATAATGCTGGGAAATTAGGAGGTGCCCGTGGTGTAATGATTATCGTCGTAGGAAATGGACAGGGCGACACGAGTTTAAATCCTGGACGAGACTGACTGCATTTCACATAGCACTAATATCATTTTTATTCTCCCTCCAGCTATAGGTAAATAGTTGGGCAGGCGGGTTCTACAGCCTTGGTGAGGCAACTAGTCTTGGTGAAGGAAAACTCTGAATTCAAACCTGTTAAAATCCGCTTAAAAAAATTGACCTTGTCTCATATCCTGCCCGAGCGGAGGGGTTCATAAATATGGATAATGCTGGGAAATATTCAGAAGATTGGTTTATAAAAAGATATCACATGGGTTTCAGCTGGGGGTGTCCTCGTGGTGTAATGCTTAAAGCACTGGACTGCGGAATCGTAGTAAGCGAGTTCGTACTCCCGTACCGCTATTAAGTTCACTTTCGGAAAAATAACCTTGGGAAAGGTATGAACCCCCTTATCCTCCCAGCTGTGAGTTATTTAACTCACAGCTGGGAGGATAAGGGTGTTCATACCTCTACTGTTCTTTTAGAAGGATGGCTTTGGCATTGAATAGACTACAAAGGTTGATATGCCATTAAAACAAAAAAACCAAACCAACTAAAAATTTTCTTAGCGTAATGATTTTTTTTTATTTTTAAACTCTCTCATGTCGAATAGGCATTTTCAGTTTCTTCTTTTAAAGGATGTGTGATCATAGATTAAATTATCATACACATTCTTTCACTAGTGAAATAAGAAAGGTAATTCCTAGTTACGATTAAAACACTGGAAGTTTGAAATGTGTCGACACAACTTGTGTTTAAAACGGAAATTATTTATGACTATCTTAATTAATAGACAGACACACACACACACACGCACACACACACATATATATATGGTTGGTTGGGTATTATGATATATCAACCATTGTAGGTTGTTTAACGCCAAATCCATTTTTATGCAAATAGTTCTATTTCAAACAATTCAGTTTAGCATGGGTACACAGTTTAATTGTCAAAAACATTTCAATTTCAAACTATTCAGTTTATTCAAACAATTATAATTCAGCTAATTTTCTTCACAAAGTTAGATTTCAAAACAGTTCTATATATAACAATTCAGTTTAGAGTAAGTACAGTTTCAATGTCAAAAAGTGTTCCATTTCAAACAATTCAGTTTAACATAAGCACGCAGTTTAAATGCAAGTACAGTTTAATTGTAAAAACATTTCTATTTCAAGATATTCAGTTTATTCAAACAGTTCTAATTCAAACAAATCAGTTTAGCATAAGTACGCTGTTAGTTCTATTTAACCCATAGATAGAGCCTATTAAGGTGCTACCATTCCCGGCCAGAGTGAACCCGGGAGCAGTGGCAATGAAGGGGTACTCCGCATTCCCCAAAGCCCCAGCATCAATGGAACCGCACCATCAGATTGTTTAGTGTTATATCCAGGACACTCATTGGGGAGGTCTTACCCCCTGTAGAGAAGCATTCAGTGTATTCTACAGTCCTAGCCAATTGGACATATATATATATATATATATATATATATATAGGACACCTCCACATGCACAGTATGTGACCCAAAATCTATTTTAAAGATGTTTTAACAGGTTTGAATTCCGTGTTTCCTTCTCCTGTACTAGTTGCCATAGCAAGGTTAAAGAGTCCAGTCTGCTTTATCATTTACCGGTAACTAGAAGGAAGATGATAATATGTATGACTTTTCCTATGTTATTAGCGCAATATAAAATACAAACAGCCAAGTCCAAGTTTTGAACAAGGGTTTCCCTATCCCGTTCCAACCACAAAAACCATAACCCAGTATATATATATATATATATATATATATATATATATAAAAGATTCTCAATATCAGTGATTGAGTATTTCTCAGATGTCACAAATTACGCTGGAAATAAAAATGACACAATAAGAAACTATTGTCTAGCAGCACAAACCGAACCAAAAGTAACATACCAAACAAAACCAACGGCATAAAAAACCTTAAATAATCAATTTATCATGGAGGTGCCAGTGGTGTAATGGTTATCGTTGTAGGAAATGTACACGGCGACACGAGTTCAAATCCTGGACGAGACTGATTGCATTTCACATAGCACTAATACCCTTGGGAAAGGTATGAATCCAATTATTCTCCCTCCAGCTATGGGTAAATAGTAGGGCAGACTAGGTTCTTCAGCTTTGGTGAGGCAACTAGTCTAGGAGAAAGAAAACTCTGAATTCAAACCTGTTAAACTTCGTTTAAAAATTGACCTTGTGTCATATCCTGCCCGAGCGGAGGGGTTGGGTAAATATGAATAATCAATTTATCATCATGTAATCATTAGACAAAAATCAGATTGATTTATTAAAACTAAACCTCTGATTTTTCCCCACCCACAAAAAGCAATTAAAAGTATTAAAAGAGACCTCTAAGAATTTAAGCGAACATTTAGATTCATAGAGAAATTTCTTAACAAAGAAAGTACACATGACCCTCAACTAAAAAAATAAAAAAAAATCCAAATCTATACCGGGCGTAGATGAATAACAATGAATAAATACATTCTTCAAAAAGCTTTGGAACATTAACTTAAAAGAAAAAAAACTACATATAACAATCTCTCTAACAAAGAGAAGCTTTCAAAATATGCAGGAAAACAACGACATAATTATTAAGAAGCCGACAAAGGAAAGGCATTAGTCATTCTAAATAAAACATATAACAAAACAAAAATCCTGGAAATACTACGAGATGAAAGTAATGATTAATTAATTAATACAAATATAGACAATGATATATCGAAAATTACAAATTCAACACAGTTCACAATGAAACATTAACCAAAAAAAGAAAAGTACTTCCAAACTATCTACATTCCAAAAAACAAGCAATTTTTACGGATAAGTAAAAATTCTCAAGTCCGAGTAAATAAAAGTAGCCGTAAAACACACAAATCTGAAAACATAGAAATTCCAAACCCCAGTGACCCCAAACAAAGACTCAAAGTAGCAGATCCCTCATGCCCCACCAACAGACACAGCAAACAAGTGGACGTTTTACTACAATCATTCTTATATCAGATAAAATGCTACGTTAGTGATAACATAACTCTTTCAAAGTCCATACAACAACAAAAAAATGATCCCAATACTTTCATGGTATCATTTGACGTCACCAACCTGTATAGAAATATCCTTCATGAATTAGAAAAACTGGCCATCTCATTTTGAATTTAAAATACCTACAAACATTACACCCAAGATTTAACAAAAAATTACCTCTGAGGGTATATAACTAATTTTAAATTATAACTCTTTCCAACTCAACAAAAATTACACCCAAAACACAAGAACAGCTTTGGAACGTAAAATGGCACCAATGTACACGACCCAAATCTTAGCATACTTAAAGGAAAATATATGATATTATTGAGAAAAATACAGCAACCACATGAAAACAGAATTTTATTTGATCATGGAAAAGATACCTTGATAACTGTTTCATATGAAACTGCTCATAGAGCAGCATTAACGTTTTATATAAGTTACTCAAAAACCTTTTCAATAGAACTCCATTTTAAATAACTACTGTTTTAGATATGTTCATTAAAAACCAAAATAGCCAAATCATCACAGATTTTTACAACAAACCCATTGACACCTAACAATATCTCGATTTTAGAAATCATCTCCTCCACCAAAAAAAAAAAAACTGCATAAAATCCATCCCTAACACCCTAGCAAGTAGATTATGTACCATAGTCACAAAAAAATTCCTCCTCCAAACTGACTAGAAGGATTACAAATAACCTTTCATAATCTTCAAGGACAATGGGACACAAATATGGAAACAACCAAAACCAAACAACCTATCCAAACAATCTTTACTATAAAAATAACTGCTAGAATTTAACCTAACTATACAAAATCTCCTGAAGGAGATGTAAAGTCTGAAACACGTGTAACGCCCATGTAAATGAAAAATAAAAACCTTGAATACCAAATTTGAAAAAATAAGCACATCGCAGTCTATAAACAATATCCGATAGACAGATGGTTGAAGAGATGCATCCTCCCCGAGTATTAGCCAAGAACTCGGATTAGCCAAGAACTACCGAGGCATAACACTTACATCCATAGCAGCCAAAATTTACTATACCCTACTACGAAACCGCATAGAACCCAAAACCGACAACATACTTAGGAAAAACCAAAATGGCTTCCGAAGAACTAGATCCACGACCTCACAAATATTGATCATTCGTAGAATCCTTGAAGGCGTACGGGCAAAGAACCTACAAGCGACATTACTATTTGTCGACGTTACAAAGGCCTTCGATTCCATTCACAGAGCAAAGATGGAACAAATCCTACTAGCATACGGCCTAACTAAAGAAACTGTAGCAGCAATATCGATTCTCTATAGAAACACCAAAATGAAAGTACATTCACCGGATGGATACACAGAATACTTCGACATTGTAGCAGGAGTACAGGCTAGCTCCACACCTCTTTATCATCTGTCTAGATTACGTGCTTAGAACATCGATTGATAAAATCAGAGAAAACGGCCTCGAGCTAACAAAGAAAAGAAGCAGAAGGTACCCCACAAAAACAATTACTGACGCTGACTACGTCGATGACATAACGATTCTGGCAAACACACCCAACCAAGCCGAAACACAACTGCATAGTTTGGAACGAGCCACCGCAGGCATTGGCCTCCATGCCAATGCACACAAAACGGAATATATGTGCTATAATCACACAGGCGACATCTCCACACTAGACGGAACCCTATGAAACTAGTAGACAAATTCACCTACCTAGGAAGCAGCGTCTCATCAACCGAAAAGGACATCGACACGCGGCTAACGAAGGCATGGACAACTATCGATAGGTTATCGATCATATGGAAATCAGACCTAACCGATAAAATGAAACGCAGTTTCTTCCAGCCAGCGGTCGTGTCGATACTGCTGTATGGATGCACTATTTGGAAGCTAACTAAACGGCTGGAAAAGAAGCTAGACGGCAATTACACAAGAATGCTGCGAGCAATATTGAACAAGTCCTGCCGGCAACACCCCACAAAGCACCGACTATACGGCCACATGCCTCCCATCACGAAAACTATCCAAGTTAGACAAACCAGACACACAGGACACTGCTGGAGAAGCAAGGACGAACTCATCAGTGATGTACTCCTATGGTCCCCCGCATATGGCCGAGCATAAGCAGGACGACCAGCTCGAACATACATACAGCAGCTATGTGAGGATACGGGATGTAGTCCTGAAGACCTGCCAGAGGCGATGAACGATAGGGAGAAGTGGCGAGAGAGGGTCAGGGAGATCTGTGCTAGCGGCACAACATGATGATGATGATGATGTAGTTAAGTGCGTTTAGGGACAGTTTTTTTTTCCCTATGCGATCCGCAGAGCAAGTGACATTAAAGGCTATTGACTCTATGTGTACGTCGTACACCCCCCCCCACATATATATATATATATATATCGTTCCATTGATGTTCGCCAGTGATTCGAGAGATCAGCGTTCAATCCCAGGTCGAATCATACCAAAGACTCAAAGACATTATAAATTACGGATCAAGTGTAAGTGCAAAAATCCAGGATAAGAGGTAGTGCTCTCCCCGACAACTCGGTATGGTAGCTGAAGAAAAGAGAGCCTACGAGTCGTCTTCGACTACGATTGGGAAATTAACTATATATATATATATATATATATATATATATATATATATATATATGCGAGTGTGTGTGTGTGTGTGTGTGTGTGTATAACTAAGCTCATCAGAAAGTTTGCGAAGCGAAAAGAAATGAAATGATAACTGTTTGTATTTTCCAAAACTGCTTTATGAATTTTAATTTTGATTATTCATTTCTTTAAATAAAACATAGAGATGAGGGTGGGTCCTCTTCGGTAATGGTGAAATCGATGAACTGCAGAATCTCAGAAAACAAGTTTGAAATCCAATCGGGCTATTACGTTTACTTTCGGACAAATACTCTTAGGGAAAGGTATGAAACACCTTATTCTCCCAGCTATGGTTTAAATAGTACCACTACTGTTCTTCTTGAAGGATGGCTTTGGCATTAAATAACTCAAGAGGGTTGATATGCCATTAACTAACGAAACCATTCCAAACTAAATAAAACACAGAAGTAAACGACAATCGATTTAAATAATTCAACGTCTGAATTAGAGAAGAATCTAATTAACCCGAATGGCAATTCATCAAACCCAGTGAAGAATTGAGTGATTGATTTTAATGGCATGTCAACCCTTCTTGGGTTATTTTATGAACAGACGTTAGGAAAGCATGTTCATATTTTACTAGAAAGAAGAATGAGAGGTGATCTTATTGAAACTTTCTAAATAATTTATGAAGTTTCTAATTTAGCAAGACATCTTAAAATATTTCTCTCGACCTGGAAAAGTTACTATCCAGATAGATTTCAAAAATTAAGTCTTTTAACTAAGCGGATATTATTTTACTAATAGTAAGTAAAGTAAAGTTGGCGACCGTAGTTGAAGGTGACCCGAAGGCTCCCTTTTCGATAGCTACTACACCAAGGTGTAGGGAAGGGCGCTACTCCTTTCCCAGGATTGACCCACTTTATCCTTGATCCGTACCTTATAATGCTGAGTGTTAAGCAAGGAAGTATCAAGTACCATTTTTTAAGTCTTTGGTATGATTCGACCTTGGATTGAACCTAGGTCACCAGGGCCATTGGCGAACAGACTAACAATTCTGCCAATGTCGTATTTTTGGAATAAATTCCTTAAATAAAACAAGGAATTGTGTTCGCAAATTAAATTGAATTATTTCATTAATAATGACAAGAAAAAGAAATTATACATTTTTGGGGAACTATAGGTGAATTACTTAACAGAATTTTATCAGAATATAGATATACCGAACCCCTCCGCACAAGCAGGATGTGACACAAGGTTAGGTTTTAAACGAGTTTAACAGGTTTGGAATCAGAGTTTTCCTTCTCCTAGACCGGTTGTCGTACCAAGGTTAAAGAGCCCAGTCTGCTCTACTATTTGCCCATAACTGAAGGGAGGGTATTTGGATTCATACCTTTCCCAAGGTTATTAGTGCTATATGAAATGTCAACAGGGTCGGCCAGGATTTGAACTCGGGTCTCCATGTCTATTTCCTACGACAATAGCAATTACACAACGAACACCGGTACACGATATTATATTAATATTGTATATCTTTTGCGTGTTGTCTATTTTTAAGGTTGATGTGAGAAGACAGTTAAAAGTAGAGATGCCACCGGAGGGATCACGATCAACCGAACGAATTGTACTTTTATCTATATATTTTTGTATAATTGTTTCTGAAGAGATTTTTTTGGTTTCTGCTCACAGTCCTATCGTATACGAATAATTTTCAAACAGATCTATTTGACCCATAGATGGAACCCAAACTGGTACTACCACTCCGGTTCCCAAAGGGGCACTCTACATTTCTCAGATCTCAAGAAGAGGGGCATTATATTCACATGCAGTACAACTCATAGACAGGACACTTCATTTTTCAAGGGGTCTTACCCTTCTGCTGGAAACAGAGACAGCGTATTCTAAGCCTCACCTACAGATGGCCCAGTCAGCTGGGGCTGTAGAATACACTGACTGCATCTCTGCAGACAGGTATGACCACTCCCGCCTCTAATGAATGTCCTGATCTGATATTAAACAATCTGATGGCGAGGCTCCAGTAATGCTGGAGAGATGGGGAATAAGGTGCATCTCTTCTTTGCCATCGCTCCTAGGTCAACTCTGGCCCGGAGTGTAGCACCCGATAGGGTCCTACCTAAGGGTCAAATAGAACTGTTTCACATTTAAGCTGAGGGCAAACAATTGACTTATGCTAAAATGAATTGTTAGAAATAGAACTGTTTGATCATTTATCTGTGTGTACACAAATGACCGATGTTTAAATTAATAGTTAGCGATACATAGCAATATTTGGAACCATTTAACTTTGTTGACATGCTAAACTGAATTGTTAGGAATAGAACTGTTTGATGATTTAACCGGGTATAAAAAATGACTGATGTCTTATTAAATTATATGTGATACATAGCAATACTTGGAATTATTTAACTGTGTACAAACAAATGATTATTATTGAATAGAATTATAAGTGTTAGATAACAATCCTTGGCACCATCTAACTTTGTTGACTCATAGTAAATTGAATTGTTAGAAATAGAACAAAGACATAATAAATGGTACTTGATACCTCCTTGCGTAACACTCAGCATTATCAGGTACGTATCAAGGATAAAGTGGAGAATTCGGAGGAAGGAGTAGCGGCCTCCCCTACACCTCAGGGAGCCTTCGAATCACTCTCGACTACGGTCGCCAACTTTACTTTAGTCTATGAGCCAAACTATGTTAAGCACTATATATTTGAAAAGCAAAATAGACGTAGAAAATAGGCTCTTCCGATAAGTTTCCAGCCTTTTTTCGCATGGACATTTAAAATTGTCGTAGACTCTTGAAAATTCACTATGAGATGACTGACCGATTTTTATGATTTCAGGTTCAAATAAACAGCTACAGCAGGAATTGGAATACACCCTTCTAAAGCCTGATTGTCACAGCTGGTGAATTTAAAAAATGAAATCTGGACACTTTAGAAGAAAGATATGCAATAAAGTTCCGTTTTAAACTCGGAAAAATGCCACAGAAACGTATGGAATGCTTCAGACTGCTTTTCGACCATCTTGTATGAATTGAGTATCTGTTTTTGAGTGGTATAAGGAATTCAAGGAAGGCAGGGAGTCTGTGAGGGATGATGAGAAGTGTCGGAAGAGTAAGGAAGCCAGAACACCAGAGTTGATTGGCCAAAAGGGTTAGGCTTAGGGTTACTATGTTGAGGTTTCAACGGAGTCCAAGAAGAGATTCCTTAGGAAGAGGCCAGCACTCTTCAAATTGGGTCAGTGGCATTTTTAACAGGACAATGCACCAGTTCACAACTCCATCCTTGTCACAGACTATTTGATCAAGATAGGCATCAAGGACAGTTCCTCAGCCTCCCTATAGTCCAGACCTTGCTCCCTGTCCTTTTGCTTATTCCCTAAGCTCAGAGGCTGTCGTTATGAGACAACTGAGGAGATGAAAGAAGCTGTGACGATGGTCATTAACACGCTCACACAAGAGGACTTCTAAGTTGTTGGAACGGTACAGCAAGTGCATTGCAGCCAGAGGAGATTACTTCGAAGAGGACTAGAGTTTCATGTGCGTACTATCAATAAAAGTGCCCATACGAAAAAAGTCTGGAAACTTATCGTATGCTCCTCGTAATCTAAAAAAAGACGAATGAAAGCATTTAGACGAGAATAAAACTTCTCGTTGACCCAAGAAAATGTAAAAAAATCCTAAAAATGATGAAAAAAACAACCCATGGAATAGTTGCTAAAGTATTGGACTCTGGCCTCGTAGTAAGCAAGTTCGAACTCAAGACACGCTATTAGGTTCACTTTCGAAGTAATGTACTTGGGAAAGGCATGAAACCTCTCATCCCTCAGCTCTCGGTTAAAGAGTACCACCTGCTCATCTGCATGGCTTTGGGTTTTGCATTAAATACCCACGAAAGTTGATATGCTACTAAACAAAGATCCGACCCGAACAAAAACATGAAGAGGAAAAAGTGAGGGAAGAAACTGAGAAATCTTGTTAATTAAATTTAATTATTGTTGGAGGATTAATTAAAAAGCTACACGTGTGTTATTATCAACACATGGAATGTAAGGACTTCAATTACCTTCAGAAAAGGAGAAAGAGGAAAAAAGAATTAATGAAATTTATAATACATGTGTGTGTGTGTGTGTGTGTGTCTGTGTGTGTGGAGAGAGAGAGAGAGAGAGAGAGAGTGACAAGGTTGATTAAAAATGAAAAACAAAAAGCAGTAAAAAGAGAAAAAATATACAAAATTTAAAAAATGCAAAATAGTAAAATAAAATAAAATAAAAATAGGATTAAATTTAAAAAATAACCTTGAAGAATTTTTAGTTAACTATTTTCCACCATGTTAGCTAATCTAAAATATGAAATGGGTACTTGACGATCAGAAAGAAAGTAAATAAATTATAAGTTTAAAATTGTGGAGAGGGTGGAAAGAGAGGTAAAAATATTTAGAAAATACAGGAGATGAAGAGAGAATTTAATGGACTTTTCTATCAGGAGTGTGTGAAAGGAAGGGTGGAAAGAAGGAAGAAAGGGGAAAAAAATTTGAAAGGGGGGGAAAAGAAAAAAAAGAAAGCAAATGAAGAAGAGTGGAAGACTAAGTGAACAAAAGAAAGAAAGAAAGAAAGAAAGAAAGAATGCACTTAAATTGAAGGAAGAAGAAAGAAAGAAAAGAAGCCAAGAAAACAACAGGAAGGAAGGAAGGAAGGAAGGAAGAAAAAAAGGAAGAAATAAAACTAGGGGGAGTATAAAAAAGAAAGAAGAAAAAGAAGAAAAACTAAATGGGAAAATAAAATAAAGAATGAAAAATCAAACAGAAAATGTAAAAGGAAAAGAAAGAGAAAAAAGTAAAGTGAAAACGTACAACAAGTGTTGTTAAACTAATTTTGTATAGGAAAGATAAAGGAAAAAGAGCCCACCGCCACCCCGAAAAAAATAAGAGAAAATAAAGAAGATTCGATTGAACTAAAGTTAAAAGATAAACTGAAAAGTAAAAGAATAAATCAATAAACGAATGAAAGCCGAATAAAAGAAAAAAAGTAAGATAACAAGTGGGATGAGGAGAATGAAAAATAAAAGACAGTTGGTTGGGAGGGTTATTGGTCAAATGAATAAGAAGAAAGAAAGAAAGAAAGAAAGAAAGGAGACTGATTTGGACAATGAAACGAAACAATAAAAAAATTAAAAGAAGAAAGAAAGAAAGAAAGAAAGAAAAAAGAAAGAAAGAAAGAAAGAAAGAAAGAAAACTTGGAGGATGAAAAATCAAAAGGAGGATCAATAATGTTTCCAATCGAAAAAACAAATGAAAAAATAAAATTTGTAAAAGAAAGAAAGAAAGAAAGAAAGAAAGATAGATAGAAAGGAAAACATAAATAACGACGGCGATTAAGAAACGAATAAATAAAAAAAATGAAAATTCCAAAGAAAGAAAGAAAGAAAGAAAGAAAGAATAATGACTTTCATAACGAAACCAATGAATAAAAAATGAATAAAAAAAACACAAAGAAAGAAAGAAAGAAAGAAAGAAAGAATAATGACTTTCATAATGAAACCGATGAATAAAAAACACAAAGAAAGAAAGAAAGAAAGAAAGAAAGGAAAGAGCAATAATAAATAAGACAAATTTGAGTTCTTAGTAAAGATCAATAAAAGAAAAGCAAAAATAGAAAAAAAAATAATAAAGAATTGATCTCAAAATGGGTGAAGAACCAATAAAATCGATTCAATTAACTTAATCAAAAAATAAAAATTAAAAGAAAAGAAAGAAAAAATCCGATGCAAACCGAATTAAATATCCAACATTGATAGCCAGTGAGAATTCGCTTTGAACAATGCGAAGGGTGGTTGAATACACAATTCTGTTCACTTATTTTTATTTATTCATTTCTTTATTCATTTATTTCTTTATTCATTTGTTTGTTTTACTTTCATTTCAATTGCATACCAAAAAAAAAAAACAGAAAAAAAAAAATTCATGAGATAAAGGAACAAACTAAAGAAAAGCGTTATTGCATTCACATGATGATAGAACAAAACGTGAAGTAGACGAGAAAAAAAACCCATAGCAGCCAAAGCAATCGTGATTGAAGTACAGGATTGCAAAATGAATGAGTTCCCGCGAAGCTCAGAGTTAAATAAAGCGAATTAACAGTCGGTTCTTTAAACGCACACAAAACCACTTCTGCCATTGGAATGGGAAGCAGTCAACAGACACTTGTCTTTACATGTTTACTTTTTTCAATTTACTTTGATTTTTTTCTCATTTTATTTTATTTTAAAAAAAAATTCACTTCAGGTTTCTTTTTAACCCTTTCTTCCTCCAAGTCTTTATTTTTCATCTGACTTCGTTTTCTTTGTGTTTTTCTTTCTTTCTTTCTTTCTTTTTTGGTTGCTTGCTTGCTTTAATTTCCAGTGTCTTCAATTTGTTTTCTCTTGAGTCGTTTTCGTCTTTTAATTCTTCATTGGCCCTCTTCATCTCATTCTCTTTCTTTTCTTCGTTCTTTCACTTCTTCTCTACTTCTCCACTGCCTTCCACTTGTTCACATTTCTCTGAATGCTTCTCATCATTTATAATTATTTTTTCAAAGAACTACTTCTTATTTGGCATCTTAATGTAATCTATCTATCTATCTATCCGTCAGTCTTTTCATGTCCTCATATCCTTCTTTCTTTCTTTCCTATCATTATCTTTCAGTCTTTTCCTGTCCTCACATCCTCCTTTCTTTCTTTCCAATCATTATCTTTCAGTCTTTTCCTGTCCTCAGATCCTTCTTTCTTTCTTTCCAATCATTATCTTTCAGTCTTTTTATGTCCCCACATCTTTCTTTCTTTCTTTCCAATCATTATCTTTCAGTCTTTTCCTGTCCTCAGATCCTTCTTTCTTTCTTTCCAATCATTATCTTTCAGTCTTTTTATGTCCCCACATCTTTCTTTCTTTCTTTCCAATCATTATCTTTCAGTCTTTTTATGTCCTCACATCCTTCTTTCTTTATTTCCAATCATTATCTTTCAGTCTTTTCATATCCTCACATCCTTCTTTCTTTCTTTCTTTCCAATCATTATATTTCAGTCTTTTCCTCTCCTCACATCCTTCTTTTTTTCTTTCCAATCATTATCATTCAGTCTTTTCCTGTCCTCAAATCCTCCTTTCTTTCTTTCCAATCATTATCTTTCAGTCTTTTCATATCCTCACATCCTTCTTTCTTTCTTTCCAATGATTATCTTTCAGTCTTTTTATGTCCCCACATCTTTCTTTCTTTCTTTCCAATCATTATCTTTCAGTCTTTTCATGTCCTCACATCCTTCTTTCTTTCTTCCAATCATTACCTTTCAGTCTTTTCCTGTCCTAACATCTTTCTTTCTTTCTTTCCAATCATTATCTTTCAGTCTTTTCCTGTCCTCACATGTCTCTTTCTTTCTTTCCAATCATTATCATTCAGTCTTTTCATGTCCTCACATCCTTCTTTCTTTCTTTCCAATCATTATCTTTCAGTCTTTTCCTGTCCTCACATACTTCTTTCTTTCTTTCCAATCATTATCTTTCAGTCTTTTCATGTCCTCACATCCTTCTTTCATTCTTTCCAATCATTATCTTTCAGTCTTTTTATGTCCCCACATCTTTCTTTCTTTCTTTCCAATCATTATCTTTCAGTCTTTTCATGTCCTCACATCCTTCTTTCTTTCTTTCCAATCATTATCTTTCAGTCTTTACCTGTCCTCACATACTTCTATCTTTCTTTCCAATCATTATCTTTCAGTCTTTTTATGTCCCCACATCTTTCTTTCTTTCTTTCTTTCCAATCCTTATCTTTCAGTCTTTTCATGTCCTCACATCCTTCTTTCTTTCTTTCCAATCATTATCTTTCAGTCGTTTCATGTCCTCACATCCTTCTTTCTTTCTTTCCAATCATTATCTTTCAGTCTTTTCATGTCCTCACATCCTTCTTTCTTTCTTTCCAATCATTATCTTTCAGTCTTTTCATATCCTCACATACTTCTTTCTTTCTTTCCAATCATAATCTTTCAGTCTTTTCCTGTCCTCACATCTTACTTTCTTTCTTTCCAATCATTATCTTTCAGTCTTTTCCTGTCCTCACATCTTTTTTTCTTTCTTTCCAATCAATATCTTTCAGTCTTTTCATATCCTCACATCTTTCTTTCTTTCTTTCCAATCATTATCTTTCAGTCTTTTCCTGTCCTCATATCCTTCTTTCTTTCTTGCCAATCATTATCTTTAAGTCTTTTTATGTCCTCACATCTTTCTTTCTTTCTTTCCAATCATTATCTTTCAGTCTTTTCATGTCTTCTCATCTTTCTTTCTTTCTTTCCAATCATTATCTTTCACTCTTTTCCTGTTTTCACATCTTTCTTTCTTTCTTTCCAATCATTATCTTTCAGTCTTTTTATATCCTCACATCTTTCTTTCTTTCTTTCAAATCATTATCTTTCAGTCTTTTCATCTCTTCTCATCTTTCTTTCTATCTTTCCAATCATTATCTTTCAGTCTTTTCCTGTCCTCACATCTTTCTTTCTTTCTTTGCAATCATTACCTTTCAGTCTTTTCCTGTCCTCATATCCTTCTTTCTTTCTTGCCAATCATCATCTTTCAGTCTTTTTATGTCCTCACATCTTTCTTTCTTTCTTTCCAATCATTATCTTTCAGTCTTTTCATGTCTTCTCATCTTTCTTTCGTTCTTTCCAATCATTATCTTTCAGTTTTTTCCTGTTTTCATATTTCTTTCTTTCTTTCCAATCATTATCTTTCAGTCTTTTCATATCCTCACATCTTTCTTTCTTTCTTTCCAATCATTACCTTTCAGTCTTTTCCTGTCCTCACATCTTTCTTTCTTTCTTTCCAATCATTATCTTTCAGTCTTTTCCTGTCCTCACAGCTTTCTTTCTTTCTTTCCTATCCTTATCTTTCAGTATTTTCATGTGCCCACATCCTTCTTTCTTTCTTTCCAATCACTATCTTTCAGTGTTTTCCTCTCCTCACATCTTTCTTTCTTTCTTTCCAATCATTATCTTTCAGTCTTTTCATGTCCTCGTATGCTTCTTTCTTTCTTTCCAATCATTATCTTTCAGTCTTTTCCTGTCCTCACATCCTTCTTTCTTTCTTTCCAATAATTATCTTTACATCTTTTCCTGTCCTCACATACTTCTTTCTTTCTTTCCAATCATTATCTTTCAGTCTTTTTATGTCCCCACATCTTTCTTTCTTTCTTTCCAATCATTATTTTTCAGTCTTTCATGTCCTCACATCCTTCTTTCTTTCTTTCCAATCATTATATTTCAGTCTTTTCATGTCCTCACATCCTTTTTTCTTTCTTTCCAATCATTATCTTTCAGTCTTTTCATATCCTCACATCTTTCTTTCTTTCTTTCCAATCATTATCTTTCAGTCTTTTCATGTCCTCAAATCCATCTTTCTTTCTTTCCAACCATTATCTTTCAGTCTTTTCCTGTCCTCACATCTTTCTTTCTTTCTTTTCAATCATTAACTTTCAGTCTTTTCCTGTCGTCACATCTTTCTTTCTTTCTTTCCAATCATTATCTTTCAGTCTTTTCATGTCCTCACATCTTTCTTTCTTTCTTTCCAATCATTATCTTTCAGTCTTTTCCTGTCCTCACATCTTTCTTTCTTTCTTTCCAATCATTATCTTTCAGTCTTTTCCTGTTCTCACATCTTTCTTTTTTCTTTCCAATCATTATCTTTCAGTCTTTTCATATCCTCACATCTTTCTTTCTTTCTTTCCAATCATTATCTTTCAGTCTTTTCCTGTCCTCACATCTTTCTTTCTTTATTTCCAATCATTATCTTTCAGTCTTTTCATGTCCTCACATCCTTCTTTCTTTCTTTCCAATCATTATCTTTCAGTCTTTTCATGTGCTCATATCCTTCTTTCTTTCTTTCTTTCCAATCATTATCTTTCAGTCTTTTCCTGTCCTCATATCCTTCTTTCTTTCTTGCCAATCATCATCTTTCAGTCTTTTTATGTCCTCACATCTTTCTTTCTTTCTTTCCAATCATTATCTTTCAGTCTTTTCATGTCTTCTCATCTTTCTTTCTTTCTTTCCAATCATTATTTTTCAGTCTTTTCCTGTCCTCACATCTTTCTTTCTTTCTTTCCAATCATTATCTTTTAGTCTTTTCCTGTCCTCATATCCTTCTTTCTTTCTTGCCAATCATCATCTTTCAGTCTTTTTATGTCCTCACATCTTTCTTTCTCTCTTTCCAATCATTATCTTTCAGTCTTTTCATTTCTTCTCATCGTTCTTTCTTTCTTTCCAATCATTATCTTTCAGTCTTTTCATATCCTTATATCTTTCTTTCTTTCTTTCCAATCATTATCTTTCAGTCTTTTCATGTCTTCTCATCTTTCTTTCTTTCTTTCCAATCATTATCTTTCAGTCTTTTCCTGTCCTCACATCTTTCTTTCTTTCTTTCCAATCATTATCATTCAGTCTTTTCATGTCCTCGCATCCTTCTTTCTTTCTTTCCAATCATTATCTTTCAGTCTTTTCCTGTCCTCACATCTTTCTTTCTTTCCAATCATTATCTTTCAGTCTTTTCCTGTCCTCACATCTTTCTTTCTTTCTTTCCAATCCTTATCTTTCAGACTTTTCATGTGCTCACATCTTTCTTTTTTTCTTTCCAATCATTATCTTTCAGTCTTTTCATGTCCACGTATGCTTCTTTCTTTCTTTCCAATCATTATCTTTCAGTCTTTCCCCGTCCTCACATCCTTCTTTCTTTCTTTCAAATCATTATCTTTCAGTCTTTTCCTGTCCTCATATCCTTCTTTCTTTCTTTCCAATCATTATCTTTCAGTCTTTTCCTGTCCTCACATACTTCTTTCTTTCTTTCCAATCATTATCTTTCAGTCTTTTCATGTCCTCACATCTTTCTTTCTTTCTTTCCAATCCTTAACTTTTAGTCTTTTCATGTCCTCACATCCTTCTTTCTTTCTTTCCAATCATTATCTTCCAGTCTTTTCCTGTCCTCACATACTTCTTTCTTTCTTTCCAATCATTATCTTTCAGTCTTTTCATGTCCTCACATCCTTCTTTCTATCTTTCCAATCATTATCTTTCAGTCTTTTTATGTCCTCACATAGTTTTTTCTTTCTTTCCAATCATTATCTTTCAGTCTTTTCATGTCCTCACATCCTTCTTTCTTTCTTTCCAATCATTATCTTTCAGTCTTTTCGTGTCCTCACTTACTTCTTTCTTTCTTTCCAATCATTATCTTTCTGTCTTTTCATGTCCTCACATCCTTCTTTCTATCTTTCCAATCATTGTCTTTCAGTCTTTTCCTGTCCTCACATTCTTCTTTCTTTCTTTTCAATAATCATCTTTACATCTTTTCATGTCCTCACATCCTTCTTTCTTTCTTTCCAATCATTATATTTCAGTCTTTTCATGTCCTCACATACTTCTTTCTTTCTTTCCAATCATTATCTTTCAGTCTTTTCATGTCCTCACATCCTTCTTTCTTTCTTTCCAATCATTATATTTCAGTCTTTTCATGTCCTCACATACTTCTTTCTTTCTTTCCAATCATTTTCTTTCAGTCTTTTCATGTCCTCACATCTTTCTTTCTTTCTTTCCAATCATTATCTTTCAGTCTTTTCCCGTTCTCACATACTTCTTTCTTTCTTTCCAATCATTATCTTTCAGTCTTTTCATGTCCTCACATCCTTCTTTCTTTCTTTCCAATCATTATCTTTCAGTCTTTTCCTGTCCTCACATACTTCTTTCTTTCTTTCCAATCATTATCTTTCAGTCTTTTCATGTCCTCACATCCTTCTTTCTTTCTTTCCAATCATTGTCTTTCAGTCTTTTCCTGTCCTCACATTCTTATTTCTTTCTTTTCAATAATTATCTTTACATCTTTTCATGTCCTCACATCCTTCTTTCTTTCTTTCCAATCATTATATATCAGTCTTTTCCTGTCCTGACATCCTTCTTTCTTTCTTTACAATCATTATCTTTCAGTCTTTTCATGTCCTCACATCCTTCTTTCTTTCTTTCCAATAATTATCTTTCAGTCTTTTCATATCCTCACATCCTTCTTTCTTTCTTTCCAATCATTATCTTTCAGTCTTTTCATGTCCCCACATCCTTCTTTCTTTCTTTCCAATCATTATCTTTCAGTCTTTTCCTGTCCTCACATCTCTCTTTCTTTCCAATAATTATCTTTCAGTCTTTTCATGTCCTCACATCCTTCTTTCTTTCTTTCCAATCATTATCTTTCAGTCTTTTCCTGTCCTCACATACTTCTTTCTTTCTTTCCAATCATTATCTTTCAGTCTTTTCATGTCCTCACATCCTTCTTTCTTTCTTTCCAATCATTATCTTTCAGTCTTTTCCTGTCCTCACATACTTCTGTCTTTCTTTCCAATCATTATCTTTCAGTCTTTTCCTGTCCTCACATCCTTCTTTCTTTCTTTCCAATCATTATCTTTCAGTCTTTTCATGTCTTCACATACTTCTTTCTTTCTTTCCAATCATTATCTTTCAGTCTTTTCATGTCCTCACATCCTTCTTTCTTACTTTCCAATCATTATCTTTCAGTCTTTTCCTGTCCTCAAATACTTCTTTCTTTCTTTCCAATCATTATCCTTCAGTCTTTTCATGTCCTCACATCCTTCTTTCTTTCTTTCCAATCATTATCTTTCAGTCTTTTCCTGTCCTCACATACTTCTTTCTTTCTTTCCAATCATTATCTTTCAGTCTTTTCATGTCCTCACATCCTTCTTTCTTTCTTTCCAATCATTGTCTTTCAGTCTTTTCCTGTCCTCACATACTTCTTTCTTTCTTTTCAATAATTATCTTTACATCTTTTCATGTCCTCACACCCTTCTTTCTTTCTTTCCAATCATTATATTTCAGTCTTTTCATGTCCTCACATACTTCTTTCTTTCTTTCCAATCATTATCTTTCAGTCTTTTCTTGTCCTCACATACTTCTTGCTTTCTTTCCAATCATTATCTTTCAGTCTTTTCATGTCCTCACATCCTTCTTTCTTTCTTTCCAATAATTATCTTTCAGTCTTTTCCTGTCCTCACATCCTTCTTTCTTTCTTTCCAATCATTATATTTCAGTCTTTTCATATCCTCACATACTTCTTTCTTTCTTTCCAATCATTATCTTTCAGTCTTTTCCTGTCCTCACATACTTCTTTCTTTCTTTCCAATCATTATCTTTCAGTCTTTTCATATCCTCACATCCTTCTTTCTTTCTTTCCAATCATTATCTTTCAGTCGTTTCCTGTCTTCACATCCTACTTTCTTTCTTTCCAATCATTATCTTTCAGTCTTTTCATGTCCTCACATCCTACTTTCTTTCTTTCCAATCATTATCTTTCAGTCTTTTCATGTCCTCACATCCTTCTTTCTTTCTTTCCAATCATTATCTTTCATTCTTTTCCTGTCCTCACATCTTTGTTTCTTTCTTTCCAATAATTATCTTTCAGTCTTTTCATGTCCTCACATCCTTCTTTCTTTCTTTCCAATCATTATCTTTCAGTCTTTTCCTGTCCTCACATACTTCTTTCTTTTTTTCCAATCATTATCTTTCAGTCTTTTCCTCTCCTCACATACTTCTTTCTTTCTTTCCAATCATTATCTTTCAGTCTTTTTATGTGCTCACATCCTCTTTCTTTCTTTCCAATCATTAACTTTCAGTCTTTTCCTGTCCTCACATCTTTCTTTCTTTCTTTCCAATCATTATCTTTCAGTCTTTTCCTGTCCTCACATACTTCTTTCTTTCTTTCCAATCATTATCTTTCAGTCTTTTCATGTCCTCACATCCCTCTTTCTTTCCAATCATTATCTTTCAGTCTTTTCCTGTCCTCACATCCTTCTTTCTTTCTTTTCAATCATTATCTTTCAGTCTTTTCCTGTCCTCACATCCTTCTTTCTTTCTTTCCAATCATTATCTTTCAGTCTTTTCATGTCCTCACATCCTTCTTTCTTTCTTTCCAATCATTATCTTTCATTCTTTTCCTGTCCTCACATCTTTGTTTCTTTCTTTCCAATAATTATCTTTCAGTCTTTTCATGTCCTCACATCCTTCTTTCTTTCTTTCCAATCATTATCTTTCAGTCTTTTCCTGTCCTCACATACTTCTTTCTTTTTCTCCAATCATTATCTTTCAGTCTTTTCCTCTCCTCACATACTTCTTTCTTTCTTTCCAATCATTATCTTTCAGTCTTTTTATGTGCTCACATCCTCTTTCTTTCTTTCCAATCATTAACTTTCAGTCTTTTCCTGTCCTCACATCTTTCTTTCTTTCTTTCCAATCATTATCTTTCAGTCTTTTCCTGTCCTCACATACTTCTTTCTTTCTTTCCAATCATTATCTTTCAGTCTTTTCATGTCCTCACATCCCTCTTTCTTTCCAATCATGGTCTTTCAGTCTTTTCCTGTCCTCACATACTTCTTTCTTTCTTTTCAATAATTATCTTTACATCTTTTCATGTCCTCACACCCTTCTTTCTTTCTTTCCAATCATTATATTTCAGTCTTTTCATGTCCTCACATCCTTCTTTCTTTCTTTCCAATCATTATCTTTCAGTCTTTTCCTGTCCTCACATACTTCTTTCTTTCTTTCCAATCATTATCTTTCAGTCTTTTCATGTCCTCACATCCTTCTTTCTTTCTTTCCAATCATTGTCTTTCAGTCTTTTCCTGTCCTCACATTCTTATTTCTTTCTTTTCAATAATTATCTTTACATCTTTTCATGTCCTCACATCCTTCTTTCTTTCTTTCCAATCATTATATATCAGTCTTTTCCTGTCCTGACATCCTTCTTTCTTTCTTTACAATCATTATCTTTCAGTCTTTTCATGTCCTCACATCCTTCTTTCTTTCTTTCCAATAATTATCTTTCAGTCTTTTCATATCCTCACATCCTTCTTTCTTTCTTTCCAATCATTATCTTTCAGTCTTTTCATGTCCCCACATCCTTCTTTCTTTCTTTCCAATCATTATCTTTCAGTCTTTTCCTGTCCTCACATCCTTCTTTCTTTCTTTCCAATCATTATCTCTCAGTCTTTTCCTGTCCTCACATACTTCTTTCTTTCTTTCCAATCATTATCTTTCAGTCTTTTCATGTCCTCACATCTTTCTTTCTTTCTTTCCAATCATTATCTTTCAGTCTTTTCCTGTCCTCACATACTTCTTTCTTTCTTTCCAATCATTATCTTTCAGTCTTTTCCTGTCCTCACATCCTTCTTTCTTTCTTTCCAATCATTATCTTTCAGTCTTTTCATGTCTTCACATACTTCTTTCTTTCTTTCCAATCATTATCTTTCAGTCTTTTCATGTCCTCACATCCTTCTTTCTTACTTTCCAATCATTATCTTTCAGTCTTTTCCTGTCCTCAAATACTTCTTTCTTTCTTTCCAATCATTATCCTTCAGTCTTTTCATGTCCTCACATCCTTCTTTCTTTCTTTCCAATCATTATCTTTCAGTCTTTTCCTGTCCTCACATACTTCTTTCTTTCTTTCCAATCATTATCTTTCAGTCTTTTCATGTCCTCACATCCTTCTTTCTTTCTTTCCAATCATTATCTTTCAGTCTTTTCCTGTCCTCACATACTTCTTTCTTTCTTTTCAATAATTATCTTTACATCATTTTATGTCCTCACACCCTTCTTTCTTTCTTTCCAATCATTATATTTCAGTCTTTTCCTGTCCTCACATACTTCTTTCTTTCTTTCCAATCATTATCTTTCAGTCTTTTCCTGTCCTCACATCCTTCTTTCTTTCTTTCCAATCATTATATTTCAGTCTTTTCATGTCCTCACATACTTCTTTCTTTCTTTCCAATCATTATCTTTCAGTCTTTTCCTGTCCTCACATACTTCTTTCTTTCTTTCCAATCATTATCTTTCAGTCTTTTCATATCCTCACATCCTTCTTTCTTTCTTTCCAATCATTATCTTTCAGTCGTTTCCTGTCTTCACATCCTACTTTCTTTCTTTCCAATCATTATCTTTCAGTCTTTTCATGTCCTCACATCCTTCTTTCTTTCTTTCCAATCATTATCTTTCAGTCTTTTCATGTCCTCACATACTTCTTTCTTTCTTTCCAATCATTATCTTTCATTCTTTTCCTGTCCTCACATCTTTGTTTCTTTCTTTCCAATAATTATCTTTCAGTCTTTTCATGTCCTCACATCCTTCTTTCTTTCTTTCCAATCATTATCTTTCAGTCTTTTCCTGTCCTCACATACTTCTTTCTTTTTTTCCAATCATTATCTTTCAGTCTTTTCCTCTCCTCACATACTTCTTTCTTTCTTTCCAATCATTATCTTTCAGTCTTTTCATGTGCTCACATCCTCATTCTTTCTTTCCAATCATTAACTTTCAGTCTTTTCCTGTCCTCACATCTTTCTTTCTTTCTTTCCAATCATTATCTTTCAGTCTTTTCCTGTCCTCACATACTTCTTTCTTTCTTTCCAATCATTATCTTTCAGTCTTTTCATGTCCTCACATCCCTCTTTCTTTCCAATCATGGTCTTTCAGTCTTTTCCTGTCCTCACATACTTCTTTCTTTCTTTTCAATAATTATCTTTACATCTTTTCATGTCCTCACACCCTTCTTTCTTTCTTTCCAATCATTATATTTCAGTCTTTTCATGTCCTCACATACTTCTTTCTTTCTTTCCAATCATTATCTTTCAGTCTTTTCCTGTCCTCACATACTTCTTGCTTTCTTTCCAATCATTATCTTTCAGTCTTTTCCTGTCCTCAAATACTTCTTTCTTTCTTTCCAATCATTATCCTTCAGTCTTTTCATGTCCTCACATCCTTCTTTCTTTCTTTCCAATCATTATCTTTCAGTCTTTTCCTGTCCTCACATACTTCTTTCTTTCTTTCCAATCATTATCTTTCAGTCTTTTCCTGTCCTCACATTCTTCTTTCTTTCTTTTCAATAATTATCTTTACATCTTTTCATGTCATCACATCCTTCTTTCTTTCTTTCCAATCATTATATTTCAGTCTTTTCATGTCCTCACATACTTCTTTCTTTCTTTCCAATCATTATCTTTCAGTCTTTTCCTGTACTCACATACTTCTTTCTTTCTTTCCAATCATTATCTTTCAGTCTTTTCATATCCTCACATCCTTCTTTCTTTCTTTCCAATAATTATCTTTCAGTCTTTTCCTGTCCTCACATACTTCTTTCTTTCTTTCCAATCATTATCTTTCAGTCTTTTCCTGTCCTCACATCCTTCTTTCTTTCTTTCCAATCATTATATTTCAGTCTTTTCATGTCCACACATACTTCTTTCTTTCTTTCCAATCATTATCTTTCAGTCTTTTCCTGTCCTCACATACTTCTTGCTTTCTTTCCAATCATTATCTTTCAGTCTTTTCATGTCCTCACATACTTCTTTCTTTCTTTCCAATCATTATCTTTCAGTCTTTTCCTGTCCTCACATACTTCTTTCTTTCTTTCCAATCATTATCTTTGAGTCTTTTCATGTCCTCACATCCTTCTTTCTTTCTTTCCAATAATTATCTTTCAGTCGTTTCCTGTCCTCACATACTTCTTTCTTTCTTTCCAATCATTATCTTTCAGTCTTTTCCTGTCCTCACATCCTTCTTTCTTTCTTTCCAATCATTATATTTCAGTCTTTTCATGTCCTCACATACTTCTTTCTTTCTTTCCAATCATTATCTTTCAGTCTTTTCCTGTCCTCACATACTTCTTTCTTTCTTTCCAATCATTATCTTTCAGTCTTTTCATATCCTCACATCCTTCTTTCTTTCTTTCCAATCATTATCTTTCAGTCGTTTCCTGTCTTCACATCCTACTTTCTTTCTTTCCAATCATTATCTTTCAGTCTTTTCATGTCCTCACATCCTTCTTTCTTTCTTTCCAATCATTATCTTTCAGTCTTTTCATGTCCTCACATCCTCTTTCTTTCTTTCCAATCATTATCTTTCATTCTTTTCCTGTCCTCACATCTTAGTTTCTTTCTTTCGAATAATTATCTTTCAGTCTTTTCATGTCCTCACATCCTTCTTTCTTTCTTTCCAATCATTATCTTTCAGTCTTTTCCTGTCCTCACATACTTCTTTCTTTCTTTCCAATCATTATTTTTCAGTCTTTTCCTGTCCTCACATCCTTCTTTCTTTCTTTCCAATCATTATCTTTCAGTCTTTTCATGTCCTCACATCCTTCTTTCTTTCTTTCCAATCATTATCTTTCAGTCTTTTCCTGTCCTCACATACTTCTTTCTTTCTTTCCAATCATTATCTTTCAGTCTTTTCATGTCCTCACATCCTTCTTTCTTTCTTTCCAATCATTATCTTCCAGTCTTTTCCTGTCCTCACATACTTCTTTCTTTCTTTCCAATCATTATCTTTCAGTCTTTTCATGTCCTCACATCCTTCTTTCTATCTTTCCAATCATTATCTTTCAGTCTTTTTATGTCCTCACATAGTTTTTTCTTTCTTTCCAATCATTATCTTTCAGTCTTTTCATGTCCTCACATCCTTCTTTCTTTCTTTCCAATCATTATCTTTCAGTCTTTTCCTGTCCTCACTTACTTCTTTCTTTCTTTCCAATCATTATCTTTCAGTCTTTTCATGTCCTCACATCCTTCTTTCTATCTTTCCAATCATTGTCTTTCAGTCTTTTCCTGTCCTCACATTCTTCTTTCTTTCTTTTCAATAATCATCTTTACATCTTTTCATATCCTCACATCCTTCTTTCTTTCTTTCCAATCATTATATTTCAGTCTTTTCATGTCCTCACATACTTCTTTCTTTCTTTCCAATCATTATCTTTCAGTCTTTTCATGTCCTCACATCCTTCTTTCTTTCTTTCCGATCATTATATTTCAGTCTTTTCATGTCCTCACATACTTCTTTCTTTCTTTCCAATCATTTTCTTTCAGTCTTTTCATGTCCTCACATCTTTCTTTCTTTCTTTCCAATCATTATCTTTCAGTCTTTTCCTGTCCTCACATACTTCTTTCTTTCTTTCCAATCATTATCTTTCAGTCTTTTCATGTCCTCACATCCTTCTTTCTTTCTTTCCAATCATTGTCTTTCAGTCTTTTCCTGTCCTCACATTCTTATTTCTTTCTTTCCAATCATTATCTTTACATCTTTTCATGTCCTCACATCCTTCTTTCTTTCTTTCCAATCATTGTCTTTCAGTCTTTTCCTGTCCTCACATTCTTATTTCTTTCTTTTCAATAATTATCTTTACATCTTTTCATGTCCTCACATCCTTCTTTCTTTCTTTCCAATCATTATATATCAGTCTTTTCCTGTCCTGACATCCTTCTTTCTTTCTTTACAATCATTATCTTTCAGTCTTTTCATGTCCTCACATCCTTCTTTCTTTCTTTCTAATAATTATCTTTCAGTCTTTTCATATCCTCACATACTTCTTTCTTTCTTTCCAATCATTATCTTTCAGTCTTTTCATGTCCCCACATCCTTCTTTCTTTCTTTCCAATCATTATCTTTCAGTCTTTTCCTGTCCTCACATCTCTCTTTCTTTCTTTCCAATAATTATCTTTCAGTCTTTTCATGTCCTCACATCCTTCTTTCTTTCTTTCCAATCATTATCTTTCAGTCTTTTCCTGTCCTCACATACTTCTTTCTTTCTTTCCAATCATTATCTTTCAGTCTTTTCATGTCCTCACATCCTTCTTTCTTTCTTTCCAATCATTATCTTTCAGTCTTTTCCTGTCCTCACATACTTCTTGCTTTCTTTCCAATCATTATCTTTCAGTCTTTTCATGTCCTCACATACTTCTTTCTTTCTTTCCAATCATTATCTTTCAGTCTTTTCCTGTCCTCACATACTTCTTTCTTTCTTTCCAATCATTATCTTTGAGTCTTTTCATGTCCTCACATCCTTCTTTCTTTCTTTCCAATAATTATCTTTCAGTCGTTTCCTGTCCTCACATACTTCTTTCTTTCTTTCCAATCATTATCTTTCAGTCTTTTCCTGTCCTCACATCCTTCTTTCTTTCTTTCCAATCATTATATTTCAGTCTTTTCATGTCCTCACATACTTCTTTCTTTCTTTCCAATCATTATCTTTCAGTCTTTTCCTGTCCTCACATACTTCTTTCTTTCTTTCCAATCATTATCTTTCAGTCTTTTCATATCCTCACATCCTTCTTTCTTTCTTTCCAATCATTATCTTTCAGTCGTTTCCTGTCTTCACATCCTACTTTCTTTCTTTCCAATCATTATCTTTCAGTCTTTTCATGTCCTCACATCCTTCTTTCTTTCTTTCCAATCATTATCTTTCAGTCTTTTCATGTCCTCACATCCTCTTTCTTTCTTTCCAATCATTATCTTTCATTCTTTTCCTGTCCTCACATCTTAGTTTCTTTCTTTCGAATAATTATCTTTCAGTCTTTTCATGTCCTCACATCCTTCTTTCTTTCTTTCCAATCATTATCTTTCAGTCTTTTCCTGTCCTCACATACTTCTTTCTTTCTTTCCAATCATTATTTTTCATTCTTTTCCTGTCCTCACATCCTTCTTTCTTTCTTTCCAATCATTATCTTTCAGTCTTTTCATGTCCTCACATCCTTCTTTCTTTCTTTCCAATCATTATCTTTCAGTCTTTTCCTGTCCTCACATACTTCTTTCTTTCTTTCCAATCATTATCTTTCAGTCTTTTCATGTCCTCACATCCTTCTTTCTTTCTTTCCAATCATTATCTTCCAGTCTTTTCCTGTCCTCACATACTTCTTTCTTTCTTTCCAATCATTATCTTTCAGTCTTTTCATGTCCTCACATCCTTCTTTCTATCTTTCCAATCATTATCTTTCAGTCTTTTTATGTCCTCACATAGTTTTTTCTTTCTTTCCAATCATTATCTTTCAGTCTTTTCATGTCCTCACATCCTTCTTTCTTTCTTTCCAATCATTATCTTTCAGTCTTTTCCTGTCCTCACTTACTTCTTTCTTTCTTTCCAATCATTATCTTTCAGTCTTTTCATGTCCTCACATCCTTCTTTCTATCTTTCCAATCATTGTCTTTCAGTCTTTTCCTGTCCTCACATTCTTCTTTCTTTCTTTTCAATAATCATCTTTACATCTTTTCATATCCTCACATCCTTCTTTCTTTCTTTCCAATCATTATATTTCAGTCTTTTCATGTCCTCACATACTTCTTTCTTTCTTTCCAATCATTGTCTTTCAGTCTTTTCATGTCCTCACATCTTTCTTTCTTTCTTTCCAATCATTATCTTTCAGTCTTTTCCTGTCCTCACATACTTCTTTCTTTCTTTCCAATCATTATCTTTCAGTCTTTTCATGTCCTCACATCCTTCTTTCTTTCTTTCCAATCATTGTCTTTCAGTCTTTTCCTGTCCTCACATTCTTATTTCTTTCTTTCCAATCATTATCTTTACATCTTTTCATGTCCTCACATCCTTCTTTCTTTCTTTCCAATCATTGTCTTTCAGTCTTTTCCTGTCCTCACATTCTTATTTCTTTCTTTTCAATAATTATCTTTACATCTTTTCATGTCCTCACATCCTTCTTTCTTTCTTTCCAATCATTATATATCAGTCTTTTCCTGTCCTGACATCCTTCTTTCTTTCTTTACAATCATTATCTTTCAGTCTTTTCATGTCCTCACATCCTTCTTTCTTTCTTTCTAATAATTATCTTTCAGTCTTTTCATATCCTCACATACTTCTTTCCTTCTTCCCAATCATTATCTTTCAGTCTTTTCATGTCCCCACATCCTTCTTTCTTTCTTTCCAATCATTATCTTTCAGTCTTTTCCTGTCCTCACATCTCTCTTTCTTTCTTTCCAATAATTATCTTTCAGTCTTTTCATGTCCTCACATCCTTCTTTCTTTCTTTCCAATCATTATCTTTCAGTCTTTTCCTGTCCTCACATACTTCTTTCTTTCTTTCCAATCATTATCTTTCAGTCTTTTCATGTCCTCACATCCTTCTTTCTTTCTTTCCAATCATTATCTTTCAGTCTTTTCCTGTCCTCACATACTTCTTTCTTTCTTTCCAATCATTATCTTTCAGTCTTTTCCTGTCCTCACATCCTTCTTTCTTTCTTTCCAATCATTATCTTTCAGTCTTTTCATGTCTTCACATATTCTTTCTTTCTTTCCAATCATTATCTTTCAGTCTTTTCATGTCTTCACATCCTTCTTTCTTTCTTTCCAATCATTGTCTTTCAGTCTTTTCCTGTCCTCACATTCTTATTTCTTTCTTTCCAATCATTATCTTTACATCTTTTCATGTCCTCACATCCTTCTTTCTTTCTTTCCAATCATTGTCTTTCAGTCTTTTCCTGTCCTCACATTCTTATTTCTTTCTTTTCAATAATTATCTTTACATCTTTTCATGTCTTCACATCCTTCTTTCTTTCTTTCCAATCATTATATATCAGTCTTTTCCTGTCCTGACATCCTTCTTTCTTTCTTTACAATCATTATCTTTCAGTCTTTTCATGTCCTCACATCCTTCTTTCTTTCTTTCCAATAATTATCTTTCAGTCTTTTCATATCCTCACATACTTCTTTCTTTCTTTCCAATCATTATCTTTCAGTCTTTTCATGTCCCCACATCCTTCTTTCTTTCTTTCTAATCATTATCTTTCAGTCTTTTCCTGTCCTCACATCTCTCTTTCTTTCTTTCCAATAATTATCTTTCAGTCTTTTCATGTCCTCACATCCTTCTTTCTTTCTTTCCAATCATTATCTTTCAGTCTTTTCCTGTCCTCACATACTTCTTTCTTTCTTTCCAATCATTATCTTTCAGTCTTTTCATGTCCTCACATCCTTCTTTCTTTCTTTCCAATCATTATCTTTCAGTCTTTTCCTGTCCTCACATACTTCTTTCTTTCTTTCCAATCATTATCTTTCAGTCTTTTCCTGTCCTCACATCCTTCTTTCTTTCTTTCCAATCATTATCTTTCAGTCTTTTCATGTCTTCACATACTTCTTTCTTTCTTTCCAATCATTATCTTTCAGTCTTTTCATGTCCTCACATCCTTCTTTCTTACTTTCCAATCATTATCTTTCAGTCTTTTCCTGTCCTCAAATACTTCTTTCTTTCTTTCCAATCATTATCCTTCAGTCTTTTCATGTCCTCACATCCTTCTTTCTTTCTTTCCAATCATTATCTTTCAGTCTTTTCCTGTCCTCACATACTTCTTTCTTTCTTTCCAATCATTATCTTTCAGTCTTTTCATGTCCTCACATCCTTCTTTCTTTCTTTCCAATCATTGTCTTTCAGTCTTTTCCTGTCCTCACATACTTCTTTCTTTCTTTTCAATAATTATCTTTACATCTTTTCATGTCCTCACACCCTTCTTTCTTTCTTTCCAATCATTATATTTCAGTCTTTTCATGTCCTCACATATTCTTTCTTTCTTTCCAATCATTATCTTTCAGTCTTTTCCTGTCCTCACATACTTCTTGCTTTCTTTCCAATCATTATCTTTCAGTCTTTTCATGTCCTCACATCCTTCTTTCTTTCTTTCCAATAATTATCTTTCAGTCTTTTCCTGTCCTCACATACTTCTTTCTTTCTTTCCAATCATTATCTTTCAGTCTTTTCCTGTCCTCACATCCTTCTTTCTTTCTTTCCAATCATTATATTTCAGTCTTTTCATGTCCTCACATACTTCTTTCTTTCTTTCCAATCATTATCTTTCAGTCTTTTCCTGTCCTCACATACTTCTTTCTTTCTTTCCAATCATTATCTTTCAGTCTTTTCATATCCTCACATCCTTCTTTCTTTCTTTCCAATCATTATCTTTCAGTCGTTTCCTGTCTTCACATCCTACTTTCTTTCTTTCCAATCATTATCTTTCAGTCTTTTCATGTCCTCACATCCTTCTTTCTTTCTTTCCAATCATTATCTTTCAGTCTTTTCATGTCCTCACATCCTTCTTTCTTTCTTTCCAATCATTATCTTTCATTCTTTTCCTGTCCTCACATCTTTGTTTCTTTCTTTCCAATCATTATCTTTCAGTCTTTCTTGTCTTCACATCCTTCTTTCTTTCTTTCCAATCATTATCTTTCAGTCTTTTCCTCTCCTCACATACTTCTTTCTTTCTTTCCAATCATTATCTTTCAGTCTTTTCATGTGCTCACATCCTCTTTCTTTCTTTCCAATCATTAACTTTCAGTCTTTTCCTGTCCTCACATCTTTCTTTCTTTCTTTCCAATCATTATCTTTCAGTCTTTTCCTGTCCTCACATACTTCTTTCTTTCTTTCCAATCATTATCTTTCAGTCTTTTCATGTCCTCACATCCCTCTTTCTTTCCAATCATGGTCTTTCAGTCTTTTCCTGTCCTCACATACTTCTTTCTTTCTTTTCAATAATTATCTTTACATCTTTTCATGTCCTCACACCCTTCTTTCTTTCTTTCCAATCATTATATTTCAGTCTTTTCATGTCCTCACATACTTCTTTCTTTCTTTCCAATCATTATCTTTCAGTCTTTTCCTGTCCTCACATACTTCTTGCTTTCTTTCCAATCATTATCTTTCAGTCTTTTCCTGTCCTCACATACTTCTTTCTTTCTTTCCAATCATTATCTTTCAGTCTTTTCATGTCCTCACATCCTTCTTTCTTTCTTTCCAATCATTGTCTTTCAGTCTTTTCCTGTCCTCACATTCTTCTTTCTTTCTTTTCAATAATTATCTTTACATCTTTTCATGTCCTCACATCCTTCTTTCTTTCTTTCCAATCATTATATTTCAGTCTTTTCATGTCCTCACATACTTCTTTCTTTCCAATCATTATCTTTCAGTCTTTTCCTGTCCTCACATACTTCTTTCTTTCTTTCCAATCATTATCTTTCAGTCTTTTCATATCCTCACATCCTTCTTTCTTTCTTTCCAATAATTATCTTTCAGTCTTTTCCTGTCCTCACATCTTTCTTTCTTTCTTTCCAATCATTATCTTTCAGTCTTTTCCTGTCCTCACATCCTGCTTTCTTTCTTTCCAATCATTATATTTCAGTCTTTTCATGTCCACACATATTTCTTTCTTTTTTTCCAATCATTATCTTTCAGTCTTTTCCTGTCCTCACATACTTCTTGCTTTCTTTCCAATCATTATCTTTCAGTCTTTTCATGTCCTCACATACTTCTTTCTTTCTTTCCAATCATTATCTTTCAGTCTTTTCCTGTCCTCACATACTTCTTTCTTTCTTTCCAATCATTATCTTTCAGTCTTTTCATGTCCTCACATCCTTCTTTCTTTCTTTCCAATAATTATCTTTCAGTCTTTTCCTGTCCTCACATACTTCTTTCTTTCTTTCCAATCATTATCTTTCAGTCTTTTCCTGTCCTCACATCCTTCTTTCTTTCTTTCCAATCATTATATTTCAGTCCTTTCATGTCCTCACATACTTCTTTCTTTCTTTCCAATCATTATCTTTCAGTCTTTTCCTGTCCTCACATACTTCTTTCTTTCTTTCCAATCATTATCTTTCAGTCTTTTCATATCCTCACATCCTTCTTTCTTTCTTTCCAATCATTATCTTTCAGTCGTTTCCTGTCTTCACATCCTACTTTCTTTCTTTCCAATCATTATCTTTCAGTCTTTTCATGTCCTCACATCCTTCTTTCTTTCTTTCCAATCATTATCTTTCAGTCTTTTCATGTCCTCACATCCTTCTTTCTTTCTTTCCAATCATTATCTTTCATTCTTTTCCTGTCCTCACATCTTAGTTTCTTTCTTTCCAATAATTATCTTTCAGTCTTTTCATGTCCTCACATCCTTCTTTCTTTCTTTCCAATCATTATCTTTCAGTCTTTTCCTGTCCTCACATACTTCTTTCTTTTTTTCCAATCATTATCTTTCAGTCTTTTCCTCTCCTCACATACTTCTTTCTGTCTTTCCAATCATTATCTTTCAGTCTTTTCATGTGCTCACATCCTCTTTCTTTCTTTCCAATCATTAACTTTCAGTCTTTTCCTGTCCTCACATCTTTCTTTCTTTCTTTCCAATAATTATCTTTCAGTCTTTTCATGTCCTCACATCCTTCTTTCTTTCTTTCCAATCATTATCTTTCAGTCTTTTCATGTCCTCACATCTTTCTTTCTTTCTTTCCAATCATTATCTTTCAGTCTTTTCATGTCCTCACATCCTTCTTTCTTTCTTTCCAATCATTATCTTTCATTCTTTTCATATACTCACATCCTTCTTTCTTTCTTTCCAATCATTATCTTTCAGTCTTTTCCTGTCCTAACATCTTTCTTTCTTTCTTTCCAATAATTATCATTCATTCTTTTCCTGTCCTCAAATCCTTCTTTCTTTCTTTCCAATCATTATCTTTCAGTCTTTTCCTGTCCTCACATCTTTCTTTCTTTCTTTCCAATCATTATCTTTCAGTTTTTTCCTGTCCTCACATCTTTCTTTCTTTCTTTCCAATCATTATCTTTCAGTCTTTTCCTGTCCTCACATACTTCTTTCTTTCTTTCCAATCATTATCTTTCAGTCTTTTCATGTCCTCACATACTTCTTTCTTTCTTTCCAATCATTATCTTTCAGTCTTTTCATGTCCTCACATCCTTCTTTCTTTCTTTCCAATAATTATCTTTCAGTCTTTTCCTGTCCTCACATACTTCTTTCTTTCTTTCCAATCATTATCTTTCAGTCTTTTCCTGTCCTCACATCCTTCTTTCTTTCTTTCCAATCATTATATTTCAGTCTTTTCATGTCCTCACATACTTCTTTCTTTCTTTCCAATCATTATCTTTCAGTCTTTTCCTGTCCTCACATACTTCTTTCTTTCTTTCCAATCATTATCTTTCAGTCTTTTCATATCCTCACATCCTTCTTTCTTTCTTTCCAATCATTATCTTTCAGTCGTTTCCTGTCTTCACATCCTACTTTCTTTCTTTCCAATCATTATCTTTCAGTCTTTTCATGTCCTCACATCCTTCTTTCTTTCTTTCCAATCATTATCTTTCAGTCTTTTCATGTCCTCACATCCTTCTTTCTTTCTTTCCAATCATTATCTTTCATTCTTTTCCTGTCCTCACATCTTAGTTTCTTTCTTTCCAATAATTATCTTTCAGTCTTTTCATGTCCTCACATCCTTCTTTCTTTCTTTCCAATCATTATCTTTCAGTCTTTTCCTGTCCTCACATACTTCTTTCTTTTTTTCCAATCATTATCTTTCAGTCTTTTCCTCTCCTCACATACTTCTTTCTGTCTTTCCAATCATTATCTTTCAGTCTTTTCATGTGCTCACATCCTCTTTCTTTCTTTCCAATCATTAACTTTCAGTCTTTTCCTGTCCTCACATCTTTCTTTCTTTCTTTCCAATAATTATCTTTCAGTCTTTTCATGTCCTCACATCCTTCTTTCTTTCTTTCCAATCATTATCTTTCAGTCTTTTCATGTCCTCACATCTTTCTTTCTTTCTTTCCAATCATTATCTTTCAGTCTTTTCATGTCCTCACATCCTTCTTTCTTTCTTTCCAATCATTATCTTTCATTCTTTTCATATACTCACATCCTTCTTTCTTTCTTTCCAATCATTATCTTTCAGTCTTTTCCTGTCCTAACATCTTTCTTTTTTTCTTTCCAATAATTATCATTCATTCTTTTCCTGTCCTCAAATCCTTCTTTCTTTCTTTCCAATCATTATCTTTCAGTCTTTTCCTGTCCTCACATCTTTCTTTCTTTCTTTCCAATCATTATCTTTCAGTTTTTTCCTGTCCTCACATCTTTCTTTCTTTCTTTCCAATCATTATCTTTCAGTCTTTTCCTGTCCTCACATACTTCTTTCTTTCTTTCCAATCATTATCTTTCAGTCTTTTCATGTCCTCACATCCTTCTTTCTTTCCAATCATGGTCTTTCAGTCTTTTCCTGTCCTCACATACTTCTTTCTTTCTTTTCAATAATTATCTTTACATCTTTTCATGTCCTCACACCCTTCTTTCTTTCTTTCCAATCATTATATTTCAGTCTTTTCATGTCCTCACATACTTCTTTCTTTCTTTCCAATCATTATCTTTCAGTCTTTTCCTGTCCTCACATACTTCTTTCTTTCTTTCCAATCATTATCTTTCAGTCTTTTCATGTCCTCACATCCTTCTTTCTTTCTTTCCAATCATTATCTTTCAGTCTTTTCCTGTCCTCACATACTTCTTTCTTTCTTTCCAATCATTATCTTTCAGTCTTTTCATGTCCTCACATCCTTCTTTCTTTCTTTCCAATCATTGTCTTTCAGTCTTTTCCTGTCCTCACATTCTTCTTTCTTTCTTTTCAATAATTATCTTTACATCTTTTCATGTCCTCACATCCTTCTTTCTTTCTTTCCATTCATTATATTTCAGTCTTTTCATGTCCTCACATACTTCTTTCTTTCTTTCCAATCATTATCTTTCAGTCTTTTCCTGTCCTCACATCTTTCTTTCTTTCTTTCCAATCATTATCTTTCAGTCTTTTCTTATCCTCACATCCTCCTTTCTTTCTTTCCAATCATTATCTTTCAGTCGTTTCCTGTCTTCACATCCTACTTTCTTTCTTTCCAATCATTATCTTTCAGTCTTTTCATGTCCTCACATCCTTCTTTCTTTCTTTCCAATCATTATCTTTCAGTCTTTTCATATCCTCACATCCTTCTTTCTTTCTTTCCAATCATTATCTTTCAGTCGTTTCCTGTCTTCACATCCTACTTTCTTTCTTTCCAATCATTATCTTTCAGTCTTTTCATGTCCTCACATCCTTCTTTCTTTCTTTCCAATCATTATCTTTCAGTCTTTTCATATCCTCACATCCTTCTTTCTTTCTTTCCAATCATTATCTTTCAGTCGTTTCCTGTCTTCACATCCTACTTTCTTTCTTTCCAATCATTATCTTTCAGTCTTTTCATGTCCTCACATCCTTCTTTCTTTCTTTCCAATCATTATCTTTCAGTCTTTTCATATCCTCACATCCTTCTTTCTTTCTTTCCAATTATTATCTTTCAGTCGTTTCCTGTCTTCACATCCTACTTTCTTTCTTTCCAATCATTATCTTTCAGTCTTTTCATGTCCTCACATCCTTCTTTCTTTCTTTCCAATCATTATCTTTCAGTCTTTTCATATCCTCACATCCTTCTTTCTTTCTTTCCAATCATTATCTTTCAGTCGTTTCCTGTCTTCACATCCTACTTTCTTTCTTTCCAATCATTATCTTTCAGTCTTTTCCTGTCCTCACATCCTTCTTTCTTTCTTTCCAATCATTATCTTTCAGTCTTTTCATGTCCTCACATCCTTCTTTCTTTCTTTCCAATCATTATCATTCAGTCTTTTCCTGTCCTCAAATCCTTCTTTCTTTCTTTCCAATCATTATCTTTCAGTCTTTTCCTGTCCTCCCATCTTTCTTTCTTTCTTTCTATCATTATCTTTCAGTCTTTTCATGTCCTCACATCTTTCTTTCTTTCTTTCCAATCATTATCTTTCAGTCTTTTCCTGTCCTCACATCTTTCTTTCTTTCTTTCCAATCATTATCTTTCAGTCTTTTCCTCTCCTCACATCCTTCTTTCTTTCTTTCTTTCCAATCATTATCTTTCAGTCTTTTCCTGTCCTCACATCTTTCTTTCTTTCTTTCCAATCATTATCTTTCAGTCTTTTCATGTCCTCACATCTTTCTTTCTTTCTTTCCAATCATTATCTTTCAGTCTTTTCATATCCTCACATCCTTCTTTCTTTCTTTCCAATCATTATCTTTCAGTCTTTTCATATCCTCACATCTTTCTTTCTTTCTTTCTATCATTATCTTTCAGTCTTTTCATGTCCTCACATCTTTCTTTCTTTCTTTCCAATCATTATCTTTCAGTCTTTTACTGTCCTCACATCTTTCTTTCTTTCTTTCCAATCATTATCTTTCAGTCTTTTCATATCCTCACATCCTTCTTTCCTTCTTTCCAATCATTATCTTTCAGTCTTTTCCTGTCCTCAAATCCTTCTTTCTTTCTTTCCAATCCTTTTCATTCAGTCTTTTCCTGTCCTCACATCTTTCTTTCTCTCTTTCCAATCATTATCTTTCAGGCTTTTCCTGGGCTCACATCTTTCTTTCTTTCTTTCCAATAGTTATCTTTCAGTCTTTTTATGTCCTCACATCCTTCTTTCTTTATTTCCAATCATTATTTTTCAGTCTTTTCCTGTCCTCTCATCCTTCTTTCTCTCTTTCCAATCATTATCTTTCAGTCTTTTCCTGTCCTCACATCCTTCTTTCTTTCTTTCCAATCATTATCTTTCAGTCTTTTCCTGTCCTCTCATCCATCTTTCTGTCTTTCCAATCCTTATTTTTCAGTCTTTTCCTCTCCTCACATCTTTCTTTCTTTCTTTCCAATCATTATCTTTCAGTCTTTTCATATCCTCACATCTTTCTTTCTTTCTTTCCAATCATTATCTTTCAGTCTTTTCCTGTCCTCAAATCCTTCTTTCTTTCTTTCCAATCATTATCTATAAGTATTTTCCTGTTTTCAAATCCTTCTTTCTCTCTTTCGTGTCTTCTTCCTCCTCTTCATCCTTTGTTTTCTTTTCTTCCATATCTCCTTTTACATTTTTTTTTCTTTACCAAAGTCATTCCTACTCGAAGTCCGTGCTTTTTATTTTATTTTTTCTTTTCTTTGGTAGAGGCACGAGCGTAGCACGTCGCGATCATAGAGGCGGCTTGGCTCTTTCAGAGTCATGCCGGGTTTACTGTCGGAGCCGATATTATGCAGAAATAACCCGAAATCGGCAATGAAGACAGCGCATCCCTGAAGACCTCCCTGATGCATCTAAGATGTATGATTGAAATTCTTTACCAAAGTCATTTCTACTCTGTTTTTTTTTTTAATATCTTTTTCCTTTTCCGATTCTTGGCCCAGTAGGCTAGGGTTGCAGAATACACCCACTGCATCTCTGCAGAGGGGTAATTCTTCCTTAACAATATGACACTAAAGAATCTGAGGAAGAGGCTCCGGTAATGCTGGAACTTTGGGGAATGCGGATTATCCCTACATTGCTATCGCTAACCGTATAAGTTTTAAAGAAACAAGAAAGAGAATATAACGAAAAGGAAACGAGACAGGTGGATTCATGCATTTCCTAATGATATTAGAGCGAAGTAAGATGCAAAGTTTTCGTCCAGCATTTGAACTCAGGTGAAAATTCCATTTCATACAACAGTAACTTATGTGCGCCTCTTGCTTTCAAGATGGATTGGCATTTCTGCTCGGAATTAGAAGTATGAAGCGTTCAACTTATTAAGAAAATGTTGCCTTTGGCATTTTTTTTCTAGAATAAGCGCGTGGCTCCTTCAGCTTCAAACAAGGTTCAAAGTATAGTATATGTTATTTCTCTTCAGGAGACAGACAGATAGATAGATAGATATGAACAGACATAGATAGATAGATAGATAGATATGAACAGACTGAGATAGATAGATAGATAGATAGATAGATAGGAAAAGACTGAGATAGATAGATTGATAGATTGATATGAATAGACATAGATAGATAGATAGATAGAAAGAGACTGAGATAGATAGATAGATAGATAGATAGATAGATAGGAATAGACATAGATAGATAGATAGATAGATAGATAGATAGATAGATAGATAGATAATCGAATTATCTGATTTGCGTGGAGATGTGAATCTGAAATAGAAATAAGATTCATTTAATCTATTTGTCAATAATGTTTTTGGAATTTCAACTGTTTTCTATAATTAAAATAGTGTTTTTTTTTTGGGGGGGGGGCAAAAAATCGGTTCGAGAAGCAGTAATTTTTATATCTGTATTTTTGCTTTTATCGACCAAATAGCGCATTCGTGCTAGTTTTAAAATTTCCACATATTTCGAAGACAAAAATATTTGACTTGCCATGAAAAATTTGAAGAATCAATAATAGAAAAAAATTTAAGAAAATTTTTCTTTCCTAGAGTGTTTAAAGATACATTTTTTTTAACAAATTAGAATCATAGATCAATCAACAACTTTTTAAAAAAATCTAATTTCGAGCTTATTTTAATCTTATAAATAAGCGAAGAAATAAATAGTTCTTCAGTAAGTAATGAATCGTTACTTTTATTATTTTTTTTAGTGAAAATCAACATTCTGCGTGCCAAAAATCTCTTATTAAAAATCTGCGCAAAAAATATCAATATAAATGTATGATGAACACAATTCCCTAAACTCTAAGCATAAAATAACCCTAGACAGGTTGACATACCGTTAAGGTCAATCAACCAAAGTGTTTTTGTTGTTCTTCCTATTCATTGTTTTATTTTGATTTGTTTTCATTGTTTAATGGCATATCAACCTTCGTGGGTTGTTTAATTCCAAAGCCATCCTTAAAGAAGAACTGCAGTGGTACCTTTTAACCCATATCCGGAATTAATAAGAGAGTTCATGCCTTTCCCAGAAGTATTAGTCCGAAAGTGAACGCACAATCACAACGGGAGTTCGAACTCGCAAACTACGATGTAGCAGTCCAGCTCGTTAACCACAACGCAACAGTTTTCTCCCTTCATTCTTTAAGTGTTAATGTCTGTTTTAGTATGTTGATGTAAACGTTTCCAGCATTTCTTGACATCTGTTATTCATAGAAATATTTAAGATCATCATTCTGGCTTCAAGCCATTTTCTCTTGTTTTCTATGACTTTGAACCATATCTTGAGGAAAAGTTGTATTATAAAAAAAAATTAAAGAATAAAAAAATAAAAAGGAAAAAAAGGAGAAAGAAAGAAAGATCATAGTTGTGAATTGATGAATATTTCAAATAAATGTCTGTTGGTTATCGCTGGGAATTGGATGAGAGAAAGTTTAGTCACATCTTCAGGCCCCACTTAACTCTTACGTCGACCTCCTATCTGTGTTATGATTTCTCTAATATTCAGTTTCTACAGGCTCGTCTCTAGGGTCTTTGGGATTATTCCAAGATCGACTCTTCTAATAGGCACGACCTACGGCCTCATCTTCCAGAATTTCTCAAATTCTCACCGAATGTTCAAGCATATTTTTATCTCTTTTATTTTCTTATAAATAGTAAAAAAAAAAAGAAAAAAAAAGAAGGAAGTCACATTTATAATCTCAGAGAATCTCGTATCTTGGTTGGTTGGTTGGTTGGTTGGGATTTATGGTATATCAACCTTTGTAGGTTATTTAACGCCAAGTCCATTTTTATACAAATAGTTCTATTTCAAATAATTCAGTCTAGCATGAGCACACAGTTTAATTGTCAAAAGCATTTGTATTTCAAACTATTCAGTTTAGTCAAACTGTTCAAATTCAGCTAATTTTGTTTACGTGCAGTTAAATTTCAAAACAGTTCTATATATAAGAATTCAGTTTAATGTAAGTACAGTTTTAATGTAAAAAATAGTTCCATTTCAAACAATTCAGTTTAGTATAAGCATGCAGTTTAAATGCAAATTCAGTTTAATTGTCAAAATCATTTCTATTTCAAGGTATTCAGTTTAGTCAAACAATTCAGTTTATCATAAGCATGCCGTTAGATCTTTTTAACCCATAGATAGGACCCTTATCAGGCGCTACCATTCCGGGTAAGAGTGTACCTGGGAACGATGGCCATAAAGGGGTACTCCGCATTCCCCAAAGCTCCAGCATTACTGAAACCTCACCATTAGATTGTTTAGTGTCATATCCAGTACATTTGTTGGGGGGGGCGTCTTACCCCTCTGCAGAGGTGCAGTCAGTGTATTCTACAGCCCCAGTTTGTGTATCTGTTTGTATATAGTGTAGGTAACTGATTTTTTTCTAAGTTTAATCTCCTTTTATCTTTGCTTGAATAAGAGGCACTTGAAGTGCAACGGCTAGCGTTGTAGAAAGTAGACTAGGACACCTGAGTTCAAATCTTGAATGAAGCTGTTAGCTTTTCATAAAGCGTTAAAGTGCTTGGGGCCAAAATAAAACCGATAATTCCCTCTCCAGACATATTGGACTCTTTAACCTTGGTATGGCAACCAGTCTAGGAGAAGGAAAATTTTGAATTAAAACCAGTTGTAGACGTGAAGAGGGAAAAATTGCATCAGGCAGTTCTGCTATTTGGACAGCGCCCTCCCCCCACGATCAAACTATGTCATAGGATTAATGACTGAAATAAAACTGGCTAATATTTCCTTCTCTCTTTCTAAGCATGATGAATCAACATAAAGTTTTTGACCAGTTACCAAAATTAGTCTCCTCATATTCATAAAGATTTTTTGACACAAAGAAGCACGATTAGAGCAACTGTTATCATTGTAGGAAATGGACACAGTGAAGCAAGTTCAACGAGGTTGCTTTCTTTTCATTTTGCGCTAATGTCGCCGGGAAGTGAATTAAACTGTTCTTTTTTTAGTAAACAGTATAAAAGAAAGAAAATTTGGCGACCGTAGTCAAGGGCGACCCAAAGGCTCCCTTTATATTAGAAACTATACTGATGTGTAGGGGGTCGTTACTCCTTTCTATGGATTGCTCCACTTTACCCTTGATCCGTACCTTATAATGCTGAGTGTGAAGCAAGGAGGCATCAAGTACCATTTTTGTATGACTCAAACTGGGATTGAACCCCGGTCTCACAGTCCATTGGCGAAGACTCTACCTACTAGACCAATGGACCGGTTATAATCTCATTATTTCATCTGCTGTCTTTATACATATATATATATATATAAAATTAAATAACTTACTGAATAATAGCACTAACGGTAAGGGGAAAAACGCGAGTAATTCGAAGATAAAAATATACCACGAATCACTGTCTAGGGAAAAAATACATATTGGAAAAAAAAAGAAAAGGCCAACCTTATCACATCAAATGAAAAAAAAAAAAAATCAGATACGCAATCGATTGGGCAAAAGAAAAAAACACCGTAAATTGCTGCTAAGGTACAAGTACAAAAAGTGCTCAATACTGAGTAGAACAAAATAGTTACAAAAATTATTTCGTGAGTCAGGAAATAATTATATATGTATATATATACATATATATAACTATATATATATATATACACACACACATATATATATATAGGAATAATTATATATATATATATATATATGAATAATTAGCAGCTCCTCAGGGTACCTAATCATGACAGGATTAGGTACCCTGACTCACGAAATAATTTTTGTAACTATATATATGTATATATAATTTTTGAATGAGCCCTTAAATATATATATGCATATATATATATGCATGTATATGTGTGTGAGCATATATATAATTATATAATGACCCTTGCAAGTCTATGTGTATATATATATAGTTCATTAAATAATTATATATGTATATATATGTGTGTGTGTGTGTATAAATCGATTATTCAATAATTATATATATATATATATATATATTAGGATCGTTCAGTAATTATATATATATATATATATATATATATATATATATATATATATATAATAATTATCATCATGTCGCGCCACTTGCACGGGTTTCGTTGACTCTCGCCATTTTCATCAATCGT
>OY757917.1:85998970-86060917 GCA_963585895.1 Sepioteuthis lessoniana | reverse complement strand
TTTTCATCAATCGTCCATTGCATTCGGCAGTTTCTCTGCACTACATCCTGTGTCTGTATAGAGCTGTTGTAGTAACTCTAGTTGGTCATGCAACACCGTGTGAAGGGGTCCACAAGAGAACATCACTACTGAGTTTATCTTTGCTTGTCCATCAGTGACAAACCCCACAGTTCAAAGGCTAGGATAAAATAGCTCAATCAGGAAGCGTTTGCAATTTATCTTTTATGGTGACATCTATTGTTGAGCTATCGAAAGATTACTATAACGTACGTATATATATATATTATATATATATATATATATATATTAAATAATATATATATTGTAATCCATATTTGCTGTTTTTCAACCGCAACTTAAACGTGTGGAGTCATCTAATGAGACGAAGAGTGTAATATTTTTCTTTGAAATAAATTTACAATGACAATTTAACAAGGTTTGAGTTTTCTTCTAATTACATAATATATATATATATATATATATATATATATATATATATATGATTATTCATATATGTATATATATATATATATATATGTATATATATAATGATTCATATATATATATATATATATAATTATTCATATATATATATATATATATATATATAATTATTCCTATATATATATGTGTGTATATATATATATATATATAGTAATATATATATATATGTATATATATACATTTATAATTATTCATATATATATATATATATATATATATGATTATTCCTGTATATATATATATATATATATATATATATATATATATAATATATATATGTTTTGTTTGGTTTGTTTGGTTTCATGGCATATCAACCTTTGTAGGTTATTTAACTCCAAATCCATTTTTATGTAAATAATCTGTTCTACTGAAAACAGTTCAGTTTAGCATAAGTACAGTTTAATTGTCAAAAACATTTCCATTTCAAACTATTCAAGCAGTTATATGTAATAATTCAGTTAAGTGTAAATAGAGTTTTAATGTCGAAAAACAGTTCTATTTGAAATAATTCAGTTAAGCATAAGCATGCAGTTTAAGTGTAAGTACGGTTTAATTGTCAAAAACGTTTCTATTTCAAGCTGTTCAGTTTACTCAATTCATTTTAGCATAAGTATGCTGTTAGTTCTATTTAACCCATAGATAGGGTACTACCACTACGAGCCAGAGTGGACCTGGGAGCGATTGCAATGAAGGGGTACTCTGCATTCCCCAAAGCTCCAGCACTGCTGGAACCTCACCAGCAGATTGTTTAGTGTCATATCCAGGACACTCGTTAGGAGGGGGGGTCTTACCCCTCTGCAGAGGTGCAGTCAGTGAATTCTACAGCCCCAGCTGACTGGGCAAATATATATATGTGTGCGTGTATATATATATATATATATATATATGTATAATAATTCATATATATATATACATATATATATATATATATATATATATATACATATATATATATATATATATACGTTCACAATGGTCATTAATGAATAAAGGGAATATTTTGGAGAAGTCTAAATGATACTTTTTATTACGTATTTCCTAAAGATTTTTCCATGTATGTAAAATCAATATTGTTTGGACATTTTTTACTGCAATAATGATTATAGTCTCACAAAGATATTTGTTTCGAGGCGATTTAAAATGGCAGCAAATCAAACAGCCTGATCAAAGTTTGAACAGAGTTCTGGCATAAAATCGTTGGTGCAAACCATGTAAAATTTTTGGAAGGTTGTGTGATGTGTTCGGAGAAGTGTGTTTTAGCCCTCAGAAATGTTTAGAAATTAGCTAAACATGAATTTGTCGCTACGAAGACTTCTCGAAGAAGACACTCAACGGAATGAAACAAACTGACTCTCCGGTAAAGAGAAAGTGCCGTTTATAGTGGTCATTAAAGATGGTCATGCAGACAGTCTTTTCGGACACGAAAAGACGCATCACTATTCATCGACTTAAGATTGGTGCAACTGTAAACCGTTCTTCCTATTGCTAAATCCTCGGACAAAATTCTCCTTATTTATTGAATGTTCGTTTTATATATGCATACATACATACATACATATATATATATATAAATATATATATATATATATATATATATATATATATATATATATATATATATATATATAGAGAGAGAGAGAGAGAGAGAGAGAGAGAGAGAGAGAGAAAGAGATTGACTGGTAAAGCAAAAGGAATGCAGTAAACGTTTATATATACAGATGAATACGTCCACAAATTCTAAAAAAAATATATTTATCAGCACACACACACACACACACACACACACACACACACACACACACTCTCTCTCTCTCTCTCTCTCTCTCTCTCTGTCTCTCACACTCACTCACTCTCTCTCTCTCTCTATTTAACTATCTAAGTCTCCCACTATATATATATATGTATATATATATATATATATATATATATATATATATGTATAAACTTGTGCGTGTTTAAGTATTTATATATTTGTATGTGTGTGTAAGTATTTATATGTGTGTACGCGTGTGTGTAAACGTGTCTATGTGTGTGTGTGTGTGTGTGTGTGTGTATGTGTGTGTGTGAGAAAACGTTAATGTATGTAAAGCTAGTCTTCAAGCTGTATCTGTTGCTGTTTTTCACATGGTAGCCTATCGTCATCTATAGAAAAATTATACTTGCGTTAAGTTCTCCCCCTACTCTATGAGCCTACGCCACACCCAGCCCGCTGGGTCCGGTGTCGGTTGATCACATCATATGAGGGTATTTCTGCTGGCCAACAGCTGCTCGGTAAACGGGACTGAAGTCATTAAAGTCTGACTCAGATAAAAAAAAAACACTTCAAAATAAATGCATTAATAAAGTATTTATCTGCCATTGAAGTCAACATATACAAGTCGATCGTTCGGCACACGTGCAACTTGATAAAGACTCAACAGAGAACCAAGAACCACGTGTGAGTAGACAGGGACATTCAATCAAGATTATATATATATATATATAGCAAAGCATTATATATATTGGCTCTGTGCGGACACTGGATGCAATCTAGAAGACATACGAAGAGAGTTGGATGAGAGAGAGAGAGAGAAAGAGAGAGAGTCTCAAAATTCCGTGCTGTCAGGGCGGCTTGATGATATATATATATATATATACTTTAAGAAAAACAAAAAACGGTCACATAGGATTATAAATTTATTTATTTATAAATTCATTTCCATCCTGTTGCGCATTTTTGAAATTTCCAAAAACACGAAAAAAATTAACAGGACTTCTTCAGATATATATAAAGATATGTATATATACATATATATATATATATATATATATATATATTGGATCATCATCATATCATCATTATATATATATACTCATACACACACATACACACACATACTTTTATATATATATACACACACACACACACACACATATATATACATATATATACACCTCTGCTGTTATCAACATATGAATATTAGTGGAAAACACGCACACATACTTTTCAAATATAACATCTATGGTTCTCGTTTAAAATTTTAGACCATTCAAACTGAAAACTGAAAAAAAAAGTTTTATTTTAATTTTTTATTATTATTCTTATTTTCTATATACACTGAATTACGCATTTCTGGTTACTTGCAATGAATATCAAAACTTGAATGTATTTTAAGTTGAAATCATATCAAAACTATTCAAATTGATTAAAATTCATAATTGATTTATGAAAACTAATTTAAATCAGGGATAATGTAACGATTCAGTACTGATTAGACTATGGATTTGATTGAATAAAGCGGGCTTTTTGTAGTATTCTATATTGAAAAATAATGTTAGATTCAAGAATATTTCTCTCTTGTTTATTGTTAATACATCAGCTGCATTTCTACTGAGGGGTAAGACCCCACCTATCCAGCAAGTGTCCTGTATATGACACCAAACAATCTGATGGCAGCGCTCCAATAATGCTGGATCTATGCAGAATACAGTGTACTTCTTCATATATATACTCAAAGAATATTTTTCCAGATGTCACAAAGATGATCTCCGGTGATATACTGTCTTAATTGCCGATTTCGGGTTGTTAACCTTCTTATTCTTCGGGACAACATCCTGTATCCTCACATAGTTGCTGAATGTATGTTCGTGCTGGGTCGTCCTGCTTTTGCACGGCTATGTGTAGGGGTCCATAAGAGTAAATAACTTATGAGTTCATCCCTGCTTCTCCAGCAGTGTCCTGCATGTCTGGTTCGTCTAACTTGAATAGTTTTCGTGATAGGAGGCAGGTGGCCGTACAGTTGGTGTCTTGTGGGGTGTTGCCGCCAGGACTTGTTCAAGATTGCTCACAGCATTCTTGTGTAATTGCCGTCTAGCTTCTTCTCCAGCCGTTTAGTTAGCGTCCATGTAGTGCAGCCATATAGCAGTATCGATGTGACTGCTTCCTGGAAGAAACTGCGTTTCATTTTATCGGTTAGGTCTGATTTCTATATAATCGATAGTCTATTGATTGCTGTCCATGCTTTCGTTAACCTCGTGTCAATGTCCTTTTCGGTTGATGCGACGCTGCTTCCTAGGTAAGTGAATTTGTCTACTAGTTTAAGTGGGGTTCCGTCTAGAGTGGAGATGTCCCCCGTTTGATTATAGTACATATATTCCGTTTTGTGTGCATTAACATAGAGGCCTATGCCTGCGGCTGCTCTTTCAAACTATGCAGTAGTGTTTCGGCTTGGTCGGGTGTATTTGCCAGTATCGCTATGTCATCGGCGTAATCGGCGTCGGTAATTGTTTTTGCGGGGAATCTTCTGCTTCTTTTCTTCGTCAGCTCGAAGCCATTCTCTCTGATTTTGTCAATCGATGTTCTAAATACGTAGTCTAGACAAATGATAAAGAGGTACGGGGCCAGCGTGTCCCCTTGTAGTACTCCTGCTACAATGTCGAAGTATTCTGTGTCTCCATATGATGATCGTACTTTTACTTTGGTGTTTCTATAGAGAATCGATATTGCTGCTACGGTTTCTTTAGGTATGCCGTACGATAGAAGGATTTGTTCCATCCTTCCTCTGTGAATGGAATCGAAGGCCTTGGTAAAGTCGACAAATATTAATGTCGCTTGTAGGTTTTTTGCCCGTCACAAAGATGATCTCCGGTGATATACTGTCTTAATTGCCGATTCCGGGTTGTTGTCCTTATTGGTTCCGACAGCAACCTCAACGTGAATCCGGAATTTCTAGGCTGCCTCCTTGATTGCTTTGTGTTATGTATTATTTGTATAATAAAAGCTTGAATGAATAATTAGAAGAATAATTCTAAAACAAGATGGAACCATCATCACATATCAACTTTAAATAGCAAGCCACTGAAATTTGTATACTAGTTCCAATAACTCAGCAGAAATGTCTCATCTACTGAAGGCGATGTCAACATTTACATATGAAAGACGTAGAAGTCTATGAACAGGCTGTGGGTAATATGGAAATCTGATCTATCTGATTAAATAAAACGGTATCGCTTCTAAGCTGAGGACGTTTCGATACTACTGTATGGTTACACCACCTAGACTTTAACAGAACGGTAAGAGAAAAAGCTTGGTGGGAATTACTACTACTGCGTGCTTTTTTGAACAAATCCTAGAAACAGCACCCCCAAAAATATAACTGTACGATCACCTGGCTCTCATCTCACAAACTATCCAAATAAGACAAACAAGACGTGCCGGGTTCTGCTGGAGAACGAAGGATGAACTCATAAGCGACGTTCTCCTATGACCTGCACACGAACACGCTAATATTGGCCAAACAACAAGGACCTACTTACGTAAGCTCTGTGCGGATAGTAGATGCCGTCTAGATGACATTCCAGGAGCGATAAGCGATTGGGATGGATGAACAGAAAGAGACAGAGAAAGAGTGAAAGTGAGAGAGATAGAGAGAAAGAGGGGAGTCAAGGAACCCTGTTTTTATTAGCACAACTGGGTGAAGATTGAATTAAATTAAATGTAAGTTTTAAAACTTAAGAAAGCCTCTTAAAACTATGTGTTGGTCTTTCCGTGTCTGCAACTCAAATCATACCTGGTGTAAATTGGTTCTTCGTATCGTAATGAATTTTCTGTTATTATTTAGTGTTGCTAATCCATTATTGTGTGTAATTTATAAATAAACTTTATCATTACTATAAAGTATATATTAGTATAAACTGCGTATGTCTATATATTAGTATTAACTAAAAATGCCAGTATATATTAGTATAGTCTGTTTGTGCCAGAATATATTACTACAAAAAGTATGTGTCATTATAGATCAGTATAAACTGTATGTGTCAGTATATATTTGTGTAAATAGTATGTGTCATTATATATTAGTATAAACAGTATGTGTCAGTATAGATTAGTATAAATTGTATGTATCAGTATAGATCAATATAAACTGTATGTGCCAGTATATATTAGTATATTCTGTATGTGTCATTATAGATAAGTATAAACTGTATGTATCTACATATTAGTATGAATTGTACGTGTCAGTATAGATTACTATAAACTGTATTTGTCAGTATAGATTAGTATAAACTGTATTTGTCAGTATATATTAGTATAATTTTATCGTTAGTATAAAGTATAGAGGAGAAACGCTTTTTTATGAATGAAATCAATGGCTGAAATAATTAAGGGTTTTTAAAAGCACTTGAGAGAATAAGTAAGTATCATTTTAATTTTTTTCTGAATGAATTCTATAATTTCCCCGTAATAATAAATCATTTCATAATTGTTTCCTCAATATCGAGTTATTCCATGATTATTCCCTTAACATCGGATTATTCCAAGATATTTTCTTCCGCATATATTGACAAACAATCAAAATATTAATTTAAATAATTTGATTGAGTTTGTTCATGGTGCGTTTCATAAAAGCAAAATTTTCAGGTATTAAATGAAGAAATGTTTTGAGTTTTGCTTACTACTAGTTTATTTACTGCTAAATAAAAAAAACTTAAGTGAACATCGTCCATGTTAATTACATTAGTATTTTGCCTGTGGTAGCATATATATATATATATATATATATATATATATATCCAAAGAAGATGAGTTAGGAAGGATTCTATATGAGAATATATAATGGGGTTCTTATAAATATCCGGGAGTGTTCAATATGTAATAATCAAAAAATAAGGATACTGACAATGACATATCATAGGCTTTTGACACTAACTTCTTGCGTATGTCTTTTTGGTCCACATCCCATTTTTTTTAAACGAGTAAGGGTCCATTATTTTTTTCTCCTCATTGTGTGGTTGCAATCGGAAAAATATGATTACAGAGTTGCCAGCGAAAATAAATTCATAATAGCCAAATGACTGTTTGTTGAGTTTTTCAATTATTATATATATATATATATATATATATATAGAGAGAGAGAGAGAGAGAGGTTTATGGTTCTCTCTTGCTCACTTGGTGAGTTAATGAAGGACCATATTTTGCGGTATTATTAAATACTACTCAATATCAATGATAGAACTTTTATACATGTCCATATATATATATATATATATAGTGTATCACAAAAGTGAGTACACCCCTAACATTTCTGCAGATATTTTAGTATATCTCTTCATGGGACAACACTGACAAAATGACACTTTGACACAATGAAAAGTAGTCTGTATGCAGCTTATATAACAGAGTTAATTTATTTTCCCCTCAAAATAACTCAAAATATAACCATTAAAAGCTAAACCCTGCCAACAAAATTGAGTACACCCCTAAGAAACTACACCCCTAAATGTCCAAATTGAGTACTGCTTGTCATTTTCCCTCGAAAATGTCATGTGACTCATTAGTGTTACAAGGCCGATGGTTGGTTGCTTGCTTACTTTTTATGGCATATCAACCTTTATAGGTTATTTAACGCCAAATACATTTTTTATGCACATAATTAATCAGTTCTATTTCAAACAATTCAGTTTAGCATGAGTACACAGTTTAATTTTCAAAAACATTTCTATTTCAAGCTATTCAGCTTGTTAAACCAGTTCTAATTCAGCTAATTCAGTTTAGCATAAGTGCAGATTTTATTTGAGCACAGTTAAATGTCAAAGCAGTTCTATATCAAACAATTCAATTTAGTGTAAGTACAGTTTCAATGTCAAAAAACAGTTCCATTTCAAATAATTCAGTTTAGCATAAGCACGCAGTTTAAATGTAAGTATGATTTAATTGTCAAAAACATTTCTATTTCAAGCTATTCAGTTTAATCAAACAATTCAGTTTAGCATAAGTATGCTATTACTTCCATTTAACCCATAGAGAGGGCCTTATCAGGTGCTACCCCGCCGGACCAAGGTGGACCTGGGAGCAATGGTAATGAAGTGTGCTCCGCATTCCCCAAAGCTCCAGCATTACTGGAACCTCACCATCAGATTGTTTAGTGTCATATCCAGGACACACGTTGAGGGACCTTACCCTTCTGCAGAGGTGCAGTCAGTGTATCTTACAGCACCAGACAATTGTGCAATTTTTCTTTCTTTTTTTTTCTTTTTTTAGGTGGGTGTGATTTATGTCTCTTTTCAATTAGAAACCCCGAATCCCTTGGTGAGGTCTGCAAGAATCAGCATTTATCTCAAAGACTAATTGGCATATCCAGAATTCTGCTGGTGTTTGTTTTAGGGATGCTAACAACTAGATCATTCCAGGATTTCTTTTTTTTTCTCCACATTAAGTTATTCCCAAATATTTTCGTTTCTTTAGCAAGAAACTATAGCATTCATTTAAATAATTCAATCTAATTTGTTTAAGGCACATTTTATAAAACTTGAATGTTCAGCAAATCAATAAAACAATGTTTTGCGTTCGAGATATTATTAGTTTATTTATAGTTAAATTAAAAAAAAAAGAAAACAGCCATCTCCTACAGTGTAATGGTTAGCTCGATACGTAAGCAGAGCATTGGTAAATCAGCCCATTTGATTGGGGATGTAGAATACACCGACTACATCTCTGCAGAAGGGTAATACCCCCAACTAGTTTCCTGGATATGACAAACAATCTTATGGCGAGACTCCAATAATGCTGGAGCTTTGGGGAATGCGGAGTACCCCTTCACTGCCATCGCTCCAAGGTCCGCTCTGGCCAAGAGAGGTAGAACCTGAAAGGGTCCTATCGATGGGTCAAATAGAACTGTTTCATATGTAAGCTGAGAGTGATCATATGACTTATACTAAACTGAATTGTTAGAAATAGAACAGTTTGATTATTTAACTGTGTGTACACAAATGACTGATGTTTAATTGAATTGTTAGTGATACAGAGAAATACTTTGAAACATTTCATCATCATCATGTTATGCCGCTCGTACGGATATCCCTGATCCTCTCTCGCCACTTCTCCCTATCGTTCTTCGCCTCTGGCAGGTCTTCAGGGCTACATCCCGTATCCTCACATACCTGCTGAATGTATATTCGAGCTGGTCGTCCTGCTTTTGCCCGGCCATATGTGGGGGTCCATAGGAGTACATCACTTATGAACTCGTCCCTGCTTCTCCAGCAGTGTCCTAACCATTTAACTTTGTTAAATTATACTAAATTGAAATGTTAGAAATAGAACTGTTTGTTCCTTTAACCGTGCATATGTACAAATGTGTATACAAATCATATATATTTAATATGTAAGAACAGGATTTAGCTTTAAATAACCTACACTGGTTGATATGTCATAAAACCAAAGTAAACGTAAGTGAACATCATCTAAGTGCTCTAAATCCTTAATTTTTTCCGCGTGTAGTATACATGGTATCTTTCTTTTATAAGCTGAAATCTTAGAACATATACTTCGCTGATTATGAGGCACTACAATATTAGAAATATTTGTCTACAAATTAGAATATCCGCAAAGATTCTACAACATAAACATTTTCCTCGCCAGTAGAATATAAGTTTGTGTTTTCAAATAAGCCGTCTTTGATACGAAACATATTATAACCCATTTTTTGGAGTTATCTGTGGCAAGAGAACGTACTTAAAATCAAGTGTGAGTTGAGGATGATAAAAATAAATAATACCAGTTTGTTAAATCAAAAAAAAAAAAAAAATATTCGTTCCATTTGAAGAAAATTCGGGCTTGGGAAATAAGGGATGTATTATCTGAAATCATAATCTTTGAGTACGGAAGCTTGGATTAAGGAAACAAGGATTTAGTGTGAAATTGTTGGGAGCTGGGTCGAGTAAGGCTAGGCTGGGATAGGTAGGGTTGTGGTACTCTGAGTAAAGGAACGGTAACTGCATACAGATGCAGCCTCTCTCATGTTGACGATAAGTTTTATCAGGAATGAAGTAGATGTAAACCCTATTAAAAATCCGGAAGGAAGAGCCCACCGGAAATAAGAGATGTAGGGTTTTACGTAGGAGATGAGGTGCAAATGTCAATAAATTTGATATGCATTCGTTTATCATGGCGAAGAGGAGTTAATTTGGTCTCCTGCGTTGCTATGTTTCTCGGTACAAGCTTATGTGTTGATATGAGTATTTACCAACCTTCATCAGGTACAAGGTCCCGATAAGGAAAAAACACAAAATTATATTAACTACATTGGTCGACTCAAGTGACCAGCAAAATATTACCTAAAACAAAAAAGAACTCTAAGCAAAGATTTGTTGGTTGGTTGGTTGGTTGGTTTTTATGGCATATCAACTTTTGCAAGTTATTTAAAGCTAAATACATTTTTATGAAAATAGTTCTATTTCAAACAATTCAACTCAGCATAAGTACGCAGTTAAAATGTGAAAAACATTTATATTTCAAGCTATTAAAAAAACCCAGACAATTTGCTTTAACTGAAAGAAAGAAAGAAAGATACATATATAGAGACGAGATGGATAGGTAGATCCGTTAAGAAAGGAATCAAGAAGTTAAAAATTACATTGCAAGGTAATGAAAGAAAGAAGTTAAGAAGGAAATAGGAAGAAAAGAAAGTTAGATAGACAGGAATCAGATACACATGTACAGGCAAGATAGATAGATAGATAGATAGATAGATAGATAGATACCTTTTATGTTTGTAAATTATCTAGTGGGTATGACTTACGGTCAGGAGACGGAGAAAACATGGCGATGAGCCTGTTTAGTTACGTGATGGGTGACTTCTTCGGGACAGTTTTTGGCATTAAATAACCTATGAAGGTTGTTATACGATTAAATCAAAATACAATTAGGTGACTTCACACTTTCTGGAACTCCAGAAGTTGAACCTCACCACTAGATCAATTCAGTGGAACACCTTTTTTCGCAATTGTTTGATTATAATAATTATTAATAAGATTTTTTTTTTTTTTGCTTATATCAATTAAAACAAAACCTTACATTTAAAACTTAACGAATATTTACGAAAATTAAATTCTGAACCACTATATTCTAATTAGCCTCCCTGTCGTTCGGTAAAACGCTTTTTTTGTTGTATACAGATACAAATACATGTTATTATAAATAAGTAAGGTAGACAGTATTAATAATATAAAATAATTTTCTTAATAAATAAGATTACGATAAAGAATAAATCCATGGAAAATATGGTGTAAATAACTAAGAGGAACAGTGACATCGGTAGCAACGTAATTTTAGTTACTGTCAGTCACATAATCTTCATAACAGTATGTGGTGCAGTGGCTAATGTGCTGGACAGTGATATCGTAGTAAGTGAGTTCGAACTTCACTCGCGCTATTACGTTCACTTTTGGACAAATATCATTGGGAAAGGTATGAACCCCCTTATCTATCCAGCTATGAATTAAATAGTACTACTACTTTTCAACAAGGATGGCTTTGGCATTAAATAATCCCTGAAGGTTTATATGCTTTTAAACAAAGAAACCAAACCATTATAAAAAAATTCTACAGCAAACATTTTTTCAATCTCACTTTTTTATATGTCCGTAACAATAATTATTTTCCGATGAATCTTTTACCACTATAGATAAGGAGTGTCCTCGTGGTGTAATGGTTAAAGCACTGGACTACGGAATCGTAATAAGCGAGTTCGAACTCCAGGCTCGCTATTACGTTCAATTTCGCACAAATACCTTTGGGAAAGGTATGGCCCCTCCTTATCTTTCCAGCAATGGGTTAAATAGCATCACTGCTGTTCTTCTAGAAGGATGGATTTGGAATTAATTAACCTACAAAGGTTGATATGCCATTAAACACAGAAATCAAACCGGAGATGGGAGTTTTTAAGATAAAACAAGTAAAATACAGCTAATTGTCATTATCTTGAAGGAATATAGATGAATAAAAAAAATACCAAATTTATTTTCCAGTATTGGTCAATAAAAAATATATCCTACCAATAATTGATATGACGACATAAACCTTTTGTTCGTATTCTTCTTGTGTCAAAGAGAAACTGTAAATGAATGCCATTCCACGTTCTTCCAGAGCTCCTGGTTCACGAAACCGAATGCCACTTAGTATCCAACCTAAGACACCTCCAACTCATTATTTTTTATTCAGAGGTATTACCCACTCTGCACAGAATTTAGTTTGAGTAATATAAACCGGCCCATTGGCATAATGGTTAAAGTATTCGCCAATGACCCGGGAGACCTGACTTCAATCGTTGTATCTGTATATAACCAAAAAGCGTTTTACCGAGCGACAGGGAGGCTAATTACCACATTGTTGTTCAAAATTTAATTTTCGTAAATATTTGCAAGGTTTTAAATATTTCTAAATGTTAGGTTCTGTTTTAATTGATATAAGCAAAAAAAATCTTATGAGTACCAAAGACACAAAAAATGGTACTTGATGCCTCCTTGCTTAACACTCAGCATTATAAGGTACAGATCAAGGGTGAAGTGGAGCAATCCAGGGAAAGTAGTAGCACCCTCTCCTACACCTAAGAAGACTAAGGGTCACCCTCGACTACGGTCGCTAACTTTACTTAATATAAACCCCGACGACAGAACATTAATGTAATTCGGACGAGTGCAATACCATATATTCTTCTCGCCTATCGCTAAAGGCAGCTGGTACAGAATTTCAGCTTTCTCCCAGATAAAAAAGGGGACGTGTGTTTGAAAATCACCGGGAGCTTATACTTTGTTCTTGTTTCGGATACACACTGTTCCTCGCTGTCGTACAGATAACAACCGGAGACATTTGGGATTAAAAAGCAACCAAAACTAAGAAGATTAAAAACACTAGAAGATTATACCTCGACCTTGCTAGAGAATTGAAAAAGCTATGGAGCATGAAAGTGACCATTGTACCAATTGTGATTGGTGCTTTTGGCACAATAACAAAAGAATTATTAAATGGCCCGGAGGACTTGGAAGTCGGCGGACGGGTAGAGACTATCCAAATGACAGCATTACTGAGAACGACCAGAATACTAAGAAGTGTCCTGGAGACTTGAAGAGACTTGCTGTCACTCAGACTCCAGTGAAAGATCACCAGTTAAAAACTGGCATGAAAAACTCACGAGAAGTTTAATAATAGTTATTATTATTTTGACAACGGGACCTCTCCTTCTTCAAAAATTAGGATATTGATTGATTGATTTTAATGGCTTGCCAAACCATGTAGAGTTATTTTATGCTTAGAGGTTAGGTTGGTTGGTTCTTTGAGTTTTATGGCATATCAACCTTTGTAGGTTGCCAAATCCATTTTTATACCAATAATCAGTTCTATTTCAAACAATTCAGTTTAGCATGAGTACACAGTTTAATTGTCAAAAAAAATATTTTAAGTTCTTCAGTTTAGTCAAACAGTTCTAATTCAACTAATTCAGATTAGTATATGTATAGATTTTGTTTACACACAGTTAAATTTCAAAACAGTTCTATTTCAAACAATTCATTTTAGATTAAGAACAGTTTCAAAGTCAAAAACAATTCCATTTCAAACAATTCAGTTTAGCATAAGTACGTAATGTAGTTCTATTTGACCCGTTGATAGGACCCTATCAGGTGCTACCACTCTGGGCCAGAATGGAACAGAAAGCGATGGCAATGAAGGGCTACACCGCATTCCCCAACGTTCCAGCATCAATAGAAGCTCACCATCTGATTGCTTAGAGTCATATCTAGGACGCTAGTTAGGAATTGTTACTCCTCCGTAGAGACGCAGTCGGAGTATTCTACAGCACCAGCCGACTGGGCAATAGAGGTTAGGGAATTGCATTCCCTTGTATCATTATTTACATTTATAATATAGACATTTTTTATGTCGTTGTGTCCTCAAGATCTTTCTTTCTTTCTTTCTTTTGGTCATTATTTATTTGTTTATCTATTTCATTTATCTTTCTTTCTCAATTTATTTATTTATTTGTTTATTTCATTTTTATTCATGTCTTCATTTATTATTTGATTTTTCTTTCTAAGTTATATTTGTTTTTCTTTTTTATTTAATTTTATTTAATTATTTACATTTTTCATCTTTTACATTTTTTTTTGTTTCTTTATTTCATTGCTGCTGTTTGTTTGTTTGTTTGTTTTATTCTTTCTTTCTTTCTTTCTTTTTTCTTTCTTTCTTTCTTCTTCTGTCTGTATTTATTGCTTTATTTTCTCTTTCTTTCTTTCTTTCTTTCTTTCTTTCTTTTATATATGTATGTATATATGTATGTATTTATGCATGTATTATTTCCCTTTTTCTTTTTATTGGGTATTTCTTTTCACTGGAGTTTTTTACTTTTTTTAAAATTTATTTCCTTGTTTCTTTCTTCTTTCAGTTTTTCTGTTCTTATTAATCAATTCATGTATTTCATTCTTTCTATTTCCTTTACTTATCAATACTTCTTTCTTTCTTTCTTTCTTTCTTTCTTTCTATTTTTTGTTCTTTTTTTAACTTTTAAATATCTTTCAAAGCTCTCTCTCTGTATCTGTCTGTCTGTCTCAGTCTCCCTGTCTCTGTCTCTGTCTCTCTTTCCCTCTCAAATTTTTCTACCATATTTCTCCTCCTGTCGCTCTTTCTTACTTTCTTTTTAAGAAATTGTGATCAGTCTTCTTCGTGTCAGATGCTTGGCTATGTAAATAAAATAGCGCTAATCTATGACAAGCGTGTTTTTTTTTTGCTGTTTTCTTTTTTCTTTTTTCTTTTTTTTTTTTTCTTTTTTCAAATAATATTCTATTCATAACGCGATGTCGTCGTCGTCGTCGTCGTCCGGCCTTGGAGTCAGTAGGTGGGAAACTCCAGTCGTAGTTTTCCCAGAAAATATATATATAAAAAATAACCGGGCTGACTAATTCATCAGTTACGTACATAAGATAAGATTGACCTTGCTACACGTTACTTAAGTGACAGCAACAACAACAACAACAACAACAATCAGGAGTGGCCTAAATCCCAGCTGAAATACAGGATGTTTCAGAAAGGAACGAGTCCTAAGTTTAAGTGTGTGGAATTTGCGCATCATGCGTATTATACACGAGTCTTATTTGAGAGTCCATTCTGTTGTATCAGGTAGATCGTTTAACAAGGACAAACAACATTTTTAATAAACTAATTTCTTACATGTGAGATGAATCTAATTTGAAATTTCCTCCCGTCTATTCGTTACACTAAACCGACAATATCGCAGTTGGTTGATAAATGTCGTGAGACATTTATGGGCTCGAAATAACAGATGCTGGTCGTCTTTATTTACCGAGGAAGTTGTTGATATTTCAAAATTTTTAACTCACTCACCCAGGATGTATCTTATAAACATTTATAGCCAGTTGTCTCCAAAAATCAAGGGTCTATAACCTGTAGCCCATCTATGCGCGCTTTCGTACACGAGAGCGAGGCTACGAAAAGGAACCAATGGCAGACTTGAGGCTGTAAGGCCTCCAGTTTCGGCTGGGCAACCTTCGAATGGGTGAGCTGCATTATTGAATCCTTGGGACAAGCTTGACTCATCAGGGTCACATTGCACAAAATGGGTCGATGAGCAACATAGACCAACCGGGTTCGAGCCTCGGTTCGTACCCGAACTTCCCCTCCTCTAATCCCCACTTTAATCGGCCTTCGGGTCATTGACCTTGTGTCAAGCCTTGTCTAGAGGGAGGCATTGGCAAATAAGGGCTCATCTGTGCTGCCCTTCACTCAACTTTTAAAATTTTCTCTTCACTTTTTGATGTTGACTGTGAAGAATGACCATTACAACTGCAGATGGAACTCTTTAATCTTCAATGTTCGGAAGATTTGAAGTGCAAGTTTCTTATTTGTCTCAATATCTGAGATGAAGCTTTATAATTATTATTATTACTCAAAATATTCAGATTATTGATCTCTTCTTTATTGTTATAATCAAAACTTTTCTGGCGATATGTCCTTGGGCTTTTTTATGTGTTTTATGTCGAACCTGGGAGTCCACACAGAATCTCGAACAGAAACCTTATTTGAATCACAGGTGTCTTGGTTGATACCTCCTCAATTTCTCTAAGATCCACATGCTTCGATCTGAACTAAGTCCCCAACCTTATCTCCTAGCTAGTAGTGAGCATATTTGATACTGCATGCCACTGTGAACAGCTTTAAAAAAAATGGAGCATGTTTTGAGGACTCAGCAACTGTTAAATCCTCACAGTCCTGATGTACTGCTTCTGTCAACCTCTTCATTTAACCCTGATATTATGTCTTTTTGTGGTTACCGTAATAGATTCTTATTCTTATCCGATGAATTTTACTGTTCTTTTTGGTGGGATTGGCGAGGGTTTTGTCCTTTAATGAACAGGGCCCCGGATCCTCTTGGGTAAAGCTTTGTGGTCCTCTGGCTGAAAGGATTGGAAACTCCAGATATAAATAATTTTTAGATTTAAAATAGCATAGAGATATTCTGCAGTTGCACATTTCAAACAAATGTGCAATGTTACTAATTCAGAAATTATTTTTACCTAAAATTTGTTATATTGTTGTATATTCATAATACAAATACAAATATATGCAGAACATAATCAAACACAACCTATGAACTTCAATGAACGAACGAACACACTTATTTATAAAAATATAATCTCTCACACTTTATTCTGGAAAGGGTGATGTTAGTTGTGTGTTAGAGATGAGTTGAAGACAAGGACGGACTGCTACATTGACCCCAAGTTCTTCCTCGACCATAGCAGCTCTTCTTTCTCATCCTGCCTGGGTTGCTCAACTGTGGGTCACTGAGGGCCGCAAAGCCCTCAGTCTGCAAGCTGGTTCTCACGCTGTCATCCTCCCTCCTACTGACTCGAACAACCCTGAGCACCTGGTTATATAATTGTCTTATGCCCACCTGCTTCCACTGTTCTTCCGCTTATTTACACAGGTGCATCTCTTGATTGACGGCTCGGTCGAGGGTCAATATATAACAATATAAGTAAAAAGTAAGTAAAGTTGGCGACTGTAGTTGAGGGGGTTCAGAAGGCTCTCTTTTCGATAGTTTCTACACCAAGATGTAGGGGAGGGCACTACTCCTTTCCCTGTATTGCCTCACTTTACCCTTGATCCGTACCTTTCAATGCTGAGTGTTAAGCAAGGCAGCATCAAGCACGATTTTTTGAGTCTTTGGTATGGGTCGACCTGGGATTGAACCTAGGTCTCTCGGGGCGAAAAATTATTTTTCGAAAAATATGAAATAGCTTTTTTAACTGTCATCATTTTTAATTTTTAGAAGAATTATCCATTTTCCGACTAATTCTAATTGCTTTTTATCAGAGCTATTCGAATCGTCACTTTCACAACGGCGTGGAACTGCGTGCATCAAAAACTAGAATAAAGAAAATAGCTCCTGCTGAGACTCGAACTCACATTCCTTTTTCCGCGAAGAAACTGTCCCAACTCATGCACAAAAGAATGAATAGTATCACAGTCCATATAACACTTATAAAATCACTCAATACATTGTACTTTGGATGGTTTCGATTTGTCCTCCGATTTCCAACTCTTCCAACCCCATTTCCAAGTCTTTGGGATCGTTCCAAGTACTCCAATTACTGTTATTATCACCATCACCATCATGTTCCAAACATTTCTTAGTTCTCTACAATGGTCCAAGTACTTGTCTCTATTTTCACTTTCGTTGATTTAATACAAATAATTTGAACACGTTTGTATGGTTTCAAGTAAATAAGCGATTGAAAAATCCTGTTTAACTTATAGATTGGAAACGAACAGTTACTACCTTTGCAATACCCGGGATTAATGGCAAGGGAGAGATTCTTCACAATCCTTAGAGCCGCAGAATAGTAACATCACCACCTGATGCAGTTTAATGTCACACTCGGTGATGGATGGTGAGGAATCTATTGTTCTATGATCTTCACAAGTGTCATCAGCTTCAAAGTTCTTGATCAACTTGAAAATCTGACTTTTGTTTGAAAATGTCTTGAGATTGAACATCCTTCTGTATCTTGTTTGAACAATCTTGAAAGTTTTAATTTCGTAATATATCTTCATACAAAAGATCTTCGCAATATTTCGCAATATTTGGTTAAATACATGAAATAGTCAATTATTTCCTGGCAATAATCTGAGAAAAAATAATAATCTAAAAAGAGAAATAGAATAAATACGATTAGTCTGAGAGACCGCTGCTTTGTTTCAACAATAGTCAAACACTCTGCATATCTATGTGAGGTTAAACATACCTGTGCGAGTGCGTAGCGTTTATGTATTTGAGTGTGAGTGTGTGTGTATGTGTGTGTGTGTGTGTGTGTGTGTTGATAATGGGGAAGTTCGGTCAAAAGTTCGGAGAAGCGATTACATCAGAAAGAAAAGTGATTTTGCCGAAAATCCGACTTGTTTGGAAATGTGTTAAAATTGAACTTCCTTTTGTATCTTGCTTGAATAATCTTGAAAGTTTTTTTTGTTATTTTTGCTGGTTCATATCAAAATGTTAACTATTTTTCGGAAATAATCTGTATAGAGAGAAGGAGAAAGAGAATAAAGTCTACAGAAAAGAACTGAGAGAGCGCAGCTTTGTTTCACCAATTGGGAAATACTGTATGATTAGAAATTGAAAAGATACAAGAAACTAAAAAAATATGCTCAGTTTGTATGTATAGCAAATATAGTCTGAGAGATTAAAAGTTGATATATATACGGGAAGGAAGACTGTGTTGCTTCAACTTCTTCGAATCGGTGACCTAAATTGCATGTATTTGACAATTAGCATTAGAATCCGTGTCTTTTAAGTAAAATTTAAATTTTAACAGACTTGAAAGTTGTGTTGGATTGAGACAGGAAGATTCCTTTGACATGTCACATAAGTCGCGTTGGTTATATCACATGATGCGCACCTGTTTCCTAGGGTAAACAGGATGATGCCCCAGAGGAAATGCAAAGTGGATTGTGTGGGTGGCATAACAGGATGTCCATATATTTCCTAAGGTAAACAGGACGCAGGTATTTTCTCTACAGAAGTGCCATGCAGGTTGCGAGGGTGGCATGTGAGACAGATGGCGGTGTTAGCGTGCGGTGTGTTAGCGGGAGGTGTGATGACGAGAATTGCTTGGGCATCCAGAAAATCATAAGAAAAGCAGTGAGGTTTCGTAGAAGACCGCATTGTCACCCCTATGTATGTATATTTCAGCTATTTCCCTTTCGCTCTTACTCTATCCATACGTACATTTTTGGTAATAAATTAAAATAAAAATAAAGATGATTATATTTTTTATAAATCAGCGTTGTTGTTTTTCTTTCTATCCAATAATGACCCAGGTGTTAACGTTCCAAAGGAATTATTGTGAGGTGTTCCAACTTTGCGTTTACATTCCACTTATTGGTAAATGGGAGTTTGACATTTTAAATTTGTAAAAGGTAATCTATCTTAGACGTTTGATAAAGGTTATGTTTAGAAATCGTTTCTAAATGCTGGTACTATTTTACCCGGTTGGAAATGACTTGAAGAGAAGATAGCCAATAGTTACTCCAGTTGCCTGAAAGATGCCATGCATGGCACCTTTCCAAATTAATAGTTTAACAGAAATTTCATTCGATTCCAGCTCTGACCACTATCACAGATCATTCAATTAGGTCAAAAAGATTATTTTTTACGGTCAATTGACTGTAAGCATACGTATCTTTACTCCACCTCTGTGCCACTGGCAGGAAGTGATGCATGGTCAATTTGTTGAATGGTGGTTGAGTTCTTAATCCAACGGCCAAAAGAATGATATGACCAGCAACACTCCCTTCAGTTCTTACTGGGGTACACGAACTGTCGGAAATGTCAGATCCTGTCAGTCGGCTGATCATATCGAACCCTAGCACCGATATGATCGTCCCGATCGAATTCTTCAAATTGCTCTTGCGCCAAACACCAAGCCAACCCTTTTTATCTTAAATGAGTTTGAAGTTGTGGCTGAGGGTCACTTGCATTGAGAGAAATAAGATTTTAACCACTGTTTAACTTAAATAGCAAGGCTCGAACTCCCCCTACTGACACTAGTATAGTATCCAATGTATATATATATTCCCCTTGGGGAATTCTAAACAAAAGTAAGACCCTGTGGTGGGTGATGAAGCACAGGAAAAAAATTATATGAAAAATTTAAGAAAATAAATAAAAAACAAACAAAATAAAACCTCTTTGAATCTGATCCAGACAAGGAAATAACAGGATTATCAAAATTTATTGTAATTGAATTACTGGAAGAAACTCTTTTTACCAAACTATCAGCTTTCTTCATTAATAGCGTTATCTCCGCTTGAGAGAACGCGCAAAATGTGAAAAAAAGTTAAAAGCAGCAATCTAAGTCTACCCCCATGAAAAATTGAACCCATCAAAGGTAGTTATAAGAAACAGGGAGTTATCCTTAGCTACACCGGAAGAAATAAAACAGCTGTAGAAAAGCAAGTGTTCAATGACTGTAAAAGGATAAACATTAGAAGGTATGGTGAAGAAATATAAACACACACGTAAACTCCGACATCTAATAAATTAATCATCGTCATTATAACTGCCATTACATCCCTACGTTTTTGAAGCCCATAAAATGTCATAGAAATAGCAAAGAACTTCAGAAAATGTCCGACGTTTGGAAAGTGTGGCCAAAGGAAGCCAGACCGCATGGAGAACACTTGCCCGAACAATACCAAATGCCAAACCTGACAAGAAAACCATTTTCAAGATCTTATGACGAAAATGTGTGTGTGTGTGTGTGTGTGTGAGAGAGAGAGAGAGAGAGAGAGAGAGAGAGAGATAATGGCAACCAAGTAAAAAAGAAACGTAACATTTTTTAAAGCTTAAAAAATAGTGGAGTCCGACAAGAAGGTGAACACTTATGCGCCTGCTGCACGGAGCGCAAATCCAATAAGCAGTGGCCCAGTCGACAGCGGCAGCAAAATACACCACCTGCTTCTCTGCTGAAGGTTAATACTTCCCCAACAGGTGTCTTGGATATGACATTAAACAATCTGATGGTGAGGTTCCAGTAATGTTGGAGCTTTGGAGAATGCAGAGTACCCCTTCATTGTCATCGCTCCCAGGTCCACCCTGGTCCGGAGTGCTAGCACCAGATAAGGTCCTATCTATGGGTCAAATAGAACTGTTTGACATTTAAACTGAGTGTGAACAAATGGGTCACATAGAAGTGTTTAATAACTAAACTGTACTCAAGCTAAACTGAATTGTTTTCAATAGAAGTGTTTTAGCATTTAAACTGCATACTAATACTAAATTAAATTGTTTGAAATTGAACTGTTTCACGTATTAAAATAGATGAAAATAACCTACAATAGTTGATATGCCATAAAACCAAACCAAACCAAACCAAACCCAATCAGCAACAGCAATCAACCAGAAAATCACAAAGCTCTCATCGAGAAACTAATTCAATTTGGACCAAACAATTAGCAAAAGTTTCAGGAGCAGCTAATAAAAACTACACTAAGCCAAAATCAATCAAAGAGAACCACAAATTAAACAATAAGAACTTACAATAAACTACAAGTAATAAAGATAATAAAATTTCAATCAAAATAAATGCTGCAAAGTAAAAAAAAAAAATCACTGAGATCACTAATCCATTCGGTAGATACCAAAATAAACCCAGAACCGAATACAAAAGCAAAATAAAAATCCTGATTATCCCCAACCAAACTTGAAACTTTACCTCAATCTAAAATAAGTCGCACGAAACCAATGACTGAATAAAAACGAGTGAGTATATCAAACCCCGCATCTTAATCCAGAGAATCCTATTAATCAAGAACAAAATCACCAAAAAACCTAACATGAGCAACCACTCCGGGCCACAATGGAGCTGGAAGCGATGGCAATAAATGAACTAGTTGGAATAGAACTGTTTGGATATATAAACTGCGTACTTATGCTAAACTGAATTGTTTGAAAATAGAACTGTTTTCCTCATTGAAACTGTACTAACGCTAAATTGTTTGAAATTTTTAAAAAATTTTACTGTGTGTGGACAAAAACTATACTGATACCAAACTGAATTGTTTGAAATAGAACTATTTGACTAAACTGAATAGCTTGAAATAGAAAGGTTTTTGATAACTAAATTGTGTTCTTATGCTAAACTGAATTGTTTGAAATAGAACTATTTGACTAAACTGAATAGCTTGAAATAGAAAGGTTTTTGATAACTAAATTGTGTACTTATGCTAAACTGAATTGTTTGAAATAGAACTATTTGACTAAACTGAATAGCTTGAAATAGAAAGGTTTTTGATAATTAAATTGTGTACTTATGCTAAACTGAATTGTTTGAAATAGAACTTTTTATTTGTATAAAAATAGATTTGGCATTAAATAACCTACAAAGGTTGATATGCCATAAAACCCAAACAAATAAACAAACATACTTTGTCTTTATTTTACTTTCTTTTAATTTTATATCTTCTTTCTTTCATTTTCTTTCCAGATTTTTTTTCGTTATTTTCCCTTTTTCTTTTTTTTAATTTTATCTTTATCTTTCTTTATCATTCTTTCACACATTTTTTTTTCTTTTTCATAATATTCATGTGTAACTAAATTTATCTTTCTCTCTTTTCTTTGTTTTCTTCATTATTTCTTTTAGTTTCTTTTTTCATTCATTCACTTTAATAACCTACTTACTGTCGACAATACCATCTCTGGTATTCCCATCCTTTTCTTCCGTTTCTCTTTTTCATATTTATGTTTTAATGTCTGTCTATTTTCTGTCCCTTTTTATTCTCTCTCATAAATCCTTCACTTTTACAAACATAAACACGCAATCGTCCAACCTTTAATTCCCCACCACACACTCAACTAGATACCTATTCTTTGAAGCTGTATCCGTATTAGTACAACTGTATAGTTGCACTACTTGGAGTCTAAAGAAGTGTTCAGAGAATAAGCAACCCACAGCAGTTGTACGGTCACTTACCTCCCATCTACACAATATATCCAGTTAAGACGAACAACACATTCTGGGCACTGCTAGTGAGGTAAGGACGAACTCTTAAGCGACGTTCGCTAATGGACTTATTCATATGGACGCATCAGTGTTGGCCAACCAGCAAGGACTTACATTCATCGGCATTGTGTTGACACTTGGTGCTGACTAGAGAACCCACCGAGAGCGATGACTGATAAAGAGGAATACAGAGAGAGACAAAGCGAGCGAGCGAGAGAGAGAGAGAGAGAGAGAGAGAGAGAGAGAGAAAGAGTCAAGGAATCCATGTTATCGACATGACTTGATGATGATTATTATTATGATGATGATGATTTATTTCTTTTTATTTCCATTTCTTTTGCGCTTCTTTCTCTTTTCCTTTTCCTCTTTAGTTTTTCAAACAATTCTTAATACCCCACCCATGAGTGTCCTGGATATGATACTAAACAATCTGATGCTGAGGTTCTAGTGATGCTGGAGCTTTGGAGATGCGGAGCACCCATTCATTGCCATTGCTCTCAGGTCTGCTCTGGTCTGGATGGTAGCACCTGATAAGGTCCTATCTATAGGTTAAATAGAACAAACTGCATCCTTATGCTAAACTGAATTGTTTGAATTAGCTCTGTTTAAATAAACTGAATAGCTTGAAATTGAAATGTCTTTGTCAATTAAACTGTTTACTCATGCTAAACTGAATTGTTTGAAATAGAACTGATTTTTGTATAATAATGGGTTTGGCATTAAATAATGTACAAAAGTCGATATGCCAAACCCGACTAACCAACCAGCCAACCAACCAACCAATCTTTACCGTAACAAACAAGCGCACTGACCATTATTAGTGAGTTCAATTCTGTCTGGGTGAGGCAAGGTTAGGGCTTAGTGAAAGTCACGCGTAAGAAAAGACAACACACACACACACACACACACATATGCACAACTGATGGCTGGCTATTTTTGCTTCTTTCTCTCTCTCTCTCTCTCTCTCTCTCTCTCTCTCTCTCTCTCTCTCACTCATTCATTGTTTCATACATATAAATTATTAATTCATATTCATTATTTCATTGGTGTATCTTATCTATTAACATTCTTTTATTCATTCATTCACATCCAATCATTCTTATTTCTTTATTCATATTCATTCATATAATTCCCTTTTTCACTTCCATTTTTTCATTCATTTATGTTATTAACATTTATTCACATTTAATCATTCCTATTCCTTTATTCATATTCATCCATATTATTTACTCTTTCATTTTCATTTATTCATTCATTTATCTTATTCGTTTTTTCTTTCGTTCAATATCTATCAAGTCCAAGACCAGTTCTTTATATTTCTATATGCCAATTTTACCGTTTTTCTTCTCCTTTTCTTTAGTCTTTGGTGATTTCTCTTTCTTCCATTTCTTAAACCGCCATGTTTTTCTTTGATTCCCGCTCCTGCAATCCTCCTGGTCAGAGATTTGCGGATTAGGAAGCTGCTTGCCTATCTGAGAACAAGAAATCTAAGAACTTTTCTGGTTCTCAATCTTCTTTCTTTTTCTTTTTTTTTTAAGTTGGGGATTGTGTTGGGGATGGAGAAGCCCTTAGGGTTTTGAGGGAACCATTTTGGTGGTTTTCAACCATTCTTGGCGAAACAGATGTTCTTGCTCCCGGCTCTACTGATATGCAGACTCGGCGAAGATAGAGGAACAAGGCAAAGTCCTGAAAAACCGAATGGAAGATAAGAATTAGAGACGTTCAACGGGAAGTGTGAGAACTTCAGAAGTCTTGCTGCTTGCAGGAAGTGACGTCGTATTGAAAGAAAGAAAGAAAGAAGATAAAAGCAAAAAGAAAAGAAGAAAGAAAGAAGGATAAACGAAAAGAAAGAATAAAAGAAAGAAAGAACTGTGAAAAAGAAAGAAAGAAAGAAAGTAAGAACTGTGAGAAAGAAAGAAAGAAAGACAATTGTGACAAAGAAAGAAAAAAAGAAAGAAAGAGAGAAAGAAAATAATAAAAAATACCGGAAAAGAAAGAAAGAAAGAAAGAAAGAAAACCGTGAAAAAGAAAGAAAGAAATAAAGAAAGAAAATTGTGAAAAAGAAAGAAAGAAAGAAAAAAAGGAAGAAAAAGAAAAAAAGAAAAATACCAGAAAAAAAGAAAGAAAGAATGAAAATTGTGAAAAAGAAAGAAAGAAGGAAAGAAAGAAAAATAAGAAAATAAGAAAAAAAATACCGGAAAGAAAGAAAGAAAGAAAGAATACAGGAAAAGATGAAAGAAAGAAAGAAAGAAAGAAAGAAAGAAAGAAAGAAAGAATAAATAAGTTTAAAGAAATTGAAATAAAAATCTTAGCCAGAAGTCAACTGGTTTTATGAAGAGAAAAGAATTTGGATGAACAAATGGAAAAAAAGCTTATGGTCGTAGAAAACGATATTGGAGAGCCGAGTTCAAATCCTGGACGAGTGTGCCTTTCATTTTGTACTTAGAAAGGCATAACTCCACCGCTACTGAGCTATGGGAATATCGTAGGATAGATTGAGCTTTCTAGCTTTGTACAAGAAACGGTCTGCTTGGAATATTTACTAACACATCCACTTGGTTGAGTTGAAGAATTCCGGGATTTAGATAGACAGTCACACGTTTATGAATGTGTATTTATTAATTGGACCAGGTTATTTCGTATTTGCTGCATGTGTAGCGCAGAATAAAAACGTACATGTAAAGAAAGAATGAATAAAAGTGAAGCAAAACGCCTCCACCAAAAAATAAAAAAAACCCATAGATATAAAGAACGAATGAATAAAAGTGAAGCAAAATGCCTCCACCAAAAAAAAAAAAAAAAATAGAAATAAACGTAGATGTAAAGAAAGAAAGAATAAAAGCGAAGCAAAACGCCTCCACTGGAAAAAAAAGCAGATATAGAGAAAGAATAAAAGTGAAGCAAAACGTCTCCGAAAAACAAAAACAAACAAACAAACAAAAAAAAACCCAGATATAATTAAAAAATAAATAAAAGCGAAGCAAAACGTACCCACAAAAAAAAAAAAAATGTAAAAAAAAAAAAATGCGATCAACTTTTCCTTCGCGTTTTCCCCTTCCTTATTTCATCTCCTCTTACTTCCACTTTTTATAAAAAATTTTCACTACTCATTAAATTTTCAAACCAATGTTTATCAATGGGGAGTCGGTGACAGCAAGTTTCTTCAGCTCTCTCTATAGAATTCTGTCAATCATACAAGGTCTGACAGAGTTATCACTCGACTTCGGAACGTAAAGAAAAAACAAAATAGATTCAATTAAAAATCTAATTTTACTATAAAAATAAAAAAAAAAAACATCAGTCGCAACTTTGTCTGTGAAGAAGAAGAAGAAGAAGAAGAAGAAGAAGAAGAAGAAGAAGAAGAAGAAGAAGAAATAACGAAGTAGCTTATATAGAAGAGGAAACGGTAAAAGGTAGAAAAAAGGGAATCGATAAAGAAGTAGGAATCGGAGAAAGAGATGCAAGGAATTAAACGAAGAAAGAAAGAAAGAAAGAAATGATCGGTTGATTGGTTTCTTTCTTTGAAGGCATATCAACCTTCATGGCTTATTTGATGCCACAGTTATCTGTGTAGAACACATGGAGAGATAAGGGGGATCATAACTTTCCTAAGAATATTACTCCGGAAGCAAGAGTAATAACGCGACGTGGGTTCGAACTCATAACAATGTCAAATTCCTCCACGTTAGCCATTATACTACAGTGACTCGCCCAAGAAAGAAAGAAAGAAATAAAGGAAGGAAGAAAATGTAGAATCAAGAAAGTATGGAAGAAGGAATTCGAAAAAATAAAAAGGAAAAGGGGGAAAGATAAAAAAACAAAAAACAAAAAACAAATTAAATAAAAAAGAAGAATGAAGCTCTGTATTTCGTCTGAGTGCAGTTCAGTCGGTCAGAAGGGAAAGGCCAGGTGGCAAAGTGTCAGTCTCGAAGGCTAGCAACTTAAAAACAAAGTCACCAAAAATAGCGAGAACCTTTTTCCAGTCGAGAATGTTCGTTCGTTCTTATCTTAAGAAAGAAAGAGAGAGACAGACAGAGAGAGAGGGGGGCACAAAGAAAGAAAGAAAGAAAGAAAGAACGAACACAGACAGATGAAAGAAAAGACTAAAGCATTTGAGTAAATTTTGAAAAAAAAAGGGAGATAAAAAAAAAAAAAAAAAAAAACGACAACAAAAGAAAAAGAAAAACAAACAAACAATAAAAAAAAGCAAAATGAGCTAACTTATAGATGATGGTAGTGGCAAAATGTTTCTGGCTGTCGCTATCTGAAAATTGATCGCTCGGTCAAGAAATCGTTTTGCTAAAGATGGCGGGAAGGGACCGAACTCGGCAGGTGTGGATGTCTCCGGAGGACGCCATGTTGTTTTATGTTGAACACCACTCGGTGCACGTGCTAAATCGACTTGCTCTATTTCAAATGCGCGCGAATTTCGATAAGAGCAAAACTCACACGTAGTCATACAGGCAAGTATATATATATATATGTGTGTGTGTGTGTGTGTGTGAAAGGACATCAGTAAGTTTGTTAATAATAACTATTTAGACTGAAGTTGAAGGATTCATTTTTTAAATTAAAATTCACGTAATGACAACGTAAGTCAACCTATATAATAATATATACACACACAAATGTATACATGTATATATATATATATATATAGTTTGTGTATTCATGAATAAAGACTACTCACTAACCGTGAGAGATATAGAGTGGAATATTTTATTCATCCCAGGGGTCCGTATGGACCTCTTTGAGAAGCCCTTAGGGATCTTGAGAGTCCAGTTCTAATCGGCTAGGAAAAGCCATTTTAAGGCATGTGTAGGATTAATGTCTTATTAGGCAGCTATTCCGAACGATTTGTTATATATATATATACATATATATATATATATATATATTTCTTTAAGAAAAACAAAAACCGGTCAAATTAGGATTATAAATTTATTTCAAATAAATAAAGGAATAGATTATTTATAATCCTAATGTGACCGGCTTTTGTTTTTCTAATAAAAATTATTGCTCTGGGATGTCAGTTGCATTGAGCTCTTTACCAGGAAAATTTAAATGTTCATAATTGAATGATTTTTTATCCTGGCAGAATTATTCCCGACTCCGGTTTAACTGGACCGAATAATATATATATATATATATATATATATATATATATATATATATATATATATATATATATATATATATATAACAAATCGTTATATATATAAAAACCTTTGGTCGTTGGTGGGGATTTGGACTAATTAGATCTTCAAACTCATCACAACTTTCTTTTTCGAAAAAAACTTATTTTACTTTTTATATAAGGTCTCAATTTTACATTTAAGTCAATGTAGAATAATCACCCATTTCCGGAAAAAATGTTAACTGTCTGTGTCATATCGGGATAATGTAAGACAACAGTCTTTGAACACTGATCACCAGTAAACAAAAATGACAAAGCTCCACATAGTATAAATAGATGACATCAGGAGTGGGCATTAATCGACCGAACTTTTGTGAGAGACGGACTTCAGCATGAGAAAGACTTCAGTCATAGCTTAGCCGGTACACTTCTGTTTTCATAGCGATTCTGCAATTGTTCTTGGCAAGACTTATGTTACGGATAGTAACAATCTTTCGTTTGTTTTATTTTCTTTTTAATGTATTAATTTCGGTCAGAATGAAATACTTACGCTTTTGTTAAGCTGTCTGTCAATTGTATCTTCTTTTTATGCACATGTGAGCCTAACAAAATTCTACCCCATATTCTTTGCATAACCCTATTATTTAACAACTCTATACAATTTTCAGATTTCTTCATTTTCTTATTTATCATGAAGTGCTTTGGCCGATATATACATCGGCCTTCTTCAGTTTCAATTCTTTCTTGAGAAATCCTTCACAGCCTTTAGTTAGTAACAGTACAAATAAACAATAATTGTAGCTTATATCAAGCTAAAGTAACCTGAAAAAAATCACTTTTCGTAACGTTGTTCTCCGCCAGATAGTTTCACGATCGTAGAGAATTCGATCTTCATTGCCAACACCACTTATATAGCCTTGTGCCAAACTATTTTAATCTTAGCAAAAAACAAAGGCATCTATCTATCTTGCAGAGATAGGTGACAAGCTAGTGTCGCAAACCAGTCCAAGGATGTACGAATTCAATCCTCACTGACAGTACCTAGTCTTGAAGTTACACGAGGCTAACTTAAGCAAGTCCAAATAGTACCGAGACAGAAATCAAGAATAAATGAAACGTTACATTTCTTTGAAATAGACTACTGGAATTCAGTAAGCTTGTTCCAGCGAGTTTTTTTTTATTAGTCGAAGCACCTCTGGAATTCCTATTTTTATAAAATAGGAAGCTAAACAGCCGTATTTTTAAAATATTCTCCGCGTCTTTATGTATTACACTTGGGATGAATTTTCAGCTTATAAAAGGAGTCGCCCTGGGCTAGGTTTGCTTTGGCTAATTTAATTAATGGCATATCAACTTTCGAAGGATTATTTAATGCCAGAGCCATTCTTGTAGGAGAGCAGTAGTCGTAATATTTAACCTATACTGAGGGGGTTTAATGGGGTTGATTCCTTTATATTATAAGTACGTAACTGAGCGTCGTACCGCGACTGGAGATCGCACTTGTTTAGTACAAAGTCGCTGTCTAGCTCGTTTACCACATCGCCTCGGAGATGAATATAAAGTTGCTACGCTTTCACAAGCCTGTGTTTCACCTAAAACAGCCGATCAAATAGTATTTAGGCTGGCTTCAGGATTATTTCACGCAAGCAGTATCACTAGTCAGCAGTCTAGACATCAGTCTAGGCATCTTGACATTACTTCATAAGATAAAACTGTTTCTTGTAGGTTAAATAAGGAAAAATTAGTGGCTCGGATTCCATGTCGCAAACCTTTGATTTCAAAGAAAAAACAAAATGTTCGTTTTGACTTCGTCACAGAGCATATCGTGTGGACAGAAGAACAATGGAATATGGTTCCCTTTAGTGATGAATCTAAATTCAGTTTGTTTGCATCCGATGGTAAGAAGTTTGTAAGACGTAAAAATGGGGAACGCTTATCTCCTCAATACGTAAAGAAAACTGTGAAATATGGAGGGGAGCGTAATGGTGTTGAGGTTGATTTCTTCAGTGGGTGTAGGACCCATTTTTCATTATCACAGTAATTTTAATGCCAGTGTTTATAAAAGACTTCTTCGCCAGCATACTCTTCCTCATTTACACAAGGGGACAATTGAAACTCCAATATTTATGCAACATAACGCATTTTACCACAAAGCTAAAACTGTGTTAATTTTTTATTTGAAAAGGAAGGAATATCTGTTATGAAGTGGCCACCAGAGAGCCCATATATGAATCCTATAGAGAATGTATCGAAAATCAGGAGACAAAGCTCTGAACAGAAATACTCAAGATATTGATGATTTAAGGGATTTTCTGAAAGATGAATGGGAAAGCATCACTATCACCTTTTGTTAATTGGCTCATATGGACGAAGATCCAATGAGCTAATTCAATACAATGGAAAATTCACTAAATATTGAATTTTTCTTTTGTTTATATATTGATCTAACAAGTATCCATAATGCGTTCCTTAACTTTTGACCTGGGTAAAATGTATATTTTTGTTTTTTCAGTTGACTATTAACTTACTGTAAAAGAAAATATAAAAATATGTAATAATTGCATAAGTTTTCCAAGTATATTTTGGGAAAATTTCGTAAAAGTACATGCAAATTTTTTTCAAGTAAAAATAATTTAAATATTTGTTGTTGTTCCGTTCCTTAACTAATGGCCACTACTGTGTTAGTATTGAATAACAATACTTGAAACCATATAACTGTGTTGAAGCAAATAAGCTCTGGCTCGTTTCAAAATACTGTTACCTCCAGACTATTCAAATGATTAATATCAAATAGAATTTTTAATGTTAGAAATACTTGAATGAATTTAACTGTGTAAAAAAAAATGAGCTCTGACTCGTTTCAAAATAACGATACCAACAAACAGTTCACTTACAAATTACACATACACACACACATAAATATATATATATATATATGCTCATTGGCATAATGGTTAGATGGCTTGTCAGGAGATCGGAGTTCAATCCCAGGTCGTCATCCAAAAGACTCAAAAAATGCAACTTGATACCTTCTTACTTAACACTGAGCATTATAACGTATGGATTAAGCGTAAGTGGATCAATCCAGGGAGAGTTGTAACGCCCTCCGTTACACCCCAGTGTAGCAGCTATTGAAAAGGGATCCTTTGTGTGGCCCTCGACTTCTGACGCTAACTTTATTATTATTAAAAGCGATTCCAGTGAAATTAAGCTAAACAAATACTTTTCCGTTTCGTTTGTATATATATATATATATATATATATATGAGAGAGAGGCATGTAAAGAGTCATCTGACGAGACGGAGAGTATAGCAATAATATTCTCCACCGAAATAAATTTATTATGGCGACTTAACCGAGTTTGAGTCTCCATTAAATTGTACTATATATATATATATATATTGAGACAGACAGACAGACAGACAGACAGATAGATATTATTTACATTATATAGGAATACTTGATATAACATAAGGGTGCGCAAAAAACAAAAAAAAAAACAAAAAGAAACACTCATAAACATCTTTGCAAACAGTGTATATATATATATATATATATATATATATATATATATATTATTTGGTCCAGTTCAACCAGAGTTGGGAGTAATTCCTTCAGGACAAGAAAATCATTCAGGAGCTGAACATTTACATTTTCCTGGTGGAGAGCTCAATGTAATTTTTTACAGAGCAATAATGTTATTAAAGAAGAGAAAATACATATTTTAACACATAAATGGCCTGATAAGTTATTAAATAAGAGAAGTGAATTAATAGCTAGATGGAGACATAAGACTAAATTTAAACTATAGACTAAAAAATTTTTAAAAACATAGAAATAAATAGTGAAACCAGACAAAAAACGTATGCAATATATAGACTAGGAAAAAATAGGTAGCTAAATAAATAGTATCGAAATTAATATAAGCATTAATATTTCTCTTAAAAGTTAATTATCGAACTTAACATGAAAAGAAAATAAATTAAGCAAATAAATAAAAAAAATAAATTACCGTAATTATAACTGACGGAAGAATTTTGAAAATAAAATAAATAGGTAAATAAAAAAACGGAAATTCAATAAAACGAGGAGGTAACTCCTTAATCTCTTCTACCTCCCCCTCCACCCCACGTGTCTATTCTGTTTTATTTATCCATTGGATCTGAAGAAGTCATGTTATATTTTTCTTCGTGTTTTTGGTTCACACCAGAAACTGAAAAACAGGATGGAAATAAATTTATAATCCTAAATTAACCGGTCTTTGGTTTTTTCTTTAAAGATATATATATGTTGCAGTTCTGTTCAGTCTCCAACTCACCTCTCACAGAGTAAAAACTTTCGTAGCCCTTTCGAACTTTCGAATAAAGTGAGAGGTATATTTTTCAAAAGAACTGTGTCCGCTCGTCGTTATTGCGTCGTTATGTTTCTGCATGCATGTGTGTATGTATAGTTGTTCATGGCTATACAACACCTACAAAAGTTGATATGCCATAAAACCCAACCAACCATGTTAAAATCAATTAATCAATAATATTTAATCCCATCCACTCGAGTGCCACTTGGTCAGTCTGACGAAATGTCCCATGAACCCTAGATCTTGTGATGTAATGGGGGACTTATTAACGCAAGGCTGGAACGCCAAGGACTAAGCTAGCCACATCTTCATTTTATCATGAACACATTTGATGGAAACGAACAGATACTACATTTAATTGTCTGTCCATACTGTATAAATCATAATGGAAATTATGTATCTATCAGTCTAAAGCCAAAACTGGGTCACAATTACCACATTTATTAACGTTTTGGTTATCTTTCGATGGCTGTTTTTTTTTTCTCATCTATAAAAGCCACTCTTATAAATGAGCAGCAGTAGTTCCCCGATCGAACTGACGATCCTGAGTGTTAAGTTGCGAAACTCACGTCTGGGACCAGGTTAGGTACTGAGTTTGGCCGTCAATCAGACATGCAGGACACTGCTGGAGAAGCAGGAACGAGCTCATAAGTGATGTACTCCTATGGACCCCCACATATGGCCGGGCAAAAGCAGGACGACCAGCTCGAACATACATTCAGCAGCTACATGAGGATACGGGATGTAGCCCTGAAGACCTGCCAGAGGCAATGAACTATAGGGAAAAGTGGCGAGAGAGGGTCAGGGATATCGGTGCTAGCGGCACGACATGATGATTAATGTGTTATTCTCAATAATTATTAATTAATCATTATCTAATCTTAATTAGCTTCTTATTTATTAATGATTACAAAAGAATGCTGCGAGCAATTTTGAACAAGTCCTGGAGGCAACACCCCACAAAGCACCAACTGTTCGGCCACCGACCTCTCATCACGAAAACTATCAAAGTTAGACGAACCAGACATCCAGGACACTGCTGGAGAAGCAGGGACAAGCTCATCAGGGATGTTTTCCAATGGACCCCCTCATAGGACCAAGCAAAAGCAGGACGACCAGCTTGAACATACATACAGCAGCTCTGTGAGGATACGGGATGTAGCCCTGAGGACCAACCAGAAGCGATGAACGATAGGGAGGAGTGGCGAGAGAGGGTCAGAGATATCTGTGCTGGCGGCACGACATGATGATGTTGATGATTTATTAATGATGACTATCAAAGTTTTGCTGAGTAAGGTTTCACTGTCTTTGTTTCATGGCATATCAATAGTTCTGGGTAATTTAATGCTAAAGCCTACGTTGTAGAAGAACAGATGTGATACTATTTGCCCTATTGTTGGGAGGATAAGAAGTTTCATGACTTTTCCATGGGTATTAGGCCGAACGTGGACGTATTAGCACGACTGAAGTTCGAAATCACTTACTTCAAAGCCGCGGTCCAGCGAGTTAGCCATTACACCACCAGCACTTACCAATCTAGCTGAGTTAGACTTGCCTAAAAAGACCACTTTATTGGTATTTACCTTACATTCTACCAAGTCAGATTTGACACAAGGTCATTTTCTAGTGAGAGGCTACGTACCAATTGGAACTCATGCGTGGTTTTCTCACTAAATGCTTGATCCCATAAGCATTTTCCATTTTGGGAGCACCTCAGACGCCTAGAGATAAATTCAACACTACTAAGCTGGTATGGTCTGGGGTCGGGAACCATATGGAACTAGGTGATCAGCTTAATAATACACAGTTGTGGAGAACACCTGGTGGCTCCCTGAAAACCAGTGTGAAAGCCCTTGTAATTTATACGTTTGATATTTATCCACCCTTTCACCTCCCGGGATTTGGCGCAAGGTCATTTTATATTGTGGAGACAGGGCACGAAACGAGACTCCTGTGCATCGTCACGAAAATTATTTGATCCCGTCAGCATACCTTACTTTGGGGCTGCCACATCCGAGCAAAGCGTATAGTAAATTACTACCTTACTTTTGGGCGCCTCAGGCATCAAGTTTATCTGGGCCATCAGTTATTCCCTGAAGAGAAAGCTCCCTGAGAATTGGTGGTTAGCATTATAACACCCCTAGGCTAAAGTACAAGTCGACTCTGAAAAAACCTAGGTAGTAAGTCCTTGTTATTCATGTATTTATAAATTTACTAAGCTTTTTTTCTGGTTTAGATGTGACCCAAGGTCGTATGAATGGGGCACCTAATGAGACTCAAACTCATTCGTGAAGGTTTGCTAGTCTATCTTGTAAACATTATACCAGCCGAAGCACCTGTTATTTAACAGTCTAGTAAGCTTTCTGCTTAGACGTGGCTCAAGGCCGTATGAATGCCTTGCCTAATGAGACTCGAACTCACCCGCGAATGTTTTCTAGTCTAGCTTGTGAATATTACACCACCCGAAGCGCCTGTTATTTACGCGTTTAGTAATTTGGTAAGATTTTTGTTTTGACGTAGAATAAGGCCACAAGAATGGGGCTCCTAATTAGACTCTAACTCACTCATGAAGGTTTCCTAGTTTTACTTACTTACCATTACACCAGCTGTGGCGCCCATTATTTATGCGCTAAAAATCTTGCACTATGTGTTATAAATCATTAAAAAATAAACGTTTATAAAAGTCAAAGGTATGAATATTGTTTTATAAAAGTAAAAGGTATGAATGTTTGTTATAAAAGTATAAGGTATGAATATTTTCTTATAAAAGTATAAGGTATGAATATTTTCTTATAAAAGTATAAGGTAGGAATATTTTGCTATAAAAGTATAAGGTATGAATATTTTGCTATAAAAGTATAAGGTATGAATATTTTGTTATAAACGTATAAGGTATGAATATTTTGTTATAAAAGTATAAGGTATGAATATTTTGTTATAAAAGTATAGGGTATGAATATTTTGTTATAAAAGTATAAGGTATGAATAATTTTTATACAAGTTTTAACGAAAACGGCTTTAATAAATAATTACTGGATGATATTTATTTCTAATTTTATCATTTCATTCTCCAACGTATTAAAAGCAATTTTTTGTATCAGTTTATAAAGAAAGCAATTAAAATAAAATGAAAATAAATGTAACCTCTTTTTATATGCATTCTTAATTAGTTCCCTTCGTATTTCTAAATTAATATATTTTATTACATTAAAACTTAAATTCTTGCTCCCAGAGGGCGCATATTTTTGCCGGCGTATATAACATCAAAAACAAACACCTGGGCCGCTAGTGCATACCACTGTGCAACGTGTGTATTTATTCTTCACCAAAACACGTTCTGGTAACTGCTGAGAGCATTTTCAACAACGATGTAATCGGTATTTTTGCAGATTAGTATAGGGCGTCATCAATGTCATCATCATGATGAATATCTTTGAATTTAACTTCTGAGTTAAAATGCCGGAAGCAAATTGCATATGTGAGTGTCTACGCGAATGCGTGTGTTTGGGTCCATGAAAAAAAATTAATTTTTTTTTTTATTTATTTATTTCAGTTTAGGAGGAGTAGAAAAGTCAGAAGAAAAGCGGGCTGCTACAAAGGTGTCACAGTGGTTTTCTCGGTGGCTAGAAGTAATTTAGGTCCTTGACAGTCTTAAGCTTTTATTTATTTATTTATTTTTTTTTTTTTAAGTTCTGATTGTTCGATGCGGTGAGAGATGGTGTCGGCGGTAAAGGCAAGTATGAAAAAAAATGTGTTTGTCTCTTTGTTAGATTTTTATGCAACGAGATCAATGTGTGACTTTTTAAGGAGAGCATCTTTAGATTAAAATAATGAAAGATGAAATTTGAAAAGCTATGGAAAAAAGTGACAAAACTGAAACAAAATGTAACGGTGAAAATGACGGTAAAAATGACGGTGAAAAGTGACAGTAAAAATGACGGTGAAAAAGTGACGGTAAGAAAGAAGAAAGCCCAATCATTAATAAACAAAGATATTCGCTGATCAAATTTCCGTTAACCATGCCAACGGGGCTGGGAAAACACTAACAATATCCTGCAGAACGGTAGGACACCCACAAAAATGGTTGCTCTGGGTATATTAGAAAACTGCAGCTGGTAGATTCCAGTTCTGGAGGTCTGGAGACTATGAAGTCAGGCTTTTATTGCCATTAGTCTTAGGTCCTCTCCAACCCAGATTACCTGTTAAGGTCACATCTAGGAGTCAAATAGATATGTTTGAAAGTTATCAATGTAGATAGAAATACTTTAAACCACACAACTGTATATGATAGAAATAAAAGTAGAGTTAGTAAAGTTGACAACCGTAGTCGAGGGTGACCAAAAGGCTCCCTTTTCAATAGCTACTACACTGAGATGTAGGGGAGGGAGCTACTCCATTCCCTAAATTGCCCCACTTTACCCCTGATACGTACCTTATATAGCTGAGTGTTAAGCAAGAGGTATCAACTACTATTTTTAAAGTCTTTAGTATGGCGTGACCTGGGATTGAACCCAGGTCTCCCGGACCATACTTAATATCTATTTTTGAACGACCTTAGTCGATAGCAACACGAATGCTCTCTTTTCAATAGCTACTACACCGAGGTGATCTGTACCTTCTAATGCTGAGCATTAAGGAAAGAGGCATCAAGTACCATTTTTTGAGTCTTTGGTGTGACTCGACCTGGAATTGAACCCCGGTCTCCCGCACCATTAGTGAACACTCTAACCAATGGCTCAGTTGCAGACAGATCAATGCACAACATTAGTGAGTTTAATCTTTATTGCACCCCCACTCCGCAGTTGGAGAAGTCTCCGTGGCGTAGTGGCTAACGTGCTGGGCTACGTAATCGTAGTGAGTGAGTTCGAACACCAGATTCGATATTATGTTCACTTTCGGACTAATACCCTTGGAAAAAGGTATGAACTCTCGAATCACCTCAGGTGTAGATTAAATCTTACCACTGCCGTTCTTCTTCGAGGATAGTTTTACTATTAGAAAACTCATGAAGGTTAATATGCTATTTCACAAAAAATCTAATGAAGCATATTAAGTAAAAAGCTAATTGAGATTAATAAGGATTAATTAATTATCATTGTGAATATAGCATGAATAATCGTGAGAATTGTGACGTTGGTGCCAAACCAATTAGAACTCCATTGCAGTAGTGTTGTACCAGACGAAGCGAACCACAAGAAACCCCTAAAGTACATGTACCGTATATAATGTTTAGTTGGCCGGTCTCGCAGATCTAGACCCTAACGTATCGAGGTCGATATTTAATAAGGGCCCCAGCGCAATAGCCTCCTTCCAGAGCAAGCTAATCGCAGTAAATGGTTATTTGTTTAATGGAAGCTGACCAATGTCGAATGATTTTTTTTTTGGCAACTTAATTTTTATGAATTCATATTAAATATACAAGCCCTCTAATCCAATTTTATCCGGTCAGTGGTGTTTAAAATTCACAAACTGTGTCCCCTTAAAGAAGGATAAGCCCTCTACTCCGCAAAAAATGTTGTATCCTGCGTATGGCATTCCTTGTGACAGTTATACTCCAGTTTTGGAGATCTGAGAAGCTTTGAGTATATCTTTATTGTCATTACTCCCAGGTCTAATCTGGAGAGGTAATTCTCCATTCAGATCTGGGAAGGTAGTACTCCATTCAGATCTGGAGATGTAGTACTCCATTCAGATCTGGAGATGTAGTACTCAATTCAGATCTGGAGAGGTAGTACTCCATTCAGATCTGGGGAGGTAGTACTCTATTCAGATCTGGAGAGGTAGTACTCCATTCAGATCTGGAGATGTAGTACTCCATTCAGATCTGGAGATGTAGTACTCAATTCAGATCTGGAGAGGTAGTACTCCATTCAGATCTGGGGAGGTAGTACTCTATTCAGATCTGGAGAGGTAGTACTCCATTCAGATCTGGGGAGGTAGTACTCATTAAGTTCCTATTTATTCGTCATGTAGATCCGTTTGAATTCATTCGTATTCGAATATACCGTGTGCAAAAAAAAAAAAAAAAACCCAAAAAACTATCAATACCAAAAAATGTAAATATGAGAGTACAATAAACGTGATTCTGTAAGCTATACGCATAAAATAACCCAAAACAGTTTTTCATGGCGGTAATATTTATAAAGCTCTCTAATCTGACCTTCTTTTCCTTTGATTAAAATTTGATCAAATCATTTGATTCCTATATTACGTTTGTTCGTGTTTTTATTCATTGTTATGGCGCACGTTGAAATCTTAGCTTTTTCAAAATCTAGCTCAAATTTGGGCAAAAAGTTCCATTCTGGTGTTTTTGTTTATATTCATATCAATCTATGTCACAGATCAGCACAGATCTCAGGGAATGGAGTATCGCCCTCCCCTACACCTCATTGTTGTAGCTATTGAAAAGGGAGCCCTCGAGTCACCTTCGACTTTGGTCGCCAACTTACCTTTTTTTGTCACAGATCCAAATCCTGAAGTCCGACTTCCTTTTGGTCCGGTCATCATTTTAACCTCTATGTGGCCCCGAGAATGATTGGTTTGGTTTGGTTTTATGATATATCAACCATTGCAGGTTATTTAAAGCCAAATCCGGTTTATTTATATATATTAGATATATGTGATTTATGAATATAAGACAACAAAGTTAAATGGTTCCAAATATTGCTATGTATCAGTAACAATTAAAGTAAATATCTATCCTTTATTCACACACAGTAAAATGATCAAACAGTTCTATTTGAAACAATTCCATTTAGCACAAGTCAACAAAGTTAAATGGTTCCAAGTATTCATATGTACAACAAACAATTCCATTAAACATCAGTCATTTGTTTATACACAGTTAAATGATCAAACAGTTCTATTTGAAACAATTCAATTTAGAATAAGTCATTTGTTTGCTCCCAGTTTAAATGTCAAACAGTTCTTTTTGACACGTTGGTAGAACCCTATTAGGTGCCACTATTCCGGGTTCAGAGTTGATCTGGGAATAATAGCAATGAAGGTTTACTCAGCATTTCCCAAAGCTCCAGCATTACTGGAGCCTTATCATCAGATAGTTAAATGTCATATCCAGAGTTCACGTTGAAGTGGGGGTCTTACCCCTCGATAGTGATCCAGTCGGTGTGTTTCAAAGCCCCAGGACGGAATTTACTTGTCTGCATTAATAAATTCCTTTTTTGCAGAACAAAAATTGCTGGATCATGTAGGCTACTTATCAAATATCGTACACCTCGGAGAATTCCTTCTTGGGCATGACGTCGACGACCTGTTTTAAACACACGGATCTTTTCAGTGAATGAACGATTTGACTCTAACCGAAAATAAGCAGGTGGTGTTGAAAAGAATGTTTAACACACCCACCGACCAACCAACCAGGAAATCGAGTCGCCTCGATTAATAATTTCGAAAATAGATTTGGTAACCGGCAAACTATCGGACCGGCCAGAAGACCAGACTTAATAATAATCAACAGAAAAAGAGAACTTGCAAAATTGTCGACTTTACTGTCCCGACTGACGACAGTATAAAACTGAAGGAATGTGAAAAGAAGGATAAGTACCTCGACCTTGCTAGGGAATTGAAAAAACTGTAGAACATGATGGTGACAATTATACCAATTGTAATTGGTGCGTTTGGAACAGTAACTAAAGGATTACTAAAGGGACTGGAAGACTTGGAAGTTGGCGGACGAGTGGAGACCATCCAAACGACAGCATTATTGAGAACGGCTAGAATACCGAGAAGAGTACTGGAGACTTGAAGGGAGTTGCTGTCACTCAAACTTCAGTGAAAGACCATCAGCTAAAACTGATGTGAAAAACTCTCAATGAGCAATGAGGAGACTTGCTATCACTCAGACCCTAGTGAAAAACCATCAGCTAACGCTGATGTGAAAAACTCTAATGAGTGAATAATAATAATAATAATAATAATAATAATAATAATAATAATAACAGAATAAAACTGAAGGAATGTGAAAAGAAGGATAAGTACCTCGACCTTGCTAGGGAATTGAAAAAACTATGGAACATGAAGGTGACGATTATACCAACTGTGATTGGTGCTTTTGGTACAGTAACTAAAGGAGGGTGTCCTCGTGGTGTAATGGTTAAAGCGATGAACTGCGGAATCGTAGTACGCGAGTTCGTACTCCAGTCGCGCTATTACGTTCACTTTCGGGCAAATACCCTTGGGAAAGGTATGAACCCCCTTATTCTCCCTCCAGCTATGGGTAAATAGTAGGACGGACTAGGTTCTTCAGCCTTGGTGAGGCAACTAGTCTAGGAGAAGGAAAACTCTGAATTCAAACCTGTTAAACTCCGCTTAAAAAATTGACCTTGTGTCATATCCTGCCCGAGCGGAGGGGTTGGTAAATAGTAACTAAAGGATTATTAAAGGGACTGAAGGGCTTGGATGTTGGGGGACGAGTGGATACCATCCAAACGACAGCATTATTGAAAACGGCCAGAATACTGAGAAGAGTCTTGGAGACTTGAGGACACTTACTGTCACTCAAACTCCAGTGAAAGACCATTAGCTAAAACTGATGTGAAAGACTCTCAATGAGCAATGAGGAGACTTGCTGTCACTCAGACTCGAGTGAAAAAACCATCAGCAAACGCTGATGTGAAAAACTCTAATGAGTAAAAATAATAGAAGTTCTTTAAATGGAAATGACTTGTATTCAAACTTAATGGAGATCTACAGCAAAATTTAAGTGGGCGGATTAATAGCCTTATGTCTATAATAATTGACTCAATTCCCTATCCCCTGAGAATTTCACCCATCGTAATTTCTAGTGCACTGTAGAACCAATTGAAATTCATATATATATATATATATATATATATATATATATATATATATATTGAAATTCCTTTATATATATATATATATATATATATATAGAGAGAGAGAGAGAGAGAAAGAAAAAGATAGATTAATGGTCCTTATTATTGGCCCCGTTTCATTTAATTTTCTTTATGCAATATCTTTATAAATAAACGGATAACTAACTTCTGCTTTATCATTTGATGTTCTTTATCAACCGCTAACACACACACACACACACACACACACACACACACACACACACACATATATATATATAGTGCAATTAGAAACTCAAACTTGGTTAAGTTGTCATTATAAATGTATTTCGCCGGAGAATATTATTATACTCTCCGTCTCCTCAGATGACTATATATGTTTGACTTGAGCTTGCAAAATAGCAAATGTGGATTACAGTCTATACGTGGATGAAAAAAAAGAAAAAAAAGATCGCGTAGATAGACAGTCAACGACAGTTAATGATTGTCATTTTCTCGCCTATGCGCTTATCGGGACCACTGATAATCACTTAATACCGTTGACTCTGTGTCAACACTATTTTAACTTAGATATATATGATATATCCCCAATATTAAGCTCTCATAACTATAGCAAAGTTCATTATATATATATATATATATATATATATATATATATATATATATATATATATATATATATATAAAGATGGTCGTTGTTGGTCCAAAGAAAGAATAAGTATATATTCTAAAATTGGAAGGTCCACGAAGAGATTTGTATATTTTGAATAAATAAATTTAAAAAATACAAATCTCTTCGTGGACCTTCCAATTTTAATACACACACACACAGACACACACACACACATATATATATATATATATATATATATGTCTGTTGTTATTGTTCTACTTTCTAACTATTTATAATTCCTTTCTCTCCAAGTTTTCATGCATTTTTATCACAAAGGCGTTTGTTATGAGTTTCTATAGTAAAATTACTTTCTATAATTTCTTTTAGCAAATCCTTGGCACTGTATTTGTATGTCTGCTATATGATGACTAGATCTACACCTGGGTCGCTGCACAGACTTGGAAAACGTTATTAGGAAGACATATTTTCCAACGCTCCGAGTGTACACTTCTATACAACACTGATGTTGTCCAAGGGAAGAACAAGATGCTAATCAATTTGGGATTAGACCCTTTGCAGGTGTAGCCAAAATGAGGCTGAAAAGAACGTAGAATTGCCGGAAGTCATGCTATTAGTGGTTTTGCTAGCGGCAAGTTACCCTGTCACGCTGGGAGTTAGGTCTAAATTAACAGTTGACCACTTGCTCTTACCAAAGTTCCGTCCACCCAACTATATACCCTACTATATACCCAGAGCGGGGAAGAAGAATAATTTAGATTCTTGCTTTTTCAAAGGGCATAACAGGGAAGTGAAACATAAACAACCACCAGTGATGGACACCAAGTATTCGTGTCGTAAGCTACTCAGCTCAGTCTCAGGGAGCCTTCCCGGCAACTACTGCCCTCTAGCCTTGAAGGTATTAGAGTTTGGTTCATTGCCGGCCATCTACAACTTCGCAGAAGATTTTTTTATTTTTTTGTTTGTTTAATAGAATATCAACCTTCATGGGTTATTTAATGTCAAATCTATCCCTCTAGAAGAACAGTAGTACGATTATTTAGCCCATAGCTGGGGGATTTGTCCGAAAGTGAACGTAATAACTCGACTGGAGTTCGAACTCGCTTACAACGATTTCACATTCCAGCGCTTTAACCATTACACCACAAGGATACGCTCTCCTTTGAAGAAGAATGAAGATGAGACATAAGCAGTTTTTACTTTCGCGCCTCAAGAGACAAGTTTCTTGCGGGGAACTCACTTTAAAACGACCTAGCATAACATTCTAAACTTGTTGAAGGAGGTTACATCCTGAACAAAATTTGTACTTTCCACGACGATTCCACTTCCCCTGACGATTACACTAAATCACTTCCAATTGTTATTTTGGGTACCCCATTGGGTGCTCCATTCACATGGCTTTGAGCCACATCTAAGCAAAAAGGCTTTGTAAATTACCTCCTATTTACATTATAAATATATCTTTTTACTGTAAGAAAAATTTACCCTTATTTTTGTTGACTTTCTTTTCTGGTTTCCAATTCCCAATATACTAAATGTATCCTAAACTTATTGTTGTAGGTGACTCACATATGACCAGAATAATAGATTTACCCAAAGAGAATATTAACCAAGAACTAAGCTGGTAGAGCAGAGAGCAACAGCTGCTTAGAGGTCCCCGCGGACATTCTCAAAACCTATGTATGGCACTAGACCTTGCTGTCTAGTTCAAGCCATAACCCAGCATACGTGCCCGGACCCACATTTGGGTTCGTGAAACTGCTTGCCTCATCAGGCTCACATTGCACTAAGTGAGCTGACGAGCAATATAGACCAGCAGAGTTTGAGTCTCGGCTCGTTCCCGACCTTCCCCTCCCCTTTATACCCACTTTAATCGGCCTTCGGGCTTTTGACCTTGTGTCAAGTCCTGTCTGGTGGGAGGCAGCGACAAATAAACAGAGAGCAACAGCAGCTGCAGTAGTAAGCACTTTGTCTATCTTCGTGTACGTTGAACCAAGGAGAGCCTCCTCAGAGACTTGTGTAGCACCTCATATATCCGTGTTGAGTTATTTATTTATTGACCCCTAATAATCGGTCATAACACTTACTCAGATAAAATAATTTTTGAATTCAGATGAAGAATTTTAAAATTGTCATGAGATCGATCTTCATTCGTACTATTATGTTCACTTTAGGACTAATACCCCTGGGAATGGTAAGAGCCTCCTTATCCTCCTTAGAATAGTTTAAATTGTACCGCTACTATCCTTCTACAAAGATGGCTTTGACATTAAATAACCCATGAACGTTGATATACCAATAGTACCATTACTGTTCTTCTACAAGAATAGCTTTGGCATTAAATAGTCAGCGAAGGTTGATATGTCTAAAAACTAAGAAATCAAACCAAAGTCATGTAATTATAGCCGTTATATGTTCTGCAAATTGGTGTCTATTAAGTTTTGACATACTTGGCTATATAGATAAAGTTTATAAAACATCAGATGAAAATGAAGAGAAAAAAATAGGATAGACAGACTCAAAGGAAGGAAAGAAAGTTTTGTAGTTTTGACAAAAGTTAATGACAGTCTGTTTTGGTTTTGATTTATTTTTTTATCCAGAATACATTCTTTTTTTTAGTACATCAATTTCTTAAAATGTGCGAACATTTGTTTATTTTTGTCTATTTGGTTAGGTCATTTTAAGACGATATATAAGAGTTGGCGACCTTAGTTGAGGGTAACCCGAAGGCTCCCTTTTCAATAGCTACTACTCCGGGCCATCGGTCTAATGGGTAGAGTGTTCGCGAATGGTCCAGGAGACCAGAGTTCAATTCCAGGTCGAGTCATACCAAAGACTAAAAAAAATGGAACTTGATGCCGCCTTGCTTAGTACTCAGCACTATAAGGTAAAGATCAAAAGTTAAGTTGAGCAATCCAAGGAATGGAGTAGCGCCCTCCCTTATACCTCGGTATGGTAACTACTGAAAAGGGAGCATTCGGGTCATCCTCGACTACAGTCGCCAATTTTACTTACTTTTATATATATAAGGGTTTTACAAGCTTCATTTGACGATTCAAAAATTCTGATTTAAATATTTCTCTACTACATTTTCCAATTGTCGATAGGGCCGTTAAACCATATTTTCCTGATAAAAAAAAACTATTCCTTTCTTTTTTTCATGGAATATCAGCCTTCGTGGGTTATTTGATGCCAAAGCCACGATTGTAGAGGAATAGTTTTAATACAATGTAAACAATAGTTGGTGGGGGATAAAGAGATTCTTACGTTTACTTGGGGTATTAGACCGAAAGTGAACGTAATTGCACGACTAGAATTCGAACTGGCTTACCTCAAGGCTGTCGTCGACAAACTTTTGTCATTACACCCCTAAAAAAAAAGTCTATTTTAAAAATCCTATCTCTAAAATATTTAATCCTAATAAAACATTATCATAATGGCATTCACTCATCATCATCATCATCAAGAATTATTGACAACACAGATTAATTGACTCTATCTGGCGATCGGTCTAGTTCTCTAGAGAGCATCCTGTGTCTACACAGAGCTGAAGAATGTGAGTATTCGTTGGTCATCCAACACGGATGTATTCATGTGTAGAAGTCTATGGAATAACGTCACTGAGGAGTTCGTTCTTATATCCCCAGCAATGACCAGTATCTTTCTCGTGTTACTTTGATAGTTCGCGATATGGGAGATAAGAGGTCGTACAGATGCTATTTTGTTGGATGGTGATTCCAGCATTTATCCAGAACAGCATGCAGCATCCTTGTATTGTTCCCATCTAGATTTTTCTTTAAGCTTTTCGTTGACCATGCTGGCAAATGGTATTTACACAAACAGAATCTGACCTCAAAGTGAGACGAATAAACTCCTCTGGGACTTCGAGATACAAAAAGGTCACTGAATCCCGGTGAGAAGATTGACATAATATTAAAGAACAAGAAGAAAGGAACTTACTTCTGACGAAATTTGTTGTTCCAGGAGATTACAAAGAGCAGATAAACGAAAAAGAAAAGATCGATGAGAGCTGGATTTTGCCTGAGAACTGAAATAAATTTTTGGCACCATTTTTAGTTGGTGGCCTTGGAACGGTCTCCGAAGCAAAGAAAATTGAGTGAGGAAACCGGAAATCTGTGGAAGAACAGAGATCATCCAGGTGACAGCATTATCTAAATTATCTATAATACTTTAAAGAGTCCTAGAGTTCAACCATACAATAGTTCTAACACGGCTACAACTTAGAAGAAATCATGTTTTGCTTCCTTGTTTCTTTTTCTAAAATTAACCTCTTCAGTGCTTAGCCATTTCGTCTGTACATTCTTGGGAATCAATATCAACTTTGTTGTCGCCGATTTCATTCAATTTGATGTTTAAGTCAACACAGAGGACCTCATATCGCGTAATGATTAGAAAGATGGATTGACAGACTATTATTAGAGCTTTCTATTCTTTATGACGAGTGCCCCATGATCCGAACCTTATGTTACAACTTAACCAAGCTTTAAAAATAACTAAGTCAACACATAATTTCTTCCATAACACATTTAAGAGAGATAAGAAAAAAACGAAGAAGAGAATCAGGGAAAACTTAAAGGGGAAGGACGAAAAAGAAATTTAGAAAAACGAGTAAAAGAAAAAGAAAGAAGAGAAGTGTAAAAAAGATTTCTTTTTACATAATAACCAATACTAAGCCTAATGTACTGTTGGGCGGGGTTTGATCCCAGCATGAAGCGTCCTACGTGTCTAGCCACACTGAAGAGTTGCAATACAACGAAACAGTCTGTCTAAGGATCACTATATATTTATATATATATAATGATAAATGAATATATATTAGATTTATATATTTAATGCCATAGAAGTTTGTCAGCGACCTTAGATTTCATGAAGTTTTACAAACAATAATTATCTGTCTGATGAGTGTTGTTTATAAAACTTCACGAAACTTAAGGTCGCTGACCAACTTCTGTGGCTCTAATATATATTTATTTATTATACTCCATTAGAGTTTTCACATCAGCGTTAACTGATGGTTTTACACTGGAGTTTGAGTGACAGCAAGTCTCCTTAAGTCTCCAGGACTCATCTCAGGATTCTGGCCGTTCTAAACAATGCTGTCGTTTAGATAGTCTCTACCCGTCAGCCAATTTCCAAGTCCTCCAGGCCTTGTAATAATCCTTTAGTTATTGCGCCTAACGCACCAATTACTATTGGCACAATCGTTATTATTATTATTATTATTATTATTATATAATAGCTATATCATAGATATTGAGCACTCTCCAAAATATATAGCACTTGGTTCGCCACAAACCCACAAAGTGAATTAGTGACAACAAACACTGTTACAATATATATATATATATATATATATATATATATAAATATTGTGTACTTAGGCAGCAAGTTTAAGCATGTCTAAGTCTTACATACCACCTCTCATACATAAGTGCCATAAAATAGCAGCTAATGACAAACAATAACAAAGTCACTGACAAACTCAAATTTTCCGACATAAGAAAGATCCTCATTAATAGGGAGTCTCCTCGTGGTATAATGGTTGAAGCTATGGACTGCGGATTTGTAGTAAACAAGTTCGAAATCCAATCGGGCTGTTCCGTTCACTTTCGGACAAATACACTCGGGAAATGTATGAACCCACTTATCCTCCCAGCTATAATTTACGCGTGTCTAAGTCTTACATACCACCTCTCATAATAGTACCACTTCTGTTTTTCTAGAAGGATGACTTTGGCATTAAATAACCTGAGAAGATGATATGCTATTAAGTTTGGTTTGGTTTGGTTTCTTTGTTTAATGGCATATCAACCTTTGTGGGTCATTTAATGCCAAAGCTATTCTCCTAGAAGAACAGTAGTGGTACTATTTAACCCATAGCTGAGAGGATAAGGGGGTTCATAACTTTCCCGAAAGTGAACGTAATAGCGTGACTGGAGTACGAACTCGCTTACTACGATTCTGCCGTCCAGATATGCTATTAATCAAAGAAACCAAACCAAAATTCATTAAAAATACAAAAATTGTAAATAAGAATAAAAATAAAAATAAAAATCGCTTACAAATCCGTGAAGCAATAAGCATAAAAAAATAAAGAAATCTAATATAGATAAAACAGTATTCAACATAGATATTAACCTATTAAACATATTCAATAATTAAACCGTAACAAGCCTCTGAATAAAACGAGTTAACTGTTATTAAAAGATTAAAAAAAATTTCCAAATAAATATAAAACATCACAGTGCGCGCCCCCGGTAGTGTAATGATTGGCCAGCTTGACGAGCAAACCAGTAAGAATGAGTTCGAGTCACATGGGGTGGCCCATTCATTCGGTCTTGTGCCACATCTAAGCAAACAAGTTTAGTAAATTACTATAAAACTTCACTGCAACTCACGGCGACAAACAATCGAACACAACCCCAAAAGACGACCAGTGAAAGGTCGAAAGCGCTTGGGCTAATATTAGGCTCTTCTTCACTACCTCGACCCAAACATAAGAAAAATGATAAGACTTAAACGTAATCACTTAAAGATCCCCCCCAAAGAAAATATTCCATATTCTTCAAAAGAACATACATAAAAAGTAAAGTTGGCAACCTTATTGGAAGGTCCCCCAAAGGCTCCTTTTTCAATAGCTACTACACCGAGGTGTAGGAGAGGGCACTACTCCATTCCCCGGGTTGCTCAACTTTACGCTTGATCCTTACCTTATAATGCTGAGTGTTAAGCAAGGCGGCATCAAGTACCATTTTTAGAGTCTTTGGTATGACTCAACCTGGGATTGAACCCCGATCTCCCGGACTCTACTCATTAGGCCAATATTTATAACAATACCAAGTTACTTAGGAGGTAAAGAAAGCAAGCATCATTATGAAAACTTAATAGAAAAATAAAAAGAAAAAGATATGCATAATGAAGAAGGAAAAGAAAGTCAGAAAATCCCATAGAAAAGAAAAGAATCTCGAAGAAATTATGAAAAACTCAATTAGACAGAAGGAAAGAAAAATAAAAAGAATTAAAAAAGAAGTTATATTCAAATAGAAGTAAAAATGAATGACTAGATAAATAAATAGATAAATAAATTCTAAAGTGAAGAATTATGACCGAAAGATAATGAAAAAAGAAAGAGAGAAAACAGAAAGTAGAGAAGAAAAAGAAAGACTCACAGATAAAAGAAAAGAAAAGAAAAGAAAAAAGAGACAAGCAAAAAAAAAAAACTAGGAAGGGGGAACTAGTAGATATACACTAAGAAAGATATGGGAGAAGATAAAAATTAAAAACGACAAAATTGAGGAAAAGAAAGTGTCTAAAAAGGAAAGAGGGAAAAAAGAAAGAAGACAAGAAAAAAAGACTCAAAAAAAAAAAAAAAGAAAGGAAAGAAAAAAAGAGTCAAGAAGAACAAAGCAAAAAAAAAAAAAAATAGGAAGGAGGAACTAGTAAATATACACTAAGAAAGATATGGGAGAAGATAAAAATTAAAAACGACTAAATTGAGGAAAAGCGAAAGTCTAAAAGGAAAAGAAAAGTAAAAATGTGTCGAGAAAACAAAATCGATGGAAATCGAGAAACGACCCAGAGAAAGGAAATGAAAGAGAAGAAATCAAAGAAAAAAGAGAAGATAAAGAGAGAAAGAAAAAGTAATACGAGAAGTGTTTCAAAGAAAAATCAATAAAAAGAGAACGATAGAAAAAGAGAAAGATTAAAAGAAAGATACGTAAGAGAGGGAGAGAAAGAAAGATACAAAGAAAAATACGCTAAAAAAGAAGAGAAAGAGAGATTAAAAGAAAGATTCATGAGAGAGGAAGATAAAGAATAACACAAAGAAAGATATGTGAGAGAGGAAGTGAAAAAAAGACCAAACGAAAGATACGTGAAAGAAAAAGAGAGAAAGACATATGCGAGGAAAGATACGCGAAATTTGAAGAGAAAGTGAAACATAAAGAAAGGTAGATGACAGAAGAAGAGGAAGAAAAAAAGGAAAGATACGTGCTCAATGAAAAGAAAAAAACAGAATGGAAGAGAGGTGAAAAAGAAAGAGAGAGACACGAGGAATGACACATGAACGACGAAAAGAAATCAAAAAGAAAATAAGCAAAAATACGCGAAAAAAAGAAGAGAAAGAGGGACACATGAAAGATTCGTGAAGGATGAAAACAAGAAAAGACTCAAGTAAAGATACTTGGAAAGGGCGAGAAATATATGTGATAGAGGAAATATAAGAAAAACTCAAGGAAAGAGATGCTATGAGAAAGAAAGAAAGAAAGAAAGAAAGAAAGAAAGAAGAAAGAAAGAGGTCTCGCAACTAAAGAAAGAATGGATTTAAGATAGAAAGAAAGAATGCTTGTTGAAAAAAGACGTGAGTTTTTGAGACTAAGTGTTGGGAAGAAAATATCAGAACAGTAAAGAAGAAAATATCAGAACAGTAAAAAACATGAAAGCCTCGTAAAAAAAAAAAAAACAAAACAAAACAAAACAAAAAAATTTAAACATCAAGGTATATAGAGAAAAACTATGCCAATCAGAGAACGAAAGCCAGGAGTATGTATGTGTTGGAGAAAGGTTCAGAAATACGAAATCACAGAAGGAAATACAGAGGCACAAAAGTAATTAACGAATTGAAAATGAATTTAAAGAATCGGAGTTAGAACCAAATTTAGGCCACACACACACACACACACACACACACACACACACACACACACACACACACACACACACACACATATATATATATATATATATATATATATATATTTCATTAAGAAAAAACCACAAACCGGTCACATTAGGATTATAAATTTATTTCCATCCTGTTAAAGTTAAAGTTATTGAAAAAAGTTATTTTTCTAATTTAGTATTAAATCTGTAGTTTTAAGTTGAAAAATGATTAGAATTTAAAAAAAAAAAATTTTTTAATCAATTTACTATGATTCTAACTGACAATAAAATAAAAAAACCAGAAGTGGGCTAAATGAGGAGATAACTCTTCACCCTTCTTCTACCCCCCTCCAACTCTTATTTCCTGTGTCTATTCTGATTTATTTTATCCATAGCATCTGAAGAAGTCCTGTTAATTCTTTTCGTGTTTTTTTGATTTTTCAAAAACACATAACAGGATGGAAATAAATTTATAATCCTAATGTGACCGGTTTGTTGTTTTTTCTTAATGAAATTATTGCTCTGTAATGTCTGTTACATTGAGCTCTTTACCAGGAAAATATAAATGTTCACTCTTGAAGAGTTTTCTTGTCCTGATGGACCAAATAATACTCTCTCACACACACACACACACACACACACACACACACACATATATATATATATATATATGTATCTTCCATAAGTTTCCAGACTTTTTTTGTGCAGGCATTTAAAATTGTCGCACACTCTTGAAAATCCACTATGTTATTGCTATACATCTTATGAGATGACTGACCAATTTTTATGATTTCAGGTTCAAATGAACAGCAATTGGAATACACCCTACTAAAGCCTGATTGTCACAGCTATTGAATTTCAAAAATGCAATGAAGACACTTAGAAGAATGATATGCTATAAAACTATGTTTTAAACTTGGAAAAAATGCTACAGAAACGTATGGAATGCTTCAGACTGCTTTTGGAGCATCTTGCATGAATCGAGCCTCAGTTTTTGAGTGGCATAAGAGATTCAAGGAAGGCAGGGCGTCTGTGAGGGATGATGAGAGGTGTGGGAGGAGCAAGGAAGACAATACACCTGCGTTGATGGGCCAAAGGGTTAGGGTTACTATGTTGAGGTTTTAAGGGAGTTCAGGAAGAGATTCTGTCAGAAGAGGCCGGCACTCTTCAAATCAGGTCAGTGGTATTTCCACCAGGACAATGCATCAGTCCACAACTCCATCCTTGTCACAGACTATTTGACCAAGATAGGCATCAAGACAGTTCCTCGGCCTCCCTGTAGTCTAGACCTTTCTCTCTGTGACTTTTGATTAGTCCCCAATCTCAGAGGCTGTCGTTATGAGACAATTGAGGAGATGAAAGAGTCTGTGATGAGGGTCATTGACACGCTCACACAAGAGGACTTCCATGGAGCCTTCCTGCCATTGCAGCCGGAGGAGATTACTTGGAAGGGGACTAGATTTTCATGTGTGTACTATCAATAAAAGTGCCCATATGAAAAAAGTCTAGAAACTTATCTTATGATCCTCGTATATATATATATATATATATATATATATATATACATATATATATACACATACGCACACACATGCGCGCACACACACACACACACACACACACACATATATATATATATATATATATATATATATATATATATATATATATATATGATTTTTCGATAAATCTTTACCCTTTAACCCATCCTATTTTAGAAGAAACTAAAAATCAGATACTACTTTTTTCTTTTGGCGAATCCACGTAAACAGCCAGAAAAAAAATATCTGCAAAGAAGACATTTTGAAGAAAACCTCAATATTTTAGAATTTGGGTGGGGATAAGATCACTTTGCTATATGAATTTAATATAAAATGATCCCCCACATCCGGACCAGCAAGCATTACTGACGACCAGAGATAGTGGAAAAGGGACGTGTAATCAATTTTTATTTTTCATTTTTTTTGTAAAGAAATCAGATGGTGAGGGTGGAGATTTTTTCGCTAAATAAAAAAAGGTGTGGAAACAATATTGGGTGCGGGGTTCTTTTCTTTTGATAAGTGATGTAAAAACTCAGAATGAAAAAAATTAGAAAAACGCCCACGTTTCAACAGAAAAAAAAGAAAAGAAAACAAACTGTGTGCTTGTTTCCACCCCTTTTTTTATTTAGCGAGAAAAATTCCCACCCCAAATAATCTTAGCTAACACCTCCACCCTCTCCATCTGATTTCCCAACCAAAAATGAAAAATAAAGATTTGGTTATTCGACGATGATTTTTGTAAGAAAAATACTTATCGTATCTATACGAATCGAGATGTTTGTGAAGGAACGATTAACGTCGTAGGAAATGGGCACGGTGCCCAGAGTTATAATCCAGAACGAGGTTGTTTACATTTTATATAGAAAGAATACTCTAAAAGATATGCATCCAACTGTTCTCCCTCAACCCATGTATAAATAAAGTAAGTAAAGTTGGCGATCGTAGTTGAGGGCCACCAGAAGGCTCCCTTTTCAATAGCTACTACAAGGGAGAGCGCTACTCCTTTTCCTAGATTGCTCCATTTGACCCTTGATACGTACCTTGTTTTACTGAGTGTTAAGCCTGGAGGTATCAAGAATCATTTTTAAAGTCTATGGTATAACTCGACCGGAGATTGAACCCCAGTCTCCCGGGCCATGTATAAATACTAGAACAAAATATGCACTTCAACCTCTGCATGGTAACCAGTCAAGTAGAAGAAAAATTCCGAATTCAAAAAAGTTAAAAATGATCTTGTATCGCTAAAAATGACTTTGTGTCGTCTCCTGCTCGCGTGGAGAGGTTGCGTAAAGCACACACACATACACGCACGCATATGTATATATGTGCGTGGAAGTAAACGATGGAGTAAAATTCGACAAGATAGAGAAAAAATTGATAACCTGGTAATCCGAGCAGAAGGAGAGATTTATTGAGAAACAAAGTCGACACTAAAGCGTTTCGGTTCTAATGAACCATCATCGGGACTAGGAAGAATGATATTAGTAATTTTAGATCAACGATGGATGTTTAAAAAAGTATACAAAACCCAGGGAATATTATATATATATACATATATATATATATATATATATATATATATATATGTTTCCCGGGGTTTTTGTATAATTTTTTTATAAATATCCATCGTTGATTTAACATCAATAATATCATCCCTCACAAACCTGATGATGGGTTATTAAAACCGAAACGCTATAGTGTCAACTTTGTCAACAAATCTCTCCTTCTGCTTTGATTACCATGTTATCAATTCTCTCTCTCTCTCTTTCTCTCTCTCCCTCTCTCTCTCTCTCACACACACACACACACACACTCTCTTTTTCAATATATATATATAATAAATGAATATATATTAGTTTTTAGATATATTTAATAGCATGGATGCTTGTCTACGACCACGGGTTTCATGCCGTCTTATTACGACAATCATCAGGCAGAGAATGAAAAATATTAGAGAAATTTAAAAAATCGAAAAATACAGACAAGGATTAGGATTTCGTACAATTCTTTGTGAGTGTGCGTGTGTGTGTGTGGATCATATTTACAAATTATTGTGTGTGACCGTATTAGTGATTTTTAGTATGTGTGTGTATGATGCTACATGCGCCGCGCGCCAAATTTGAGGTTGTCTTCGGGATATATGAGTTGCAACGTGTAGCGAAACTCGCTACAGACCTTTTGACTGAATAAGTTGCTCTATTCCAGATATTAAGCACTCCCAAATTATATTGCATTTGGTCAGCTACAAACTCATCTGGCGAGATAATGACAACTAAGACTGTAACATATATATATATATATATATATATATATATATATATATATATATATATATATATCCCCAAAATACAAATCTCTTCGTGGACTTACCTATTTTAAAAAATATTTTTATTCTTTCTTTGGACCTACAATAAATTATATATATATATATATATATATATATATATATATATATATATATATATATCTTAAGAAGTGATATACATGAATGATAAGTATGTTATAAACACACCAATTCATATTCGGATATATGTCGGTAGATCAATGAATTTATAATTTTTATAAAATTTTACTCCAAATTTGATGTAAACATTTTTATGACTCCACCAAAAATAAAACGGGAATTTTTCTTGCTGTAACCATATCAATACTACGGTATGAGAGCACCACTTGGACTGGAAAGAAGCAAAAGCTACATGAGAACGACACAAGGATGTTGCATGCTGTTTTGAATAAATCCTGAAAGCAACACCCCTGAAAACAGCTGCTGTACGGCCATTTACCTCCCATCTCACCAACCATCGGTATTGCTGGTGAAGTAAGAAAGAACTCGCCAGCAACTTTCTCGGCTGAACACATCAATGTTGTCCAACCAGCAAAAACTTACATTTAACAATACCTCTAAGCAGACCCGAACGATGGCCGGTAACGATAGATAGATAGATAGATATTCGTACTGTCGGCACGCCTAGATGATGATGATGATGATGAGTTGATGAAAAAAGCTTTGAAGGCTCTAAAAAACGAAAACACTTTTGATACACACAAATATATTCGCAACGACTACTAATATACAGTATGTTTGGGTTTTTTTTCTCTGAATTAAAATAATTATTATAATAATATTAACGACGATGATGATTTACTGAAAGTTATTCAAATAATCTAATCACATAACTCAAACCCCGAAATAAAAATATCTAATAAAAAATGAAAAATTCGGTAAGTGAAATATATTAATTCTAGAAAGAAAAATAATTCCATGAAAGCAGAAAAAAAAAAGAAAAAAAATTTGATGAGGAAATTGCTCGAGGAGACAAAATTATAAAAAAAAATTATGAAAAATTAGTTTTGATTAAATTAAAGTTAAAAGAAAAAGAAAATAAAGGAAAACAACAACAGCAACAACAACAACAACAAAATGGCATGCCGGGGAAAAAATAAATTGAATAAATAAAATGGAATTTTTTTTTCCTTTAAAGAATGAACCTTTTTCCTTTCATCCTTTTTTTTCTTTTCAAAAATCTGTAAATCATTAAAAGCAAAAAAAAAAAAAAAAAAAAAAAAAGGAAGGAAAGTAGAAAAAAGAAAAAAGAAAGGAAGGAAAGTAGAAAAAAGAAAAAGAAAAAAGAAAGGAAGAACGTTCAAGAATCTTTGAAAGTGGTCGGATTGTTTCCATTTTTTTTTATTTAGAAAGTATGAATTCTTTTGTGGGAGACGTAATGGAGACAGATTGAGAGAGAAACGCATTTCAGACGAAATTGCTGCTTGAAAAGAAAGAAAGAAAGAAAGAAAGAAAGAAAGAAAGAAAGAAAGAAAGAAAGAAAATACGGAAAAAAGAAAGAAAGAAAGAAAAAAAGAAAATACGGAAAAAAGAAAGAAAGAAAGAAAAAGAAAATACGGAAAAAAGAAAGAAAGAAAAAAAGAAAATACGGAAAAAAGAAAGAAAGAAAGAAAAAAAGAAAATACGGAAAAAAGAAAGAAAGAAAAAGAAAATACGGAAAAAAGAAAGAAAGAAAAAAAGAAAATACGGAAAAAAGAAAGAAAGAAAAAAAGAAAATACGGAAAAAAGAAAGAAAGAAAAAAAGAAAATACGGAAAAAAGAAAGAAAGAAAAAAAGAAAATACGGAAAAAAGAAAGAAAGAAAGAAAAAAAGAAAATACGGGAAAAAGAAAGAAAGAAAGAAAGAAAAAGAAAATACGGAAAAAAGAAAGAAAGAAAGTAAGAAAGAAAAAAATTATTGTTGATACATTATTGAATGACAGGAGGTGAGTGTAGCGTAACGGTTATTGTCACTGAAGATGAACCCTGTAAATCGAGTTCAAATTCTGAAGGAAGCTGTTTGCGTTTCACATGTCAGTAATGCTTTTGAGAAAGGTATGGATCTATCACTCCTTTTTCCTGTAATGGGCAAAATGATATGACAAATCGGGCTCTCTATCGTGATCAATACCTCTACCGGTCTGGAAAAAAAACCCCAAAAAACTCTAAATTCAACCATCCCTACCTCTATCGTCAACATTCGTAGTATGACGGTAAATGTTGCCACCACAATTTCTGCATTAAAACAGATAAAAGCTGAGAAACATTCAAGCAAAATGGCGTGATTTATGAAAGCGAAGGTACTATTTACCAACCCCTCCGCTCGGGCAGGATATGACACAAGGTCAATTTTTAAGCGGAGTTTAACAGGTTTTGAATTCAGAGTTTTCCTTCTCCTAGACTAGTTGCCTCACCAAGGCTGAAGAACCTAGTCCGTCCTACTATTTACCCATAGCTGGAGGGAGAATAAGGGGGTTCATACCTTTCCCAAGGGTATTTGCCCGAAAGTGAACGTAATAGCGCGACTGGAGTACGAACTCGCGTACTACAATTCCGCAGTTCATCGCTTTAACCATTACACCACGAGGGCACCCAATTTATGAAAGCGAAGGTGTATCATTGAATATTTCTATAAGACAATATTACACTCGTTGACAATCATTGCGAGTTGTTAAATTTTTATGGAGACTAAGCAGTGAATAAAGTTGGGGAGTACGTAATGAGTTTCAGCAGTGACAACGACGATCTGAATGACAAGCCATATAAATAAATTACACGGATATTTTTCTGACAACTACCATGTCACTGCTGATACGAAAAGCCATCAACTTAAATGGTCCAAACTTTTACGGGCTTTTGTATACAGAATCTTTTTCCTCGCGGATAAATAAAAAAAAAAGCATATACCACAAGATTGGGTTAGTTCTAGATTCTTCGTTTAATAGCGTATCAAGGGTCGAGAGATTTTGATTATTCTGAAAAAATAGTGTTTGGCAACTGGAATCTTGCACTATACAACGACGTCATTGTGCCCCCTGTATCTGCTGTCCTCTGTGAGTTTGAGATGAAAACGGATCATTTAATCTCAGCCAGACGACCAGACATTCTAATGATCAACAAAAAGAAGAGAACTTGTGAAATTGTGGACTTTGTTGTGGGAATTGAAAAAAACTGTGGAACGTGAAAGTGACGATGATACCAAATGTAATTGGTGCTCTAGGTACAGTCACCAAAGGTCTGGTACAAGGACAGGAGGACTTGGAAATAAGAGGACGAGTGGAGAACATCCAAACTACTATATTAGTAAGATCAGCCAGATTACTGAGAAAAGTCCTGGAGACTTGAGGAGACTTGCTGTTACTCAAACTCCAGTGAGAAAACATCAGCTAAACCTGGTGGAAAAACTCGAAAATTATAAGACGAGACATGACTAGATGGGCAAGGTGATTGACTGGCAATTGTGCAAGAAGTATAAATTTGACCATACGAACAAATGCTATGCTCAAAACCAAGAATCTATCCTAGGAAACGAGACGCATAAATTTTGGGTGGATTTTGAGATACAAACGGATTATCCACAATCGGCTAGACGACAAGACCTAGTGACATTCAACAACAAAAAAGAGAACCTGTCGAATTGTGGACTCTGCCGTACCAGCTAACCTCAGGGTAAAACTGAATGAAAGTGAAAAGAGAAATAAGTACCTCGACCTTGCTAGAGAACTGAAAAAACTATGGAACATAAAGGTGACGCTGATACCAATTGTAATTTGTACGCTCGGTACAGTCACCAACGTATTAGTACTTGAACTGGAGGATTTGGAAATAAGAGGATGGCTGGAGACCACTCAAACAACAGCATTGCTGAGATCAGTTAGAATACTGAGATGAGTATTGGAGGCTTGAGGAGACTTGCTCTCACTCAGACTCCAAGTGAAAAACCATCAGCTCACGCTGGTGCGAAAAACTCTCAAATGCGAAAAATAATAATAGACACGATTTGGTAAGGAAGATGATACACTAGGGATTGCGCAAGAAATTGAAATTTCACGGTACCAACTGATGGTATATGCAAAAATCAGAATCCATTCTAAACAATGAGATGCACAAAAATGTTGAAATACAAATGGATCACCAAATTTTGGCCAGAATACCAGACCTAGTAGTCATAATCAACAAAAAAAAGTGAACCTGCCGAATTGTGGGCTTTGAGGTCTCGGCAGATTACTGAGTGAAAAATCAAATGAAACGAAAAGAAAGAGAAGTACTTAAACTTTGCCAAAGAACTAAAAAGGCTATGGAATTTGGAAGTGTCAGTGATACCAATTATAATAGGTTCGCGCAGGACGGTTCCCAAAGAATTGGTTAGCGGCTAGAAGAGTTATAAACCGGAGGACGAGTCGAGACCATCCAAACTACTGTATTTCTATGATCAGCCAGCATACTGAGAAGAGTCCTGTAGACTTGAGGAGACTTGCTGTCATTCAGATTCTAGTAAAATATTGTCACTCAACGCTGGTATAAAAAAAACCCGCAAGGAATAATAATAATAATCACTGCAAATTAGTTCAGAAAGCGTATAAGACTAGGCTCGACAGAGTGGGCAAGGTGATACACTGGGAATTATGCAACAAATTGAAATTTGACCATACAAAGAAATGGTGTATGCACAACCCAGCATCTTATCAAGAAAATGAGACGCAGAAACTCCTCTGGGATTTTGAGATACAAACGGATCACCTAACCTCGGCTAGACGAACAGACCTTATAATAATCGACAAAAAAGAGAACTTGCTAAATTGTGGACTTAGTTGTTCCAGCTGATCACAACGTAAAATTAAAAGAAAGTAAAAAGAAAGAGAAGTACCAGGACCTTGCAAGAGAATTTAAAAAAACGTGGAACATGAAAGTGACGATGATACCAATTGTAAATGGTGCTCTTGGCACAGTAACCAAAGAATTGATACAAGGACTGGAGGGCTTGGAAATAAGAGGACAAGTGGAGACAATCCAAACTACTGCATTATTGAGATCAGTTAGAATACTGAGAAGAGTCCTGTAGACATGAGGAGACTTGCTGTCACTCAAAATTCAGTGAAAGACCATCAGGTAACGCTGATGTGAAAAACTCTCAAGGAGTTAAAATAATAATAATAAATTTCCTCAATCATGATTTTTTTTGTAAATCTTTTAAGTGACTTAGTAGAGGTAGCTTACTGAATTGTACAAGCAATAAAACACAAGCGAAGCTTCAGATTTACTTTCCCTAATACTGCAAAGAATCTTGTGCTATGGACTTTTGCATCAGCTAAATCGTACATTCAGTATTATTAATCTTGTTATGGAATCCAATTCCAAGTGTTGCAAGGCTATTATTTCTCAAAGAATATTGCAATTGAAGAACAATATTAATAAAGAGGACGTTACGTTCGTTCTCTGGCCTTGTGCACATGGGAAAATAAATCAAAATTAAGGTGGACTTGCATTTGACAAGCGTGGTTTGAAAGACAAGTTCATGTCGGATAAAGACAAATGGTTACTGCAGCAAACCAATTAAGTCGTGCCAAACTCATGAGGACAAGATCAATATCGCACGAGACAAGAATATTGAGCCAGATATTTCACGCTTTCTAAAAAAAGAGAAGGAGGCGCTTGCCGTAAAGCAGTGGTTTGCGGGTTAATCTTGCAAGCCATTCATATAAAATTTGATTATAACCATCTGTTTTCATTATTAGAGTGTATCAAAAGTTCATTCGTTTTTTAAAACGGATAAAAATTCTCTGGGATTTTGAGATACAATTTTGATATGTATATATAAATATGAATATATACATACTTATATATAGATATGCATATATACAATCATATATATAAATATGCATATATACATACATATATATAAATATATATATATACACACATGTATATATATGTACGTATATTTATATACGTACACACACCTAGACAAAAACATAAGACCACCCTCAAAAATGATGAAAAAGATTTTGTTTACAATTTTTGAATTATGAAAATCAGATATGTGAAGGAAAAGGTTAAGAGATATTAAAATCTAAAATTAGAAAAAAAAAATTCAATTCAACTTTTATATGAATGTAAGCATTTCAACTAAATTTTAAAATTTATTTTAAACATAAATATAAGACCACCAATTTTTGAGGTTGATCTTTAATTTTTTCCCAAGGTATATATATAAATCTATATATACCTACATATATATATATATATATATATATATATATACATTTGTATATATATATATATATATATACATATGCATATATATACATATACGTATATATTCATATATATATACATATACGTATATATATACATATATATATATATATATACACAAATATATATGTTCATGTATATATATTAACACACACACACACGTATATATATATATATATATATAGACACTAGAGGCCATAAGTTAAGCAACGGAACAACAAATATTTAGATGATTTTTTTTTCTAAATTTGCATGTATGTTTATGAAATTTTCCCAAAATATACTTGGAACATATATGCATTTATTACATATAAAGTTTTGTATATTTTCTTTTACAGTAAATAATTAGGATACTGAAAAATAAAAATATACATTTTGCCCTGGTCAAAACTTAAAGAACGCAACATAAATCATTGTTAAACTAAAGAAAAATTCAATATTTAGTGAATTTTCCTTTGCATTGGATTACCTAATTGCATCTTCGACTACATGAGTCAATTAACTTCTTTAAAAAAATGGTAGTGATACTTTCCCATTCTTCTTTCAGAAAATCCCATAAATCATCAATATTTTGAGGAATTCTGTTCTGAGCTTTTGTCTCCAATAATTTTCCATACATTCTTTAGAATATTCATATCTGGACTTTCTGGTGGCCCCTTCATTACAGCTATTCCTTCCGCTTCAAGAAAATTTAACAAAGTTTTAGTTTTGTGGCAAGGTGCGTTGTATTGCATAAATATTGGAGTTTCAACTGTTCCTTTGTGTAAATGAGGAAGAGTATGCTGGCGAAGAAGTTCTTTATAAACACTAGCGTTAATATTACTGTGAAAACAAACAATGAGTCCTACTCCTGCTGA
>OY757917.1:85983970-85993970 GCA_963585895.1 Sepioteuthis lessoniana | reverse complement strand
GATGGATGGGTCCCAAGTCCTACCCGGAAAAACGCCCTGTTTGCTGCAGATCTTCCACAGACGCATTGACAGAGTGACCGGTTGCCGGTTGCCGGAACAGACACCTCCTGGATTTAACAGGTTTGAATTCAGAGTTTTCCTGCTCCTAGACTAGTTGCCTCGCCAAGAACCCAGTCAGTCCTACTATTTGCCCATAGCTGGAGGGAGAATAATTGGATTCATATCTTTCCGAAGGGTAATAGTGCTATGTGAAATGCAGTTAGCTTGGGCAAGGATTTGAACTCGTGTCGCCGTGTCCATTTCCTGCGACGATAATCATTACACCATTATCTTCTTCAATGACCAACATATTACTTGCTCGGGAGGAAGCCGGTTCAACCCGACCAGGTTGAAAGCCGTTACAAGTATAAGTTCTAATAATTTAGCATAAATCATTTGTTTGCATGCAGTTTAAATGTCAAATGGTTTTATTTGACCCTTAAAAATGGCGCTGTCCGGTTCTACCACACCGAACATGAGTAATCCTGGAAAGGATGGGAATGAAGGGGTACTCTGCATTCACCAAAGCTCTAGCATTACTGGAGCCTCACTAGTAAAGGGTTTTGTGTCATTTCTCGGACATGCATTCGGAGAGTATCCACCCCCTGCAGAGATGCATTCGGTGTATTCTACAGCCCCAGCAAACTGGGTCATCCGTCTGTTTAATCTACATATCTGTCTATTTAAGTATATATAAACGACAAAGACAAGTTATTTAAAGAAGGGATTTTGCCCCTTTTTTAACAACAATCTTGTTAAATAAGTAAATAAACTGAAACACCCCGTTTTCATGTTTGCAGTGTTTTTGTTAGAAATAATACAGATTCGACAATTTTCCGGCGTTTCTGGTTATATATATAAACTAATATTTCAGAATCTTTAGAATGAAATTTGTGATTAGTTTCTAAATTATGTTTGACCAAAGCGTTATGTATGTCTCCTTTTTTGAAATCCCTAACGTATTTATGAATTCATTTTTAAAGTCGTAAGAAGCTTCATATAAATCTTTTTATTACAATTCAGACACGGAATAGAGTAAACGGCCATGGATTTGATCTGGGTCTTGTTATATGACTGATAGAGATCTCTTCTGATTTATCGTACAAACAAAATAATGACAATTCCAGTTAACAGAGCAAGAGAGCAATCATCTGATGCTGCTGGGACCGAGATTTTTTCAAAATGAAAAAAAAAGCGCCTCTATCCATAGGCTCTGCGCACAGTGAAATGTTGATGAAATTTATCGCAAAAAAAAAAAAAAAGAAAATTAAAATTATTTTTTCGACTAATCTATAACCTTTGCGGTAAAAAATTAAGAAAGAAAGAAAGAAAGAAAGAAAGAAAGAAAGAAAGAAAGAATGCCTGGCATGTTTTATGAGAAGGATACGCAAACTGAAAAAAGAAAGAAAAAAAGAAACCATGAATATTTTGGGAGATGAACAGAGAGGCAGATTAATTGATAAGAAAGAAAGAAAGAAAGAAAGAAAGAAAGAAAGAAATGGATATCTATGAAAGAGAAACAGATTGTAAGACTAACAAGAGAGAAGAAAAGAAAAAAGAAAGAAAAAAGAAAAAGTTGTTTTTTAGATAGATAAGGAAACGGAAGACGAATGTAAAAAGACCTTCATGTCTTCTTAAGGGAAAAGAAAGAGTGAAAAGAGAACGAAAGGCAAAAAAAAAAAAAGAGACAGAATGAATCAATTCGTACACTGGGTGATAGATAGACTAAAGGACAAATAAGAAAGAAAGAAAGAAAGAAAGAAAGAAAGAAAGAAATATTTTGGGCAATAAGAAGGAAAGATTAAGAAAGATCAAAGTTGATCCGATTTGAGGAAAGAAGAACTATAAAAGACAAGATTTTTACGATGTCCAGGCAGAAAGAACGCAGAGCCAGACGCTAGAACATAAACCGGCGACACTGCAACATTTAACGTCCCACAACACTCGTCTTAACTTCCCTACCGCAGCTTTTAATGGAAGCCGCGTGACCCGAGAATCACCAACCGACATACATTCCACTTCTTTAACACAGACGTTTCTCTTTCCCTGTCAGCATAAACTTTGGTTGACCGCGTAAGTCTGTGGCAGACCCCTACCTACACAAATATTGGAACATTTTATTTCTCACTTCTACTACCATTCAACACACGTCAAAATTCCTTAAATTAATTCATTCCTACCAACACAACTACGGATCATTTTATTTCTCAATTTTACACACATTCTGACAATCGTCAACATAATTGTTTGAACATTTTGCTTCGTTTGTTGGTAAATGCAGTTACATTTTTCACTTGTCTTATTGTCGTTTGATTTGCAACTCTGTGTGTTATATACTGACCCTCGACCGAGCCGTCAATCAAGAGATACACCTGTGTAAATAAGCGGAAGAACTGCGGAAGCTGTTGGACGTTAGAAAATAATATAACTAGGTGCCCGGGCGGTTCGAGTCAGTTGGAGACAGGATACCAAAATGAGAACCAGCTGCAGATTGAGGGCTTTGGGCCCTTAGTGACCCCCGGTTGAGCAACCCAAGCCAAGATGCGAAAGAAGTGCTGCTATGGTCGAGAGAAGAACTTGGGTCAATATAGCAGTCCATCTTCGTCTCCACTCTTTTCTCACACACAACAAGCATCACCTTTTCGAAAATAAAGTGTGAGAGATTTATATTTTTATAAAGAAGTGTATTTGTTCGTTTTGATGTCGTCATTATCAGTTGATTATTTTCTCGTGTATATTTTTATACGTGTAGCATACAATACAACATGTGTTTTGTCCTTTCTTTGCAACCATACACTTGATATAACAGTGTTATCTTTTTTATTAATTAAATTCTTGATTATCTCTCAAGAGTGAATGACTATTTTCATTGTAATGAAGTTTAGTTTTTTTCTGATGATATTTGTGGTTGATTGTTGGGTAAAATGATATATCTATAAAATATTTTCGAAAAATTATTCATCAGGAGTTTTAAAGAACATTTACGAATGGGAATTTTGAGAGTTTTTATTTCGGCTCGTTGTATGAAAGATCTTGGCTATTGAAGTTACGCGAAGGAATTTTCTATATTTAAAAATTACGGGATACAATTCTAAATTTGAAAATAACCCTGTGATTATTACCCTTTTTATTTTGCTGTTATGATGTGAGTGGGAACGTGTAAAGCCAGTTTTGTTTGTGGATTTATGAAATATAATTGAGGATGATAATTTATCATATAAGTTAATTATTTTATTTGTGGTGATGTATTGTAAGTTGGCAAGAAAACTTTGAATGGTAAGTTGCGAATGATATGTTGCGAAGGTCATATGCGTGTAGGTTTCACACGAGTAGCAGGTTATCAAATTGTCAGGTTGTTTTAGAACTCACCTAGAACGACATATTGGAGATTTGTTTTGAAATCGTCATTGTATGCCGGATATCAAAAAGTAAACATTCTGTCACCTGACTAAGGATAGGATTACTTTAAATCAAATAAAAGTTAATGACACGTGTTCTTATTACATTAGTAGATGTGGTAATTAGTACATTATATAAGATGGAGATTTTTGGAAGTTAGGCCAGTTGAAGGCAGTCGGGTCCATGGTTCGGAGTCGGAAAAAGTCGTTGAATTAGTCCGAGGATTTTCAAGCGGACATCTTGAGGCTAGGGCCGTGGTAGAGGGAGAAAAGCGCGGTCAGTATTTTCTCTCGTCTACCACCCATGAATCTGATAGAGTTTCTTTGTAAGAATTCATATATTTCATTCTGTCTTTCTCTTTTGTCTTTGATGACGACTGCTGTATGAAATTTTGCGGTCAGAAATAAACTTTTCGTATCCAAAGAAACAGCGACCCTTTCTTGTATTTTGAATAATATAACACCTATTGATATTCGAGATGAGACAATGTTACATTAGTGATGAACTTTAAATTCTAATTTTTCATTATTAATATTTTATAAAATTTCCAAAAAAAGAAAGATGTTGAAAGTTTCTAGTTCATAAGTAAAATCTATGGTAGATTCAATATTGTTTAATCTCTGTGTAATTTTTGTTAAGTCATTACTTCGTGGATATATGAATAATATATCATCAATATAACGGATATAGAATTTTTGGTTATTATAGATTTAAAGGGACCAGATTCAAGATATATATATATATATATATATATATATGTATATTGTAATCCACAGACAGACTGTTTCGTTCTATTAGAACTCTTCAGAGTAGCCGGGATCGAAATCCATCCAACTTTACGTTAGAGTAAGTCTCAGACTACTCGGCCAACAAGCGTACCACATTAGCTAAGGGGGTTGTTAAGGTATTATGTAGCAACAGCAGCAGCAGCGTCCGTTTGTTTACATTCTACCACAGTGCTCAATTCTTTCGAAGAGCTTTGCATTATGCAAGCGGCGGCCGAAAATTCCTTTGCCAGAGTGCTCAAGCCCTATGGGGGAGCGTATATATTGTCATCCACAGAGAGAGAGATAATGGATATTATCGTCGGAAACAGACTGGGTGACCCGAGTTCACAACCTGGACCAGGCTGTTTGCATTTCAGATAGAGTTAATACCTTTGGAATGATATGAATATAAATATTCTTTCTCCAGCCATGGGTAAATAGTAGGGTAGACTGTGCCCTTCTACTTTGGTATGGCAACCAGTCTAAGAGAAGGAAAACTATAAATTTAAACTTATTACACTCTGCTTAAGTATTAACCTTGTGTCGCAAAGTTGGTAAATATATGCATATAATTTGAAGATCCTGACTCAGTATCTTGTTTCGAGTTAGAACTAAGTAAATTCATTTATATATATATATATATATATATATATATATATATATATAAACATATATATATATATATAACAAAACCTAATTGCGATCAAAATTTGAATTATGAACAATAAAAACTTTCGTTGGTTCCGGAAACTAACGAACGTGGTGGGCTTTCCGATATCACAGAAACATAAAAGCGTTAGTGACCCATTCTGACATCGATGACCCGCATTCTCGGCCTTTCTCCGCAATTCAATCGATAGAAACTCTTTCATTACAAATATTTCCTATCGTCTGATTTCATCTCACCTTTGACTCCAATGAACACAGTCATGCACACACACACACACAATCTGGGAGCTGGTTAATTAGTGAAAACTAGTTATTTGCTTCTCCTTACATGGCTACCATTGGCCTAATGAGTTGAGTGTTCGCCGATGGTTCCGAAGACCGGGTTCGATCCCAGGTCGAGTCATCCCAAAGAATCCTACTTGATGCCGCCTTGCTTAGCACTCAGTACTATAAGGTAAGGATCAAGAATAAAGTGGAGCAATCCAGGGAATGGAGTAGCACCCTCCCCTACCCCTCGGTATAATAGCTATTGAAAAAGAAACCTTTGGGTCACTCTCGACCAGTGTCGCCAACTTTACATGGCTACATTCAGTCGTTATTGGTAGAATTCTTGACACTAACAAATTGGTCTTAGTTAGATTAATCCAAGAGAAAACTTTAAACAATAGAAAACAAGAATAAGCTAATTCAATTAGTTCAAATTTTAGTAGTGCTCTAGGTATGAACAGAGTTCTGTCATCATATTTTCATCGGCAGGGAAGTGCAAAACATGTGAAGTGTAAAGAAGACTGTGTGGTGTGTATCGAGAAGTATGTTTTAGTGAAAATAATGTTTGCAATTGGGCTTAAAATGGGTTTGCCACTATGAGTCTTTAACGAAAAGACAATCGATGGAGTTGGGACTCATTGACTCTCCGGTAAAGGGAAAAGTTCCGGGTGAAACAGTCAATAGAGAAGGTTATGCTGGCAGTATTTTGAGAAATGAAAGGACTCATCTCTTGATTTTCTAGAAAAAAGTTCTACTGTAAACAATGCCAAATATTTAGACAAAATTCCCCTTATTCATGGAATATCTACATTCCTCTCTCAATCTCTCTCCCCCCTCTCTCTCTATATATATATATATGTATATAGTAATAAGTTTTGTATCTATAAAATGAATAGAATCCGACAAGGTGGTACTTGAGGGGAAAGGATATCTACCCATTTGTAGAATAAAAAAGTGTTTTTATTGCAAGGGCGACAGACAAGAAATAGTGAGGCACGCCACTAATCCCCAAAACAAATACCGTATTTGTCTCTGCCTCCCACCAGACAGAACTTGACATAAGGTCAAATGACCCAAAGGTTTCATTATAGTGGGGTTAGGGGAGGAGAAGGTGGGCCAATGAACCTAGCTGGACATGGACCCAAACATTAGACCCGGCATTGATGCCAGTTTATAGCTTAAACTGGACCACTGGGGTCCAGAGCTATACAAAGATATAAATAATCTGGTGAACGCCTATGCAAGACTGGACAGCTTTTTAGACCTTATTAGGTCTCATCAGCAGTGTATACCGTGATCTCCACCACTAGAGATCGAACCAGCGACAACAGATTGCAGAGCCTAAACTCTACAACTGAGCCAACAGTTCATATAGCACACAAGAGTCAATTCACAATGTAATTGCTCTATTAAAAAAAAAAGAAAAATAAATGTTGATTCTTTTAAAAAAATTTTTCCATACATGTAAAATATGCAATTATTATTTCGCCATTATTTTCTCGTAAAAATTATATCAATCTCATAAAATATTTCTTTTTGGCAATTATCACTTGCCTAAATTTATTTTCCCCATACAGGTAGGCATCTTAGAATGTTGGGAAAGATTTTGGTGGCATGAGAAGACTTCTAAGAAGGCAAATAAAAACTGGAGACACCAAAGAAAATGTCTTCCGATTTGTTATTCATCCCAACATAGAAAAAAAGATAAACAGAGCTAAAAGGGAAACAACTACCGACTAAAAAGGACAAAATGGTGATCCCTGATAAAAACCCCAGAAATTAAGTATGGGAGAGGATAAAACGACCTGTATCACTCGAAATGACTTAGAAGAGAAAATGATTGTCAAAAGATATTTTATGCAATTTGATATTTAGATTCTGGGTTTATGGCATATCAACCGCTGTTGGTTATTTAATGCCAAATCCTGTTTTAACACATATATTAGATATTTGACTTTTAAACACATTTTGTGAATATAAACGGTTAGATAATCAAACTGTTCTTTTTCTAATAATTCAATTTAGCTCAAAAAAGTTTAATGACTCTAAGCATTGCTATGTATCAGAAACATTCAATTGAATATCAGTCATTTATTTACACACCATTAAATAATCAAACTGTTCTATTTCAAACAATTCGTTTGTTGGCACTCATTTTAAATATCAAACAGTTCTATTTGACCCATTCATAGGAACCTGTCAGGTGCAATCACTCCGGGCCTGAGTGGACATGGGAGCGATGGCAATGAAAGAATACTTAGCATTCCCCAAAACTCCAGTGTTACTGGAGTCTCACCATCAGATTGTTTAGTGTTATATCCAGGATACTCGTTAGTATGGTGAGGGTCTTACGTTCGGCAGAGGTGCAGTCAGTGTATTTTACAACCCCAGCCGACTGGGCTAGATTTAATAATATTGTATGTGGAATATGATAAAAGCTTTTAAGTATAGGGATTTTCAAGATATTGTTTAACAATTAGATTATTTTTTATACAAATAGATAATGTATTCTTTTTTCTTTTTCTTTTTTTTATTTATTACGAAACGTAACATTAACAAAGCCAGAAAAAATACCGATAACAAGGCTAGAAAAAATAGTTCTTTAAACCTTTAATGTTAAATGAATTATAAAGGTTTTTATCGCTCATAGTAATCGAACACTTGTCTTCGTACTTATAATTATATTCATAACGTTTCTGCTGATAATCAAACTGTTCTTTTTCTAACAATTCAATTTAGCCATCTTCACGTGATTCATGACGAACGCGAGAGCCCTCACAGAACATCGAACCGAACCCTTTATTTAATCCAAGGGGATAGATTGATCTAATTATGTTTGCTATGACCGGGTACAAGTTTTAGGCCATAGTAAGTATTCCTTGTAATTTTATCTGTAGTTAAGACACGAAGGATGCATCGGCCAAAACGTTAGGATTATAACTATGAAGATAAAGACAATAGTCTGATTAAAAGAAAGAATAAAAGAAAGAATAAAAGAAAGAAAGAAAGAAAGAGAGAAAGAAGACAAACAAAATGAAAGCAGAAAAGAAATCGTTTGGTTTCTTATTGTAGGTAATGGCATATCAACCTTCGGGGGTTGTTTAATGCTAAATCCATCTACGTAGAAGAGCAGTTGTGGTATTATATAACAAATAATTGGGAAGATAAAGGGTATTTAATGCGTTCCCGACGTATAAACCCCTTTACCCTCCCCCTTTGCAGTTGCGCTATTGTGTTCTTTTTCAAACTAGTAAGTCCGAAAATGAACTTCATAGCACGACTGCAGAACGAACTTGCCTACGACGATGTCGCAGAACAGCACATTAGCCGCTACGCCAAAAGAACATCCCCTACTCTCGACAAAGAAATGGAAGGTAAGGAAACAAAAAAGAAAAAAAAAAGAACAAATCTTTTAGAAACAACTACGCCCTTCCCTCTCCAATCGGTTACCTATTCTAAAAACAAAAGAAAGAAAGAAATAAAAAAAAGAGCATCTGTATTTGGTGGGATAGACAGTGAGACAGATTGACAAGCAAAGAAAGAAAGAAAGAAAGAAAGAAAGAAAGAAAGAAAGAACATTTAGCTTTTGGAAGAGGGACAGGGAGACAAATTGACAAGAAAGAAAGAAAGAAAGAAAGAAAGAAAGAAAGAATATGCAGCTTTTGGAAGAGGGACAGGGAGACAAATTGACAAGAAAGAAAGAAAGAAAGAAAGAACATTTAGCTTTTGGAAGAGGGACAGGGAGACAAATTGACAAGAAAGAAAGAAAGAAAGAAAGAAAGAACATTTAGCTTTTGGAAGATGGACAGGGAGACAAATTGACAAGAAAGAAAGAAAGAAAGAAAGAACATTTAGCTTTTGGAAGAGGGACAGGGAGACAAATTGACAAGAAAGAAAGAAAGAAAGAAAGAACATTTAGCTTTTGGAAGAGGGACAGGGAGACAAATTGACAAGAAAGAAAGAAAGAAAGAAAGAAAGAAAGAAAGAAAGAACATTTAGCTTTTGGAAGATGGACAGGGAGACAAATTGACAAGAAAGAAAGAAAGAAAGAAAGAACATTTAGCTTTTGGAAGATGGACAGGGAGACAAATTGACAAGAAAGAAAGAAAGAAAGAAAGAACATTTAGCTTTTGGAAGATGGACAGGGAGACAAATTGACAAGAATGAAAGAAAGAAAGAAAGAACATTTAGCTTTTGGAAGATGGACAGGGAGACAAATTGACAAGAATGAAAGAAAGAAAGAAAGAACATTTAGCTTTTGGAAGAGGGACAGGGAGACAAATTGACAAGAAAGAAAGAAAGAAAGAAAGAACATTTAGCTTTTGGAAGAGGGACAGGGAGACAAATTGACAAGAAAGAAAGAAAGAAAGAAAGAACATGCAGCTTTTGGAAGAGGGACAGGGTGACAAATTGACAAGAATGAAAGAAAGAAAGAAAGAACATTTAGCGTTTGGAAGAGGGACAGGGAGACAAATTGACAAGAAAGAAAGAAAGAAAGAAAGAACATTTAGCTTTTGGAAGAGGGACAGGGAGACAAATTGACAAGAAAGAAAGAAAGAAAGAAAGAACATTTAGCTTTTGGAAGAGGGACAGGGAGACAAATTGACAAGAAAGAAAGAAAGAAAGAAAGAACATTTAGCTTTTGGAAGAGGGACAGGGTGACAAATTGACAAGAAAGAAAGAAAGAAAGAAAGAACATTTAGCTTTTGGAAGAGGGACAGGGAGACAAATTGACAAGAAAGAAACAAAGAAAGAAAGAAAGAAAGAACATTTAGCTTTTGGAAGAGGGACAGGGAGACAAATTGACAAGAAAGAAAGAAAGAAAGAAAGTTAATAAGAATAAAAGAAAGGAATACAGT
>OY757917.1:85976470-85978970 GCA_963585895.1 Sepioteuthis lessoniana | reverse complement strand
AGCCGTGTTCAAATCCCAGACAAAGTTTTTCCGTTTAACTTTACCCTAAAGACTTTGCGAAAGATATAAACGTATCCGTCAATCTTAACTATCAGCAAATTGCAGAACAGACTGTGCTCTCTAACCGGTCTATGAGAAGGAAAAATCTTTACTAAAACCTCCTACAAAGATGACATGAGCAGTCGTTGCAGTCTAAGACCCATTACCCAACGTGTACTTCAGACCTTGAAGACGACTGAGAAAAAGGCCAACGAGATAGGATATAAGTATCTGTGTCTCTCCAATATATTGACGATATTGGTGAAATGAATAAATATTGGCACAATTTTGTCTTGATGGCTATCACCTTCAGACGTATACTTTTCTATTATGATCTCAAATCCCCAAGCTCTTCACCTATATTTTTCATTGGTTATCTTAGTCTAAATGTTGATATTGAACGGCGCATGCGCATCTAACCACACAACAAGGAATGAATCAACGATTTACTGTTTAATACGTGAAGGAAGCGTAATCATTCAAAGTCGGGTATTTAGAGTTAAGGAATAACAATCACATTTTAATCGTGTGTGTAATTTACGGCTTTAAATAGACGCTTATTTACACTTAGACAGACAGACAAACAAACAAACACACACGAACTTTTATCTTATATTTATATTGAATAGTATAATGCTTTTGTTAATGTTTGCAATAAAAATACGATTTACAAAATTTTGGTTAGAAGTCCTATTGAAACAACTAAAATTAGATGTTGTTTATTAATAATAAATAAAAAAACTAATTAAAACCAATGTAAACCGGCTCATTGGCCGAGAGGGTAAAGTGTCATTTTTTTAAAACTTGAATATCTATAATTCATGATATATTCAGTTTTTAATTCTAACCTATTCTTAATCTGAGGGAGTATTTAAAAAAAATAGAATAAAAAATAAAATAAAATAAAGGGAAATTGATTTGGACAACTGAAGTCTCGTTTATTCCGCATGGCGTTTAAACACCCCACATGGCACCATGATTACAACACCCAACATGGCATTCTAACAACCCACGTGACACCATGTTTACAACGTTAAAAAAAAAATTGAACGGTCAACATCGTGTTCATTTATTAAAAAAAGTCTCTGAAGATGAAATTTTACTTTGAAATTACTTAAACTCAAATGATTATTATTTCGCATTGCAATAACCCTCTAAATTAATTAGACTCAAATGATTATTATTTCGCATTGCAAGAGCCCTCTAAATTAATTCAATACTATAAATTAAAATAATTTGTGCCATACTTTTAGAAAATTACAAAATACTTATATATATATATATATATATATATATATATATATATATATATATAGTACTCCTGCTACAATGTCGAAGTATTCTGTGTCTCCATCCGGTGAACACACTTTCACTTTGGTGTTTCTCTTCCAGGCTGCGGTCGTGTCGATACTGCTATATGGATGCACTACTTGGACGCTGACTAAACGGTTGGAGAAGAAGCTATACAAGAATGTTAAAAGCAATATTGAACAAGTCCTGGCAGTGACATCCCACAAGGCACCAACTATACGGTCACCTACTACCTATCACGAAAACTATACAAGCTAGACGAACCAGACATGCCGGACACTGCTGGAGAAGCAAGGACGAGCTCGTAAGTGATGTACTCCTGTGGAGCCCCGCATATGGCCAATCAAAAGCAGGACGACCAGCTCGAACATACATACAGCAGTTATGTGATGATACAGGATGTAACCCTGAGGACCTGCCAGAGGCGATGAATGATAGGGAGACGTGGAGAGAGAGGGGGGGGTCAGGGATATCCGTGCAAGCCGCACGACATGATCATGACGATGATATATATACCCTATCGCCGATATTGAGCTAACTACGTATTAAGTATATATATATATATATATATATATATATGTGTGTGTGTGTGTGTGTGTGTGTGTGTGTGTCATGTCTTGTGAAATCTTTTAGGAGTGACCAAACTACGCACATATAGCCATCATGCATAATTTAATGGCAAACGTAAAACCAGTTTGCTTAAAGTGAGTCTTATCTGATATAAGTATCATTTATTTCTTTATTGTCATCTTCTGATAAGTACATCGTAAACCTGCCACTTAGCACTTGTTCACAACCTCTTTTACCAGCACACCTGTGGCACCAAAAATCCAGACCCTCGCGTCAACAACTTCTAGCCTCTTCTGTGAAACACTTATACCCAACAATAATCTGCTTCAGTTTAAGATTTAAAAAAATAATATTTTCCGTGTAAATTTAAGAAATTACTGCGTCCATGGCATAGAAAAATACATTTTGATCTCAGCTAAAAAAATGATTGCGTTTCAATCCTAGTTAATAGACCAAATTTCGAATGCAATTTTTTGGGATGGACAGAAAGAGGTCCCTCTCCTGTTTGAAAATATTTTATTGTTTTCCCCATATTTTTGAACAAGTTCGAAATCCATTTTAACTAAGTTTACTGCGACCT
>OY757917.1:85931470-85971470 GCA_963585895.1 Sepioteuthis lessoniana | reverse complement strand
TACCATTTTTAGAGTCTTTGGTATGACTCAACCTGGGATTGAACCCGTGCATATATATATATATATATATAATTTATGTTGAATAGTAATTGTTGAAACCATATAACTAGGTAAATTATTTGTATTAGATAGGAATACTTGAAACTGTATAACTTTGGTCAAATTATTTGTATTAGATAGGAATACTTAAAACAATATAATTGTGAACAAATTAATTTTATCACATAGGAATACATGAAATCATATAACTGTGGGAAATTTTTTTGTATTTGATAGGAATACTTGAAACTGTAGAAAATTATTTGTATTGGACTGGAATACTTGAAACCACATAACGAAGAGCAAATTTTTTGTATTTGAAGCTATTCGTGTTTATCAAGGATTAGCTAGCTGAAACTTTATGATTGCTTGCATAAAAAACTGTTTTCAGCATTAAATAACCCAACAAAGGTTAACATGCCGTAAAACCAACCACCCAACCAACCCACTAAACAAACCAACAAATAACTGCGACCGGCAACATTTGTAGAATGGGTTTAATCGTCGAAAAACAAAATGTTTCGAGAGAAATACGCACTCATCGACGACATGCCCGTGGTGTAATGGTTATCGTCGTAGGAAATGGACACGGTGACACGTGTTCAAATCCTGGACGAGTCTGATTGCATTTCACATAGCACTAATACCCTTGGGAAAGGTATGAATCCAACTATTCTCCCTCCAGCTATGGGTAAATAGGAGGACAGACTGGGTTCTTCAGCCTTGGTGAGGTAACTAATCTAGAAGAAGGAAAACTCTGAATTCAAACCTGTCAAACTCCGCTTAAAAATTGACTTTGTGTCATATCCTGCCCGAGCGGAGGGGTTGGTAAATATGATTGACGACATCCTAATAATTTTTTTAGGGAATCTTGTTAGGAAAATTTCTTTTACTAATACCAAGTCTCTGACGTTTTCCACGAAATTGTGCTACATGATCTTCCAAACGAGTTCAATTAAAAGATATCATTACTTCACACGTGCAATGTGCACCTGCGACCACGTGTTGATTGAGTTCATAGGAAACCCGCTAATATACAAACGTAAGTACACAGACGCGCACAAAATGGTTTATTAGAAAAAGTAGACATTGGTACAAGGTCAATAGCACTGAGCACCTGGGCAAGATTGATTTCACGAGATATCGTTTGTAAACACGCAATCTGTCGTTCTATGCCAGATGCTATATTTCGCGATCATGTTCACTTTCCCCAACCTCCTGAGTGTCTATAATATATATATATATAGTTGGTGAACGTTGTCGAGGGTGACCCGAAGGCTCCCTTTTCAATAACTACTACACCGAGGTGTAGCGGAGAGCGATACTCTTTTCCCTAAATTGCTCCACTTTACCCTTTATACGTACCTTAAAATCCTGAGTGTTAAACAAGAAGGTATCAAGTATCATTTTTTGAGGCTTTGATATACTTGACTTGAGATGGAACCCCATTCTCCCGTGCCATTGGCGAACACTTTATCCACTTGACCAATAGGAAATCCTTAAATATTTTCAGATCGGATAAACACATATCAGCACACACTTACACACACTTTCTCTATCACTCATATATATACCCATTCACATATACCGATTCTCACGCGTACACGCTTTCTCTGTTGCACACATTCACACGCACACACATTTCCCTGTCACACACGGATACACACACTTTCTCTGTCACAGACACACACACACTTTCTCTGATGCACACTTTCTCTGACACACACATCTTTACTGCTATTTGTTTGCACGCAGTTTAAATGTCGAAATTCTATTTAACCCATAGATAGGACCCTATCATGTGCAAACACTTCAGGTCAGAGTGGACCTGGGAACAATGGCAATGAAGGCTTACTCTGTGTTCCCCAAAGCTCGAAGACTGGAGCCTTACCATTAGATTGTTTTGTATCATATCAAGGACACTCGTTGAGCGGGGTCTTACCCTTATGCAAAGATCCTGCCGGATTAATGGTCCACTCTTAACGAATCTTGGAATTTGAATTATTTTTATCAGAGGAAAGTTTTTTCTCTTAAGCTATGTGTGGAATGAGAGACACGTAGAGAGGGAAAATGGACGCTGAGTACCTGGATGTGGCCGGAATATTGTAGCTTAAGATGGATTTGGTAGGTTGAATTCGTCTCGAAAATACATAAGATTGTTATTTGTATAGGTTTCGCCGCCTCCACTCGTGGGAGGATTTGGACTTTTTGTGAGAAAATTAATAACGAAAAGAACTCTTTGCTAAGAGTGGAGCATATAGAATGACATTTATCTTTCACAAAATGTGCTGGAGTATATTATTTTCATACCGAGTAACGCCGGCTTCTAGCTTTCTTATATATATATATATATATATATATATATATGGATAGTTAAAGTATGACTGTTTTGCTGTCTGGTGATTGCATAATCACATGTAAAATGAGTTACAGTGTCGAAAGAGCAACATTATAGGTTTGTTTTAGTTTATATATATATATATATATATATATATATTATGCTCCCTCTCTATCTCAATCTCCCTTTCTCTCTCTCTCTCTCTCTATCTCTTTTTCTCTCTCTCTTTGTATTCATCTCTTCTCGGATACTTTTTTTATCATTCTCATCTATTTCCAAACATGTATACATTTAGCATAGTTTCCAAATAAAAGTTCGCCCGAACGCACTCTTCATTCGTACAAACATTAGACAAAGAAAATGACACGTAGGGGAAAAAAACATATGCTTGCAAGTACTAACAATGAATGGGACGCTGAACGAGCAACACGTGCCACGTGGGACTGGAAGGTTTAAGTTTCAACATGCGCGTTCGGAGTAGCGACAATTTACTGTGTAAAAAAGTATAGAGGCTGCTCAACTTCCAAATTCAAATTCAGTCTTGGATTACGAAGAATAAAAACGCAATGGATGATTCTGAAATTTAAAAATATTGTTTATGAAGCAAAGCAAAGTATATATATATATATATATATATATATATATATATATATATATATATATATATATATATGAACGAATTTCTGAAGATACATTTGATAACTGCTTTGTTTAAACAAAAACAGAAATATATTAATCATCCTAAAAGCTATTTCGTTTTACTCTCATCAGAGAATTATATACTTACCTAACCCCTTCATCTCGGGCTGGATGTGATACAAGGTCAATTTAAGTTAAGCAAGCGACTTTTAAATACAGAGTTTTCCTTCTTCTTGAATAGTTGCCAAACGAGAGCTAAAGGACCAACTCAACCCAAATCTTTATCCATAAATGTAAAATGGATTTATGCCTTTCGCAACTGAAACGCAAACAATGTCATCTGGGAATTGAATTTGGCTCTCCTATTTAATTTCTTAGGATATAACCATTACACTAAGAGCAAGATTTCTTAGGATATAACCATTACACTAAGAGCAAGATTTCTTAGGATATAACCATTACACTAAGAGCAAGATTTCTTAGGATATAACCATTACACTAGGAGCAAGATTTCTTAGGATATAACCATTACACTAAGAGCAAGATTTCTTAGGATATAACCATTACACTACGAGCAAGATTTCTTAGGATATAACCATTACACTAAGAGCAAGATTTCTTAGGATATAACCATTACACTAAGAGCAAGATTTAAAGACACAGAGACTACAAAAAGAGGAATTTCGAAAGAACTTTAAGGAAAGTGCGTACAGAAATTCTGATTATTTTTGCTCATCCTATTTACCCAACCCCTCCACTTGGGCAGGATATGACACAAGGTCAATTTTTAAGCGGGGTTTAACAGGTTTGAATTCAGAGTTTTCCTTCTCCTAGACTAGTTGCCTCACCAAGGCTGAAGAAACCAGTCTGCCCTACTATTTTACCCATAGCTGGAAGGAGAATAATTGGATTCATACTGTTCCCAAGGGTATTAGTGCTATGTGAAATGCAATCAGTCTCGTCCAGGATTTGAACTCGTGTCACTGTGTCCATTTCCTACGACGATAACCATTACACCACGGGCACCTCCTAATTATTTTTGCTCATATTGTCCTTCAGTTGAGCTGCTTGTGATGTAATGGTTACTGTCGTAGCGAATGGACATGGCAACTCAAGTTCCAACGCTGGACAAAAATTGCATTTCCCATGGCGCTAATACATTTGGGGAAGAAATGCATCCAACAGTTCTCCCTCCACATATAGGTAAATAGGTCAGACTGGACTCTTTAACCGTAGTATGGCAACCGGTTTAGGAGAAGAAAATCTTTGATTTCCAACCTGTTCAACATCGCTAAAAAATTGACCTTGTGTCTCACCGTGCTCGTGTGTATTGAATGCGTGAATACATATCTGTTGTTTAGGAAGTGTTTTTGAGTTATGTTAAAATCGAAGCTGGAAGCCATGTTACAGCAATTCCAAAATGGTCATAACTTCTGATCCTGGTTTATTTGGTTTGGTTTGGTTTGGTTTGGTAGGATTTTATGGCATACCAACCTTTATTGGTTATTTAATGACAAATCCTCTGTATACTCATATATTTAATATATGATTTGTAAACCCATTTTGTAGATAACATTGATAAATTAGTCTGATTTGATTGATTTTGTACACAGTTAAAAGATTTCAAGCAATTCTATCCGACAAGAATAATCTTAGGTACTTATGCGTCTGTGTACCTCGATAAAGCCGAACTTTCACGAGCGTTTCCGGGCCAATAACAGAAAGAATCGGAATATGCCGACAAAACGCTTAGCCAATGAAATCTAAGTAAGCAGACGATAAAATAATTCAATCAATTTGTTGACAAAGTTAGGAGAACAGTATTATTTAAGCAATTTCAAACAACGTGTATTTATCGGAGCTAAGCGACAAACTACAATCAGTGGAAAACGTGTTTCGATTCTGCCAAGGAAAAAAAAACTTATTGGGAAAATTAAAAGTTGCTGGATATTCGAACATCCTTGCCATTTGAAAAAAATGAGAAAAAGCTATGCCTGTAGATGTCGAAATACCAAATGCAAGACATGGACGTTTTTCTCCCGGTCCAAACTGCCTATGGCTCAAATATTAAAATTGATATATCTGTGGTCGCCCGAGATGGCTACAGTTAGAAATATAAGACGAGATTGCGGCATCAACTCAGCGGATATCCTGACAGACTGGTCTTCATGCGTTTTGTCGGCATATTCCGATTCTTTCAGTTATTGGCCCGGAACCGCTCGTGAATGTTCGGCTTTATCGCAGTAACATAGATGCATAAGTACCTCATTCTATTGACTATAAGCCATTTATCTGCATAGATTTTAATGGATATGCATATATAATTTGTTAGTGAATAGATTATCATATCGGACAGGATATGTCACAAGGTCAATTTTTAAGCAGAGTTTAACAGGTTTGAATTCAGAGTTTTCCTTCTAGACTAGTTGCCTCACCAAGGCTGAAGAACCTAGTCTGCCCTACTATTTACCCATAGCTGGAGGGAGAATAATTGGAGTCATACCTTTCCCAATGGTATTAGTGCTATGTGAAATGCAGTCAGTCTTGTCCAGGATTTCGTGTCCATTTCCAACGACGATAACCATTACACCACGGGCACCTCTAGCAGATTACTTCAAAGTGGACTAGAGTTTCATGTGTGTACTATCAATAAAAGTGCCCGTACGAAAAAATTTCTGGAAACTTATTTAATGAGCCTTGTATATGTATATAGCTGATTAGGATTTTACTAATGACTGGAATTTCTAAATGTTTTGTCCTGGATGTTTTGCTAAATGGGAAGTAAATAGCCGCACAATTGCTGTTTTGTAGAGTGCTACTCCTAGAAATTGCTCAACACAGTATACAACATCGTTGTGTAAGTAAAGTAAAGTTAGCGACCATAGTCGAGGGTGACCCGAAGGATCCCTTTTCGATAGCTACTACACCAAGGTGTAGGGGAGGGCGCTACTCCCTTCCCTGGATTGCTCCACTTTACCCTTGAACCGTACCTTATAATGCTGAGTGTTAAGCAAGGTGGTATCAAGTTCCATTTTTAAAGTCTTTGGTATGACGATTGGCGAACACTCTAACCGCTGGGCCAATGTCCCGGTTTGTGTAGTTGTGTAGTTGCCGAATAAAAAATCGATACTGCTATGGGTTAAAAATTCTATACGGAACAGCATAACATCCGATGCAATATGAAATGAGAATGAAAAATTCTGTGGGTAGCAATTACGGATTCACCGATCTTAAAAAAAGAAAAAAAACTTTCACCAGCAAACCCACAGTATGCCCAGGTCCAAACTATGATCGTAATTGATCATATTTGAAAAACAAATGGTAAGATATTAGCTTAATTCAACTACTATTACCATTTTCCTAAGTTCACTTGCAATAGACCGGTCATATCCTGGATAATAAAGAGTGGAAGAGATAGAAAGATTTGAGTAATCTTTAATTTTTTTTTCCTAAGTTTACTTATATCACACAAGTAACAGTTTAAAATTAGGGAGGTATTTCTGTAGCAGCCTACACACACATACACACGCATGACAATATATATGCTCCCTCATAGGAGTTGAGAGAAGGAATTTACGGCTGCCGCTTGCATAATGCAAAGCTCTTCAAACGAATTGAGCACTCTGGTATCCGGTTAGGTATAAAATGTAAACGAACGAACGCTACTATTTAATACTTTATAATTCCCGAGCTGACGTGGTACGCTTGTTGGCCGAGTGGTATGATACTAAGTCTAACGTAAAGTTTGTCGGGTTTCGATCCCAGCTTCAAGTGTCCTATGTGTCTGGCCGCACTGAAGAGTTATGATACAACGAAACAGCCTGTCTGTGGATGACAATATATATATATATATATATATATATATCAGTAATATCCAGTTAGCGTCCGAAGACAGTGGGGTGTGGATTATTCACTTATAGAATATATGAGGAATATCATATAAATCTATATGAGTGCTCGATGTATGGATATTGTTACATATCTTTTTCCTTTCCGGTTTATATAACAAAACTTAACAGAGCGTATATTGTGCAATTAGAAGAAAACTCAAACCTGTTTAAATTGTCATCATAAATTCATTTCGCCGGATAATATTATATTCTCCGTCTCCTCAGATGACTATACATGTTTAACTTGAGGTTGAATCCACAGTTGCCGTTTTTCAACCTCTAGTTAAACATTTATTGTCATCTAAGGAGACAGAGAGTATTAGGATATTCTCCGGCAAAATAAATTTATAATGACAATTTAAACAGGTTTGAGTTTCCTTCTAATTGCCCCATATAAGTATCGGGTGTGTTATCTATTTAGGTTAATAATAACGAGGAAGTGTTTTCAGGGGAGGTGAAATATTTTATTTTTTCATGTGGGTGCTCCACTCCTTTGATCAGTAACAAGGGGCGATTCTCCCCAAAAAAGAGGAAATCTGAGTAAAACTGCGGAGGCCGGGTATAAACCCTATCTACAGTACAAATAGATTAACTTAAGAAAACGGATGTTGAAATGAAAACAAAAGTAGATTAGGAGATTCTAATCTCTTAATCTTAAGACGGAAAATCCAACAAGGACAAAACATATAGAAATTCCAGTCATTAGTAAAATCCTAATCAGCTATATATATATACAAGGCTCATTAAATTAGTTTCCAGAATTTTTTCGTATGGGCACTTTTATTGATAGTACACATATGAAACTCTAGTCCACTTTGAAGTAATCTGCTAGAGGTGCCCGTGGTGTAATGGTTATCGTCGTAGGAAATGGACACGAAATCCTGTACAAGACTGACTGCATTTCACATGGCACTAATACTCTTGGGAAAGGTATGACTCCAATTATTCTCCCTCCAGCTATGGGTAAATAGTATGGCAGACTAGGTTCTTCAGCCTTGGTGAGGCAACTAGTCTAGGAGAAGGAACACCCAGAATTCAAACCTTGTTAAACTCCACTTAAAAACTGACCTTGAGTCATATCCTGCCCGAGCAGAGGGGCTGGTGAATAAGGAAGTAATCTCCTCCGGCTACAATGCACTTGTTGCACCGTTCAAACAACTTCTGGAAGGCCCCATAGAAGTCCTTTTGTGTGAGCGTGTCAATGACCTTCGTCACAGCCTCTTTCATCTCCTCAATTGTCTCATAACGACAGCCTCTGAGTTTTTTCTTAAGCTTAGGGAATAACCAAAAGTCCCAGGGAGCAAGGCCTATAGGGAGGATGAGAAACTGTCTTGATGCCCATCTCGGTCAAATAGTTTGTGACAAGGATGGAGTTGTTGACTGGTGCATTGTCCTGGTTGAAATGCCACTGACCAGATTTGAAGAGTGTTGGCCTCTTCGGACGGAATCTCTGGCTGAACTCCCTTAAAACCGCAACATAGTATTCCTTGTTGACTGTCTGTCTAGTGGGAACCCAGTGCATGTAGATCATTTCAGTACTGTCAAAAAAAGGGATCATTAAAAGTTTGTGGGTGGACTTGCTCTGTCTGGTCTTCTGGGAGAGCCAGTACGCTTCCACTGGGAACTCTGTCTCTTGGTCTCTGGGTCATAGCAGTAGATCCAGCTTTCATCGCAGGTCAACAGAGCATCCATAACTACGAGATCTGAATTGATCAGCTCGACCATCACCCTGCTGTCATGACACCGTCTTTCTTTCTGATCTTCTCTGAGCAACCTTGGAACAAACCTCGCGCAAATATTCCCCATCTTCAGTTCCTCGCGTATAATTGTGTGTACAGTTCCCACACTGATATCAAACAGTGCACTTATTGTCTCGAAAGACACACGACGGTCCTTATCCATGAAATTCTTTATTTGGCCAATTAACTCTGGTGTTCTGACTTCCTTACTCCTCCCTCATCTTTCATCATACCTCACAGATTCCCTGCCTTTCTTGAATCTCTAATGCCACTCAAAAACTGATGCTCGATTCATGCAAGATGCTCCAAAAGCAGTCTGAAGCATTCCATACGTTTCTGTGGCATTCTTTCCAATTTAAAACAGAATTTGATTGCATATCATTCTTCTAAAGTGTCCTCATGTCTAGATTGCATTTTTGATTTTCACCAGCTGTGACAATCAGGCTTTAGTAGGGTGTATTCCAATTTCTGCTGTAGCTGTTCATTTGAAGCTGAAATCATAAAAATTGGTCAGTCATCTCATAAGATGTATAGCAATAAGATACTGAATTTTCAAGAGTCTATGTCAATTTTAAATGCCTGTACAAAAAAGTCTGGAAACTTATTGAATGCACCTCATATATATATGTATATAAATATACATATATGTACATATGATCTTATTTTTATAATAATGTCCATAACTCTGGTAGCGTGCAGAAAAAAAAAGAAACAGATAATGCAATTTTTAAATAAAAAATATATTACAAACCCATATCTGGAAAAAATTAATAAAATTGAAAAATCAAAAACATCCGTACTGCTTGAAAATAATCAACCATTACCGCAATGCCCAGCCAAAAGAATAAACACCGACAAAGTTATTTAAGCTAATTAGTTAGAGTGTTCAACACACTATGTAGAATAAAACTAGTATACTTAAAGGGACCAGGAACTACCAAATCAGGTTTCACCAAATGGACCTTCAGGATAATTCTAACTAAAGAGAATTGGTCCAAATAACATTTTATTAATGAAGTGGCCTCCAGAAAAAATTTTACAAATAGCATTAAAAAAAACCAACTATCTGCCAAGGAGTTAGGCTGTTTTATGCTTACAAGCATTTAGTATTTCCCATATGATTCAGCAATTCATTGTGCTTATTATAAGAAGCTATAGCTAATTTTTCCTCCATACATACGAGACAATCATCAACTTAATATTTTCGGCACTTTTTCAAAAATTATTTCCCACTTAATATAGGATGCATTCTTTGCTTCTTTTTGATTCACCACTCAGAGGTTATCTACTAATTCTTCTGACATCAACATCTATACTCAAAGCAAGCACAATTATGAGCAAGCATCAAAGAATAGTGGTTACAAAACCAATAAAACCAAAAATGAAGCATCCAATGTATGTTGCAGCGGGAAGAATTTGTCGAGGAAACTTCTGTTGTTTACGCAGACATATAATTTGGCTGTACCTAATAAATTAGGGAAAGAATTCTTTAAATTATTAGAAAAAAATTTTCCCCCGCCTAACAAACTATATAAAATATTTAACAAAAATACAGCTGCATACCCAGTATTGCCAACTTAATTAATAAAAGCAATACTAAAACACTCAAGAATAAGCAACGTGCTGAGCCCCCTAGATGTAACTGTATCAATAAGGCTGTACATCCCCAATTTAACCCAAAACCGGCAACATAACTTGGAAAAACGCACATTTTAAGTTATCAGAGATATCATATTTCTACATGATGGATAACCATTCGATAGCACTCCACGCCTACTCTAAGCGTATGTTGACATCACTCTCCGTAGATGAGATATTGGGTCCGAGGTGTCTGTACTGATCAACTAATTTTATCAGCTCCTTCGCCTTTAAAACATATGAACTCTGTTTTATTTGCTTTCACTCAGATTGCCCAGTCGGATGGCGCTGTACAATACACCGACAGATTCTCTACAGAGGAGGAAGACTTCCTCAATGAGTGTCCTGGATATCACTCTAAACAATAGGATAGTGTAGCTTCAGTAATGCTGGAGCTTTGGGGAATGCGGAGTTCCTCTTTATTGTCATCGCTCCAGGTTCACTCTGCCCCGAAGTGAGAACACTTGATAGGGTCCTATCTATGGATCAAATAGTACTAAACTGAGTACTTATAGTTAACTGACTCGTTTGAAATAGAACTATTTTTGACATTTAACTGTGTGTAAATTTAAAAAAATACTATACTTATACTAAACTGAATTATTTGAAATAGAACTGTTTATATGTATAAAATGGATTTGGCATTATATAACAAACAATGGTTGATGTGCCATAAAACCCAACCAAATCCAACGTTCATGCAGAGGCCAGCGTATCCTACTGCTTGATCCAGGCTATGCAGCAGAGATTTAGCTTAGCTGGGTGCACTTACGATAAGCATAAGAAAAAGCAGATAATATATATGTATATATATATATAAGTAAAGTTGGTGACCTTAGTCGAGGGTGACCCGAGGGCTCCCTTTTCAATATCTACCGCACCAAGGTGTAGTAGAGGGCGCTACTCTATTCCCTAGATTGCTCTTTACCCTTGATCCTACCTTATAATGCTGAGTGTTAAGCAAGGCAGCATCAAGTACCATTTTTGAATCTTTGGTATGACTTGACCTGAGATTGAACCCTGGTCTCCCGGACCATCGGTTTCAACCCGAAGAGACATTCCCTCAAATCTATCAATTTTGAAGGAATAATAATCTAAAAACAAATGAATAAAAGAAAAATAATAGCGTGGCAAGTTATTTCGGATCCATAAAAATCACCCCCCTCCCCGCAAAAAATTAAATCCTTTCGATTACATGACTCTGAAGAATGGATCTAATCTTTTAAAATCTCAAGTGGACCTTATTCTTCGTCTTTTAACGATTATATTTCTGTTTCAAGTTTACAGTTAATAATAATTAATTGTTAATTGACTCTAAAAGACACACACACACACACACACACACACACACACAAACACCAAGCTACACACATACAATAGATAGATAGAGTACCAGCTTAGCCACCGAAACTGCGGCATCACCCCTGGTTGGTGGCTGATGAGGACAGGGTATCGCACGTGTTCACACAATTTCTATGTTTGTTTATTTGTGTTCTTGTTTAATGGCTTATCAATCTTCATGGATTATTTAATGCAAAAGTTAACCATCCTTATAGAAGAATAGTGGTGGAACTATGAAAACCCCTAACTGGGAGGATAAGGGAGCTCGTACTTTTCCTAAGGATATTTATTCAAAAGTGAACGTAATAGCACGACTTGAGTTCGAACTCGCTTATCACGATTTCACAGTTCAGTGAATTAACCATTACACCACGAGGATACCCCTACATATTGTGATGAAATAGAAATAAGATACATAGATAAAGAAATTTTATAGAGCGGAATGAAGAAATGACATTTTTTCTAAAAACATATATCTTTATTTTTCTCAGTAATGGTCTTATCTTTTGTGGTGTTTGTGAGGCAGTCAGGGGCAAATAGAGACGAAGGGAGGTGATGACAGACTGCCATATTGACCAATAACTTCTTTGCCACTCTGGGGGCACTGCCCCAGCTGGGCGTACAGCCACTCGCTGGTGCTCTCCAGGACTGACCGAATCTCCTCTCACCACAAGCTGAGACTAAGTCAAAACTGATCGTATCTCACGTGGGTATCTTCATATATCATTTTACAATGATCACTATTTCCGTTCAACCAGATATCTGCTTCCGCTTGTTTACACAGCTGCGTCCTGAGCAGAGAAATCTTTGATTGACACCTCTGTCAAGGATCAGTATGCTCCAGAAACAGAGAGAGACATCCAGAGAGAGAGAGAGAGAGAGAGAGAGAGAGAGAGAATTGGACTAATAATCTCATTGGTGAGATGTTATCAGTAACAGGGTGCCCGCGACTCTAACTACGTAATCATAACGTAGATCAATATATCCTCTATCACAGATTTTGAGCTTTCCTCATTCATTGATATAGCAATAGATAGATAGATTTTTTAAAATCGTTTAGAAATATCTTTCGTAAATCAAGAAAGTGCTCAAATACTGGCCAGCAGAGCAGGATAAAACCTTAACCAAATTATTTTGAAAGCATTTTTCTTCTTCTTTTAATCATAATCTATCAGGGAAATTTGAGAAAGATTCGAGCTCATCTAAGTCATGTGCGTGTTTAGCTTGTGTGAGCTCGTGTGTATGTGAATACGTTGCGTATTTTAGTGTGTGCGAGCGTTTGTGTGTCTATTAATTGTTCTGCTGGCCCAGACATAGAGCCGTTAACATCATAGAGTTTAGTGGCGTCTTAAATGGGCGCTTAACCTGCGTCAAAAATGTTTATTTTGAAAAATACAACAGATAAAAAGAAGAAAATCTCCTTTTCTGTTTTAATAGAAGAGCCAATTTTCGAGTATCAGCTGTGAAAACCTGCAAATGTACAAAGATTTGATGAATTTTACGTTTAAAAAATGTAAATGGATGTTAAATTTACTCTTCTATTTTGAATTATGTATAGAGTAAAATTTGGTAAAAGATTATGCGTCCAAGTAACATTAGTGACCAAGAGGCGCCATAGATAGATAGATAGATGTCTTCCCTTAGTTGTGGGTGAATAGTCTGGTAGACGAGATTTTCTCTTGGTAATCTATCAAGGAAAAGGTTAACTACTAGTTTAAACCCTCTGACAATGTAACAGAGTAATTAACAGTCCCTAAAACTGTCCATAAGAATAAAACAAAAACGGATGGAAAAAAGAAGCGACTGTATATAAGGGCGAAGAAAACGACTACAGATTTTCCCATTTGCCAGAATAAAGAAAAAGGAAATTTCGAAAGACAGAAAGAAAGAAGCATGAATGAAACATGGGAAAAAAACAGCAAAAGGACGAAGGAAGAAGCGTGACTTTGAAAAATTTGAAAGTAAGAAAATTCGAGGAAGATTTTGAAATAAACGTCGAATGAAAAAAGACAAAAAAATGAACTCCATATAACAAAAATAACAAAAAGAAAAATATGAGATAAATGAAAAACTCTTCAGAAAAGAAGAAAAAAAAAACAGAAAAGAAAAAAAGCGGCTGCAAATGAATAATGAATGAAAATGATAAAAGTAACACTATTAGTGCCCTCATAGAAAGAAAGAAAGAAAGAAAGAAAGAAAGAAAGAAAGAGAATGATAAATGATTTAATGATAAAACGAAAGAAAAAGAAACGTGAAAAAGATTTTTTACAAATACAAAGATTGTAATTGAAAGATATAACCAGAAGAAAACCTATTAGAAAGAAAGAAAGAAAGAAAAAAGAAAGAAAAAAGAAAGAAAGAAAAAAAGAAAGAAAGAAAGAAGCAAGAGAAAAAAAACCTAAATTAAAAAAAGTTACGAAAGGAAAAAGATGAAGATAAAATGATGAAGTATAGGAAAGTGTGTCGAAAAAGACCGAAAATCTAATGAGACATTTGGAGGTGCTCGTGGTATTATGGTTACCTTCGAGTTCAATTCCTGTACGGGGCTGTTTGCATATCACAAAGCGCTAATATCCTTAGAAAAGGTATGAATCCAAATATCTTACCTCCAACTATGTATAACTAGTGCGGCATAATCCTCTATTTAACCTTGCTACAGCGACTCGGCTAGGAGAAGGAAAACTGTGTAAACTCCACTTTAAAATCAACCTTGAGTCGAATCGTACAGAGGGGTTATATATATATATATATATATATATATATATATATATATATATATATATGCGCGTATCTATATGAAGTAATAATTTCTATATAAGTATAAAGTATTTCCTCTATATAGGAATACCCCTCGCAGTTTTTGAATAAAAAGTTATTTCTAAACCATTAATACCAGAATTTCTTTTATTATTAGTGGATTATTAGACAATCAAAACGGATATTATTAATTAATATTCATTTCCAAACTCTACATCTCTGAAACTCAGTCACAAATAATTCCGAAATAAGTACACGGCTACATTAAATTCTACAGGGCAATTGTTATTTCAAAACAAGCTTTATTCATTTTTGTGAGTGCTTTAGTATTTGATAATAAATAATACGTAATCATATCTGTTTTCATCGTATTTTGTTTCACTTAAATAGTAAAATTCAAGTATCTAGGTTAAAAAAAAACTTTGCAGGAGTTTACTTATTCATTAGAGATCTTCTTTTTACACACACACACACACACACACACACACACACACACACACACACACGTATGTATGTATTTATTCGCTAACACACACGTGCATACACATACCTACGTACATATATACTCACACACACACACACACACACACACACACACATATATATATATATATATATATATATATACTGACACACGCATACATGCATATATATATTTGTACTCACACACACACAAACACTCACACATGTATACCCACACATATATGCTAAAAACAAAAACACACATAGGTTTATAAATATGAATACAGACATGTATATATTTATATATATACTGACACACGCACAAAAACACACAGACACACATTTATGAACGCAAAATTTTTCCATGTTAGTATTTGTAAGTACTTTTATGACTTTATTGAGAGTTCGATTAAAGACTTTTTACAGGAACAATGTATGCATGATAGACATATTACACACGCACGCACACACACATGCACACATATATGCAAATAAATTTGCTCCAACACACGCACATATGCATGGGCATAATAAAACTGTCTCCACCCACAAACAAAACTAACAGGACATCAAAAGGATACAACAATAATAATGAAAAAAGCGGGTAAAAATGACGGGGCCGTCAGCCTCACTATTCAACAATAGAAAAGGGCTCTTACTCAGCCACACCTGTACGGGTGAGGTTAGCTTTATATTTCACACCTGTAGGACAAATGGTAATTAAGATACCTTTGTTAAAGTTGGGAATAAACTATTGTGAATGGCAGAGATAAGAAAGAAAGAAAGAAAGAAAGAAAGAAAAACTACAGAAGAAAGAAAGAAAGAAAGAAAAACTACTGAAGAAAGAAAGAAAGAAAGAAAAACTACAGAAGAAAGAAAGAAAGAAAGAAAGAAAGAAAGAAAGAAAGAAAAACTACAGAAGAAAGAAAGAAAGAAAGAAAGAAAAACTACAGAAGAAAGAAAGAAAGAAAGAAAGAAAGAAAAACTACAGAAGAAAGAAAGAAAGAAAGAAAGAAAGAAAAACTACAGAAGAAAGAAAGAAAGAAAGAAAGAAAAACTACAGAAGAAAGAAAGAAAGAAAGAAAAACTACAGAAGAAAGAAAGAAAGAAAGAAAGAAAGAAAGAAAGAAAAACTACAGAAGAAAGAAAGAAGGAAAGAAAGAAAGAAAGAAAGAAAGGAAAACTACAGAAGAAAGAAAGAAAGAAAGAAAGAAAGAAAGAAAAAACTATAGAAGACAGAAAGAAAGAAAAAAAGAAAAACTACAGAAGAAAGAAAGAAAGAAAACTACAGAAGAAAGAAAGAAAGAAAGAAAGAAAAACTACAGAAGAAAGAAAGAAAGAAAGAAAGAAAGAAAAACTATAGAAGAAAGAAAGAAAGAAAGAAAGAAAGAAAGAAAGAAAAACTACAGAAGAAAGAAAGAAAGAAAACTACAGAAGAAAGAAAGAAAGAAAGAAAGAAAAACTACAGAAGAAAGAAAGAAAGAAAGAAAGAAAGAAAGAAAGAGTGAATAAAAATATTAACAGAAAAAACTAATTCTAACAAAAAGAGAAGAAAAAGAGAAAAGCAGAACGACAATTTTAAGAAGAAAGAAAGAAAGAAAGAAAGAAAGAAAGAAAGAAAGAAAGATGAAAAATATTAAAAAATGAATAAGCAAAATTTGAAAGAAAAAAAGAAAAATATGATGTGAGAAAGAATGAAAAAGCAGATTGAAAATTTGAAAGTTGAAAAAGAAAGAAAGAAAGAAAGATAGAAAAAAGAAAGAAATATCAGAAATGAATGAATGAATGAATGAATGAAAATAGCAAAGAATAAATAAAGAAACAAAATTTGGAAAAAAGAAAAATGTGACGTGGGAAAGAATGAAAGAAAGATAAAAATAGAAAAAATAGAAAAAAGAAAGAAAGAATAAAGGAAAAATCAAAGCATAACGCCGAAGACCAGCAAAGAAAGAAAAAAGAAAGAAAGAAAAAAGAAATAAAGAAAAGGAATTAGATATGAAATGAAAGAAAAATGAAACAACAAAAATATTTGAAAAACATATAAAGAAAAAGAAGAAAACTGAAAACAACAAACCAAGAAAAGAACCAAGAAAGGCAGAAATAATGTAAAGTTATCTCCCTTAGTCGAAGGCGACCAGAAGGTTCCTTTTTCAATATCTACAACACTGAGGTGTAGGGGGGTGCTACCCCTTTCCCTAGATTGCTCCACTTTACCCTTGACTCGTACCTTATATTGTTGAGTGTTAAGCAAGGAAGTATCAAGTACCATTTTTAAAGTCTTTGGCGTGACGCGACCTAGGTTTGAACTTAGGTCTCCCGGACCATTGACAAACACTCAATCCACTGGGCCAATGAGTAGAAATAAGAAAAGAATAACGAAAGAGAAAAAGAAGAGAAAAAAATGAAACTGGGGATTTACACGAATGAATATGTGAAGGAAATTGAATGAAAAATGAATAAATGAAATGAAAACTGTCAAATCTTAATGAAAATAGAATGGGTACATGAAAGATAAACGTAAATGAATGAATCAAAGAAAAAACGAAAAAAAGAATTAATAAGAAAAACAGAAAAAAAATTAAGGGATCCTTATGAATGAAATACATTTTGTAAAGACAAGAAGGAAAAATACGCAAGTTAGACATCAGAACAATATCTATATATATACATATATATATTTCTTTAAGAAAAAAACAACGAAACCAATCTCAAAGGATTATAAATTTATTTCCATCCTGTTACGCATTTTTGAAATTTTCAAAAACACGAAAAAAATTAACAGGACTTCATCAGATCTTTTAGATAAAAAAACTAGAGTAGACACATAAGAGTGGGAGGGGATAGAAGAGTGGGAGGGGATAGAAGAGTGGGAGGGGATAGAAGAGGGGTGAAGAGTTACCTCTTCATTAAGCCCACTTCCGTTTTAAATTTTAAATTTCGGTTGGCAATGGAGTAAATTTATTTTAAAACAATTTTATATATATATATATATATATATACTTTAAGAAAAACAACAAAACCGGTCTCATAGGATTATAAATTTATTTCCATCCTGTTACGCATTTTTGAAATTTTCAAAAACATGAAAAAAAATGAACAGGACTTCTTCAGATCTTTTAGATAAAAAAAACTAGTTATTTTTTTTTATCTAAAAGATCTGAAGAAGTCCTGTTAAAAAAAAATAGCTATTTTTTTTTTCAATCTAAAAGATCTAAAGAACTCCTGTTAATTTTTTTTCGTGTTTTTGAAAATTTCAAAAATACGTAACAGGATGGAAATAAATTTATAATCCTATGTGACCGGTTTTGTTGTTTTTCTTAAAGAATTCATTGCTCTGTATTATTGTTACATTGAGCTCTTTACCAGGAAAATTTAAATATTCACTCATGAATAATTTCTTGTCCGGTTTAACTGGACCAAAGAATATATATATATATATATATATATATATATATATATATATATAATGAATTGGTCCATATATAAAATGAATTGGTCCATTAGTGAATTTGGTATTTGAGAGTATTTTTTTTTAAATTTTACTCTACACGTGTTTCAGATTCAAAGTCGTTTTCAGGGGGCTAATCTATGAAGTCTTAAACACGTGTAGGGCAAAGTTATAATAAATTTAAATGATAAATACTAAATTCACTTGCGCACCTATTCATTGTGTAATTTTTACGTTTTCATTGTAGGACCATCAAAATGTAGATAGATAAATAGAAAGAAAAATGTTCAATATCGATGGTGGAGATTACATAGAACTAAGTTTAAATGGAGTGATCAGCACTTGGAGACAGTTTCTCGCATATACGATCACCAGATTATACATCATCATCATCATCATCATCTCGCGCTGGTAGCACGGATATCCCTGACCCTCTCTCGCCACTCCTCCCTATCGTTCATTGCCCTTGGTAGGTCTTCAGGACAACATCCTGTATCCTCACATAGCTGCTGAATGTACGTTCGAGTTGGTCGTCCTGCTTTTGCGCGGCCATGTGTGGGGATCCATAAGAGTAGATCTCTTATGAGTTCATCTCTGTGGGGGCGGGGAAGATTCCTGGCCATTTTGTAGTTGAATAATTTTTACAAGCTAAAATGTGTAAATAGTTTTTTCAATTTATGTAAAAAGTTAATCAAAATTTCTTTGTTGCATCTAGAGGAACAAAAATTGAAAATCCCGTATTCCTATTTATAACTATTCCAGTTTCCTTTTTAAGCCTTTTGGGACCGTTCCAAGTGCGCCAAATACAATTAGCATCATTGTTACACTTATGTTCTCCAGCTTTCTTTGTTATCTGGCAAGTTCTAAGCACTTGTCTTTCTTTTCACTTTCTTTCATTTTCGCTGCGCTGGGACGCCACTATTCGACAGGTTCTCTGTTTTGATAATAATCACAAGGCCTGGTCTTCTGGCCACGATTGAATGATTTGTTTGAGTCTTGAGATCCCAGAGAATTGTATGCGTCTCATTTTCCTGGAAGGATTCTGGGGGAATGCCTGTACTATTTAGGTATCTGGTCAAATTTCAATTTCTTGCACAGTTCTTGGAGGATCAACTTCCTCACCCAGTCTTGTCTATTATTATTTACTCTTCGAGTTTTTCACATCAGCTAACGCTGATGGTCTTTCACAGAAGATTGAATGACAGTAAGTCTCCTCAAGTCTCCAGGACTCTTCTCAATATTCCGGCCGATTTCAATAATGCAGCAGTTTGGATGGTCTCCACTCGTCCTCTTATATCCAAGTCCTATAGTCCTTTTATTAATCCTTCAGTGACTGTACCAAAAGCACCAATAACAATTGGTATAATTGTCACTTACATGTTCCATAGTTTTTTCAATTCCCTAGCAAGGTCGACGTATTTATCCTTCTTTTCGCTTTCTTTCAATTTTACTCTGAGGTCAGCCGGGACAGGAAAGTCCACTATCCAGCAAGTTCTCTTTTGTTTGTTGATTATTATAAGGTCTGGTCGTCTGGCCGAGATTAGGAGATCTGTTTGTAAGTCAAAATCCCATAGGAGTTTGTGTCTCATTCTCCTGGACAGATGCTGTGTTGTGCATATACTATTTGTTCGTATGGTCAAATCTAAATTTCTTGCACAATTTCCAGTGGATCACCTTAACCACCCAGTTATGTCTAGTCTTATACTCTTTCTGGGTTAATTTACTACATCTGCTTATTATGTGAATTATGATTTTGTCTCTATTACCACATAACCTACATCTGCTCTTTTGTTGCATCTTATCTATTCTTACTTTGATATAATTAGTTCTTATGGCATTGTTATGTGTTGCAATTAGAAGAGATTCAGTTTCTCTTTTAAGGTTTCCTTTTCTTAGCCATGTCGATATTTTCTCAGGATAGATGTTGCTTGTTAGTCGCTCAAAACATCCACAGAGTTGTTTTTCTTCCCTTTTTTGTTTTCTGGTTATTGTCGTTCAGTTGGTCCTCGTGTTGTCAGTACGGTTCCTGGTGGCTATAACAATAATAATAATAATTATTATTATCATTATTATTATTATTATTATTATTATTACTCCTTTAGAGTTTTTCACATCAGTGTTTGCTGATGGTTTTTCACTGGAGTTTGAGTGACAGCAAGTCTCCTCAAGTCTCCTGGACTCGTCTCAGGATTCTGGCCGTTCTTAGCAATGCTGTCGTTTGGATAGTCTCTACCCGTCTGCCAATTTTCAAGTCTTCCAGGCCTTTTAATTATCATTTAGTTATTGTACCTAACGCACCAATCACAATTGGCACAATCGTTACTTTCATGTTCCACAGCTTTTTCAATTCTCCAGCAAGGTCGAGGTACTTATCCTTCTTTTCACTTTCCTTCAGATTTATTCTGTGGTCCGCCGGGACAGCAAAGTCGACAATTTTGCAGATTCTCTTTTTTTTTTTTGTTGATTATTATGAGGCCTTGTCTTCTGGCCGGGATTTGGTGATCCGTTTGTATATTAAAGTCCCATTGGAGTTTATGCGAGTCCTTTTCTAGGACAGTCGCCGGTTTGTGCATATACCATTTGTTTGTATGGTCGAACTGAAATTTCCTGCACATTTCCCAGTGGATCACCTTGCCGACCCAGTCGTGTCTTGCCTTATACTCCTTCTGTACTAATTTACTGCATTATTATTATTATTATTATTATTATTATGTTAATAATTTCTAAATCAGTTTAACCTCACTATTTTAGGGCCCATATTTTGCTTTTTCCCCTCACGTAATCTATTGTGCTCAAAACCTTCTTTTTATTCATATCTCCCTTTCCCCACTTAACGATCACTACCTTCCTTCCTTTTTTTGCTTTTGTTTACACCACCCACGCTACGGCTACAAACAACATTATTTTCAATCTCCCCCCATTTCCGCTTTCCCTCTGTTTTATCTCTCTCTTACTCTCAACAACCCTGCTTCCCACACCCTACTGCGTCTATTTTCGCCTCAACCGGATAATGGCAACAGGGTATTCCTCAGGTGTGCCTAGCCCCACCTGCTCTCTCCGATCTGAGAAGGGCTCAGATCGATTTCGTTTTTAATTCGTCTTAATTAGCCACAGAACGCATCTGCCTCGTGAAGATGGATGGTCAACGTCTAGTGGGGATGGGAGTGGGAGAACCACGTGTTTACCTTGCTGCACTTCCGTTGCTATTGTTGCAACGACTCTTGTTGATATTGTTGTTACGTCTTTTGTTTTGTTGTGTAATCATTATATTGATGCGAAAGTTTCCAGCATTTTTTCATCGAATTCTTTTTTTTTTCCACATGAATTGCCAGAATTACTATTCCACCATCAAGATAACAGAAATTTTCTTTTAGGGGTGTGCTTATTGTTATGGAATCGGTGACGAGCATTAAAATACTGGATAAGTCTATCTGCATTTCACTTCACTCAGATGCCTTTGCGAAAGGCATGAATCCATCTATTCTTTACCAAGGTATGAGCAAATAGTAGAACAGGTTGGGTTCTTTAACCTGGGTTGAGAAAACATGTTAGAAAAAGGAAAATTTAAAATAATCTTTCTCCGCTTAAAAACGGAATTTTTCACACACCCTAGCCATGGCGGAGGGCTTTGGTAAATATAAAAATGAATACAGACGTATATTTCAGAATAATTTTTTTTCAAAAAAATCACAATAGCATTTAATATATATATATATATATATATATTGATCCTCTCTGCCTTCGCCTGTGAATTTCTTTTTAACATACGAACTATAACTCCGCATTTGCTGTTCTGCAACTTCAAGTTAAACATGTAAAAACTCATCTGACGAGACGAAGAGAATAATCATATTCTCCGCCGAAATAAATTTATAATGACAACTTAACCAGGTTTGAGTTTCCATCAGATTACACTATATATATATATATATATATATATAAAGGTCCGAAAGCGCTCTAGATAATTTCAGTAACGTTTGTCAGGAAACTTGAAAGGATCCTAATAAAGTCATTTAGTCAAAATGTGTGTCTCATTTATTCAAATATGCTTAAATGAAGGACTTCTGCCCAAATACACATATTTTAAAATAAATGTTCCTGCAGTTCACCATGATGCTGACACCCAAAATATCGGTGTAGTCTTGTAAAAAGACAAATTAACTTCAATGTAGAAAAAATAAAACACTTGTCAGGAGACTTGAAAGAATCTTCATAAAATTATTGGTACAAGATATGTCTTTATTATTTAATCAAACATGCTTAAATGAAGGACTTTTACCCAACTACGCACACACACACACACACACACACATCTATATATATATATATATATATATGAAGATCTTGTGGTAGGTACAAAATTCAAATATTTTTTTTAAAAGTGTGTGCATAATAAAATGTTTTTGGATCCACAACTCAGGTTTATGCTTCGTTATAAGCAAGGCTTCCAGTATTCATAACTGAAATTCGTTATTTGAATTTGCAAAGGTTGGTAAACATCGTGGGCTTAAATGCGACTGCGCAAACCGGATTCTCCAATTGGTGGGGAGTAATTTTATACATGATTTCTTTTTAACAATTCCATTGAATCACGTGAAGAAAACATGATTTATCCGAGCCAAATCTTTTGGGTATTTTTAATGAGTTTTTTTCCTCCCTCCAAATTTTTCCGATAGACAGGTCCCATGTTAATTTCCCCCGATGTAAACTTCGTTATTAATATACTCTGAAGAGAACTGACCGAAACAAAGGGTTCCCTTTTTTAAGATTCTAAAATACTTTAATTATTTTCAAAATATTTTATTATGCACACGCTTTTAAAAACAATATATATGTATATATATATATATAAATAGGTAAATAGTTGGGCAGACTTGGTAAGGTAATTAGTCTAGGAGAAAGAAAACGCTGAATTCAAACCTGTTAAACTCCCCTTTAAAAAAACTGACCCTGTGTCATATCCTGCCCAAGCGGAGTGGTCGGTATATATATATATATATATATATATATATAACTGTTGACTGATGATCAACAGCTCTTTATGACTATCAGTTTCATGTCTATATCATCCTCAGACCAATATATATATATATATATGTGTGTGTGTGTGTGTGTGTGTGTGTGTGTGTGTGTGTGTGTTTCATTGTTTTCATTTACAGCAATGATCAATTGTTATCCTTATCTCATTTCTATTTTACTTTGATATTTAAAAAGTATTGAATATAGACAAGAATTTTAAATTGATCGTCAAGCTTTTGATATTTTATAACTCGAGTGTATTTGAAAAATGACTTGAATGCAGACGCCTTTTGTTCTTTTTAATTTTGTTCTTCTTTTTGTAATCTTCTTTATGACACAAATAAATCAGTTATTATATATGTTATTTAATCAATATGTACACGCACTTTTTATTTCGTATAAAATCTACAAGGGAGTCGAAAACAGACTCCCTAAGGCGAGTCGTGTATTTTTCAACCAACATAAACTAAAGCTTTACAACAGACACCTGAGGAAGGGCACAAAGATCCGCGTGTATTGAGTCGTAGTCCTTGCCATTAAACTATAAAGTCGGATATCAGCTGTCACCACCTACGACTCTCTCGAACATTTCCCTCAGCGCTACCGCCGATTCATCCTCAACATTTACAGGAGTGACTATGCTACCAATATTGATTGGTTTGGTTTAGTTTCGTTTGGTTTAGTTTGGATTTATGGCATATCAACCGTCGTTGTTGATTTAATGCCAAATATTCTTTATACATATATGTTAAATATATATGATTTGTAAACACATTTTGTTGATAACATTTTTAAACAATCCTAAGCTCATTCTTTTGCACAGAATAAAATGGTTTCAAGTATTCTTATTAACCACTTACGATTCAATAAAACATCGGTCATTTGTTTAAACAGGGTTAAATGATAAAACAATTCTATTTCAAGCAATTCAGTTTCGTATAAGTCATTTGCTTGCACACGGTTTAAATGTCAAACGGTTCCATTTGACCCATAGATAAGACCCTATCAAGTGTTACTACTGTAGTATATTGGTTAGTTGTGCTATAATCAAACAGGCGACATTTCCACACTAGACAGAACCTCTCTGAAACTGATAGACAAATTCACCTACCAAGGAAGCAGTGTCTCATCAACCGAAAAAGACATCGACACACGGCTAACGAAGGCATGGACAACTATCGATAGGCTATCGATCATATGGAAATCAGACCTGACCAATAAAATGAAATGCAGTTTCTTCCAGGCAGCGATCGTATCGATACTGCCGTATGGATGCACTACTTGGACGCTAATTAAACGGCTGTCTAAGAAGCTAGACGACAATTACACAAGAATGTTGCGAGCAATATTAAACAAGTCCTGGCGGCAACACCCGACAAGGCACCAACTATACGGCCACCCGCCTCTCATCACGAAAATTATCCAAGTTAGACGAACCAGACATCCAGCACACTGCTGGAGAAGCAGGGACGAGCTCATAAGTGATGTACTCCTATGGAACCTTCACATATGGCCGGGAAAAGGCAGGACGACCAGCTCGAACATACATACAGCAGCTATGTGAGGATACGGGATGTAGCCCTGAAGACCTGCCAGATGAACGAGATGAACGATAGGGAGAAGTGGCGAGAGAGGATCAGGGATATCTGTGCTAGCAGCACGACATGATGATGATGATGATGAAGGGCCGTTTCGGCCATCTTTTGGGTTGTGGATATAAAAGGCAGAAGTGATTATTTCTCACAGTGTACATTCGTTCTCTGAACTATTTGCGTTCTTTAGTGCGTTAACCAAACTACAACAACTACTCCGAGCCAGAGTAGACCTGGAGGCTATGGCAATGAAGGAGGACTCCACATTCCCGCAAACTCCAGCATTACTGAAACCTGTGCATCAGATAGCTTCATGTCATATCTAGGACACTCGTTGAGGGAGGGTCTTACTCCTCTGCAGAGATTCAGTCGGTGTATTCTACAGCCCCAGCTGACTGAGCCAACCAATATAAAAGTTTTTTTGAGGTGTAATGCTCACCGTCTTGAGAAATGGACACGATGACTCGAGTTAGTTCTTAACCTTGATAAGGCAACCAGTCTTTAAGGTAAAATCTGAATTCAAACCTGTTAACTTCCGTTTAAAAGTTGACATTTTCCCGGAGGAATTGGGTAAATACATAATGTCAGAGTGGTTCCTCCTTCTATGCCTTTTATCCTTGAGAGCTGAGCTGCAGTTGTTTTCAAAGAAAGCAGCACACACACGAACACATACACACATACACACACACACACACACATATATATATATATATATAAATATACTGGAAAGAAGAGTGAGTTCAAGTCTCATTGAGTATCCCATTAACAAGGCATTGTGCCTTATATGTTGTCTGACAAAAGCAACAAGCTGGAAACATACACATCTATAACACGTGTGTTAGAACAGAATAAATAAATTCAAATGAATTAAAAAGTACAAATCTCTTCGTGGACCTTCTTATTTTAAATTATATCCTTATTCTTTCTTTACACCTACAATAACCACCTTTATATATATATATATATATATATATATATATACTGCGCCTATAGTTTTCATATCAAATGTGACTTTTTATCCGGTTGTGTCTTTATCAACTGGGCACATCTTCAGGATGAGTAATCATCGCCTAGCCAGGATTATACTTTGCGATGAACTTATCCCTGACCATCACGACAGAGGGGGACCAAGGAAGCGATTCATAGACCGCCTGAAAAGATGCTTTTGTGCCAGTCTAATCGACTATCGCTGATCATCTTCATGTCCTGCCGCCAGCATGAATCTCCATGACCCTCTCCCGCCACCCGTCTCAATCATCCATCGCTCCCAGTAGGTCTTCAAGGCTACATCCTGTATCGGCAAAGACCTGTTGTATATAGGTTCATCTTGGTCGTCTTGCCTTTGCTCGTCCATGAGAAGGAGTCCATAGGAGTTATATCACTTAAGAGCTCCTCCCTAATTCTCCAGCAGTGTCCCGCATATCTGCTTCGTCTAACTTTGATAGTTTTCGTAATGGGTTGTAAGTGGCCGTACAACTGCTGCTTTTTGAGGTGTTGCTTGCAGCATTCTTGTATAATTGCCGTCAAGTTTTTTTCTCTATACGTTTAGTTAGCATCCATGAAGTGCATCCATACAACAGTATCGACACGACTGCTGCTTGGAAAAACTGCATTTTATTTTATCGGTCAGCTCTGACTTCCATATGACGGATAGTCTATCGAAAGCTGACCATGCCTTTGCTAGTCGTGTGTTGATGTCTGTCTCGGTTGATGACCACTGCTTGCTTGGTAGGTGAAGTTGTCCAACAGTTTCAGTGAACTACCATTTAGTGTGGAGATGTCGCCTCTTTGATTAAAGTGCATGTATTCCGTCTTGTCTGCGTTGACATCGAAGCCTTGTCAGCAGCTGCTGGTTCCAGACTACGTAGCAGTATTTCGGCTTGGGCGAGTGTATTTGCCAGAAGCACTATTTCATCGGTGTAGTCCACGTCCGTAATTGTATGTGTGGGGTATCTTCTGCTTCTTCCCTTTGTCAGCTTGAAACCGTTGTCTTTCATTTTATTAATAGACCTTCTAAGCACGTAATCCACACAGATGATAAAGAGGTATGGGGCTAATGTGTCTCCTTGCAGTACACCTGCTACAATGTCGAAGTAGTCAGTGTCTCCATCAGGGGAACGGACTTTTACTTTCATGTTTCTATATGGCATCATTATGTCTGCGATATTTTCTGTGGGTAAGCCGTAGGCGAGTAGTTTTTGCTCCTTCTTCCCTCTGTGTATGGAGTCAAAAGCCTTTAAGAAGACGCCAAATGATATTGTTGCCTCTAGGGTTTTTTTTGCACGTTGTGATGTCATGGATCGATTTTTCCGAAAGCCATTTTGATTCTTCCTAAGTATCTTCTTCAAGGCATCATCTCTAATTTTGGATTCTATGCGGTTGCGTAGAGCATTGTATATCTTGGCTGCTAAGTAAGGGTTATACCTCGGTAGTTGTTGGCAAATCCGAAGTCACCCTACTTAGGGAAGGGGAGGATGCATCCCTTTGTCTATCTTTCTACTGTTTTTTGACTACATATGTCATTAAAGTGTCGGAACAGTATGTCGTCGAATTCCCTGGGGGTATTTCATCAAGCCATGATCATTTTCTATTTTTAATTTTTCTTAATATTGATTTGAGTTCTTCTTGCGTAAACTGTCCTAGTTTGATGTATAATTGTTCACTAATAATTCTCGTGATTGGTTCATGTGTAACTTTCGGAGGTTTTCCGAGTAAATTCTCGAAATGTTGTTTCCATAGTTGCATTCTTTCTTCTTGGCTGGTAGCTTTCAGTTTAGCTTTCACAGTGCTCTTCCTTCTGCTCGCTTCGTTTACCGTTTGCCATGCTATCCTAGATTATCTATCTTCAACCGAGTCTCTAATCTTATCGATCTGATTTTGTATATATTCTGTTTGTTCTTTTAGGTATATGTTAGCAAATTCATTTGTGCCTTTTTAAGTTCCAGGGCATTGGTATTGGTTGGATTCTTCCTATTGCATTTGGAAGCAGTTTTCACGTCGGCACGGTTTTTTTTCTAACCGTTAATGTCTCCCATTGGACTCTAGGTTTAGCTGTTTGTTGAGTTGGTATGCTTTCTGCTGCTGCTTCTATGTGGGTATTGATGAAATTCTCATTTTTGTCTTTCTGACTTCTGTGGTACACCGAATTTGTTTCTTTGTGTTAATGCATATTTATCTCTAATATCCCTGTTATTAAGCAGGGACCAGTCATAGTCTAAAATGTTTGTTCGGCTGTATTCCTTCGTAGGTTCAGTCGTATCTTTGCCGTGATATTTCGGTGATCGGAGGACACAAACTCGAAATAGAAATATGCCTCAAAATTTAATGCGCTATTATTCCATTTCTTATTAATAAAAACGTAGTCTATCTCTGCTTGAATATAATTTGCGTAGGTGTAGGTCCATAGTTTTTCTTTCCTTTTCTGAAATTTTGTATTGAGGCATGTTAATCTATCAATCTGTTAGATGTTCGCCATTTCTGTTTGACGAGTTGTGTATGCTGAATTTGGGGGTGGCATTTTTACCAATTTGGGCATTCATGTCTCCAGGAATGACGAGAACGTTGTGTTTCGGGATGCTACGAACAAGAGAGGATAACTCATTATAAAAGGCGATGTGGTCAGTTTCTTCACTAACATTAACAGGAGATGATTGTTGTGCTAGGGTTGCCATTAAAAGTAGCTACCATTATCCACTGTTGTATTTTCTCGATGATATTTAGTGCTTATAGAGCCCCATAAGCATACTTACACCTCCTATCGTTGCATTGACAGAGTTTTTCCATGCAGATGCCGTGCCTAACGTCCATCCATTGCCTGTATCGTGATATTTAACATTATCGCTATGAGCATACTTGTGTTCTTGAATGCATATCATGTCTATGTCATGCTCTATCGCCGATGCTGTCAGCTCCCGGTAGTTGTTCTATTCTATTTAAAGTTCTAATGTTGAATGACGCTATTTGTATTGTGCCTTTGCATTTTAGCAATTTTTATTTCAGTTTGAGCTCTGTAGCTGATTTTCCGAACACTGAGGCCAGGGTTCCGACCTCAGCCGGATGCGCCCCTTTTCTATCCGCGCAAAGAGTGCTGTGGTTTGGACAGGTGGTCTGAGTGTGGGTCATAGTAATCTTTCGATGGCTGTTTTTATTCTCATCTATAGAAGCCACCCTTATAAATGAGCAGCAGTAGTTCCCCGATCGAACTATTTGATCCTAGCCATTGAACCGTAGGATTCATACGTCCAGGTCCTGTTTAGGCGTGACGTTGAACCGTCAGTGGGTTTATCTGCTCGCCTTTGCATCCGCCATGCTGCTTCCTATGGCTTTCGAAAAAAATTGTTCTCTTTCTTTCTTCACACTTTCTCATCTTCATTTAACGAAGTCAAGCCATGATGATATTATTTCATCGGGTTGGAAATTTAATGTTAGTAAATGTTGTGGCGGAATCACCTACTAATGGACTCAACCACTCTCCATAATACCGGAAAACTCAGCAATACGAAATCAGTCTACATCCGGAAGCTAACCTCGCCTCTGTGTGGTTATGCGAACTAGATTACCGTCCTATGTTCTTGTAACCATCCTTTGTTGTTGTAAATATATACCTTAACGATGACCCTGGTGTTCTGTTCTCTTTGGCAACCGGAGTCGAGGGCGACCAGAAGGCTCCCTTTTCAATAGCTACTACACCGAGGTGTAGGAAAGGGCGCTACTCTTTCCCTGGATTGGTCCACTTTACCCTTGATACGTACCTTATATTGCTGAGTGTTAAGCAAGGAGGTATCAAGTACTATTTTTAAAGTCTTTGGTGTGACGCGACCTGGGATTGAACACAGGTCTCCCGGACCATTGGCGAACACTCTACTCTTTCATTATATGACTTGTGTAAATATGAGAGTTTATTGATTGAAACATGAAGACCACAATTGGGTATAATCATGTACTGAATTAGAGTTCTATTTATTTATATTGTTTGTTTTTAAGTTGGTTTCATGCCCAAGCTGCGTAATGCACCGTGAAGCAGGCGTATGTGACCCTCCCAGGTAAGATGTGCCTCCCTCTCCGAAAGAATTCAATTATGCAACTTTAAATCTTAAATATTTGAACAAACACACACTCTGACAAAAACACTCAATTATAAAAAAAGAAAACATTCTCATATACACAGAGGGACTCTCTCTCTCTCTCTCTCTCTCTCTCTCTTATACGCTCACAGTTACAAACGCATTTTCATATGCACACACACTTTCTGTATTTCTCTTTCTCTCTAATATACACACACAGTAACTAATACACTCTCACATAGACACACAGACTCCCACTCACTCACTCACTCTTTCTCTCCCTCCCTCCCTCTCTCGGTCTCTCTCTCCCTCTCTCTCTCTCTCAAATATACACTCACACTAACATACTCTCACACACAGAGATAAACTCCCAGTCTTTTTCTTTTTCTCTAATATACGCTCACAATTAGGCAAAAAATTCTCACATACACACAAAGACTCCCCCCCCTCTCTCTCTCTGTATCAATCTATCTTATATGCGTACACAGTTACGTACTCATACACATACTTAGACTCACTCATACATACATACATACACACGCACACGCATGCATACATGCACACATACATACACACAATTCTTTTAGTTATGCAGTGCATATCATTGTTTCAACACACACACATACACACACACACACACACACACACACACATATATATATATATATATATATATATATATATATATATATATATATCATTGTTTATATATATGTATCATTGTTTATATATCTATATATATATATAAACAACGGTATACATATGTGTGTGTGTGTGTGTGTGTGTGTGTGTGTGTGTGTGTGTGTGTGTGTGTGTGTGTGTGTACTAACCCTGTCGTTATCTTAACAAAATGTCACTTTTTCGAGGGCAGTGTCTTTATCAACTGAGCAACGACAGCCACTCCTGTCTAATGAGAACAATAAGAAAAGAAAATAACATTGTACTATATAAATGATCAGTCAACATGAGAAGGCGTCACCGTAATAACTCGAGATGGCGTTGTAGTCAATATGATATATTTGTAATTACAAACAAAAATGGGACCGGTTCGTTACGCAAATTGAAACAAAAATTGTCTAACAAAAAAAAAAAAAAAACCAAAAAAAAAACCAACCAAACAAAAAAAAAAAAAAAACAAACAAAAATAAAAGACAAAAACGAATAAATAAATAACTTCTGATGCAGCTGTATAAAATTTGCAGAGTTAGACTTAAGTTTGATTGTTTGTAAGTCATGGGAGCGGATCTTAAATAAGAAAACACATTCATATATATATATATATATATATATATATATATATACTGGCTGAAATACTCGTCTGCGTTGCGTAAGAGGTCAAGTCTTTGATCGCATCTGGGTTTATAATCTTTGATGTCGATTAAAATTACAAATGGTAATCTAATATATGAAATTGGTCTTTGGCCTAAATCTTGCCATAAGGATAGGGGAATAAGACTAGTCGGCCATTGTTGATGAGTTTGCTTTTTTTCACTGGCTGCTCTATATAATTGGCCCTGTGCCTGCCAAACTAAATCAAGCTTAGCAAAATACAATATAACATTGGTTCTTTCCCCACCCCTCTCTCTCTCTCTCTCTCTCTCTCTCTCTCTCTCTCTCTCTCTCTCTCTCTCTCTCTTCGGTTGGATACTCGAGTCGCGGTTTACATGCTGTTCTGCGATTTTCCATTCACCGAAATTTAAGCAGTTCCTTGTCTACTAACTATCTATAATTCAATGACTGACAGACCTTTTTTTTATAAATCCCTAGCATCTATGTAACTGTTTCTCGCACCTAGCGCAAGTGTTCTAGAGTTTGATTCCTTTCCGTCGATTACACTGCTGGGCAACAGATTCTCTAGTTATGGAAAGCAAGCACATAACTGTGATAGATTTTTTTCATGACTAAAAGGATTAATTACTCTTGAAAGTCGGAACAACCTGACCAAGTTAAATTACAGCTGTAGTCTACAAGGAGAATACGAAACATTTGGATTTGTTATTTAAGAGATGAAAATCTAAAATTTAATAATGTTCTAAAAATCAATTGAATTTATCATATTTACCCAACCCCTCCGCTCGGGCAGGATATGACACAAGTGCAATTTTTTTAAGCGGAGTTTTAACAGGTTTGAATTCAGAGTTTTTCCTTCTCTTAGACTAGTTGCCTCACCAAGGCTGAAGAAACCAGTCTTCCCTACAATTTACCCATAGCTGGAGGGAGAATAATTGGATTCATACCTTTCCCAAGGGTATTAGTGCTATGTGAAATGCAATTAGCCTGGTCCAGGATTTGAACTCGTGTCGCCGTGTCCATTTCCTACGACGATAACCATTACACCACGGGCACCTCCAAATCAATTGAATTTATGTTTCTTTGACAAAAACTGTGATTTATGGCAGAGCCCAGTCCGCTGTGGCTTTAGAATACACAGACTGCATCTCTGCAGAGGAGTAAAACCCCGTCCAGCAAACGAATGTCCTGATGTGACATTAAACTATCTTATAGCGAGGCTCCAGTAATGCTAGAGCTTTGGGGGATTCGAAGTACCCGTTTATGGCTATCGCTCCCAGGTACACACTGACCCGGAGTGGTAGCACCTGATACGGTCAAGTAGAACTGTTTGACATTTAAAATGACTTATATTAAATAGAATTGTTTGAAATGGAACTTTGTTGACTAAACTGTTGGAGCTGTATCTACAAAATATGTTTACAAATCATGTTTTATATGTATGTAAAAATTGGATTTGGCATTAAGTAACCAACAATAGTTGATGTGCAATTGTAACATATTGACCTTTGACCCAACCGTCAGTCGAGGAACAGGTGCATCCGGTCGAAGATATCAGGTATAACCTTGACTGTGGATGGATTGGATTGGGTGCAGATGCGACGCTCACAGGAAGCAGGTGGGTGTCAAATAATGATATAACCCGGTCAAACAGGAAGTTCAGTCAGTTGGAGTCAGTTCGTTGCAGTTCAAGGTAGTGAGAACCAGCTCTCAGCAGAGGGCTGGGCCCTCAGGGCCGCCGGTTGAGCAGCGCAGCAGAACGAGAAAGAAGTGCTGCTAAAGACGGTGGAACTGGGGGTCAATATGTTGCAGTTTGTTCAGTCTCCAACTCACCTCTCACACATAACCCTTTCGTAACCCTTTCGTAACCATTTCGAATAAATTGTGTGAGGTATATTTTTCTAAAGAAGCGTGTTTGTTCGTCATTATTGTTGATTTTGTTTCCGCATGTATATGGATATGTATTACGGCTGTACAACACAATGAAACCAAAGCAAACCGAACCAAAATTATGGTAGATTAAAGAAACAATAAACCAACTTAATCGAAAGAAATTTACAGATTACATAGATCATATCATAAAGTTGATATAGTAATGTGTTCAAAAAGAAGGAAATCATGATTTTTTAAACTTAGATATTTATTGGTTTAAACATTTTTGTTTTTGTTCAGATTTTTATTCCTAAGTAGTAAAGCTATATCTTTAATCTCTCGCTTGAATAGCTCCTTTTTTTCTTTTGAAGTTGGTAAATGTATAATTAGTTCTGACAGAGATGGTTTCCTGCTGAGTATAGTTTATTAATAGAGCTTCCTCTCGATGATAGCTCCCTTTCTTCTTGCCAGACACATCTTTTTACATTAAAACCTTTTTTGAATCCACTAAGATTTTATGCTAAATTGTGTAGCCTCACATCAAACTTTATTTATCTATTTCTTTGTTTGTTTATTTGTCTTGCCTCATTTGACATCTCCTCTTTTTCTATCATTTGACTTCACCTTTGTAAAAAAAAGAATCTTTGCACTGAAAATATACAATCTTATCACAATAATTTAAAACAGATAAAATTCTGTAATTAAGTAATTCATCAGATAGTTCCAAAAGATATCCTCATAAATTCTTTTTCTTACCAATGGTTCAGAAATCATTTAATTCAATCTCAATTGTTTTTACACTATCTTTTGATCAGATGTTGCCCTTTGTTCTAAAAATATATTATTCTATGAGTAAAAAAATATATAAATAGATAAGAGAAAAAAAAAAAAGAAAGAAAAAAGAAATAAAGAAAATCTGATTGGTTAGTAGATTTAGTTTTTGAATTCTGTCTTGAAAGTATATTTCCAGTTCGAGGAGAAATACTGAAAAAGATATCTACCATAATTAAAAATTCCATTAATTATGAATTGAATTAACATTACCAGAAAATCCAGCGAACACCTACGTACGACATACGGAAACACTGGACAGCTGTTTAAAACTTTTTAGGTCTCATCAGCAGTGTATACCGTGATCTCCACTACTGGAGATCGAACCAGCGAACATAGCCGAAACTCTATAACTGATCCACAGTCCATATCGTACGTAAGGGACGCCAAATTAACTCGTTATGGTAATTGCGCGGCCAATTGACCTGAATGTGTCTTGCAAGTTCCATCCGTACTCTTTGCAGAGGACACGGTCACCTCCAGAGCCACGTCTTCCCAAGAGGATTGGAAATACGCATCCGCGTAATTATTGTCTTCTGTGGTCGCTGGTTCAATCTCCAATGGTGGAAATCAGGGTATACACTACTGATGAGACCTGATAAGCTCGAAACAGCTGTCCAGTGTTTCCGTATGTCGTGCGTAGGTGTTCGCCGGATTTTCTGGTCATGGTAATTCAATTCACAATATAATTCCTCTACTTAAAAAAAAGAAAAATGTAGTTCTATTAATTAATTTGAAAATCTCAGTTCGATCACATTTCATTCTTCTTTCTTGTTGAGCAGTTCATTCTAATTTCTTTAATTTCTCTCAGTAAATAATATTTTTTTCACTTTTTTTTTTATTAGTCTTGTCAGTCTATTGAAGACAAAGTAATTTTTCTCGATTATTGAGATTCAAATAGGCCTCCATGTCAACGTAGACAAAACAGAATACATGTGATTTAATCAAAGAGGTGACATCTCCAAACTAAAGGGTGACCCTCTAAAACTAGTGGACAAGTTCACCTACCTCAGGAGCAGCGTCTCATCAATCAGACAGACGACAACACACGACTAGCAAAGGCATGGACAGCGATCGATAGGCTATCCGTCGTATAGAAGTCAGAGCTGACCGAAAAAATAAAACGCAGTTTTTCCAAGCAGCGTTCGTGTCGATACTGCTGTATAAATGCACTTCATGGACGCTAACTAAACGTATGGAGAAAAAGCTCGACGGCAATTACACAAGAATGCTGCGAACTGTATTGAAGAAATCCTGGAGGCAGAACTTTACAAAACAGCAGCTATACGGCCACCTACAATCCATCACGAAAACTATCAAAATTAGACGAATCAAACATGCGGAACCCTGCTGGAGAAGCAAGCATGAACTCATAGGCGATGTACTCCGGTGTACCCCTTCACATGAACGAGGAAAGGTACGACGACCAGCAAGAACCTATATACAACAGCTTTGTGTCGATGCCAGAAATAGCCTTGAAGTCCTACAGGGAGCGATGGACGATAGAGACTGGTGGCGAGAGAGGGTCAGGGACATCCATGCTAGCAGCGTGACATGATGATGATGATGATGATGATGATGATGGTAAATATTAGGACAAAGGAATTTTAATTCAGCTTGGTTCATACACCTAAAATCAGAAAAATAATGCAAGAAATATGTTTTACTGGAATCAATAAAATAAAGATTTACTGATGTTTTGAATACGAAATAAATGGTGGAGGAATCCTCGAGTCGAAGTAGCTAACGTACTGGACAGTTTTAATGGCATGTCAACGTTTGTGGGGAATTTGATACCAAAGCCATCCATGTAGAAGAACAGCAGTGACACTATTTAACCCATAATTGGAAGATAAGGGGTTCGTACCATTCTTCAGGGTATTAGTACGAAAGTGAAAGTCATAGCGCGACTGGGGTTCGAACTCGCGTAGTCCAGCACGTTAGCCATTACACTTCACGGACTCTCTAGATATCAAGGTAAATGTGTTCGAAATCCTGTGACGTCATTGCGTAGATTTTGATATACTAATGAACAAACAAACCGAACCAAACCGAACCGAACCAAACCGAACCGAACCAAATATCAGGATTTTTTTTAATAGAATGAAATTGTTAGATAAAGTAAAACGACAGAAAAAGTTAAATCACTTCACTATTTTCAAGGGCTATCAAGTTAATATACATTTTCTGTTCAAAACTCATAAGGTCCCAGCCCATTCTGCTTGGGCTGTAAAAACACCGATTGTATCTCTGCAGAGAGGTAAGACTCCCCCCCTCCGACCAAACAAGTGTCCTGGACATGACACAAAGCAGTTTCATGAAAAGGCTACAGTCCTGGAGCTGTGGGGAATGTGGAGTACCCTCTCATTTCCATTACTCCCAGGTCCACTCCCATCGGAGTGGTAGCACCTGATTGGGTCCTATCTATTGTTCAAATAAAAGTGCTTACAGTGAAATAGTATGCAAACAAATGATTTATCATATTTACTAACCCCTCCGCTCTAGCAAGATATGACACAAGGTCAATTTTTAAGCGGAGTTTAACTGGTTTGAAATTAAGAGTTTTCCTTCTCCTAGACTAGTTGCTTTACCAAAGCAAACAAATAATTTATGATAAATAAGATTTGTTAGAAATAGAACGGTTTGATCATTTAACTATGTGTTAATAAATGACTGCTGTTTATTTAAATCGTTTGTGATATATAGCCAACCTTGGAATCATTTAACTGTCTGCAAACAAATGAGTTATGTTAAATCGAATTATTCGTGTTAAATAGCAATACGTGAACGTCTTTAACTGTATGCCTAAATCAATTTATTGGTGTTAAATAGCAATACGTGAACGTTTTTAACTGTATGCCTAAATTAATTTATTGGTGTTAAATAGCAATACGTGAACGTTTTTAACTGTATGCCGAAATTAATTTATTGGTGTTAAATAGCAATACGTGAACGTCTTTAACTGTATGCCTAAATTAATTTATTGGTGTTAAATAGCAATACGTGAACGTTTTTAACTGTATGCCTAAATTAATTTATTGATGTTAAATAGCAATACGTGAACGTTTTTAACTGTATGCCTAAATTAATTTATTGGTGTTAAATAGCAATACGTGAACGTTTTTAACTGTATGCCTAAATTAATTTATTGGTGTTAAATAGCAATAATTGGAATTATTTGACACTGGACAAATGAATGATTCGATCTCAGTAAAATAACTAATGTTAAATATCAATTCTTTTAACCACTTCATTGTGTGAAAACAAAAGATTAATATTGAATAGAATTATTAATGTTAGATAACAATAATTGAAACCATTTATGGAAATCAGACCTGACCGATAAAATGAAACGCAGTTTCTTCCAGGCAGCGGTCGTATCGATACTGCTATATGGATGCACTACTTGGACGCTAATTAAACGGCTGAAGAAGAATCTAGACGGCAATTACACAAGAATGTTGCGAGCAATATTAAACAAGTCCTGGCGGCAACACTCCACAAGGCACCAACTATACGGCCACCTTCCTCCCATGACGAAAACTATCCAAGTTTGACGAACCAGACATGCAGGACACTGCTGGAGAAGAAGGAACGAACTCTTAAGTGATGTACTCCGATGGACCCCCACATATGGCCGGGCAAAAGCAGGGCGACCAGCTCGAACATACATTCAGCAGCTATGTGAGGATATGGGATGTAGCCCTGAAGACCTGCCAGAGGCGATGAACTATAGGGAGAAGTGGCGAGAGAGGGTCAGGGATTTCCGTGAAACGATAGTGATACTGACATACGAGTTTTAAATTATTCAAAACTGAACTTACAAACTATTCACTTTCAAATCACATATATTATTTTCATTTAAATGTGTGCAAATAAATGACATACGTTAAATTGCTCGTGTTATATAGCAATACTTGAAAGTATTTCCCTTAGTGAAAATAAATTATTAATAGCTAATAAAATCATTCGGATTAGATAGAAAACCTTGTAAGAATTTTAACTGTGTCAAAAAAAAAAAGAGCTCAGTCTCGTCTAAAAATATTATCAACAAAATTTGTTTACTAATCATATATTTAATATATGTATACAGAAGATTTGGAATTAAATAACCTACAATGGCTAACATGCCATAAAACCTAACCAAACCTAATCATATATATGCAATATATATGTATAAAGAGGGTTTGGCATTAAATAACCTACAATGGCTGACATGCCATAAGACCCAACTAAACCAAATCATATATATTCAATATATATGTATAAAGAGGATTTGGTATTAAATGACCTACAATGGCTGACATGCCATAAAACCCAACTAAACCAAATCATATATATGCAATATATATGAATAAAGAGGATTTGGCATTAAATAACCTACAATGGTTGATATGCAATAAAACCCAACCAAACCAAATCATATATATTTAATATATATGTATAAAGAGGATTTGGCTTTAAATAACCTACAATGGCTGACATGCCATAAAACCCAACCACACAAGAAAACATCATAATGATTCTTATCGTTTTAAACCAGTTATAGACCACGCATAGCCCGCAGTGCTTTCTGAATGGCCAGCCAAATTTCTGTCTGTCTATCTCAAAAAATGTCGGGAAGTAAGTATCTAAACGGAATAACTATTATACGCTCGACTAACCTAAGTCTTTTTTTATTTACTCATGAATCTGTCTGATGATGTGCCATCTTTTATGCAGCCAGCATCTCGAAAAAGGTTGCTGATGTCTGCTTTAGACCATAAAAACAAATCATGTGTATGTTCAAATACTTCTGACCAGTAATTTCAATGAAGTAACTCTTCTTAAGTCTTTAGAGAGTACTCTTTGTTTCTTCTTGTCTAATGTTACTGTTTTTAACCCTCAAAACTAAGCAGTTGAAAGCAAATTGTCTGTTTGTTCAAACGAAAAGAGGGACTGTCTATATATATATATATATATATATATATATATATGTTACATAGGCGCACCTGCATCCATTAAGATATATATGTATTCATGTATGTATGTGAATGAAAGAGAGAAAGAGAAAGAGAGAGAGAGAGAGAGAGAGAGAGAGAGAGAGGAGATTTTCTCTTTGACTTTAATTATCCCGAAACAACATAATGATGATTCATTATCTCATTTCACTTGTCATAAAAGATGTTTTCTGAATTTTTAGGTCAGTCACGTGTTGTTCTCTGCTTTTTACAAGTAATGACCTTATTCTATTTTGATTCGGGATCAGCACTCTTCCTATCAAACGGTCTTCTTGTTTGTACACCAATCTGCACTCTCTATGCTATTTTGTTTTTTTTTTATAAATGCCATATAATCATTTCGTATTCAGTTGCGTTAAAAGTTATATATGTACAGTGGAGTGAAATAAATATTAGTACATATGAAAATTTTTATTCTATATCTTTCAAACATAGCCTGAAAAAATTTTTATATAAATTTATTGTATCAGGATATATTCTACTAATAAGTGTATATACACTTAGTTTACAATTTATTTTACAGAAATTAATGCCATTTATTCCTTTTCAGAAGTGAAAAAGTTATCGTGCAGTACAACATTGTTGCAACATTTTTCTAGATTTTTCCAATAATGCTATCGGTACCCATAATTAGCCTTCTAGAATGTTCCAATAATGTTATCAGTGACTATAGTTAGTCTTAAAATCTTAACCGGAACTTTCTGCAATTAACTGTTGCACGAGAAGGTTCTGATCATGGCAAGAGTTAAAGAATTGAGTTATTTACAAAAAGCACAGATTGTTGAGCTTTGGAAAGATAAAGTTATAGAAATATCTCAAGCAACCAGTATACTCCTTTTAACTACGATAAGTCATTTATTGCAAGGTTTCAAAGACGTAACACAGTTGAAAACAAAAAAAAATAGGTGTTCCAAGGAAGCTTTCTTCAAGATTATCAAGAAAATTACGACGCCTGATTGACCAAAATCCAATGGTTATGTGTAAAGATCTGCTGGAAGACTTACGTTCATCAGGATGTTATGTAACCAAACAAACAATTTGT
>OY757917.1:85916470-85926470 GCA_963585895.1 Sepioteuthis lessoniana | reverse complement strand
GGATCACTGAGGGCCCAAGCCCTCCGTCTGGAGCTGGTTCTCACTCCGCTGGCATCCTATATCCAACTGGAACTGCAACTGAATCAAGCCATCAGTGGCACCTGGTTATATAATTGTCTTACGCTCACCTGCTTCTTGTGGGCGTACGCATCTACCACCATCACCGAATTCAACCAAGTCCACAGGTCAAGGTGATATTCCGATATCTTCGACCGAATGCACCTGTTTCGCTGTTCTTCTGCTTATTTACACAGGTGCATCTCTTGATTGACAGCTCGTTCGAGGGTCAATATGTTACACTGCAAGAACTGTATTGAGACCGTATACCAATGTGGATATCTAGGTTTCTTGTAGCATTTATTTCAAGAATAAAAAGCTAAAAATCATTCCATGTTTTTTTCGTTAACACTAGGTTTAATCCAAAATATTTTTCTCTACTTACCTTATAAAAAATATAGCATTTATTTAGTTAATTTAGTCTAGTTTGTTAAAGAAATTTTTTTCTGAAACCAAATGTTGAGCTATTAAAGAAAAATATTTTGCATCATAAGTGATATTAGTCGTGATATTAGAGGTGCCCGTGGTGTAATGGTTATCGTCGTAGGAAATGGACACGGCGAGACGAGTTCAAATACTAGACGAGGCTGACTGCATTTCACATAGAACTAATACCCTTGGAAAATGTCTGAATCCAATTATTCTCCCTCCAGCTATGGATAAATTGTAAAACAGACTGGGTTCTTCAGCCTTGGTGAGGTAACTAGTCTAGGAGAAGGAATACTCTGAATTCAAACTTGTTAAAACTCCGCTTAAAAAAATTGCCCTTGTGTCATATCCTGTCCAAGTGGAGGGGTTTGGTAAATATGATATTAGTTTATTTACAGCTAAATTTTTAAAGAATCTTAAGGAAACATTCTCTAAGTCATTATTGTTCCGAGGGGTAGTAACTATTTGAGTAAAAGGACGATTTTGATCAAGTAACTTAGTTTTTAGGTCTGGTTTCTTGGCATATCAACTTTTGTAGGTTATTTAATGCCAAAGCTATTCTCCTAGAAGAACTGTAGTGGTACTGTTTAACCCTTAGGTGGGAAGATAAGGGGGTTTATACCTTTCCCGAGAGTATTTGCCCGAAAGGGAACGTAATAGCGTGACTGGAGTACGAACTCGCTTACTACGATTCCACAGTCCATCACTTTAACCATTTCACCACGAAGCATACCCCATTAGGTCTGGTGAAGTTTCTAGGTTTGATGGCATATCAACCTATATGGGTTATTTCATGATAAAACCATCCACGTGGAAGGACTCCTGTGATAATATTTAACCTATAGGTGTGACGATAAGGTTGTTCATAACTTTTTCAAGAGTATTAGTCTAAAGGTGAATATAATAGCACGACTGAGGTTCGAACTCGCTTACTTTGAAGCTGCAGTGGAGCTCGTTAACTACTACGCCATATATACTCCTCCGTGGAACAATGATTTCTTTGTTAATCATGGTGAAACATCTCATAAAAATGTGCTTTTTAAACCTTTTCTTTGTGCTTTTTAAACCTTTTCTTTGTGCTTTCTGTGCTTTTTAAACCAAGCTTTGTTTTGATTAGTTTATAATCGCAGGCCTTCTCATCCGACAAATGCTCATACTATTTGATTTGCATTAATAAATAGGAACATTACGCAAGAAGAAACAAATCTTATTGCAATCAACATAAAAAAATTATCAAACTAGAAATATTTTGTGTTTCTGAATGCTAAATATTTGGATGTTTTCTAATCGATATTTATTAAGCTTTGCTTTGTTGTCGCACAAAGCCAGGAATATGGAGCAACCAGTGAGAGTCAATCTCACTAAGAATAATCTGCTCATCCAGTTGTGTCCTCTTAGACGTTTTGCAGAGATTAAATTAGATGATGAAAAAAAGCGAGTTTTTCTTTCTTTCTAAAATCAAATGGTTCAGAATCGACCAAGAAGATTGTAAAGCAGGTAATATCTTTTTGGAAAATGTTCATTTTACAAAATTCAATTTAGTCAGACACAAGGCTACAAATATCGAGCGCTCGATAAGTATGGACTTTATTATAGCATTAGTGGTGGTTAATTCGTCCCAGTGACACTGGATACCTCACTCGCACCCAATCCCCTCAAAAACGGTTTGTATATCACATTGGATAATGGCGCGGAGAATGGAATAGGCGAACCCAGTTCAAATTCCGATTGGAATAGCCTGTGAGCACTTCTGACTTTCCACTGGGGAAAAGCAGGAATTCATTTCAAGCTGTGGATAAACAGCAGGGCAGTTGGGACTCTTTAGTATTGTTGAATAAAAATTTAATAAACAAATGAATAAATATATATAAAATACGAAGCAATCCATTCGAGTGGTACTGGGTACGTCACTCTCACGAAATTCCCACGATTCTTCCATGAACATGAATTCAAGACTCCAAGTAATCCTGTCAAGGAGAGAGTAGCCTTTTTTTTTATTTTTCTCTCTAGGGTATTAATAATCAACGTGACTAACTTATTGACCACTGTTCCACGGCACGATTCCTGACTTGGAATAGTATATGTATACATACGTTTTTATAGATAATATATTATGGGATCCGTACGCGTCCCATGCTGATTCATTATTTTCTTTTTTTGAGTCCCCAAAATCTTCGTGTCTACCCATGTGATCTTACTGTGATATATTTTACGAAAACCCACGCAGACAAATGTAAAAATAATAATTCATTACAAATATGTTTTAGATAAGAGAGCAACGCTTTCAGGATCCCAGCGAAATTCAATCCCACAAGGAATTATATCCCAAACTTACAATTCTCAACGCATTTTTCAAGTGGAAACATATAATGCATATCTATATTAATACTTTTGAATAGTTTATCTGTCTGGTCTTTATAGCCGGCCAAGCAGCTTGATATAGAGCTGCCAAATATGGTGTAAATACTCACTGACGCCAGGAGAGATTTTTAACAAAAAGAAAATGCTCCTCATAGTGCAAGTGGGACGTTCGTCGGGGGTTGAGGCTCTTTGAATTAGTAAGTATTTACCCAGCCTCTTCGCCAAGAGCAGAATGTCGTTTTTTTTAACCTGGTTTGAAGTGAGTTTTCCTTCTCCTAGACTAGTTGTCTTATCTGGCTTAAATAACTTGGCTAGTCTTAACTGAGGAGAACAGATGGACATGCTTTTTTGAAGGGCACTAGCGAGAAGTGAAATGCAATCAACCTGGTACAGAATTTGAACTCGGCTCACCGGATCAGTTTTCTGTGACAATAACCGTTAAGTGAAGGGAACTTTCTCTATGAATACGTAATCATCAACGGAAAGTCATGTTGCTACAAAGCGTTACAAATAGTAAGTAAAAGTGAAGTTGGCGACCGTAGTCGAGGACGACCCGAAGGCTTCCTTTTCATTAGCTTCCACAACGAGGTGCAGGGGAGGGCACTACTCCGTTCCTTGGATTGCTTCACTTTATCCTTGATCCGTATCTTATGATGCTGAGGCTAAAGCAAGGCGGCATCAAGTACCATTTTTTGAGTCTTTCGTATGACTTGACCACGGATTGAAATCCGGTCTACCGTGGCATTGGCGAACACTGTACTCACTAGATGAAATTACATAGAAATATTATTTTGTTAAGATTAGTTCCTTATTGTGGGGTTTCGATTACACCGAATTTTTCTCTTGTAGAGGAGCGTGACCCTCCCCCAAAAAGAGATGTCATAGATACGACGCTAAACTGCAACTGTAAGGCTCTAGTTCTGGAATTCTGCGGAGTTTGAATTCACTGCCATTACTCCCAGCTCCACTCAATCCAAGAGTGGTTATACCTGTTATGGTCCCATCTTTTGACTCGCAAATTAGTGTGGCTTGATTTGGTTTTATGCAATATCAACAATTGTAGGTTATTTAATGCCAAATCCTCTTTATACATATATATTGAATATATATGATTTGGTTTGATTTGGTTTTAAGGCATATCAACCGTTGTAGGTAAATTAATGCAAAACCCTTTTTATACATATGTATTTGATATATAGGATTTAGTTGGGTTATTTAATGCCAAATCCCATCCATGTGCATATATTGAATATATATGATTTAGTCTGGTTTGGTTTTATGGCATATCAACCATTGTAAGTTATTTAATGCCAAATCCTCTTTATACATATCAATTATATATATAAGATTTGATTTGTTTGGGTTTATGGCATATCACCCACTTTAGGTTATTTAATGCCAAATCCACTTTATACATATCTATTAGATACATAAGATTTGATTTGGTTGGGTTTTATGGCATATCAACCATTGCAAGTTATTTAACTTGTTTAGCCCTCAGCACTATAAGGTGAGGATCAAGGGTAAAGAGGAGCAATCCAGCGAATGGAGTAGCGCCGACGACTACACCTTGGTGTAGTATCCATAGGGATTATAGTTCTAATAACAAATCAATTCGAATAAAACAAATATAAACTATAGGCGCTTTTGACCGAGACGTCTTTAAAGTTAATTGTCGGTAAAATGAAGTAAAAGAGGTTTTAAAAGAAAAAGCTCTTAGAATTAGAATGAAACAAAAAGATGGCATTATATATATATATATATATATATATATATATATATATATATATATATAGAGAGAGAGAGAAAGAGACAGACAGATAGACAGACAGAGACAGAGAGAAATATCAAAAAACAAAGTGAAGAACTTACTATGAAAAAAAGTTCAGTTATTAAATTCTTCTCTTTGGATTACTTTTATTTACTGACATATATATATATATATATATATATATATATATATATATATATATATATATATATATATATATTAGAGAGAGAAAGAGACAGGCAGATAGACAGACTGAGACAGAGAGAAATATCAAAAAACAAAGTAATCCAAAGTGAAGAACTTACTTTGAAAAAAAGTTGAGTTATTAAATTCTTCTCTTTGGATTACTTTTATTTACTGACATATATATATATATATATATATATATATATATATATATATATATATATATATATATATATATATATAAACATAAAATATGAGAAAACATAGTATTTAAAGTATGAGTTTATTTATAATTAAACATGATGACATCGTTAAACAACTCGGTTCTTAATGAAACCATTACTAGACACAGTATCAAAATGTGATGTTGTATCTTCTGAATTATATTCAATTGTTAAAATGAAACAAAAAAGTGTGAAAATTCTACGAATCCTGTCACTGTTAGTAACGTTGTTTCAAATTGTCTGTGACGTAATTAGAGTTCAAAATTTCATTTTAAAGATTATCGTATTTGCCATGGATCCAGATTATTAATTTTTTAGAAACTTTACAGAAAAAAACTGTTTTTAGAACTTCTTCTCAAACATTAACGTCTCTGTATGCAGTTTTAAAAATGTTGACATTTTTTCATTAAAAAAAGGCTTTATATATATATGTTCTTTCCTTGTAGGTCCAAAGATTAAATATTTGAAAATGACTTGGTCGACTAATAGATTTGTATTTTCTTAAGAATTATTTATTTCGTTCTTACATACGTGTATAATTCCTGCAATTTGCTTTCATCAGAGAACATATGTGGCACAAGGCCATGTGAATTGGGCATTCAATGGGACTCGAACTCATTCGTGTAGGTCTGTTAGTCGACTGTTTTTTCAGGTTTTGTATGGGTTTCGTAGTTCATTTTCTGTTACTTTTTCTGCTAATTCGAATCCCTTATTTATCATTGCTATTGGATGTTCTCTCTGGTGTAGGGTGGTGTGTAGTTCTTTAAGGCGAGTTTTTCTGAAGTTTTCATCAGTGATTACGTTGTATATTCTTCATGCTAGAGTGTAAGAGCAGGATTTTATACAGTTTTTGGGGCGGTGTTTATTGAAGTGGAGGTATTGTTAGGTGCCTGTGGATTTGTGGTAGATATCTGGGGGGGATTTGGCCATTTTCGTTCATGAGGATGTCTAAAAATCGAATACACAACAGTGACCTCAATATAAACCCATAAAAAACTTGAAAAAACATTACACTAAAAAACCTACTCGACAGAGTTTGAGACTCATCGCTGCCCCATTCACATGACATTGGCCCATATAGGGTCTCTAACGAAAGCAACAAGCTTGAAACTTACCCGTATGTAAGAAATAAATAAGTAATTCTTAATAAAATACTAGTCTCAAAGTGGACCTATTCATTTTGAAATATATATATATATATATAGCAAGTTTAGAGCAGGCAACAAAGGTTGCATGCTTTATAATGAAGAGAAGTTAGCCATAGCTTCTTGCAGTAGTTAGGATATGTTGAACCCAAGGTCAGAGGTACTGAACGACTGTAAACATAAAAAGAGTTGGCTCCTCTATGATTAGAGTTTGTTTCTATGTATTTGTCCCGGATTTGGTAGGTAAAGGTTTTTTTTATATTATTAAATTTCTGAGTAATAAACTTGACAATAGAATTAGTGTTTTTTGTGTTTTTTCTTTTTTTATGCAAATTTTCCAGTAAGTGGGATTTTCGTTTAATAAAAATACGTTTTCTCCTATTGTCGTTAGTCAGTGCGAGGTACCCCGAGGAGCCATTTTAGACGAAACTGTAGTAGGATAGTCCCGACTCGCGATTTAATTTTTGTATATATATATATATGATATGGACACGGTTACCCGATTTCAAATCCTGGACGAGGCTGTTTGGATTTTGAATAGCACTAATGCCCTTAAAATGTTATGAATCCCTCCATTTATGTATTAAAAGTAAGGTACATTTGACTCTTTAACCTTGATTGGGACACCAGTCTTGGAAAAAGAAACTTTGAATCCAAATCTATTAACCTCCATATAAAAATCGTCTTGTGTAGTGTCCTAGGGTTATATATATATATATATATATATAACCTTTGAGATTCCGCTCTCCTGATCAACTCTGCCGAGTAAAAACATATTCGAGCGATAAAAGTTATTCTTCTAGTCGCCTGATGGTCGATCAAAAATCATCAAAAATCGCAAAGAAACGTGTCTCTTCAAATATAGAAAAAGGAAAACTGATTCTTTTTATAACCCAAAAGTATACCATTGAAGATTCACAAGTTACTTAAAATGACCGACAATGACATTAGGGAATTCTTTAGTCTTATGCCTGGCGCCTGACGATCATCGAAATGTCTGGTTAAAGAAAAGGGAGTTGCATCGCCAAAATATACCACAATCATCAAAAGAAGACCTGACAAAAAGAATTTAGAATGACCAGCACCCCACCCTCTCTCTTGGACGTCAGGCCGTTGTAAACATTCGTATAAAAAACAGTGGAGTCAAAATATCTCCGTTGTTCAGATTGAAAAACGCGCACAGATTTTTAGAAATTCATTTAGAAAAAATTATCTTTAATTCAACATCTACATTCGTTCCCCACTAACCAAAAGTTAAAATGAACATTTGAAAGAAAGAAAAAAAAAAAACGCATTCTACCGTCAACCACGCACCCAAAAACAAATTATTTATATTCTATTCATATTTTCTTCTCTTATTTCTTACCTCCTGGAATGTCTGGACAAGTAAAATTATTGACTGAAAATGGAGTCGGTCGAGTGAAATGATTTTGGGGTGAGTAATTTATCCTCCACTCTCGACCACCGATCGAGTGATTTCTTCGTCAAATCTCAAAGGCTATATATATATATATATATATACACATCAAACAATTTTTCTTACTTGACACCGACCGAAAGAAAACTCAATCACATTTCGTTGTCGTTATTGCAATCTTCTGTTCATAAGTTTAGTTCACACCCAACGTAGAAAATATCTCACTTAGGTATTCAAAAAGTTCCTTCGATTCATATTCTCATCCTTTTCAGTTTTTAACATTACAACACGGCCAAGAAGCCCGCTCATCGTAACAGTTATCATAGTGGCATTTGTGATCGGCGAGCTAAGTTCAAATCCGGAACAAATCTGACTTTCACTTCGCGCTAATGACCGTGAGAAAGACATGAATCCAAATGTTTTTTTCTCTTGCAATAGTAAATAATATGAGAGACTTTTTCTTCAAGTTTTGCTTTGCCAACCACTCTGGGAGAATGAAAACACAGAAATCAAATCAACCATACTCTGCATCTTTCATTGGCCTAGTGGGTAGAGTGTTCGCCAATGGTCCGGGAGACCTGGGTTCAATCCCAGGTTGCGTCATACCAAAGACTTTAAAAATGGTACATGATACCTGCTTGCTTAACTCTCAGCAATATAAGGTATGTATCAAGGGTAAAATGGAGCAATCCAGGGAAAGGAGTAGCGCCCTCCCCTAAACCTCGGTGTAGTAGCTATTGAAAAGGGAACCTTCTGCTCACCCTCGACTTCGGTCGCCAGCTTTACTTTACTTATATTCCGCATAAGTGTCACACTCTGCCCTTGATGGAGGGGTTGGGTAAAAGTACTTATATCAGCCAATGAGTTTATTTGGTTTTCCTCAAGTGGTCAGATTACCCAGAAGCTGAAGTGTTCCTATAATTATGAGATTGGGATGTTCAGAGGGTTCCTACCGTCCCCCACATGTTGTGTACTGAATTCGGCTTTCAAAGCATTTAAATAGTTGTAGGCGCCTCTGGTGGTGTAATGGTTAGCAGGCTCGACTAGCAAACCTACACGAGTGAGTTCGAGTCTCATTGGGTGCCCCTTTCATATGGCTTTGTGCCACATCTACGCAAAAAGCTTAGTAAATTACCACTTAAATAGTTGCTTTGTGTCATACTATACCAAGTAAATTCTCGTAGTCGAAATACTAATGAGTCTTCCAACCAGCGCTTAGTGCTCAATTTTTGTTTTGTTTTGTTTTTGTTTTATGAAGGGTGCGGAAGCAAAATTAGGAATATACTAGGATAATAATAAATGACTCTATTATAAAACAAGATTAATTCTAATTTCAAAAAAAAAAAAAATTATAAGATAGACAAAATACAGTAAATTTACTCAATATGCTAAGTAGACCAAGTATAGAGTTGAATACAATATGGGAATACAATATGGGAATACAATATGGGAAGGCTAGATGATAAAAAAAATCTGAATATGAGCACAGGTAAAAAATCATTCATAATAGTAGTAATTCTTGCTAAAGTAAGAACATTAAGTTTATAATCCTATTTACCAACACCTCCGCTCGGGCAGGATATGACACAAGGTCAATTTTTTAAGCGGAGTTCAACAGGTTTGAATTCAGAGTTGTCCTTCTCCCAGACTAGTTACCTCACCAAGGCTGAAGAACCTAGTCTGTCCTACTATTTACCCATAGCTGGAGGGAGAATAATTGAACATTAAGTTTATAATACCCAAAAATTCACTCGGAATTGTCCAGCAGGATACATGGCGTAACGGTTATAGGCGTTGGTTCCCTGAGCTTCTAAGGAGACAATCATCTGCAGGTTCAATCCTCACTACAGGCGAGTAATTTACAGGAATACTTAACACTTGTACCCGGTTATGGCTAACGGAAGCAGAACAGGCGACCCCCGTCGTTTCAATAAAGGATGTACTTCGAAGTTCCGTGAAGGTCCCCGAGTTCGACAAACACCTGAAAAAGGCCGGAGGACATATCGGCCGAAACGTCGTGGAAATAGCAATAAAGAAGAAGACAATAGTCCGAAAAACTTAATGATAAAAATCAACAAGCTTCGTCTCAGAAATTTAGACAACTAATACTCAATTGGCTGCCAATATTTTTCCATTATTCTATCAACATGCTTTCGAAAGGATTTGCATGCCTTCAAAATAAATTCTTCAAACATTTTATTCCATTCCTCTGCAATAGCAGTCTTCAGCTATCCAATATATGGATGGGGAGTTGAATTTGTTTTGTTTTCTAAAACGCCCCATGTAGCGTAATCAAGGGGGTTGTTGTTTGGGCTTAAATCTTGTTTCGTTGTTAGCTTCAGTTTTCTTGTGAACTTTCAATTCATTGGCGTATTTTCTTATTGGCGTTGTGGGAGCCTTCTTAATCGCC
>OY757917.1:85883970-85911470 GCA_963585895.1 Sepioteuthis lessoniana | reverse complement strand
CATCGAAATTAGAATAAACATATTGAGATAATGAACACATGCACATGTATCGTATTTCATACACACACAGAAGCAGAACAAAAAAAAGCTGAGCAAACAGCACTGGATTTTGTGAGACTTGGTTTCGGAGCCGAAGTATCATTACCATTAACACAAAGCATGTCAACGTTACCTTACGATGCCATCAGATTTTTTTGACTTTCCGACAAGTGTAAATGCATTTACCCAACAACCACGTTTTATGAGGATATGACCGGACGTCAAATATTTTGAGTGAAGATGAGATTTGAATTCGCAGTTTTCCTTCATCTAGACTCGTTTCCACACCAAGGTTAAAGAGCCGTGTCTATCTCACTTGTTACACATACCTGGAAAAAGAATTACTGGATTTATACCTTTCCAAAAGTAGCTTAGTTGGCTGGGGCCGTAGAATAAACCAAGTGCATAATATTTGAATAAATTGTCTTTTTATTACTTATTATATGGCTTCGGTTTCTCGTCCTTAATTTATTGTTCACTATTTTAAGATGCTAACTTCAGCCGGGAATTCGGGATGACGTTCTGTTTTATCGGATCTGAAACGACCATCTTTTCTTATTTTTAAATCTAGTTCCTCATGCCAACGGAAGAAAGGAATTCTGTTGACTGTTGGTCTTTTTATACATATATAATTCTTTGTTTATATTCGAAAATGGATCCTTTACGATTCCTGTGTAAGATTTACGCTGTTGTTGACACAGGATATCACATTTAGTGAGATGTCTCTGTACTTTTTTCAAACGTGATGATTGCATAACCCACATGTTTGTAACGTTGCAAACAATTGTGTGGTGCTTCTGTCCCTGGAGAATGCACATTGGGAATCAAACCACCAACGATCATCATTCTATGTGGTATTCATATATATATATATATATATACCCCAACCCTACACATGAACATAATATGACACATGAACATTTTTTAAGTGGAATTATACTGGTTAGTTGGTTGGTTGTTTTATGGCATATCAACCTTTGTAGGTTACTTAGTGCCAAATTAAGTTTACATATATATATATATATATATATATCCTCATCCACAGACAGACTGTTTCGTTGCATCATAACTCTTCTGTGTGGCTACACTGGCCAGATTCCCGAAGCTGGGATCAAAAACCTGACTGACTGAAACGCCAATCCAAGATTCTACCACTTAGCCACGAGGAAACTAGCGCAAGCGAAGGAATTCAAACCTGTTAAATTCAATATATATATATATATATATATATATATATATATATATATATATATATTGAATTTAACAGGTTTTAATTCTGAGTTTTTAGACGGATAGATTAATTGCCACACCAGTGGCTATCCGACTATTTACTCATAATCGGAGGGAGAATAGTGTGATGCATACTTTTTCCAATGGAATAAACGTTGGTTTATATATATATATATATATATATATAAGTAAAGTTGGTGGCTGTAGTCGAGGGCGACCAGAAGGCTCCCTTTTCAATAGCTACAACAACGAAGTGTAGGGGAGAGTGCTACTCCTTTCCCTGGATTGGTCCACTTTACCCTTGATACATACCTTATATTGCTGAGTGTTAAGCAAGGAGATATCAGGTCTTTGGTATGACGCGACCTAGGATTGAACCCAGGTCTCCCGGACCTTTGGCAAACACTCTACCCACTAGGCCAATATATATATATAGATATACGGAGATGATTTCTTTTTGCTACTTCATTCGATAATGAGTGTTCAGTATTTTTTAAAAAATAATAAAACAATAACTTTTATTATTAATTCTATTATCTTTTTAATGATTATTATTTTACTCATTTGGAGTTTACTGCTAGTATTGCAGGGGAGTCTGAGTGACAGCAAATCTTCTCAAGTCTCTAGGACTCTTCTCAGTAGCCGTTAGGGACCGTTTTAAGCGCAATAATTACAATTGCTGTCACCATTACCTTTATGTTCCATTGTTTTTCAGTTCTTATTTAAGGTCTCAGTACTCATCTTTCTTTTCCTTTTTTTCATTTTCGATCTGTAGTCCACTGGGGTGGTAAAGTCCACTCTTATTATTATTATTTTACTCATTTGAGAGTTTTTTTTTTACCCTAGCCTTAGAATTTTGGCCGATCCCAACAATGCTGTTGTTTGGATAGTCTCCACCCGTCCTTTTATTTTCAAGTCCTCCAGTCCCTGTACCAAATCTTTGGTGACTATGCCGAGTACACCCATTACAACTGGTACCATCGTCATTTTCATGTTCCATTCTTTTTTTCTGTTCTTTAGCATGGTCTAGTTCCTCACCCTCCCTATAGTCCAGACCATGCTTCCTGTGGCTTTTAGTTATTCCCTAAGCTCAGAGGCTATCGTTGTGAGACAGTTGAGGAGATGAAAGAGGCTGTGACGAAGGTCATTGACACGCTCACATAAGAGGACTTCTATGGGGCCTTCCAGAAGTTGTTTGAACGGTATAACAAGAGCATTACAGCCGGAGGCGATTACTTCGAAGGGGACTAGAGTTTCTTGTGTGTACTATCAATAAAAGTGCGCATACGAAAAATGTCTGGAAACTTATTTAATGAGCCTTGTACTTGTCTTTCTTTTCGTTTTCCTTCAGTTTTTTCTTGCGGTCAGCCGGAACAGCTAAGTCCACTATTCGGCAGGTTCTCTTTTTTTGTTGACTATCACTTGGTCTGGTCGTCTGGCTGAGATTAAGTAATCCGTTTGTATCTGTTATGTTCTGGTTAGTGAACACAAGTAGTAGTAATACAAAGACAAACCACGATATGTGAGGAAAATAGTTATATTTACAGGAAAGAGTATTTACTGGAGAGAGACAGTTAGTAATAAGAACATAGGATTAGTGATAGAGTAATGATATACTTCAACAATAGGAACGGCTCTTCTGGTCTGACTCATGGGCTTATTCTCAGACTGATCTCCGATACTGCCATATATGGCAGATGAAACTGCTCATTATGCTGAAAAGGTAGGTGATACCCAACAGTATCTTAAAATCCCAGAGAGGTTTGTACGTCATATTTTCAGGACGGATTCTCGGTTGTGCATATATCATTTTTCAGTCTAGTCAAATTTAATGTTTGCGCACAATTCCCAGTTGATCACTTTCCCCACCCAGAGGTGTCTAGTCTTATACTCTTTCTACTCTAACTAACTCCTTTCACTTATGTGATTTATTGTTTCATCTCTATCCCCACATAATCTACATCTCATAATTTGTTGCGTCTTGTCCATTTTTGCTTTGATACTATAATTATTAATAATAAGTATAATCAGTATGTTCGTATTGATTTCATTGTGTCTATTGAAGTTGTTTTAGGTTGAAAACTGTCATTCAAAAGTTTATCTGATTTTTGGATAATTGTCTTTAATATGAAACATATGTTATTGTCTATTGGATAAAAGATATAAATCATAATTAATTAATAATGCTGTGGAGGTGCCCGTGGTGTAATGGTTATCGTCGTAGGAATTGGACACGGCGACACGAGTTCAAATCCTGGACGAGGCTGATTGCATTTCACGTAGCACAAATACCCTTGGGAAAGGTATGAATCCAATCTCTCTCCCTCCAGCTATGGGTAAATAGTAGGGCAGACTAGGTTCTCCAGCCTTGGTGAGGCAACTAGTCTAGGAGAAGGAAAACTCTGAATTCAAACCTGTTAAACTCCGCTTAAAAAAATGACCTTATGTCATATCCTGCCCGAAAGGGGTTGGGTAAATGTGATTAATAATGCTGTCATCATCATCATCCTGTCATGCCGCTAGCACGGATATCCCTGACTCTCTCTCACCACTTTTCCCTCTCGTTCACCGCCTCAGGCAGGTCTTCATATATATATATATATATATATATATACTTTAAATATGATTACGCTATAAAAAGTTTTATTCATATTTTCCGTGTACCACAATATGTGTGTGTGTGTGTGTGTGTTTGGGCAGTCTTTCTTCATTAACGCATAAAAATACAAAAATGTGGACACAGAAGATGTCTATATTAAGTAAGGAAAAATATATATATATACATATATAATGATAAAAAATAAATATAAATTATATATATATATATATATATATATATATATAATCCTTGGAAAATATATATGGGTTAAATATATATATATATATATATATATATATATATATATATATATCTAATATAAATTTATTTATTATCATTATTATATAATAGCTCTATCCTAGATATTGAGTACTCTCCATATCATATTGCACTTGGTTCGACACATAACCACAAAAGGATTTAGTGACGACCAAAATTCTTATAACATATATATATATGTGTGTGTGTGTGTGTGTATGTATGCAAGTATGTGTATGTTTGTGTGAGTATGTGTGTGTGTGTTTGTGTGTGTGTGTGTGTGTGTGCTTATATTTTAGCAATAGGATACTGGATGTTTCTGCCTCTATTCAAAAGCAGACATGAACACAGCCGGATGAGGTATGTAATGAAGTTGTGAAGCTCTGCCGGTGTAGCTGTTGGACGCTGTCAGAATTTTCCAGCTTCCTGATTCGCGCCACCATTACGACAATCATTGTAAACGCCAACTCTATCTTAACAGCTTCATTTTCCAAACCATCCTGAACATCATCAAATTAGGCACTGCCCTTCAAAAGAACTTCCACAAGAATCATTATTTTAATAGACATAAATTATTATGCTCATCATCATCATCATCATGTCATGCCGCCAGCACGGATATCCTTGACCATCTCTCGCCACTATTCCCTATCGTTCATCGCCTCCGGCAGGTCTTCTGGGTTACATCCTGTGTCCTCACACCGCTGCTGCACGTAAGTTCGGGCTGGTCGTCCTGCTTTTGCTTGGCCATATGTGGGGGTCCATAGGAGTACGTCACTTACGAGCTCGTCCTTGCTTCTCCAGCAGTGTCCGGCGTGTCTGGCTCGTCTGACCTGTATAGTTTTCGCGATGGGAGGTAAGTGGCCGTACAGTTGGCGTCTCGTGGGGTGTTGTCGCCAGGACTTGTTCAATATTGCTCTCAACATTCTTGTGTAGTTGCCGTCAAGTTTCTTCTCCAGCCGTTTGGTTAGCGTCCATGTAGTGCATCCATATAGCAGTATCGATACAACCGCTGCCTGGAAGAAACTGCGCTTCATTTCATCGGTCAAATGACCGAAAACATCACAACTTTGAAAATCTATTTTATCATAAATTGATAGAGATACAGATAAATGTTGTAAATGCTAATGTCATTTGCAACAAATAAGTCTACTCATCACTGCACAATCTTATATATCTGCTGCGTTCTTGTTAGCGAACTCTTGTAATATTAAATAAAGGACAAACCACGATATGAGAGGAAATAGAGATATATTCTCAGGAAAAAGTATATACAATAGAGAGACTATTAGTAGACAAGAACGTAGGATTAGTGAACGCTTGTAATATTAAATAAAGGACAAACCACGATATGAGAGGAAATAGAGATATATTCTCAGGAAAAAGTATATACAATAGAGAGACCATTAGTAGACAAGAACGTAGAATTAGTGAACGCTTGTAATATTAAATAAAGGACAAACCACGATATGTGAGGAAATAGAGATATATTCTCAGGAAAAAATATATACAATAAAGAGACTATTAGTAGACAAGAACGTAGGATTAGTGAACGCTTGTAATATTAAATAAAGGACAAACCACGATATGAGAGGAAATAGAGATATATTCTCAGGAAAAAGTATATACAATAGAGAGACCATTAGTAGACAAGAACGTAGAATTAGTGAACGCTTGTAATATTAAATAAAGGACAAACCACGATATGTGAGGAAATAGAGATATATTCTCAGGAAAAAATATATACAATAAAGAGACTATTAGTAGACAAGAACGTAGGATTAGTGAACGCTTGTAATATTAAATAAAGGACAAACCACGATATGAGAGGAAATAGAGATATATTCTCAGGAAAAAGTATATACAATAGAGAGACTATTAGTAGACAAGAACGTAGGATTAGTGAATACAGAATAAAGATATAGTCCAACGATAGTATTGGCTTCCGTTATTACGGTAGCAAGTAAGGTGATCTAGTGCGATCTCCAATCTCCAACGTTCTAATACTATTCCTATAAGAAGCTGCTCTTCACCTTCTAGTCTGCCCTGGTATTAGTAGCAACTGCTATATATAACAGATGGACTAGATCATTGTGTGGAAAAAGATGGGTGATACCCAACAATATCATAAATGAGCAATAACATTTTCAACGTAACAGAAGCCCAAGAGATAGATAGATAGATAGATAGATAGATAGATAGATAGAAATAACACACACAAAGAACCTCAAACAAACAAACAAACAAACAAATAAACAAATACACAAGTTTAATCACAGTTAAAATTTGAAATATTGATCTGAAAAATGACGCTGATATCATCATCATCATGTCGCACCATTAGCACGGATATCCCTGACCCTTTCTCTCCACCCATCCCTATCGTCCATTGCTTTCGACTGGTCTTCAGGACTACATCCCGTATCGGTACAGAGCTGCTGTGTGTAGATTCTGGCTGCTCGTCCATGTGAAAGGGTCCACAGTAGTACGTCACTTATGAGCTTGTCCCTACTTCTCTAACAGTGTCCCGCATGTCTGGTTCGTCTAACTTGGATAGTTTTCGTGATGGTAGGTAGATGACCGTACTACTGCTGCTATGTGGGGTGCTGCCTCCATGGGTTGTTCAAGACAGCTCGCAGCAATTTTGTGTAGGTGGCGTCAAGGCTTTTCTTCATGCGTTTAGTTAGAATGCATGTAGTGCATCCATATAGCAGTATCGACACGACCGCTGCTTGGAAGAAACCCCGTTTCATTTTATCGGTCAGGTTTGACTTTCATATGACCGATAGGCTATCAATAGCTGTCTATGCCTTTGCTAGTCGAGTGTTGATGTCTGTCTCGGTTGATGAGACACTGCTTCCTTGGTAGGTGAACTTATCGACTAGTTTGAGAGAGCCACCGTTTAGTATGGAGATGTGGCCTGTTTGATTAAAGCACGTATATTACATTTTGTGAGCATTGACATGGAGGTCAATGCCAGCAGCTTCTCCTTCCAGACTATGTAGCAGGGTTATGGCTTGGGCTGGTGCATTTGCCAGAAGCGCTATGTAATCAGCGTCGTCGGCGTCCGTAATTGTTTGTGCGGGGTACCTTTTGCTTCTATCTTTTCTAAGCTATATATATATATATATACATACGAGGTGCATACGATAAATTTCCAGACTCTTTTCGTATGGGTACTTTTATTGATAGTACACACAAGAAACTAGTAATCTCCTCTAGCTGCAATGCACTTGTTGTACCGTTCCAACAACTTCTGGGAGGCCTCATGGAAGTCCTCTTGTGTGAGCGTTTCAATGACCTTTGTTACAGCCTTTTACATCTCCTCAATTGTCTCATAACGACAGCCTCTGAGTTTAGGGAATAAGCAAAAGTGACAGGAAGCAAGGTCTGGACTATAGGGAGGGTGAAGAACTGTCTTGATGCCCATCTTGGTCAAATAGTCCGTGACAAGGATGGAGTTGGGGATTGGAGTATTGCCCTGGTAGAAATGCTATTGACCCGATTTGAAGAGTGCTGGCCTCTTCCCAAGGAATCTCTTCTTGAACTCCCTTAAAAACCTCAACATAGTAACCCTAACCCTAACCCTTGGCCAATCAACTCTGGTTTATTGAGTTTCTTACTCCTCCCACACCGCTCATCACCCCTCACTGACTCCGTGCCTTCCTTGAATCTCTTATGCCACTCAAAAACTGATGCTCGATTCATGCAAGATGCTCCAAAAGCAATCCAAAGCATTCCATACGTTTCTGTGGCCTTTTTTCCAAATTTAAAACAGAAATTTATTGCATATCGTTCTTCTAAAGTGTCAGATTTCATTTTTGAAGTTCACCAGCTGTGACGATCAGGCTTTAGTAGGGTTAATTCCAATTCCTGCTGTAGCTGTTCATTTAAACCTGAAATCATAAAAATTGGTTAGTAATCTCATAAGATGTAATGCAATAACATACTGAATTTTCAAGAGTGTTCAACTATTTTAAATGCCCATACGAAAAAAGTCTGGAAACTTATCGTATGTCTCTCGTATATATATATATATATATATATATGCTCTATCATTGATATTGAATACTATTTAATAATAACTCAAAATTTTGTCCACTATTAACACACCAAGTGACTAAGTAATAACCATAAACCACGACTACATATATATATATATACATATATATATATATGCGTGTGTGTGAATATATATATATATATATATATATATAGTAACATTCTTCTGATGAGAGTGATTTGCTAAAAATCCCAGCCAAGGTGCTATTACACATTTTTGTATTTCTGGTTTTGTATTTTTTTTTTTTTTTTTAGATTTTGTTGTACAAGAAAAATAATGTCCGAAATTTAAGTCTCGAAAGCTTTCCGTCTTTATTGGTAATTTTCAAGGCTGTAATCAATATGTTCTTCTATTTTTTTCTTTAAAATCCAGTCAAACCTTTGTATTGGTTATCGGAGATGTTTTCTGTCAAGAGCAGGGTGATTCATATAGACTCCTGGAGGGAACAAATTTTTGGTAAAGTGAATAGAAGCATAGGGGTCCTCAGGGAGTGAATTTACTTTTTTGAATTTATAAATCCCTTCATAGCAGGAGCACAAAAATCGCTGGATCAGGTAGACTATGTGTAAGATATCGTAAACCTAAAAGGATGTTTGAGTGATTATGATGGTTACTCGTGATGTGCCGTTCATATTTTACCCGTTCAAAATGTAAGGGTGATTTAAATAAACGAATGAAGTAGAAAGTGCAAATTTAGTGAAAATTTTCGTGAAATTACTTCCAATCTTTGCATATACTTAATGGAATCATACCAAGGTCATTCAAGAAAAACAAAAAGGTAAATTTTACCTAAGAAGTTGATGATAGGAAGGTTTGTTTACAGTAGCATCTTTTTCAAGTGATATTTTCATGCTCCAGAACTCTCTGTCAGCATCACCTTCTTTACAGACTGCTGCGCCCGAAACGTTTTCTTTTCCGAAGAGCCAGTGTGTTTCCACTAAATGGACTGTCCTTGCATCTCAGGCTTGTAGTTGCAAACACATTTTTTGCCCCTTATTCATTATTCCTTTTTCTAAAATATGCTTCTCTGTTCATATCAGTATCTCTTTTATAAATCTCAGATAGTTTTCACTTCTCAATCACTAAAAATTTTATGACATACCTCTATTTAAGTGAGAAGCACTCTGTTTGATTAACTGTCAAAAATTTTGATGAGATTAAAAATGATTTTAGCTATAAACAAAGAGCTTATGGAAAAAAAAATTCTGAAAAATGTATTCAACTTTTTTACGAAAAATTCTCTCACACACACACACATGCACAGATAGATAGATAGATAGATAGATATGAACTACTTTTGTCTACGCTCAAGAAATGTTCATATTCTATGGGTATTTTCTAAATTCGATGAACCCGAAACAATTTTCCTAACCTATGTGATTTGCAAATGGAACAAAATAAACAAAAAAGACTTTCTTCAAATCACAATTACGTGTGAGGACAAAGAATGAATCGCATTAAAAATATTTTTCTCCCAAAGAGAAAGTAATTGTTTGAATTCATTGAGCAAAGAAATCTTTGGACAGAGGTTTTAGCTGTGTGGCCATGGTGCTCTTCATATCTGTTGAATAGCTGAGTCGTAATCAAAGTCAGCACTGTCATGACGACAAGCCGGGTTAGATCTGACATGTGATCTTCTGAACTCTGTAGGAAATATTTATGGTACATTGGGACATTCCATTTTGCGCATGTGGTCAATTCCATTATTCCCAAGAATGTGATTTGTCGCTGGCTCAGGACGGGCCATATATATATACCAGTTTGTTTTGTAGTATCGCGGGTTCTTTATAGAGTTGCAACCATTTTTATTTTTGTCTGACAACTGGACGTTAGTTGCAATCCCTGGGCCGGTAAGTGTCATTATTGTTGTTGCTATTCTACACCTGAGAGTGGTGACTTCTACAATTTCATCATTTCTTTGAAAACTTTTCTTTCGCAAAGAAATTCTTTGAGGTGGGGGGTGCAAATAAGAGGAAATCAGAGAGCCAGATATGTACTCTTAGGAGGATGTGGCAACTGTACTTTACTAAATTGACTGATGGTTTTAACTGTTCTGGCTACAGTATTAAGTTTTGCATTGTCCTGTTTAAACCCAATCATAACTTACCTTAGAAAAACCAAGGTCATTATGTCCTGTAACCAAAGAAATTCTCATTAATCTATTGATGAGATTAGACTCCAAATCCAACTCTAAAGAGATTCTTATATGCTGGATACAAAGCTACATTGGATTAAGGGAAAATGAAAGAGGTGAATCGGCTGCTAAATCATCTAAATTTTTGAGACGAAGCTTGACTGATTTTTTTTCAATCCTGACTCCAGACGAGTAACAATACAGGAATACTTAACTCTTGTACTCGGTTATGGCAAACGGAATCAGAACAGGCGACCCCCGTGGATTCAGTAAGGGACGTAGTTCGAATTCCCGTGTAGGTTTCCGAGTTCGACAGACACATGAAGAAAGCCAGAGGACATATCCGCCGAAAAGTTGTGGAAATAATAATAAAGATGAAGACAATAGTCCAAAAAACCTTATTGATAAAAATCAACAAGCTTCGTCTCAGAAATTTAGACAACTAATACTCAATATGGCTGCCAATTTTTTTCCATTATTCTATCAACATGCTTTCGAAAGGATTTGCATGCCTTCAAAATAAATTCTTTAAACATTCTATTCCATTCTTCTGCAATAGCAGTCTTCAGCTATCTATATGGATGGGGAGTTGAATTTGTTTTGTGTTCTAAAACGCCCCATGTAGCGTAATCAAGGGGGTTCTTGTTTGGGCCTAAATCTTGTTTCGTTGTTGGCCTCAGTTTTCTTGTGAACTTTCAATTCATTGGCGTACTTTCTTATTGGCGTTGTGGGGGCCTTCTTAATCGCCGTAGCGAAAACAGTTGAAAACTCCCGTGTAGGTTCCCGAGTTCGACAGACACCTGAAGAAAGCCAGAGGACATATCGGCCGAAACGTTGTGGAAATAACAATAAAGATGAAGACAATAGTCCGAAAACCCTTAGTGATGAAAATTGACCTCCGATAAATTCAAGATTCCATATACTGACTTGAAACCTGAAATTAATTGATTTACTTGCAAAATAGCAAAAACGCTTGAATAACAATATTTACACAAAGTTTTTCATAATCAAACCCACATGGAGAGACTAGAGAGAAACATTAAGAAAATCCAGCAAGGAACAAGTCACAATATTTTGATAACACATTAGTCACACAAGACTTACAAACTCCTCTATACTAAAAAAAGAACAAATACATCAATGTATAATATGTCCAACACCCTTTGCATTGGTAAACATTTTATCATTGAATGTATAATTTTCATCCACATCAGAAAACGCCTTCTGAAAGTAAATAGTATGAAATATCTATTTGAAAATATCAATATAGATGAAATTCTATCCTTTTTTTAGGGAAACAAATATATATCAAAAATATAAACGTAAACCTGATGAATGCCAGACTAACTCACCCTGAAACACGATTCCAGACGATGTTTACGAATCGTCAAAACCGTTAACAACTATCAGTGAATATATATATATATATATATATATATATATATATATATGTGTGTGTGTATATATATATATATATGTATATATACATGTATATATATGTATATATATATGTATATATATGTATATATAAATATATATGTATATATATCAGTGGCGACTCTAGCCTATTTTTGCTACTCGTGACCCCCCCCGCCCTCTGTCAACTTCAGTTCCCAACCCGTGGTCCGTGGACCCAAAGTAAATCATCATACTTGCTATTGCGTGATTCTCCATTGTATAGCACAGATTGACTAACGTACCTTGCATGATGGCTTTTGTAAACAATCAAGATACTATATAATTTGTAGTCTTGTTAATACAGTAGATAAGTTTGTTTTTTTCCTTTCAAAAGTATAGAAGAAAAGAGAAGATGTTCATTACTATGACGAGAAAAATATGTTTATAGGAATAAAGAAATTGATGACAATATACACAGACACAGCTAGGAGTTTCAATTTCGCTTAAAATAAAGATTATTTGTTGAAAATGTATTCAAATAAACAAATTTTAGTCACTGAATGTAATATATGCAACATTCATTAAAGAAATAGAGATCTGTTAGTGAAAAAACGAATTAAAACACGCCGTTTAACCAACATTTACCATAGCGATGATGATGACGTCGGCGACTGCTATAATCTGCTATCCCCTCTCTCTCTCTCTGTCTCTCTCTGTCTCTCTCTCTCTCTATCGGTCCCTCTCCTTCTTCCCAAGACAGTTGTCAGCAGTCACATTGTGCTAATTTTTTTGGGCACGGTATTCTGACTTGCTATTTCTATTGGCTACAGCCAAAAGCGAGATTTCGCTAACATGACTGTTATTATAAGGGTGTAGTGCTGGGCACGGATTACGCGTGTTCAACATTATAGCCGATTTTATGGGATGTTCAATGGATCTGACGGTGGCCGGACAAAGACCATCCGTTCAAAACAGCATCGTTGTATTATTCCCAGATATATTTATGAACTTTTGACTATTTAGCTATCGAAACTTGAATAGATACGTAATTTAATTGAGATCAGACTAAGTATGTTTGCTTGAAATTAATGGATGATTTTTAATCCATTTTGAATAACATTGACCGAGTTATTGGTCGTGCCGGGCACGAGTAGCACTAGTCCCATCTCCGCCCCTGATATATATATATATATATATATATATATATATATATATATATATATATATATATATATATGTGTGTGTGTGTGTGTGTGTGTGTGTGTGTGTATATATATATATTTCAAATCCTACCCAAGCCGGCAAGAGGTTTACTTGGTCAAAAGCGTGGTGCGATAGACAACATCTATGGAAGGCAATAATTACTGGGGATGCAGTTACAAGACTCATCATTCCTATCCGTGGTCGCGGTAAATCACATGAAGAAGGCCAGAGGTGAAATTTGGCCGAAACGTAGAGAAAGAAGAAGAAAAAAAAAACTACCAAGACGAGGACAAAAAGTCCGCAATAAATAAAAAAATAATTAATTCTCAGATTAAGAAGCCTCATCTCAAAATGATTCCAATTAAAGACAATTATAAAATCTGATTGTAGACGTACAATGAACCTTTTTCTCTAATCTCAAGCTATGAAATAATTTTGACGTGTATTGGTTCGAAAGTGAATGTAATTGTGCGACTGGAGTTTGAACTCGCATACTGTTCGTCCAGTTCTTTAGCCACCAAGACACCCAAAAAGTTATATGTAAAAATTTAAGTTATGATAATTTTGTGAATAACTGATCCATCTCCACCTTACTACAGTCGTACTCTTTGGTGTGACGACAATCTTGGCATATCAGTTACAAAACCACCTGAAATACGGTAAAGACACACATATGACCCTTTCCTCCCCCAGCTGTTGGTAAACCACAGAGTCGAATCGATTCTTTAATTTTGGTTTGGTAATAGGTCTAGAAAAAGAATCATCATCATCATGTCACGCTGCTTGCACAGATTTCCCTGACTCTATTTCGCCATTCGTCTATAACATCCCTCGTTTCCCTAGGTTTTGTAGACTACATCCTGTGTTCGTGCAGAGCTCTTGTAGATAAGTTCAAGTTAGTCAGCCAACACTTGTACGTCCGTGTGAAGTGGTCCATTGGAAAACGTTGTTTATGAGGTCGTCCTTACTTCTCCAGCAGTGTCCCACGTGTCTTGTTCGTCTTATTTGGATGGTTTTAGAGATGGGAAGTATGTGGCCGTACAGCAGCTATTTGGTGTGATGTTGCTGCCAGCATTTGTTCAGCATACCTCATAGCATTCTTGTGCAGTTCTCGTGCGGCTTTTTCTCAATTCTCTTAATCTGCGTCCACGTGGTGCATCCATATAGTAGAACTGACACACAACATACGTATAAAATGCAATTTTTCCTAAATAGTGGTTGTGTTTAGAAGAATAAAGTAAAGTAGGTGACTGTAGTTGGGGAAACCCGAAGGATCCTTTTTCAATAGCTACTACACCGAGATATAATGAAGGTAGCTACCCCTGGATTGCTCCACTTTACCCTTGATCCATACCTTATAATGGTGAGTGTTAAGCAAGGAGGTATCAAGTACCTTTTTTTGAGACTTTGTATGACTCGACCTGCGATTGAAACCCGGTCTCCCGGGCCTTAGGCGAACACCCTACCCACTTGGCCAATAGACCGGTCTAGAAGAATAAAAAGCATTCTAGCTTTACTCCGCTTCAAAATTGATCTCTTTGCCTCATCGTGACCATAGTGGATGAGTTGGAAAGATAAATACATAAAAGCTATACTTATCTTTTAAGTGGGAATAGACTGCTTGCCAGCCTCGAAAATCAGCATCTTGGCTCGGAAACCGGACTTTCTAATTAAAATGCGTACGATTAAGTAGAGACAAAGTAAAAATAAGTCAGTATGAATTATTAAAGAAGGAAAGGAAGAAAAAAGGAGAAAGAAATTGGAAGAAAGAAAAAGAATAAGGGAAAGAAAGAAGAAAAGAAAGACAGATAAATGGTGGAAGTAAAAGTAAGAAAGAAGTTTGAAGGGAAAAATGAGGGAAGAAAAAACAAAGTAAGGAAGAAACAGGGAAAAGAAAAGACAAAGAAAGAAAAAACGAAAGCGAGAAAGAAAGGGAGATAAGAAAAATCCAAAGAAAAAGACAAAGGAAGAAAAGGGGAAGGAAAAACAAAAAAGTTAGAAACAAGCAAACCAAGGAAGAGGAAAGGGGAAAAAAGAAGGAAGAAAAGACAAAGAAAGTGAAGGAGAAAGAAAAAAACAAAAAAGGAAGAAGCCAACAAAATTGAAAGAAAGAAAGAAAGAAAGAAAGAAAAATTACAGAAAGGTAAAAGAAAAAAGAAAGACAGAGAATTGAATTGGGAAAAGAAAGAAAGAAAGAAAGAAAGAAAGAAAGAAAAATGAATTGGGAAAAGAAAGAAAGAAAAATGAATTGGGAAAAGAAAGAAAGAAAAATGAATTGGGAAAAGAAAGAAAGAAAGAAAGAGAAATGAATTGGTAAAAGAAAGAAAGAAAAATGGAAGAAAGAAAGAATAGAAGAAAATTTCATTCTTTAGACCGGAAAGAAGAATAAGATTAAAACTGACATTCAGAGGCGCCTAACCATAAAGCAGTTAGTTTCCCAGACTATTTTCCCAGTAGTGAGTCTGGTCTTCACTGGGTAATATCATTGTTTATGCTATATCAAAGTCTCGTAAAGCAATCACAGCCCTGACAACGGACAGTGTTCGAAACCTTGTTAAGCAAAAGACATATATAGTTCGATTACTGATTTTATAGCTATGTTAACCCCAAGCGTCATTTCTGAAAAAGATTTACGTCATGCATTTCACCAACCCACAATTTCTTCTCATTTGGCCTTGTGCAATACAAAAAGCTCAGCTTAGTAAATGCCATGAACTGTTTTTCAGAAAAGGAAAGTCTGATTGCATAAAATGTAAGAGAGAGAAAGAGAGAGAGAGAGAGAGAGAGAGAGAGAGAGAGAGAGAAAGAGTATAGTTAAGAAAATAAAAAGAAAACCCCAGCCTAGAGTGTTGCTTTGGAGAAACCGAGAAAGAAGCCGAGAGATGTTGAGATTATGTGATACAGGGTACGCAAACGGGTTGATACGAAGTGGAAAGGTCTAGATAGGAGAACGTTTTCTTCATACTGATAAAGTGGATCTGACACGCAGGTGCGCCCCGGCGCCCGCGGTGATGACAGCCTCAAAGACCTGCAGAAGCCCACAGAATAAATAAATTATACAAAAAAATTATAGAAAAAAAAAAGAAAAAGAAAGAAAGAAAATGGAAGAAATATACGCTAAAATCTGAAAAAGAACGGGGGTGGGCACAGTGAAAGAAAAGAGCAAGAAAGAAAAATCAGAAAAAAAAAGATATCCTTATTCTTCTCTGAGTGCATGTGCTTAAAACAAATCGACCCAACCCGGCTTTTTAGCAGAAGATTATGGTGATATTAGAGTCGCAGTATTAAACATTTGGAACGATTATTGAGATATAGATGGTTGCATGAACTCTTTAAGAAGTATATTACTTCATTTATGCGATGCTCAACATCTGTTTCACACACATGCACACATACACATATAAATGGTTGGTTGGTTGGTTGGTTGGGTTTTATGGCATATCAACCTTTGCAGATTATTTAATGCAAAATCTATTTTTAGGCAAAAAATCTGTTCAGTTTCAAACAATTCATTTTAGCATCTGTACACTGTTTAGTTGTAAAAAGCATTTCTCTTTCAAGCTATTCAGTTTAGTCAAACAGTTCTAATTCAAACAATTCAGTTTAGCCTAAGTATAGATTTGTCCACACACAGTTAAATATCAAAACAGTTCTATTTCAAACAATTCAGTTTAGCATCCAAAAACAGTTCTATTTCAAACAATTCAGTTTAGCAAAAGTACGCAGTTTACATGTCGAAGCAGTTTTATTTCAAGCAGTTCAGTTAAGCATAATTACGCAGTTTAGATATCAAAACAGTTCTATTTCAAGTAATTTAGTTTCGCCTAAGTACGCAGTTTAGTTCTATTTGACCGATTGGTTGGACCCTATTAGATACTACCACTCAGAGCCAGAGTGGACTTGGGAGAGAGGGCAATAAAGGGGTACTCCGCATTCCATAAAGCTCCAGCATTATTGGAACCTCACCATCGTATCGTTTAGTATCATACCCAGGACACTCGTTGCGTAGGGTCTTACCCTTCTGCCGAGAAGCATTTGGTGTATTCTACAGCCCCAGCCGACAGAGCAAACACATATATATATATAAGGCGATCATTGTGTAACAGATACCATCGTTGGAAATGGACACGAGTTAAAAATCCTAGACGAGACAGCATTTCACATTGCGATAATACCGTTGGGAAAAGTATGAATCAAATTATATTCCCTCTTACTCTAATAAATAGTAAAGAAGACTGGGCTCTTCAACCTTTGTATGGCAACTAGCCTAGGAGAAGGAAAAACTCTGAATTCAAATTTCTTAAAAATTGACCTTGTGTCCCATCTTGCTTGTACAAAGGGATATATATATATATATATATATATATATATATATATATATATATATATATAAAAGTAAAGTTGGCGACTTCAGTCGAGGGTGACCTGAAGGCTCCCTTTTCAAAAGCTACTGCACCAAGATATAGGGGAACGTTCTACTCCATTCCCAGGATTGCTCTACTACCCTTGATCCTTGCCTTATAAGGCTGAGTGTTAAGCAAGGCGCCATCAAGTACCATTTTTTGTGTGTTTGGTATGACTCGACCTGGGATTGAACTCCGGTCTCCCGAACTATTGGCAAAAAATCTACTCATTTGTTCAATGACCCTGTGAGTTTATGTGTGTGTGTGTGTGTGTGTGTGTGTTTGTGTGTGTTTAGGCAGCAGTTTTTTCAATAGAAATACTTGTCGAGGACAATGACAGATGGCTGAAGACACCTGTATTCGAACAATACTAACAGAGACTTCGGACAGTTTCCACACTGCCTACGGGCATAGTTGTGACTTCTTATTCGTCAACCAGAAAAGCTCGATGAAAAGCAAAATGCTAAATCTCTTTCTATTATTTTGATACACACACACACACACACACACATATATATATATATATATATATATATATATATATATATATATATATATATATATATATATATATAAAGTTCTAAGCCTCCGTGAGATTTTATATTTTGAATTTGTCTCACTCCTCTTAACAATGGGCCTCACCTACACAGAAATTAAGAGAGGAATCTGAAATAGCTTTTCGTGCTCTATAAGTAGTGGTAGTGTGTTACTACAACGAAAATAGCTATATATGTTTTTACAGTCTAGTTAACATCAAAACAACCTGCATCATATGAAATCATGAATGTGCTTGGTAATCATCCAATATGTGTTATATGCACTCAAAATATTATTTATCACATCCATGAGATATCTAATTTGTATAATGATTTTCAAAACCATGTTGGAAACCAACAGGTCAGCATCAGGTGCTTGGAATGGGAATTTCTCGGCATAACCCTATCAAACGCTCATTAGTGTATGAGGATTAAAAATAAACTATATAGGAATTAAATGGTATTTGCACTTTCTAAACGACATGATATAACAATATGTTAAAATTCAATCAACTGTCACTTGCAGCTTTTTCAGTTAATCAACGGTTACTGTAGTCTAAGCCCACTGATAGAGTTTAAAATAAAACAGAAAAGAAAAAAAAAATAGAAGGAACCAAAAGAAAAAGAGTTGAGGAAAAATAGTATCTATTTTTGCTTTTATGCACTTGTTTTTGATACGTTGGTTCTATACTAAAGATGTGATTCTTATTTCTCTTTTCAAATTCTCTTTGCGTAGCCATGTATTCACTATTCCATCTTCAGTTCTGTCAGCTTGTCTTCTAACTTCTCTATAGAATTGCTTCTCGTTTATAATTTCAACTTTCTGAAGGAATTCCTAATCTTGAACGCTGTCATTCTGTCGCGTTTTTTGTTCGCCATGATTATACAAATAAGTTCGTAGAAAGAAAGAAAAACCAAACAAACAAACAAGCAAACAAACAAAGGAAGAAGAAAAGAAAAAAAACAATGGGCAAGAAAAAAAAAGAAAGAAACAGAAAGAAAAAAAGAACGAAAAAGGAAAAAAAAGTAAGAAAGAAAGAAAGAAAGAAAGAAAGAAAGAAAGAAACAATTAAAAACATCAAAGAAGCAAGAAAGAAAGAAAATTTAAAAAAAAAACGAGGGGAGAAGGAAAAAAAAAAAACAATGGAGAAGAGAAAAAAACAAAAGAAGAAAAAAGAAAGAAAAACAAACGAAGAGAAAAAAAGAAAAAAATTGAAAAAGAAGACAAAAGACAGAACAAATGATGAAAGCAAGAAAAAACAAAAGAAAGAAAGTTTTAAAAACTGAAAGCAAGAAAAAAAAGAAGAAAGAAACGAAAGAAAGAAAATCATCAAAAAAGATAACAAGACAAAAAAAAAAAAAAAAATATGTTTTCCATCTGTGTCTCCTTTTTATTTATTTATTTATTTTTCTCAGACGGATAAAATTTCCTGAACTCTTTGTGTTTTTGAAAATCGCTTTTAAACGCAAAAAAGAAAAAAAAAATCATTAACTTATTTTCTCTTAAGATGTTATCTGTTTCTAATTATTTCATTGCATCTAATGTAATGCAACATTATGGAACTTTAGTAATTAATTGGTACTGCCTTTAAGAAAAAGAGTTTTGAAGTACCGGCTCATCATAGAACGTTATCATCTTGGAGGTAAAAATGAGATCGGAGCAATGTTTTCTTTATTAAAACCGTTTTTAGAATTATTCCTCATATTCCAAACTCTCTCTCTAATCGAAAGAGGTAAAAAAAAAACCAAAAAAAAAACCACATTTCTTGTTTATTATATTTTCCTATTTTTTAAACAAGGAGGATTTTACCGCCAGATTTGATTAGTAAAGTAAAAAGCAAAGAAAAGACGTAACTTAATATCAGTTTTTTATTTAATAAAATTTGCTTAGTCTAGCAGTCATGAGATTTCCTACATCATCGTTACCACAATATTGGTCACTTTTTTCAGAACTGAATAGATTTGGCATTGCTTAACTTCGGTGAACACCTTGCAAGCCCGAGATCGAAAATACATCTGCTGAGTAAGTTCTAAGCATTTTGTTTTTTGTTTTCTTTGTTTAATGTCAAATCAACCATCGCGTGTTATTCAATACCAAATCAATCCTCAGGAAGAATATGAGAAGAATTAATGAACTCTGAAATTGGTGGGGATTAAAGGGGTTTATACCTTTCTCAAGGGTATTAATTGTAAAATGAACGTAATGCTGCAACTATGGTTCGAACTCGCTTACTGCGATATCACAGTCTAGCACGTTAGCCACTGCACCTTAAAGCATTTTTGGTTTTGATTTAAAAAATGCTAACGATACTATTTTCTAAAGAACTTCATGCATAAAGCAAGTGTGTGGGTGTGTGTGTTTATGTGTGTGGGTGAGGGAGATAGAAGGTGTGTGTGTATGTGTGTGTGTGACAGAGAGACAGAGAGGGATGGGGGAGAGATAGTGATTCTGCGTAAGTGACAGACAGACAGATGGTATTATAAGAATAATTATATAACATTCGAAAATGTAGATGGTCAAAAACACCAGAAAGATTAAATAAATCCATAAAATTGAATGGTTATTTTGTATTATTAAAAAAAATTAGGATAAGAGTATAAAATTGGGTATTATACTAAATTACACAGGCTATTCACTGGCTCTTGCTTTGTAAACACGGAGAAAAATATGCGACATCATTGAAACTTAGAAAACTGATAGTTAAGTTACGTAATGAAGATAAACTGTCGATTGGAGATATTTCAAAGACTGTGGGGAAATCTAAAAGTGTTATTCATAGTATTTTAAGAAAATTGGGTCATATGAAGTCAAGAAACCACCTGGCATGCATAGAAAAAAATACTGCAAGGGAAGACTGATGAATTGGTAAAGAATCAAAAAAGGATCGATTTGCGACAGCATCCGCTATTTCTTAAAGAGCTAATGCTAACCTTGGCATTAAAATATCAAGGCACACTATTTCCCAAAGACTTAACGAAATAAATTTGAACAGTCGAGTAGCTTCTACGAAACCTTACATTTCTAAAATGAACAAAATGAGCCGGTTAAAATTTGCCACCGAACATGGACTGAAGAATAGTGGGATTGTTCTCATTTATTCGATGAGTCAAAGTTTAACCTGTTCGTTTGTGACAAGAGAAGGTTCACTCGACGCAGTCCCAAGGAACGACATTCGCCCCAGTTCACTAAAAAAGTTTAATGGTGTTTGGCATGATTTTTCCTGCTGTAAAATTGACGCAACTGTATACAAAGAGATATTGAAGAAACATATACCTAATTTGAGAACTGCAATTAATCAACCAGCTGTACAAATGCAAGATAACGCTCCGTGTCACACAGCGAAATCTGTTAAGACATTTCTTTCTGAGGAGGATGTTACTATTTTGGAGTGACCGGTTCAAAGCCCAGACATGAATCCAATTGAGAATGTTTGGAAGTTACTCAATGAAAGAGCTAAAGAAAAGAATCCAAGAAATGTCGAAAAACTAAGGACTAATTTGAAAGGAGAATGGGAGAAAATATCCGTTGATGAATGCAAGACATTAATTCGCTCAAGTAGCAAAAGATGTCAAGTTGTTATTGGAAGTGAAGGTCTACACATCAAGTAGTAATGAATTAGGAACGCTATTTTCATATAGATATGATGTATCCATTATAATAGAATGATTTTGTTAATTGTTCTGATGTTTTTGATCATCTATATTTTTCGAATATTATATAATTATTCTTATAACCTTATCAAAATAAATTTATTGAGCTTTATATTTTGGAATTATGTAATTTACCTATATATCCTTATTTTTCCTTGATAAAATGTTCTATGAAGCTTTAAAATAAAAAGTTATTTCACATTTAGATTTTTTTCTTAACATCGTTCTGATCTTTATGCTCGCTACTGTACATACCCCTTCCCACGGATACATTTACCTACGGGATATATGTCCTAAGATTATTGTTGAAAAGATATATTATTTAATGTAACAGACTCAAAATATTTAATTTTGAACATAGTCTTCTCCCATGTCCTTACTCTTGACTGATTGATACTCGAAAATCTGATTGATCGAACGTTTTATAATGTAAGTCTTCACAAAAGATTTACCGAAGTATTGTGCTAAGCTAAATAACAATAATTCCTCCCATATATATACATTTGTTAGATCTGAAGTTATCCTGTAAATTTTTGGAGCATTGATCAATTGCAATGCTCTTTAAAAGTACAGAAATAAATTTATCATAACGTGACCGATTGTTGGTTCTTTATTTTGAGAAAATAATTTGTCTTGTGAATTTATTCGCATTGAAATCTTGGCCAGGACTATTCAAATTTAATATTCTATGTTTAAAAATTAAATTGTCCTGCTTGGAATTGTCCCCAACTCCGGATTTACTAATATTATCTTTTATATATATTTTTATATATTTTTTTCATATACTTGTGCTCTCTAAGGGTTCCGGATTTTTCGACTTCTTCAGGAGATTTTAAATGGCTAAGTGTAGGCTGTTCCTTTCAGAGTACAGATTGTTTTGATAGGTTGTTGTAATTTTGTTGGAGTTCTTGTTTTGTGGCTGTGAATTTTGCATTAGAGTTAATTGTCCATGAAGACCTTTTGCCATGTCAATCTTTTTGAACATATAAATATGTATTCTTTGCGTGTACGTGTGTGTGTGTATATTGGTACACGCATCCTGATACACACTCATAGCCGTAGACACATAATTTCAAGAGCTTTCGAGGGATTTTTGTCCTTCTTTATTCTTTCATTGTTTTTCCCACTTGTTTTATTGCCCAGTCGGCTGGGGCTGTAGAATACACTGACTGCACCTCTGCGGAGGGGTAAGACCCCCACTAACGAGTGTCCTGGTATATGACACTAAACAATCTGATGGTGAGGTTTCAGCAGTGCTGGAGCTTTGGGGAATGTGGAGTACCCCTGCATTGCCATTGCTTCTAGGTCCACTCTGGCCTGGAGTGGTAGCACCTGATAGGGCCCTATCTATGGGTCAAATAGAACTAACAGCATACTTATGCTAAAATGAATTGTTTGAGTAAACTGAATGGCTTGAAATAGAAATGTTTTTGACAAACCGTACTTACATTTAAACTGCGTGCTTATGCTTAACTGAATTATTTCAAATAGAACTGTTTTTCGACATTAAATCTGTATTTACACTTAACTGAATTGTTACATATAACTGCTTGAATAGTCTAAATAGAAATGTTTTTGACAATTAAACTATACTTATGATAAACTGAATTATTTTAAATAGAACAGGTTATTTACATAAAAATGGATTTAGCGTTAAATAACCTACAAAGGTTGATATGCCATAAAACCCAATAAACCAAACCAAACCAAACCAAACCAAACCTCTTGTTTTACATTTTTGCTAATTAACACTTCATTGTTTATATTATCAATTTTCTATTCATGTGTTTGTTTGATTGGTTTGGTTTTATGGCACATCAGCCATTGTAGGTTATTAATGGCAAATTCATTTTTATACTTAATAGCAGTTCCATTTCAAACAACTCAGGTTATCATCATCATCATCATCATCACATCGCGCTGGTAGCACGAATATCCCTGACCCTCTCTCGCCACTCCTCCCTATCGTTCATCGCCATAGGTAGGTCTTCAGGACAGCATCTCGTATCCTCACATAGCTGCTGAATGTATGTTCGTGCTGGTCGTCCTGCTTTTGCACGGCCATGTGTGGGGGTCCATGTCAAAAAAAGTTCTATTTCAAACAATTTGGTTTAGTGTAAGTACACAGTAAAGTTCTATTTGACCCATAGATAGGACCACATCAGGTGCAACCACTCTGGGCCAGAGTGGACCTGGGAGCGATGACAATAAAGGGGCATTTCGCATTCTGCATTCCCCAAAGCTTCAGCATTACTGGAACCTCAACGTCATATTGTTTGATGTCATATCTGGGACACTCGCTGGGTGGGGTCTTACTCCTCTGAAGAGAAGCAGTTGTTGTATTCTACAGCTCCAGTCGACTGAGCAATTATTCATGTATGCCTTTATTCTCTCTCTCTCTCTCTCTATATATATATATATATATAGATTGATTGATTGATTGCTCAGTTGATTGGGGCTGTAGAATACACTGACAGCTGCTTCTCTGCAGAAGGGTAAGTCCTCCACAACGAGTGTCCTGGATGACATAAAACAATCTGATGGTGGGCTTCCAGTGATGCTAGAGCTTTGGGGAATGCGGAGCACTCCTTCATTGTTATTGCTCCCAAGTCCGAAATGGTAGCACCTGATAGGGCCCTATCTATGGATCAAATAGAACTAACTGCATACTTATGCTAAACTGACTTGGTTGAATTAAAATTGTTTGACTAAACTGAATAGCTTAAATAGAAATGGTTTTGACAATTAAACTGTACTTATGTTTAAACAGCGTGCTTATGCTAAGCTAAATTGTTTGAAAGGGAACTGCTTTTCACATTGAAACTGTACTTTCACCAAGTTGAATTGTTTGATATCGAACTATTTTGATATTTAACTGCGTGTAAACAAGATCTACACTAATACTAGACTGAATTAGTTGAATTAGAACTGTTTTGACAATTAAACTGTGTACTAATGGTCAATTGGATTGTTTGAAATAGAGGTGACTATTTGCATAAAAATGGATTTGGCGTTAAATAACCTACAGAGGTTGGTATGGCATAAAAACCCAACCAACCAACCAACCAAAGAACACACACACACACACACACACACACAGACACACACACACACACACACACATATATATATATATATATATATATATATATATATATATAAAGACAGTTTAATAGTGATGAGAGAATATATATAAGTTGTTATACCTTTGACAAATTCTACAGTTGAGCAACAGATAATTTCTCGCCAATGTGCTCGGCAGATTACTACGTCTATGCTATTAAAGCATATACACCCCAGAACAAAAATATATGAGCATCCTCAAAAATGAAGAAAAAGTTATTGTTTTCAATTTTTAAATTATGAAAATCAGATATATAAAAGATAATGTTAAGAGACATTTAAATTTAAGATAAAAAGAAATGTTAATTCATTTTTTATACGTATATTAGCATTTATGCTAAATTTTCAAATTTATTTTTGTAATCAACATAAGACCATCAATGAAAACTAAAGAAAAAAAGACTCAATTTAACTGAAAATTTTATTATATATCATCATCATCATATCATGCCGCCAGCACGGATATTCCTAACCCTCTCTCGCCACTTCTCCCTATCGTTCATCGCCTCTGGCAGGTGTTCAGGGCTACATCCCGTATCCTCACATAGCTGCTGTATGTATTTTCAAGCTGGTCGTCCTGCTTTTGCCCGGCCATACGTGGGGGTCCATAGGAGTACATCACTTATGAGCTCGTCCCTGCTTCTCCAGCAGTGTCCTACATGTCTTGTTCGTCAATGTAATATAAAACTATTATAACTGCAATTCTTAAAATGCTAAAAACATAAATGGCTAAAGGAACTAAATTATCTGAATTTGAGAAAAGCGAGATTGCAGCTCTGAAAAGAGTCGGAAAATCTTAGAGGGAAATTTCGAAGGCCTTAAGACACTGTAAAATCGTTGTCTGTCATTACTTGAAAAGTCCAAATAAGTATGGAACAAGAAAACTGACTGGCAGGCCAGAAAAAATTATTACCTCAATTCAAGAGAAGAACTGTTCGCAAAGAAAAAAAGAAAGTTTTGTCAACATCAAAAATATTGAAATTTCTTGTGGATGCTCCTTGTAGTACAAGAACAATTAAAAGGAATTTGAGCTGAGAAAAAATTAAGCATAAGAAAAGAATTCATCCTCCAAGGTAAACGATTAAGCACAAAGAGAAACGACAGGAATATGCACATCAATAGCCAACTATGTGTGCTAAAGAATTCAATTTAGACGGTTCAGATGGCTTTCAGAAGTACCGACACGAAAAAAAAATTCCAGAAGAGAATTATTAGACAAGGCATAGTGGAGGAGGCTCTCTCATGATCTTGGGGATCTCCAGGAAAACTTATACTACAATTTGTCAGTGGTCGACAAAAGTAGCAGATTATGTGAAGATGCAAAATGATTTACTCTCGCACAAGAATGGTGTCGTCCATGAGGTGAAGAATGGATGTTTAAGCAAGATAATGCTGCTATCCACAATGCATCAATAAAAAACAAGTACTTGCTTGAACAAAAAAAATAAGACGTCTTAACCACCCAGCGAGCTCTCTAGACCTTAATCATATAGAACATTTGTAGGGATTGATTGTTGCAAAAGCTTATGAAGGAGGTTGACAGTACTTAGCAATTTCTGAACTCAAAAACGCAATCTTAGACGCATGGGAAAAATACTTTCGGTTCAACATCAGTAACTAGTTGATAGTATGCGTAGCCGAATTTTTTAGGTTATCAAAGCTAATGACGAATCTACAAAATATTAAATAAAAAATTTGCCTTTATATTCTATAGTTCTGCTCATTGGTCTTATATTTTATGTCAAAACAAAATTTTGAAATTAAGCATAAATATTAATGTACACATAAAAATGAACTGAAATTTCTTCATATTTTTAATGTAATTGTCGTTATGCCTCATCTTTCATATATATTATTTTCATAAATTTATATTATTTTCATAATTTAAAAACTGTAAACACTAACTTTTCCCTCATTTTTGGGGGTGGTCTTATATTTTTGTCCAGGGGTGTATGTATAATATATGTGTGCGAGTGGGGGGAGGCATGATCACAGATACATATATATATAAATCGATGAGGAAAATAATGAAGAATGATTTAATAAGCAAAAATAACAAGTACTATATATATATATATATATATATATATTACTGTGGTGTGCTCTGATTCACACGAGTGTGCATGTTAATAATATAATCTGATCTTGAAGTGCACATGTGTCTCAGGCTAATGTTGTCAGATACGAATCTAAAAAGTTTATCAAGTTACAATACACATCAAAACCTAAATGTACTAAAATACACACACACACACACACACACATATATATATATATATATATATAGTGTATCCTTTTTTTGTTGTCCAAAACAGTCTTTGAGTTTGCACGCGCGTCCTATGTGTGTGTGTGTGTGTGTGTGTGTGTGTGTTTACAAGTAGGCATATATAGAGAGAATAGTTGAAAACAAACATCCGTCTTTACAAAAATTTCCCCAAAGCAGAATATTTTCGATTCTGTTGCATTTTGTTCTTACTCATCCTTTTTCATTTTTTCTCACGCTATATAAATAGAGTGACTTTGGTTTCTATCTATCTATCTATCTATCTATCTATCTATCTATCTATCTATCTATCTATCTATCTATCTATCTCATTAACAGCCCAGCGTTGAAATACCGACATTTCATCCTTTGATTTTAGGAAAGATTTCGTTGTCGAATTAAGTGTCGTTTTTGAGGAAAATATCGATGCTTCGGCCCCGAAACTACCTATCTCAGTCTGTTCCTCTCTCTCTCTCTATATATATATATATATATATATATTCTCACTCTCTCTCTCTCTCTCTCTCTCTCTCTCTCACACACACATACACACACACACACGCTCACATGAATACATAAAAGGTCAATTTTACCTTGGGT
>OY757917.1:85873970-85878970 GCA_963585895.1 Sepioteuthis lessoniana | reverse complement strand
GTAGCCCTGAAGACCTGCATGAGGCGATGAACGATCGGGAAAAGTGGCGAGAGAGGGTCAGGGATATCCGTGCTAGCGGCACGACATCATGATGATGATGATATATATTTGTATAGCGTAGACAACGAGTCAGTTTCTTGCCTATTCAATTATCAAATTAAATCTTCGTCTGAAGTTTAGCATATTCAATCAACTGAAGTCACCAAGTCTATATATTCGCTATCCTAAGTTATATATATATATATATATATATATATATATATATATATATATGATTTGTCTGAGAATAGTTTGTTGGTAACTTTATTTTTAAATGTGTTGTTAAAGCTCATTTGATTTGGTTTTGTTTGGTTTGGTTTTATGACAGATTAACTATTGTAGGTCATTTAATGGAAAATCCAGTTTATATATTAGTTATGTATAATTTGTAACCAAATTTCATAGATAACATTTACAAATGAGTCTGAACTCTCCTTTGCACACACATAAATTGTTTCAAGTATTGTAATATATGTCACAATTTAACACGTTTGTTCTATTTTATCTCTAGATATGACCCTACCTGTTGCTACCGCTCCGGGTCAGAATGTACCTAGGAGCAATGGCAATGAAGGGGTAATCCAAAGGTTGGTTGGTGGATTTTTATGGGTTATCAACCTTTGTAGATTTTTTAAACCCCAAATGCATTCTTATGACAATAGTTTTATTTCAAAGAATTCTGTTTAGGATAAGTACGCGGATTAAATGTTACTACAGTTTAATTGTGAAAGCAATTTTTTTCAAGCTATTCATTTTAGTCAAGTAGTTCTGATTCAGCTACGTATATGCACGGATTTTGTTTACACACAGTTAAATGTCCAACCAGTTCTTTATTAAACAATTCAGTTTAGTGTAAGTACAGTTTCAATGTCAAAAGACAGTTCCATTCCAATTAATTCAGTTTAGCATAAGCACGCAGTTTAAATGCAAGAACGGTTTAATTGTTAAAATATTTTTATTTCAAGCTATTCAGTTTAGTCAAACAATTCAGTATGCCGTTAGTTCTATTTAACCCATAGATAGGGCCCTATCACTTGTTACCACGCCGGGCTTGAGTGGACCTTGAAGCAATGGCAATGAAGGGGTTCTCTGCATTCCCCAAAGCCTCTGCATCACTGAAACTTCGCCATCAGATTGTTTAGTGTCATATCCAGGTTACTCATTGGGGGGTCTTAATCCTCTGCAGAGGTGCCGTCGGTGTATTCTACAGCCCCACCGAACTGGGAAAGAGTAATCCATATTTCCCCAATCTCTAAGGCCACACCATCAGTTTGTTTAATGTCATATATCGTACACTTGTTGGAGTGGAGCGGTTCTTAATCTTCTGCAGAGATGCAGTTGGTGTATTTTCGACTCGGGTGAGAGCTCTTTCTTTAGCTCTCAGTTAAATGTTTTCACTTATTCCAATCAAACAAATTATACTATTTGACAATAATCATTTGTTTGAAAATAATTGAATGGCTTCAAGTATTGCTATTTAGCAAGAATGATTCTCTTTATCAAGGATTCCGATTTAATATAAACGATCTACATTCAATTGTATGTTTTCAAATATGTAAAAATAATGATAAATCTCAGTAAATGATTGAACAGTTCTGTTTAACCAATGGTAGTACCTTAACAGGTTCTACCATTCCGGTTAGAGTGGACCCGAGAATAATGGCAGTGAAGGGTTGGGTTGGGTTTCTTTGTTTAATGGCATTACAACCTTTGTAGGTTATTTAATGCCTAAGCCATTCTCCTAGAAGAACAGTAGTGGTACAATTTAACCCATAGCTGGGAGGATAAGGGGGTTCATACTTTTCCCAAGGGTATTTGTCCGAAAGTGAACGTAATAGTGCGACTGGAGTTCGAACTTGATTTCTACGATTCTGCAGTCCATTGCTTTAACCATTACACCACCAGCCCTCTAATGGCAGTGAAGGCGTACGACACATTTCTAAAACTTCCAGGATGCAGTTTAGTGTTATTCCGAAAACATTAGTTGCTGGTGGGCGTATTCTTAATTCCCATCTTAACACGCTGTTATCTTCAAGACACCACATAGCACTTCTTTTGCGTCTCGATCAGTGTTGCTCGGCCGGAGGCCCTTCTGAGGGCTTATGTCCCCTACCCCGCCTGCAGAGTGCTCTCAGTGATACTAAGATGGCTATGACTTAAACCCTCACTGACTCTAACTGAGGAGCAGACATCTGCATATATTATTTTATAACGCATACAACTTCCGATAGACCACGGGTTCTTTTTTCGCTTATTTACACAGGTGCGTCTCTAATTGACGGCTTGGTCAAGGGTCAATATACAAAACATGGCACAGATGGTTTGAAAAATCGGTGTTAGACACCGTGTGACATTCGCGTGACTCTGAGTTTCGTACAGCGTACTCTTTAGGCAAATGGGTGGAATTCGTCGCTACAGTAAAGTTGGATGTAAAAACCTTTCTACTTATGCAAAGTATAATTGCTTTTTAAAAGAGCCCAACTTTCGTAATATAAAAAGCCAGGTCATTTTTTTAATTAAAGATAGTACTAAAGAAGCCGGCCCCAATCAAATATATATATATATATATATATATATATATGTGAAGAAAATAAAACAAACAAACCCAAAAGTGAAGAATTTATCCCAATGAAAATTCTTTCCATTATAATAAATTCATCACTTTCCCGGCTTTGTCCTCGTGGTGTAATGGTTAACGCGCTTGACTGCGGGGACGTAGTACGCGAGTTCAAAATCTAGTCGTGCTACTATATTCACTTTCGGACTAATACCCGTGGGAAAGGTATGAAACCCCTTTTCCTCCCAGTTATGGGTTAAATAGTACCACTACTGTTCTTCGAGAAGGATGAATTTGACATTAAAAAATCCAAGAAAGTTGATATGCCATTAAAACAAACATCATCCCTTTTGAATTTCTTTGTTTTTATATTTTCTTCATACTGTCAGATTTTTTCCATGATTTTCTTCTACGAGCTCTATTGAACAAATCCTGGAAGCCTCATCTCACAAAAGCGCAGCTGTACGACTACGTGCCTCCCATCTTTAAAACAATCCAAATAAGACATGCAGGATACGGCTGGATAAGTAAGGACAAACTCATTAGCGACATTCTCCTATTCACACGGACATGCAAGTGTTGGACAACCAACTACAACTTATTTATTTATGTGATTTTTTACTTTATCTCCTATCGCAATTTTTTTTCAAGGAGCCTTTTTGATTAATGATTTCCAAATAATATTTATCTCTATACTTGTCCTGCTCAATAGGTCACTGTAAATCAACGTATACGTATGCAACTTATTTGTATTAGGAATACTTAATACCATAAAACTATATGCAAAAAACTCCATCAAGAAACAAATACACACTAAAATGTGAATATATATATATATATATATATATATATATATATTTGAGACTATTCCCTAACATCTAGGCATAAAATAGCAGTAGATTGGTGGAAATCAATCACTCAATCAGTATTTAGATATTTTGTAACGATCACATCTGCATAAAAAGAAGAGAAAATAATTGACAGACAACTTAGCAAAAGCATGAGTATTTCATTTAACACATTAACTGAAGATAAAACAAACAAAAGATAATTATTATTCGAACACTGCCGGCCAAGCTATTACTGAACGTCTTTCTCGTTGAAGTCTGTACGATTCATTGTCATCGACTTACGTCCCTCGTTTAATTGTCCTTTCGACTAACATCCCATGCTACCAGAAAGGTACCACAATTCTTATTATCTAGAGGCCCGCCACTTCCATCCATTGACGATCGATATCAAGTCACCAGTGTCTCACTTTATGCCGATTTGTTGCAGTTTGGGGCAATTTACGGCCTTGCTGATGGGTTCGTACATCGATTCCGTCGTTAAAGTGACTATGTATCGCATACTACAAATGAATACTTGTAGAAAATTACAGCAATATAAGAGAGTTTAGAAATCGGCAACTTTTATGTGTGAAGTAGTAACAAAAAAGTAGCTTTGAAACTATAACGGTTGCAGCTATGAGACGCTGTCACAATTTAATTGTAAATCGTTATTCAACTATGTATTGCCCTGTCGACTGCCCTAATGTTAGATAAGTAAGACCCCCCACACACACACACCAAAGAGTATCCTAAATATGACACGAAACTATTTGGGGGTGAGATTCCAGTTATGCTGTAGCTTCAAGGAATGCGGAGTACCCCTTTATTACCATTGGTTTCAGGTCTATGATGTCCCGATGTGGTGGTTCCTGATGGGTCAAATAGAACTAAACTGTGTACTCATGCTAAACTGAATTGCTTGGAATAGAACTGTTTTGACATTTAAATTACACACTTATGCTAAACTGAATTGATTGAAATAGAACTGTTTTGATATCTAAACTACGTACTAATGCTAAACTGAATTGTTTGAAATAGAACTGTTTATGTATAAAATGGATTTAGCATTAAACAACCTATAAAGGTTAATATGCCATAAAACCCAAACAAATAAACAAACATCAAATATGTAAAATCAAAAACTAAAATTCTCGATGAACGTTATAACAGTAAGGAAACTGATGAGGGAGGTGAATTAACTAACGCATCTGTTGAAACTGCTTGTGTACTATCAACATTTTTTCAGTCTGATCATTTTCTTGATGAGCTTGGTCCACAACAGGAAAGTTGATATTAGGAGAGCCCGTATATCGTCATGTCAGAATCCGTTGAATTCCACTCGACAAAATCCATTCAGTTTAATATCAACCGACTTCTGACGTATCTTTATAAGCTTACCTGAAGATCAGGCAAGTGGAACTCCAAATAGTGGGCAACTTTACCGTTTTATTCAAATTTTATAATTGAAATACCGTGATATTTTTCTACATTCTTGTGCACAGAGCACTGAATTTTATTGATTTAAATCGATGTGACAAGATTTCAATTCGATCCCAGCTTTAAGCTTCCAGTGG
>OY757917.1:85858970-85868970 GCA_963585895.1 Sepioteuthis lessoniana | reverse complement strand
TTGTGGACGAAGCTGTTGGCAATTCACATAGTGTTAATTTAAAGAAATAGTATGAATCCAATGATTATCCCTACAGTTATGGCTAAATAGTAGGGCAGACTCGTTCTTTAAGTTTGCTATACCAACCATTATATGAGAAAGAAAACTCTAAAACCAGTCCCGTTAAATTCCACCAACAAATAAGCCTTATGTCGCATCCTGCTCATACGGAGGGGTTATATATATATATATATATATATATATATATATATATATGAGCAAATGTGATATGTAAGCGTTTAAACTTCCCTGGCTTGCGCTGAATTTCTCGTGGCTGAGTGGTAGAATCTTGGCTTGGCGTTTTAGTCAGCCAGGTCTCGATCCCAGCTGCTGAAATCTAGACTTAGTGAGAAGTTCTCATAGAACGAAACAGGTCTGTCCCTGGATGACTATATATTTATATATTATTGTATAGTAAAAGTGAGGAAGTCTGGATTTCTGAAACATGAAAATCAGTAATATATCTATTATAACCACATATGTTTTTTTTATGAATATGCTGCTGAGTGATTCTAATGATTTTTCTGCTCATTCCTCTTTGTATGTTTTTATACGTACATATCTCTCCTCATCTATTCTCCTTTTTTGATCGTTGCAAAAAGTTTCAATGACTCTTTTTTCACATCTTTCTATCTTTCTACTTTTTTGGTGGGGCACCTCTAGTGATGTAATGGTTAGCGAGCTAGTCTAGCAAACCTACACGTGTGAGTTCGAGTTTCAGTGGGTGCCCCATTCATATGGTCTTGTGCCACATCTAAGCCAAAAAATACTAATTAAATTACTATTTTTCGACCTTTTTTATACACCCTAAATCCTCTCTCTAACAGGCCACCACCATTACTACTAAACTGAATGTGAGGTGAGATTCATAAAAAATAAGGTGAATATAATGGATAAATAACTCTGATTTTCATGCTTCTAAAATCCAGATTTCGTGATTTGTTCTTGATCATGATCTTTATTATGTTGACATGCGTAAAACACTACAAAAAATATATATATATATATATATACATCTATATATACAAGGATGAATTAAAAAAGTAATGCCTTTTTCTTGAGTAGAGGAATAATTACAGACACAGGAACATGTATCATACATCAAAATGAAGCAGGTCGTCAGTGGATCTCATCCCTACTTCTCAACATGGTCACCAATTTTCTCAATAGAAAAATTCTTTTGGCTGTTCTTTGAGCTACTTCATCATTGTAGTTTTCACTTCCTCATTACTGGCATAATATTTGCCTCTTAAACCCTCTTTCTTGGGGCCCAAAAAGATCATAAACATTATACCATTGACAAGGGAGCCAGCAGCGGGAAGCATTGGCCTCCATGAGAATGCAAATAAAACTGAGTCAACGTGTTTTCCACGAGGAGTGTCATATACTTTATAAAAGTAAGATAATGGAATCGTCAGTTTTCTATGAATAGCCAAACCTGGGACAAGAGAAAGGGGCGAAATTTATGAATGCCACCTGTCGAGTACTTCTTCATTCACTGTCTCTTGTGTAAATAAAAATATTCCCTTATCAAACTAATTGAGATTTTCTTCTTTCTCTCGAATATACGAGTTACAACAAGGAGACATCTCCACTTGGAGAGTCGGGCCTCTAAATTGAGTCGACAAGTCCATATAACTCGGCCGTAATATCTCATCCACTAACAGTGGTGTAAACATACGCCTCGCTAAGGCGTGGACTGTTATCAACGGATTATCGATCATATGGAAGTCTGATCTATCCGATAAAATAAAACAAGATTTATTCCAAGCAATGGCTGTATCAGTACTGCTGTATGGATGCACCACATGGACGCTAACGAAATGCATGGAGAAAAAGGTATATGCGAACTACACAAGAATGCTATGTGCTGTTTTGAACAAACCCTGGAAGCAACACGCAATAAATCAGAAGCTGTGCGGTCATTTACCTTCTATCTCAAAAACCAGCCAAGATGGACAAGACATGCAGGACACTGCTGGAGAAGCAAAGAAGAACTCAAAAATGACGTTCTTCAAGGGACCCTAACTCAGAGACATGCCAGTGTTGGCCGAAGTGCAAGTATTTACATCAGCTTTGTGTGGACACTGGATGCAGTTTGGAGGACCTGCTGGGAACTATGGATTGTAGGGCAGATTGAGAGAATCAAATAAATACATGATATCAATACGACTTAATGCTGATGCACATACACACACACACACACACACACACACACACACACACACATATATATATATATATATATGTGTGTATAGGTGTATATATATGTGTGTGTACATGCTTTGTCGGTGTTTAATGCTTAACAAGATGACTTGTGGTGATTTTGATCCTCCTTGAGAGTCAAAAGTGAAATATGCATTGTAATTAACTATACGTAATAATCTATTTTCATTCAATCAATGTGTGTGAGTGTTTGTGTGAGAATATGTACATATATATATATATATATATATGGGGGCGGTGAACAGAGAACGATATAGTAAGGGATTATTCACATTTTAACTTTTTGTAGGCGCTGATTAATTGGAGAGATGCTTAATCAACCGATTTTATATGTCTAATAATTTTCAGCATAATCTCCTTTATTCTGAATGCGCTTAATTCAGTATTGAATATTAAATCATATCAGCCTAAGTTTGTAAATTGAACTTTCCAGATTAAAAATCACCTACCTACGCATCAGGCAGTAGACTTATACACTCATTATATATATATATATATATATATATATGGGTGGAACGATAAAATTGTCGTACTAAAGAAAACAACACTACAGCTTTATTTTAAAACCTTTATTGAAAAAATCAATTCAGGTAACGTGGTTATGTAGTCGAGCTGACATCTATTCAATGTAGCCGCCTTCAGCCTTAATCACCGCCTTGATACGGACCCAGAACTGGGAGTATGCCTTTTCCACAAGCGCCGGCGGGAGCTCGGTGAATACTCGGCGGATGGCGGCGATCAGGCTGGCTTTGATGTTGTGGGAGGTCATGTTGGTGATGTTCTCGACGTATGACCAAATGAAGTAGTCCAGCGGCTTCAGGTCAGGGGAGGAGGGGGGACAGTGGGAGAAGGGTACAAAGTCGTAGCACTCCTTCTGAAGCCAAGCCTGGGTCTCTTTAGACTTGTAGGCCGGCGCCGAGTCCTGCTGCTTCACCCAGGGTCTGCCACCGGCCACCTGATTGCACCAGGGGATCACCACACTCTTTTAGCACATCCAGGTACACTTTGGTGTTTACTTTCAAGCCGACTTCGAAGATGTGAGGCGGCATGATGTGGCCCTCACCTGAAACCATACCAATGACCATAACCATAGCCGGAAACTTTGTTTTCATCACCGTGGGCAGGTCCCTGTTATTCGTGGCAATCCAGGTTTGTATTTTGAGGGTGCTGGCAATGGTCCTGTCGTCATGACTTAGATCGGTTGAGAGCATGAGTTGTACAGCGGCGCATCTCCGATCTCGCTCGTTGAACATTGTGTCACTTTCAGACATGATAGAAGGCTCCTATCGCTCTTGGGATTTGTACACAACTGGCCAACTAGTAGATGGTCTGCAACAAAAAAAGAAAACCGGTTTTCATTAAACGGAAATGGAATTATGTCATCTTTTCTAGGGCGACAATTTTATCGTTCCACCCTATATATATATATATATATATATATATATAAACGGATGAGAATAAACAATTTTTTTAAAGCGTTTGATAAATCAAAAGTGTTCAAATGCTGATCAGCAGAGCAGTATAAATACTTCGAGAAATTAAGATCTCGCCTTCTTGCTTTGTCTTATGACTTATTGTCGTAAGAGAAAAGTAAGAATGTCAAATCTTAATTTGTTTTGTTTATATATATATATATATATATATGTATATATATATATATATCTGTGTGTGTACGTGTGTTTACGTGCATATTTATCCAACCCCTCCGCCAATTTGTTAGAAAAATTTAACAGGATTGAACACAAAGTTTTCCTTCTCCTAAACTGGCTTCCAGCTATGGTTAAAGAGTCCAGCCAGCCTTTCTATTTACCCTTAACTAGAGGGAGAATAGCAGATTCATACCATTTTTAATCGTTATTTGAAATGTAGTTTTCTCCAGGATTTGAACTCGGGTCACCGCGTCAATTGTCTACGATGATATGCATATACATATATGCACACACACACATACATGCATGCATTCATAAATGAATAACTCTAAAAATAAATATATATATAACTCTGTCTGTCTGTCTGTCTGTCTCAATATATATATATATATATATATATATATATATATATATATATAAATATAAGACTCTCAAAATTTATTTGTCTAAATTTCTGAGATTAAGTGCGACAAATTTTATCACTTAGAATAGTCGGACTATTATCTTCATGTAAATTTTTATACTCATATGGTATCGGCCGATTCGTCCTTCAGCCATCATCTGATGTTTCATGTCGAACTCGGGATCCACACTAAACTTTGAAACAATCTGATGGTGAGGTTCCAGTCATACTGGAGCTTTGGAGAATGCTTAATCCCCCTTCATTGCCATCACTTCCAGGTCCACTTTCACCCGGTGTGGTAGCACCTGATATGATCCTATCTATGGGTCAAACTGTGTACTTATGCTAAACTGAATTGCTTGAAAGAGAACTCTTTTCACATTTAAACTGCGTACTTATGCTAAACTAAATTGTTTGGAATAGAACTGTTTTGATACTTAACTGTGTGTAAACAAAAACTATCCATGTACTAAATTGAATTTTTTAAATTAGAACTGTTGGTATAAACTTAATAGCTTGAAATAGAAATGTTTTTGACAATTAAACTCTATACTTATGCTAAACTGAATCGCTTCCAATAAAGCTACTCATTTGTAAAAATTTGATATGGCATTAAATAACCTACAAATGTTGATATGCCATAAAACCCAAACAAACAGGTACATGTGTTAAGCTAGAGAAAGAAGTGCATATTGGCTGGTTTGAACCTGAAACTTCCAAATGATTCCATTTTTCAACCACACGCCTATAACGGTTACACCATGTTCCCAAATTGTTTGTCCACATGTTGGACATGATATATGTGATCATAATAGCCAAGGGTAATTTTCATTAGATACCTGTCTCAATCAAACCATGAGAAGGGGAATTTAGAAGGTGAAGTGTTTAACGTGTTTAAGTGTAACATCATATAAAGAAATTTCGAACTTTAGCAAAGGAACCAAACTAAACACACAAACTTCCATTTGTACTTTTTTTAACCATCTAAGTTTGCTTAATAAGTACAATCTACTTTTACTCGTGTGTAAACGATATAATTATAGCCTTCATGGATTATTTACAGTTTTTCTTAAGTACCAGTTTACAACACAACAATTTTGACACTTCTAATGTTACGTGCGCAAAGAACATGATCCCGTTACATCGAGACGGTACAAAACGTATCCAACAAATGTGTTTCATTTCATTCTGAGGGAAGTATCATATCAGTTTTGTGGCTGGTAGCGCCTATCAGCTGCCACGAAGGGAGACAAACAGTTGGGTCTATTGTTTGAACACGAGGAGACAAGGAGAAATCGCCATGGCATAGAGACTTGCTTGCTGGACTACAACATCGTAGTAAGCAAATTCAAACACCAGTCAAAGCATAACGTTCACTTTCGGACAAATGCCCTTGGGCAGGTATGAGATGCTTCATTCCATCAGCTAAAGGTTATGAAATGCTTCATTCCATCAGCTGTTCTTCTACAAGAATAAATTTGGCATTAAATAACCCATGAAGGTTGAAGAAACTGAACCCAACAAGTAGATTAAACTCTCACCATGTTTAAATGTCAAAGACAGTCCTATTTCAAGCAATTCAGTTTAACATAAGTTCACAGTTTATTTCTATTCGACCCATATATAGGATCCTATCAGGTGCTACCACTCTGACCAAAAGTGGACCTGGGAGCGATGGCAGTGAAGGGGTACTCTGCATTCCCCAAAGCTCCAGCATTACTGGCTGAGAATCATCAGTGAATTGTTGTGACAGAAGTCGTCAAAAATAATTTTTCGACGGGCTGTTTCTCCTGATATTTTTTTTGGTGGGGACAATTTTGTTTTTAATTATCTTTGGTATTATTTTAATCATTGAGCTCTTTCTGTAAAGGTCAAATGCTTTCAAAAAGTACTTACACTCTGTCGAATTAGGCCTCATCGACTATCATATTTTGTTTAGCAAGCAGTAATATCTATTCACCTGATGAATCTCTGGAAGGGTAGCATGTTATTCATCCAAAATATTGGTTTCTGAATCAGCTCTGTAATTTTTGGTTGAAAGCAAACCTGGTCTAAACGAGTCGTTCCTCTCAAATTATTGTTGATTCGAGCAACTTTTGTACCATCATTCAAGTAGTATACTCGTATCTCCGGCATACTTTGTAGTTGAGCTCTTTTGTTAAAAATACTTTTGTAATTGGCTGCTCATTCTGACTTTTGTTGGAGAGATCAGTTTGTTTGTAATCCCTTTTAATATCATTTAATATATATATATATATATATATATATATATATATATATATATATATATATATATATAAACAAGTTGTTGAGAGTTAAGAACTTATTGATGGCCCAGAAGACATAGAGTTTTAGCGAATTTGTAGGCATGTTTATTATTTAAAAAAAGGGGAAAACGACCGGTTTCGACTGGCACTTTTCAAGTTGTTACTACCAGTAAATTAAAAGGGGGAATGTAATGAAAAAAAAAGAAGATGACAGAAGAAAAATGGGGGGGGAGTAGAAGAGATGAACAGAATATTAAAGACTGATTACATTCAACCCCAACAAGCAGTCCCTTTGTTTACAAAGGTTGAATGGATCGAACATAAAGGGTCTCCAACACTTTGAGATGATATAAGGAATGTGACCGACTCAGAATACTGAATCGGTCGACATTGAAATCCCCCTTGCATTCCCTGTTATTTATCATATATATATATATACGACGCTCTGAGTATGCCATCTGAGAGTGAGGTACCAGTTTGTCGTCATGTAGACAGGAGGTGTCTTCTTAGTTTAATGGTTAACGCGTTGGACTGCAGACTCATAGTAAGCGAGTTCGAACCCCGGTCACGCTATTACGTTCAGTTTTGGACAAATACTCTTGGGAAAAGTATAAGCCCCCTTATCCTCCCAGCCCTGGGTTAAATACGAGGTGCATACGATAAGTTTCCAGACTTTTTTCGTATGGGCACTTTTATTGATAGTACACACATGAAACTCTAATACCCTTCGAAGTAATCTCCTCCGGCTGCAATGCACTTGTTGTACCGTTCCAACAACTTCTGGAGGGCTTCATGGAAGTCCTCTTGTGTGAGAATGTCAATGACCTTCGTCACAGCCCCTTTCCTTTCTTCAATTGTCTCATAACGACAGCCTCTAAACTTAGGGAATAAGCAAAAGTCACAGGGAGCAAGGTCTGGACTATAGGGAGGGTCAGGAACTGTCTTGATACCTATCTTGGTCAAATAGTCTGTGACAAGAATGGAGTTGTGGACTGGTTTATTGTCCTGGTGGAAATGCCACAGACCCGATTTGAAGAGTGCTGGCCTCTTCCAACGGAATCTTTTGCTTAACTCCCTTAAAACCTCAACATAGTAACCCTAAGCCTAACCCTTTGCTTAATCAACTCTGATTTATTCACATCATCCCTCACAGACTCCCTGCCTTCCTTGAATCTCTTATGCCACGCAAAAACTGATGCTCGATTCATGCAAGATGCCCCAAAAGCAGTCTGAAGCATTCCATACGTTCCTGTGGAATTTTTTCCTAGTTTAAAACAGAATTTTATTGCATATCGTTCTTCGAAAGTGTCTGATTGCATTTTTGGAATTCATTAGCTGTGACAATCAGGCTTTAGTAGCTGTTGATTTGAACCTGAAATCATAAAAATTGGTCAGTCGTCTCATAAGATGTATATCAATAATATAATGAATTTTCAAGAGTCTACGACAATTTTAAATGCCCATACAAAAAACGTCTGGAAACTGAATGCACCTCGTAGTATCACTGCTGTTCTTCCAGAAGGATAGCTTTGACATTAAACAACCCATGAAGTTTGATATGCAATTAGACAAAGAAGCCTAATATAATCTTACTTAACACTAATAGGAGCCATGTGAAAACTCAATGTGTTTCGGTGAACTGTGTAAATGATTAAATAATCTTTGAGTAAAAAAACATTTCTTAAATCATTTCGTGGTTTGATCATTCAAATTTTTTCTGGCAAGTCAAATATTATCGACAAGTCTTAAAGATATTTTATCACGCAAACACTGATTGGTTTATAAATTCAGAAATGCTGATAGAAAAATGACAGCCTATTTCTAACACTTTGTTTTAGTATGGAAATCAGTTTATTTCATATATATATATATATATATATTCTTTAAAGAAAAAACCAAAGACCGGTTATTTTAGGATTATAAATTTATTTCCATCCTGTTTTTCGTTTCTGGTGTGAACCAAAAACACGAAGAAAAATATAACAGGACTTCCTCAGATCCCATGGATTAATAAAACAGAATAGACACGTGGAGGGGGAATGTTCAGCGCCTGAAGGAATTACTCCCAACTCTGGTTTAACTGGACCGAATAATACCTATATATATATATATATATATGGAGAGAGAGAGAGAGAGAAAGAGAGAAACTTTTAGTGCAATGGTTATCGTATCATCATAGGAAATGGACATGGTGAACAGATCTCAAATCCTGGACGGGACTGTTTGAGATTCACGTAGCACTCACATTCTTAGAAAAGGATGAATCCAATTATTCCCCTCCAGCTATGAGTAAATATGTAAACTGGACTCTTTAACCTTGGTATGGCAATCGGTCAAATAGAAAATAAAACTCTGAATTCAAACCTGTGAAACTCCACTTAGAAATTGACATTCTATCTTATTCTGCTCGAGCGGAGGGGTTGCTCCCCTATGAGGGTTGAGCACTTTGGCGAAGGATTTTTTGGCTGCAGCTCGCATCATGCAAAGCTCTTTGAACGAATTGAGCTCTCTGGTAATCCGGTAAGGTATAAGAATGTAAAGAAACGAACGCTGCTGCTGCTGTTGCTACATAATACCTAATAATTCCTTAGCCAACATGGTAGGCTTTTTGGTTGAGCGGTCAGATACTAAGTCTAACGTAAAGTTGGGCGGGTTTTGATCCCAGCTTCAAGCGTCCTACGTGTCTAGCCACACTGAAGAGTTGTGATATATATATAGGGACAAAAACTGATAAACAAAGTAATCCAAGCAGAAGGAGCAATTTATTGAGAAATAAGTAAACTTGGTGACTGTAGTCGAGGGCAACCCGAAGGCTCCCTTTTCAATAGCTACTAGACCAAGGTGTAGGGAAGGGCACTATTCCTTCCCCTGGATTCCTCTACTTTACCCTTGATAATACCTTATAATGCTGAGTGTTAAACAAGGAAGTATCAAGTACCATTTTTTAAGTCTTTGGTATTACTCGACCTGAGATTGAACCCCAGTCTCCCGGGCCATTGGCAAACACTCTACCGAATGAGCCGGTGATGAAATAAAATCGATGCTATAACGTTTTGGTTCTAATGAGCCATCATCAGAACTAGGAAGGATGATATCTATTTTTTGCATTTTGTATTTTATTAAACATCCATCGGTAATCAAACATCACTAGTTATTATCTTTCCCAGTCCTGATGATAGCTCATTTGAACCGAAACATTATAGCGTTGACTTCATAAATCTCTCCTTTGGCATAGATTACCTTGTTTATCAGTCTTTTCCCTATATTGTCGGATTCAATTCCATTATTTACTTCCATATATATATATATATATATATATATATATATATGTTCTAAAGATACAGGCTCTCTGGGACGCATTATCAGTGCTGTTTTTTGGTTCATTATGGGTTTCGTGTATTCCATCATCAGGACTC
>OY757917.1:85785425-85858770 GCA_963585895.1 Sepioteuthis lessoniana | reverse complement strand
GGACTCCGTTATACAAGTAACCCATTTGGTATTGATCATTTACCAGCAGTGACAATCCGTTACGTTTCCCTTTTAAACCAACGCCACCTTTTAGCTGTTTCCAACCACCGCTTATAAGAAGTTTTTATACCAGTTCTGATTGAGGCCCTACTGAGTTCCCAACTTGCAAGCCTTCAATAACCCACGTCTAAAAGCTAACAATGTTATGCTCTAGACTGGACTCCTATAATTTTCTACAAAATCTTTTTATTAAGTGCGTTAAAAATCATGCGCTTCCAATAGTGTTTTCTCTCATGATCACCAGCTTGGTCTCATCATGGAGGACGACTATATTTGGGTGAAGTGCTTTTGATGTGACCAGAGAAGTTTTTCAAGATCCAAAGTCAGTTGCCAGTCTGTGCCAAAGAAAAGTAAGTATACTCTCGTCTGCTGTAGCATTGTCAACACTCTGGCTTTAAGAAAGTGAATAGTTTTCTTCCCAGGAAATGATTTGATAAATTTTATACATTTGATTGATTGATTGATTTTAATAGCATTTAATAACTGCCGAGTGTTAGAGAATCGCGTTCATTGTACGATCCTATTTACATTTTTGTGTAACTGTTTCTTAAGGGATTTTATTTATTTATTTATCCGTCTATTTATTTGTACACGATCTCCTCGAAGATCTATTTGAAGGAACTCTAAGATGTACTACCAATCCAGATCAGAGTGGACCTGTTAGTAAAGGTAATGAAAGAGTACTCAATACTCACCAGATTTCCAGAACTGGAGTCTCACCATCAGATGCAATTTAGTGTCATACCAGGACATGTATTTGATTGCGTTACACTTACAAACGCCTAAGAACCATCGTCCAAAACCGTGAGGAGGCACCTACAGGGGAGATGCTGAAAGAATCCTATCATCGTATTATGAAATAAAACACATAAGAAATTCATTAAAATACACAAATATCCTAGTGGTGACAATACAATAAAAAGCGATACTTTTATGAAGTTAAACTAATTCTAGCCCAGTCAGCTACGTACTCTGTAGATGGTAAGGATACTGTCCTGGATATGACACTAAACAATATGATAGTGAGGGGCTTTGGGGAATGCAGAGTACCTCTTCATCATATCTACCAACCCCTCCGCTCGGGCAGGATATGACACAAGGTTAATTTTTAAGCGGAGTTTAACAGGTTTGAATTCAGAGTATTCTTTCTCCTAGACTAGTTGCCTCACCAAGGCTAAAGAAATCAGTCTGTCCTACTATTTACCCATAACTGGAGGGAGAATAGTTGCATTCATACCTTTCCCAAGGGTATTAGTGCTATGTGAAATGCAATCAGTCTCATCCAGGATTTGAACTCGTGTCACCGTGTCGATTTTCCTACGACGATAACCATTACACCACGGGCACCCACCAAAGAGTACTTCTTCACTGCCATCGCTCCCAGATCCACTCTAACCCCGAGTGGTAGCACCTATGGGCCAAATAGAACTAAACTGTGTACTTATGCTAAACTAAACTGTTCGGGTCAACAGGGTCAAGTAGAGCTGTTTTTGACATTAAACTGAGTGTAAACAAATGACCTATGTTAAACTGAATTCCTTGATTGGTTTGGTTTGGTTTCTTTGTTCTTAATGGCATATATACCTTTGTAGGTTATTTAATGCAAAGCTATTCTCCTTGAAGAATAGTAGTGGTACTATTTAACCCATTGCTGGGAGGATAAGGGGGTTCATACCTTTCCCAAGGATATTTGCCTGAAAGTGAACGTAATTGCGTGACTGGAGTATGAACTCGCGTACTACGACTCTGCAGTCCATCACTTTAACCATTACACCACGAGGACACCCCCTGAATTACTTGATATAGATCTGTTTAATCATTTAACTGTATATAAACAAACAAGTGATGTTTAATTGAATTGTTAGTGATACATAGCAATATTGGAACTATTTTAACTTTACTGACTTATGCTAAACTGATTTTTTAAATAAAACTCTTTGATCATTAACTGTGTGTAAACAAATAACTGATGTTTGAATGAATTGTTTAGTGTTAAATAGCTACACGTGAAAGCATTTCTCTTTAAGTAAACAAATGATTAAACAAATGAGTAAATAGAATTATTCGTATTTGATTGAAATATGTGAAGCCATTTAACTGTGCGCAACAAATAATTAATATGAATAGAATGTTTCTTATTTGATAGAAATAAGTGAAACCATTAAACTGTGTGCAAAAAGGAACTCAGACTCGTTTAAAAATATTATCTTCAAAACGTGTTTAGTAATTACATATCTAATATATATGTATAAAAGTGATTTGGCATTAAATAACCTACAATGTTATACCTTCTTAAGCCATCTTGCAAAATTAAATACAATTGTCACCCCCCCCCCCCAATTTTAATTTATTGAACCTTGCTACACATGCCTTTTATCATATGGACTTTCTACATATTAAGTATCACCGGTCACTGAAAAGTTTTCTTTCATCTTGCTTATCTATTACGTAATATTTTCTTTTCTTATAAGATAATACATTTACATATTTTTAACCTTCGTTATCTACTTTTTTTGTGATTCATTGCCAATAGATCTGTACACATTCAAAATGGCAGTGTAACCAACATACAAAGGAATTAATATCAGGATTTATCAAAACTGTCTTTGTCATTTGATCAATGGAGGTTTTTTGAAATAATGAAATGATTACGAATGGTATATTTTCATGTTTCTGGTTGTGCATGCATATGGGCATGCGTATGCATCTATGTGTGGTTACTTATATATATATATATATATATATATATATATATATATATATATATATGTGTGTGTGTGTGTGTGTGTGTGTGTGTGTGTGTGTGTGTGTGTGTGTGTGTGTAAAGGATTAAGATAGATAGATAGATAGATAGATCAGTTTTAAAATAAGTAATTATATTGATTTTTAAAAATCCCTCAAATTAAGTCATTGAAAACCAGTCATAATATATATATATATATATATTATATATATATATATATATATATATATATATATATATATATATATATATGCAGAAAAGGACTATGACAGACAGATAGATAGATAGGATAGATAGATAGATAGATAGATAGATAGATCAGTTTAAAGTAAGTATTTACATTGACTTTTTCAAAATCTCCCGAATTCAAGAGTAATCGAAACCAGTCATTATATATATCGGTGAGGTATTTACAAGTTTGCCGTCACACGTGCATTAGCAAATTTGTCCTATTTGTTGTCCAGAGCATGATTATATATATATATATATATATATATATATATATATAATATATATATATATATATTGCAACAGTGTTGGTTATCACTAATTCATTTTGTGGCTTTTTGGCTGATGATTGTTGTTTGTAAAACTTCATGAAACTAATTCCCTTTGTGGGTTTCTTCATGTCGCTAATTTTTCTTTGTGGTTTCTGCCTGACGATTGTTTTTTTGTGAAACTTCATGAAATCAAAGGTCACAGACAAACTTCCATGCCATTAAAAATATAAATCTAATGTATATTTATTCATTATTATATATATGTGTGTGTCTGTGTGTATGTGTGTGTGTTAGTATTTATACAAATTTATATATACATTTCATAATATATATGTATATTTATACATTAAAAGTAAACACACACACACACACGCACACACACACACACACACACACACACACACACACACACACACACACACACACACACACACGTATATATGTCTATGTGTAGCTATAAGAATATATATATGTATTAATATGTAAGTGCAAATATGAATGTATCGCCCATAAATTGATTGTACAAAGTCTGGGCATTGCCCACAGGTGCCAAAACGCACATCTGGCTATCTTTAATATTCGTGTGAAATTATGCTGCGAATATCAATTTGTTTCTTTCCCAGGACATTGTACACTGAGACTCCTGATCTCTTCATATTTTATCAATCATTTCTGTATATCCTCAATTTTCAGAGTATTTTTTTAGATCTCATTTTTCATTTCCTTCGTTTGTTGTACATACATATATATATATGTGTGTGTGTGTGTATATATATATATATATATATGTATATATATATATGTGTTCATATCTATCTATTTATCGATCTATTTAAGTACATATCTATCAACAGTCTTCGAAGAAATTATTCGAACAATCATCAGTTTTGAATATTTTTATCCATTTTTCTTAATCTAATGCCCGAATAACGCCAGTTTTCGGTCAAGTGGTTCTGGACTATGAATCGTGTTGTATACTCATAAACATGCAGATGTAAGCAGAAACACAATGAAGCCTTCAATGAACGAACGAACACACTTCTTTTAAAAATATACCTCTCACACTTTATTCTCGAAAGGATTGCGAAAAGGTTGATGTTGGTTATGTGAGAGAGGTGAGTTAGAGACTGCGAGAGACTGCCACATATTGACCCCAAGTTCCTCTGACCATAGCAGCACTTCATCTTCATGCTGCTGGACTGCTCAACCGGGGTCCTGAGGGGCCCAAGCCCTCTGTCTGGAGCTGGTTCTCACGCAGGCATCTTATCTCCAACTAGAAACGCAACTCGAACTTCCAACTCACCCAAGCCTCTGTAGCACATGGTTATATAATTGTTTGACACCCACCTGCTTCCTGAGGGCGTACGCATCTGTACCGAATTTAACCACGTCCACAGGTCAAGGTGATATTCCGATATCTTCGACCGGATGCACCTGTTTCTTGATCGATGTCTCGGTCGAGGGTCAATATCGCAATTAAAGGAATAATGAAGACTCTATCAAAATTCGGGATAAAAATCTACAATTATCAGCGCAAAACCTTCATCATAGTCTACGATTTACGTTCCAGCAAGATAATGGTCGAAAACATACACCTAAATTAGTGATTTCATGGCTTAAGAAAAACAAGCTTACAGTTCTGTCGTGGCCTTTAATGAGTTTTGACTAGAATCCTACTGAAAATCTCAGGCAAGAATTGAAAGTTCGAATAAAAAATCTTCTTGAATTAGAACGTGTTACAATTGAAGAATGGAAAAAAAAAAAACAGAAAAGAATTCTTCAAATCTTATCAAAGCTTTATAAACCGATTGCAGCAATTTTTTATACGGCACAATTTTTTTATTTTGTTTATTTTTCTTTTAATATTGAATAAATTTAGCCTATCCATCTCAAAATTGAGTCTTATATTGCTTTTTTTATTACTTAATACCATATAAAAAGTTTAGTATTATACGTTCACCGGGTGGAGACACAGAATACTTAGTAGCAGGAGTAGTGCAAGGAGACACACTAGTCCCCTACCTCTTTATCTTCTGCCTAGACTACGTGCTTAGAACATCGATCGATAAAATCAGAAAAAACGGCTTCGAGATGACAAAGAAAAGAAGCAGAAGGTACCCCGCAAAAACAATTACCGACGCCCACTTCACCGATGACATACGATTCTGGCAAATGCACCCAAACAAGCCGAAACACTTAGTTTGGAACGAGCTGCCGCAGCCATTGGCCTCTATGTCAATGCACACAAAACTGAATATATCTGCTATAATCAAACAGGCGACATTTCCACACTAGACGGAACCTCTCTGAAACTGTTAGACAAATTCACCTAACTTGGAAGCAGTATCTCATCAACCGAAAAAGACATCGACACGTGGCTAACGAAGGCATGAACAGCTATCGATAAGCTATCGATCATATGGAAATCAGACCTGACTGATAAAATGAAACAGTTTCTTCCAGGCAGCGGTCGTGTTGATACTGCTGTATGGATGCACTACTTGGATGCTAACTAAACGGCTGGAGAAGAAGCTAGACGGCAATTACACAAGAATATTGCGAGCAATATTGAACAAGTCCTGGCGGCAACACCCAACAAGGCACCAACTATACGGCCTCCTGCCTCTCATCACGAAAACTATCCAAGTTAAACGAACCAGACATGCAGGACGACCAGCTCGAACATACATACAGCAGCTATGTTAGGATACGGGATGTAGCCCTGAAGGCCTGCCAGAGGCGATGAACTATAGGGAGAAGTGGCGAGAGAGGGTCAAAGATATCCGTGCTAGCGGCACGACACGATGATGATGATGATGATGACTAAATTCCAAAAAAATGGTCAAAATATTCAATATTCATGTGAGTACGAATAATTTTGTCTTTGGCTATCTATCTCGATTGTTTAATAAAATAGCTTTATTCCTTTTTATCTATCTATCTGGGTCGTTGATCTATCTACTAATCCATTTCGACGGTTAATTCTCTCTCTCTCTCTCTCTCTCTCTCTCTCTCTCTCTCTCTCTCTCTCTCTCTCAATATATATATATATATATATAAAGTTGAAAACCGTAGTTGAGAGCGACCCGAGGGCTCCCTTTTCAATAGCTACTGCACCGAGATGTATAGGAAGTCACTTCTTCTTTCCTAGGATAGCTCCACTTTACTCTTGATCCGTACCTTATAATACTGAGTGTCAAGTAATATTTTTGTCTTTGGTATGACTCGACCTGGGATTGAACCCTGATCTCCCAGGCCATTGGCGAACACTCTTCCCACTAGGCCTCTGGGACTACAATCAAGATATTTGGAGAAACCATGTATTTCTTTAAAAGCACTCTAAAAGATTTTTTTATTTTATTTCATAAAAAAAAAAGATAAATTTTCATTAATTACCGTTTAATTGTTTTTATTTTGACAAAAATTAATCCTTTAGTCATAGAATATTGTCACACAGCTGCGTCATATTTTGTTTCTGTCAATGAAACCATTATCTGCCTTAAATGCTACTTTAGAATTTTGTGGTATTTTTCAAAAATTAAAAAAAAGTTTATGGTATATCTTTCTAAGCAATCTTAAAGCTCTAAAAATCTTACTTTTAACCTTTGAAATCACTTTCAAACTTGGAACTCTGCAATCCGATTCATCCCATATAAATTCGATGGGAGAAATATCAGAAGATTAAATACATCAAGTCATGATTTCCATTTTTTTCTTTTTCTGGACTCGTGATAATTTTTTCATCTGTTAGAAAAGTATTTTGGATCATTGTCTCGTTGAAAAGTGATTTTTTTTTCAAATTTTGTGTGAACCTGCATTTTTTAAAAATCAACTGATATTGTTCTTTTTTCATGATTCTCTTGACCTAAATCAAATAACCATCCAGTTGTCTCTCTTCCAAACTCCACCTCTATTAAAAAATCCCCCACCATGCTTGACCGTTGGAAGATTCTTCTCAATGTTTCTTCTCCCATACTATCTCTACTTTCAACCAAAGTCTAAATTTCGACTCCTCTATCAACAATACATTTTCCCTTCTTTTCAATGTCCAGTTCTTATGCTTTTTTCCCCATTACAGTCTTTTGCTAATTCTTCTTCGTTAATTTTTTTTTAATGGCTATTCACTCCCTGGGTCACGCTGATCTGAGTCGATTTTTCATAGTTGAGAATGGCGCCGGTTTCTATTGACAAGAATTAATTTCAGCTGACAACTCTTTTACTCTCAATAACCAAGTGTTTATCTTCAGTAGCAGTTGTCACTTTTGGTTCTCCAGCATTTTCAATCAACATTTGTCCCAGTTTCTAACTGTCTTTTTAATGAATATTGCGCCCTATGTAAAGAAATATTCAACTTCTAGGCAATTAGTCTTTGAGAGTTGTTGTTATTGAATAAAATCTGAATTTGTGCCCTCACTGCAATGCTTAATGTTGTGGCGGAATCACCAACTAATGGACTCAACCACTCTCCATAATACCGGAAGACGCAGCAATATGAAGTTAGTCTAAATCCGGAAGCTAACCTCGACTCCGCGTTGTCATGCGAACTAGCTTACCGGCCTATGTTCTTGTAACCCCTTTGTTCTTGTAAATATATACCTATACTATAACCGTAGTGTTCTGTTCTCTTTGTGACCCCTTCCAGGGCCATAACTCTTAACTGCTTGTATTTTGACAGTTTGTGCAAATTACATAAAAATTGAAAAATAAATCTAAAAAATAACTACAAATATACTGTTGTAATGGCACAATCTTTTTTTCTTCATATAGCAAAAGTAAAGTTGGTGACCTTAGTTAAGGGTGACCCGAAAGCTCCCTCATCGGTAGCTACTACAACGAGGTGTAGGGAGGGAGCTATTCCACTACCTGGATTGCTTCACTTTACCCTTGATCCATAACTTATAATGCTGAGTGTTAAGCAAGGTGGCATCAAGTACCAATTCAGTTTAGTATAAGTATAGTCTTTGTTTACACACAGTTAAATGTCAAACAGTTCAGTTAGATGTCAAAACAGTTCTATTTCAATCAATTCAGTTTAGCATAAGTACACAGTTTAGTTCTATTTGACCCATAGATAGGACCCTACCATGTGCTACTGCTCCGGGACAGAGTGGATCTGTGAGCGATGTCAAGGAAAGGGTATTCAGCGTTCTCCTAAGCTCCAGTATTGCTGGAATCTCACCATCTGATTGTTTAGCGTCATATTAAGGACATTTATTGGGGGGTCTTACCCCTCTGCAGAGAAGCTGACGGTGTATTCTACAGCCCCAACCGACTGGGCAAGTTGCTAATATAATGACAACAACAAAAAAGCATTGATTTAATGTCTCTGTCTCAAAGAATGCATTTTTACTGGACCTGTTCCAAATTATCGTCACTGCGCTCGTCTCAGTAATAAATAATAATCATATTAATCGGTTGCATCTATTTTGAGACACTCTCTATGATGTGTCTTAAACAAAATAGACATCATCATCATCATGACGTGCTGGTAGCACGGATATCCCTGACCCTCTCTTGCCACTTTTCCCTATCGTTCATCGCCTCTGGCAGGTCTTCTGGACTGCATCCCGTATCTTCACATAGTTGCTGAATGTACGTTTGTGCTGGTCGTCCTGCTTTTGCTCGGCCATGTATGGGGGTCCATAAGAGTACATCACTTATGAGCTCGTCCCTGCTTCTCCAGCAGTGTCCTGCATGTCTGGTTCGTCTAACTTGAATAGTTTTCGTGATATGAGGCAGGTGGCCGTACAGTTGGCGTCTTGTGGGGTGTTGTCACCAGGATTTGTTCAAGATTGCTCGCAGCATTCTTGTGTAATTGTCATCTAGTTTCTTCTCCAGCCGTTTTGTTAGAGTCCATGTAGTGCATCCATATAGCAGTATCGATGCGACCGCTGCCTGGAAGAAACTGCGTTTCATTTTATCGGTAAGGTCTGATTTCCATATAATCGATAGGCTTTTGATAGCTGTCCATGCCTTCGTTAACCTCGTGTCGATGTCCTTTTCGGTTGATGCGACGCTGCTTCCTAGGTAAGTGAATTTGTTTACTAGTTTAAGAGGGGTTCCGTCTAGAGTGGAGATGTCACCCGTTTGATTATAGCACATATATTCCGTTTTGTGTGCATTGACTAAGAGGCCTATGCCTGCGGTGTCAAAGTTTGAACTTTTTCATAGAAAGGAAATAACATTTGTGAAAAGAAAGTCGGAGGGAAATCTGAAAAATAAAATCAAATACACTATAGTGACAGAATTTTTTTTTCTCAATAAAGATACAAAATATCTCACTTTACTGTCTTTTTTTAAAAAGAAATATGGAATGGCTCCAACCTTTTTGTGTGTAGATCATAACCCTTTTTTTTAATCCCTCGGATGATTCAACCAATTGTTCTTTAGATCGTAGGCATTTTTCTTTTAGGTATTTATTGTATATGATTACCTACCTCCCCTATGGATAGTAAAATAATGGCTGCGTCCATCTTATCAATTAGCTGTCAGACAGATAGAGTGAAGGGTGTTAGTACGTATATGAATTCCTTATCGAATAAATAAACTATTACCAAGTATTTGACTTTCCTTTTATTCGCTATTATTACATATCTCCTACTTTCTCCCCGGGTGGGTAATTGGCCGCCTTCACTCCGACACAAAAGTATTCTTTACACATAAAAAACAAACTCTAGAAAACGCTTTTATATATCTGCAAATTACCCTTCTGAAATCAATTTACAATTCTAATGAGGGCACTTTAGATTCTAGTTTCACATATAATAAGGAAGATTCAATTGAATAACATTTAAATTCAGGACAACTAGGTTGTTCAGGGAAAAAGGCAAGATGCTATACAACGTAGCATCTTTGTTTAATGGTATATTAACCTTTGTGGTTTAATGCCAAAGCCATCCTTGTAAGAGAATAATAGTGAAACTATTTAGCCCATAGCTTGGAAATAAGAGTGTTCGTGGCTTTCCTAAAATTATTAGTCTGAAAGTAATACCGCTACAGGAGTTCGAACTCTCTTACTTCGAGATCAAAGTCAGCCATTACGCCACGTGGACTTCCCAACTTGATATCACTGACGCTTCAAGAGTAACGAATGTAGGTAGAATCTTTACTTATATTGATTCTATTATTCGACTTATAAGGAGAATCAGTTTCTTAAAAAAGCAAATTATAACCTACATTGAATGACAAATAATAATTATATTACCCAATCTGCGGGGGCAGTAGAATACACCGACTGCTTCTCTGCAGAGTAGTAAGAGCCTCCCCAACGAGTGTCCTTGATATGACGCAAACAATCTGACTGTGATCTTCCAGTAATGCGGAGAACCCTTTAATTGCCATCGCTCCCAGGTCTACTGTGACCAAGTGTAGGGTCCTATCTATGGGTCTAAACAGTATACTTATGCTAAACTGAATTGCTTGAAATAGAACTGCTTTTGTATGCTAAACTGAATTGTTTGAAATAGAACTTTATACGTATAAAAATGTATTTCGCATTAATAACCTACAATGGTTGATATGCCATAAAACCAAACCAAACTAAATCATATATATTTAATATGTATGTGTAAACACGATTAGGCATCAAATAACCTACATTGGTAGATTTGCTATAAAACCAAACTGATCCAAATGATATATATTTAGTATATATGTATAAAGCTGATTTGGCATGAGATCTGCTATGGTTGATATGTCATAAAATACAAACAAATGAATCAGATATATCTAATATATATGTATAAAGAAGATTTGGCATTAAATAACCTACAATGTTTGATATGCCATAAAGCCCTACCAAACCAAATCATACATGCGATATATGCATAAAGATAATTTGGCTTTAGATAACCCACAGTGGTTGATATATTATAAAACCAAATCAAAGCATACCAAACCAAATCATATATATTTAATATATGTGGTGCATTCAATAAGTTTCCAGACTTTTTTGTACAGGCATTTAAAATTGTCGTAGACCCTTGAAAATCCACTCTGTTATTGCTATACATCTCATGATATGACTGAACAATTTTTATGATTTCATGTTGAAATGAACTGCTACAGCAGCAATTGGAATACACCCTACTAAAGTCTGATTGTCACAGCTGGTGAATTTCAAAAATGCAATCTGGACGTGAGGACACTTTAAACGAACGATATGCAATAAAATTCTGTTTTAAACTTGGTAAAAAATGATGCCACAGAATCATATGGAATGCTTCAGACTGCTTTTGGAGCATCTTGCAGGAATCGAGCATCAGTTTTTGAGTTGCATAAGAGATTCAAGGAATGCAGGGAGTCTGTGAGGTATGATGAGAAGTGTGGGAGGAGTAAGGAAGTCAATACACCAGAGTTGATTGGCTAAAGAGTTAGGGTTAGGGTTATTATGTTGAGGTTTTATGGGAGTTCAGCAAGAGATTCCTAGGGTAGAGACCAGCACTCTTCAAATCGGGTCAGCGGCATTTCCACCGGGACAATGCACCAGTCCACAACTTCATCCTTGTCACAGACTATTTGACCAAGATAGGCATCAAGACAGTTCCTCAGCCTTCTTATAGTCCAGACCTTGCTCTCTGTGACTTTTGGTTATTCCCTAAGCTCAAGGAAAAACTTAGAGGCTGTCGTTATGAGACAATTGAGGAGATGAAAGAGGCTGTGACGAAGGTCACTGACACGCTCACAAAAGAGGACTTTCATGGAGCCTTCCAGGAGTTGTTGGAACGGTACAATAATTGCACTGCAGCCGGAGGAGATTACTTCGAAAGGGACTAGTTTCATGTGTGTACCTTCAATAAAAGTGCCCATGCGAAAAAAAGGCTGGAAACTTATTTAATGATCCTCGTATATGTATATGTATAAGATTTGGCATAAAATAACCTACAAAGGTTGATATGCCATAAAACCAAACCAATGTTCTTGCTTGCGAATCATGTATACTTCATTGGTATAAACCGAATTTGGCGTTAAATAACCTATAAAGGTTGATATGCCATAAAACCCACTACACTAAACCAAACCATTGTCTATAATGTCAGCCTTTTTATTAAGTAAATGGTCATGTGTGAAGATAAACGGAGATGTAACATTGCCAGCGTTATTGACTACCCCAAAACCATGATGTGGACTGCCTTGCTTATAATTGTTAGGATTATCTGTCGATTATATTTCCTCTTTTGCTTAAAAGTATTGTTTTTTGCAAGTCATGGAAGTCTGAAGGAGCATATTAAAATTAAATTCTGTTTTTCTGCTGTTATTAGAATTCATTCTTCCGTCAATATTTGTCTTAAGACACATAGTAGCATAATAAATCAGTAAATTTTTCGTTTCACAGTATTTTTTTTTTATTTGGAGGATTATTTTGATTTCTCAATTCATAACTAATATCTTTAAATTAGTTATTTTATTTCTTATAGCTCTTTCAGCATCTCTCTCTTTTTACCAGCTTCTCACAGAACATTTACACTATTAATACTATATTTATATAAAGATCACATTCTCTTAATATCCTCATAATTTTTTCATATCATTTTTTCTAAAATCAGTCAATCTAATCTTAATTCTTTTTACACTAGTGCTAATTTTGATCTGATTTGGCATTTTTTCGAAAATTATATTTCTCAATTAGCCAAAAAATACAATTGGTTTGTAGAAATCTGTCTTGACAGTAAATTTCCAGTTCGGGGAGAAATATTGAAAATTTATTCACTATAATTAAAAATTCCATTAATTATTTTAAAAATTTCAAATAGATCACCTCTCATTCTTCTTTTTAATAAAGTAGCAAATCGTAATTTCTCTAATCTGTAACTGTAATATTTTTCTCTTTTATATTAGTTTTTTTTTACTCATCTTTGCATACACTTTAATTCACATGTCATAAATACTGTAGCCCAAGCCTGAATATAATATTCTATATGAGATCTTATAAGAGGTTTATATATTCTTAAACCAAGATTTATGTCCCTTGAAATAAAATATCTAAAGATCCAGCCAATTATTCTATTTGCCCTCGTTACAGTTGACGAAATACGATTGTAAGCTTTAGATATGTCATTAAAACCAAAGCCGACATCCCATCATTATACTTGGTTGGATTTAAATTCAAAATTTGGACTGTTTTAAAATGTATATCTTCCAGTTGTGAAGACAAGGTTTCTCATTAATCTAGACGGGTTAGATAGAAAGCACAGCTTGCGTTATGCTTTACCGATAACTGGTGGGCATTAGAGATGGAATCATGCCCATCCCATCCATAGGGCATTAGTTATTTTGAATCTGAATTCTGGTTACCGATTCATTTTTCGGTGACGGTAACCATTACGCTACTCGAACCTCTAACATAGCAGGATCTATGCAAACAACTTTTGTTCGACAATATAAACAAAATGATTAGTTTTGGTTTGGTTAGATTTTATGGCATATCAACTACTGAAGTTTATTAAATGCCAAATCCATTTTTATACATATAATCAGTTCAATTTCAAATAATTCAGTTTAGGATAAATATAGCTTTTTTTTACACTCAGTTAAACGTCAAAACGGTTCTTTTTCAAACAATTCAGCATAAGTAGAGTTTAAATGTCAAAACAGTTCTATTTCAAACAATTCAGTTTAGCATAAGTATGCAGTTTCAATGCCAAAAACAGTTCTATTTCAAACAATTTAGTTTAGCATAAGTACACAGTCTAGTTCTATTTGACCCATAGATAGGACCCTCTCAGGTGCTACCACACCGGACCAGAGTGGATCTGGTAGTAATGGCTATGAAGGTGTACTCCGCATTCTGCAAGGTTCCAGCATTACTGGAACCTCTTCATCAGATTGTTTAGTGTCATATACAGGATACTTGTTAGGGAGTTTTACTATTCTGCAGAAATGTAGTAGGTGTATTCTACAGCCCCAAAATGTAAGAGAATGAAATAGTGCAACTCTTAAATGTAACACGGTCCGGACATACTAACCCATCCTGGGGAAAAGACTTTATCTAATAGTCATAAAACAAAAAAAAAAAGGGCTTGCCAAATTGTACTTGTGGTTGTGCCAAAAGATCAGGGGGTAAAAACGAAAGTCAAAATTGAGAAAAATATAAGGTGAGAAACGTGTGGAACACGAAGGTTAGGGTCGTGCCACTGAAGCTTGGCGCACTTGGAACCATGCTAAAAGTATTAGAGGCAAGATTAGAATTAGACTGATATTTCCAGGAAGGACTGAGAATATCCAGACCGAGGCGTTGCTGGTGTTTGCAATGATTTCGAGAACATTTTGCGGATTTGATAAGATTTCTTGTCCCATTCTCCGATAATACTCATGTGTTCTGGTTAGTGAACACAAGTAGTCGAAATAATAAGACAAACCACGATATGTGAGGAAAATAGTCATATTTACAGGAAAGAGTATTTACAAGAGAGAGACTGTTAGTAATAAGAACATAGGATTAGTGATAGAGTAATGATATACTTCAACAATAGGAACGGCTCTTCTGGTCTGACTTGGAGGCTTATTCCCAGACTGATCTCCGCTACTGCCATATATGGCAGAGGGAACAGCTCATTATGCTGAAAAGGTAGATGATACCCAACAACTCACAAGACATCTGTTTATATTTATCCAACCCCTCCAAAACAGGCAGGGTGTGGTACAAGGTCAATTTTTAAGCAGAGTAAAAAAATGGATTGAATTCAGAGTTGCCAAGCTAAGGTTAAATAACAGTGTCTGCCCAACTATTTACCCATAGCTGGAGATAGAATAGATGAATTTATGATTTTTCCCGGGGTCATTATCGCGAAATGAATCATCCAGGAATTGAACTCGGGTCACCGATTCCATTTTTAAATATTTCTGTATATCCTCAACTTTCAGAGTTTTTTTTTTGGGGGGGGATCTCAAATTTTTGTTCCTTTCGTTTGATGTGTTTCGTTATGCCAATCATGCATCCTTAAATTTCTAGTATCAACATACTGATGAATTATCATAGAACTGTTCGACCAGGAAAATATCAAAAACTTTGAAAAAAAAAAAACAATAAAAAAAAACTACTAATATAGCATAGTGTGTGATGTGACAGAGATCTGAAGCGAGAGAAATCTGGAAATGATTTTTAAAGTAGAAAAATAATTGTTTTTCTACTAGTAAAATCTTACTTCTCCAGTAGTGTCCTGCATGTCAGGTTCATCAAGCTTTGATAGTTCTCGTGATGAGGGGTAGGTGGTCGTATAGCTGCTGTTATAATCAACAATAATTTTAGATGAATAAAGTGAGTACATTGATTTTAGAAGAATAATACAATCCGTTGTCAAAATGAAAAAGCAAGAAATATTGTGTATTTTAGATGGGCCGAAACGCGAAAGGCATTGTTTTTCTAGCCAGGAGAAAAGAAAGATGAAGTTGAATATATATTTTTTCAATTGTACTAAAAGTGTCATTGAAAACAGCGAAGAAGCCAAAAATTGACTAGCTGGACAGATAAGGTTTGATGAAGGGGTCAATCGTGACCCAGGTGTTGATGTGAATTTTTATGGGAAAATTTCAAACACGAGGATGGAAAATTTCAAACCTCTAGAATGGACTGACGTGACGTGTCACTCACGTGACAGAAAGGACCGCCCACTGGAGGATAGAGTAGACAGTAGCCAACACATGGATGTGGGAGGAAATCCTTCCCCCTTTGAGTAACGGTCACAGAGAGCCACTGTTGAAGTGAGAGATAGACTACATGGATGGAATTAATTCACCAAGTCATGCTGTTGGCACTGATCTCCCTGACCCTCTCTCACCACCTTCCTCTAACGTCCATTGCTTCCGGTAGGTCTTCCAGGCTATATCCCCTATCGGAACAGAAATGTTGTTGATAGGTTCTTGCTGGTTGTTCTGCCTTTACTCGTCCATGTGAAGGGGTCTATAGGATTATATCACTTATGAGTTCGTCCTTCCTTCTCCAGGAGTGTCTAACTTTGATAGTTTTTGTGATGTGTGCTAGGTGGCCGTACAGCTGTTGTTCTGTGGGTTGTTGTCTCTAGGACTTGTTCAATACACCTCGCAGCATTCTTGTGTAATTACCGTCAAGCTTTTTCTCCATACGTTTAGTTAGCATCCATGAGGTGCATTTATATAGGAGTATCGAAACGACTACTGCATGGAAAAACTGCACTTTCTTTTATCGGTCAGGTCTGATTTCCATTTGTCCAATAGGCTATCGATAGCTGACCATGCCTTCGCTAGTGTTGATGTCTGTCTCGGTTGATGAGACGTTGCTTCTGAAGTAGGTGAACTTGTCTGCTAGTTTCAGAGAACTACTTTTTAGTGTGGAGATGTCAATTTTTTGATTAAAGCACATGTATTCTGACTTGTTTGCGTTCACATGGAGGTCTATGCCCAGAGATTCGGCTTGGGTGGGTGTATTTGCTAGAAGTGCTACGTCAACGTCGTAGTCAGCGTCTGTAATAGTTTGTGTGGGGTATCTTCTGCCTCGTTCCTTTGCCATCTTGAAACCGTTTTCTTTCATTCAATCAATAGACGTTCTAAGCACGAAGTCTCGGCAGATATTAAACAGGTATGGGGCTATCGTGTGTCTTTGTAGAACACCTTTTACAATGTTGAAGTATTTTGTGTCTCCATCCAATGAGCGGATTTTTACTTTCGTGTTTTATACAGCATCATTATGGCTGCGACGGTTTCTTTGGGGAGATCATCGGCTAGAAGTATTTATTTCATCTTTCCTCTGTGTATGGAGTCAAATGCCTTGGAGAAGTCGACAAATGATATTGTAGCCTCAAAATTTTTGAACGTACACCTTCTAGAATTCGACGGATAGTCAAAATTTTTGATGACGTAGATCGATTTCTCAAAAAGCCATTTTGGTTCTTCCTAAGGTCTACCATACTTCAGCGGATATTTCATCAAGCCCTGCTGCTTTTCTATTTTTAATTTTTCATAGTACTGAGTCGAGTTCTTCTTGAGTAAACTGTTTTAGTTTAATGTCTAGTTGATTATGAATATTTTTTGTGAATCGTTCGATCGTAAATTTCGGAGGTTTTCCGAGTAGATTCTGGAAATGTTGTTTCCACTCGTGTATTCGTTCTTTTTGGCTGGCAGCTTTCAGTTTAGCTCACGCAGTACTTTTCCTTCTGCTTAATTTGTTTACTGTTTGCTATGCTATCCTAGATTGTCTATCTTTAACCGAGTCTCTAATCTTATTGATCTGATAGAATTAGTTACTGAAATCTAATTAAGAAAACCATTGGGATGTGCACTTTACCCTTGATCCTTACCTTATAATGCTGATTGTTAAGCAAAGTGGCATTAAGTACCATTTTTTGAGTCTCTGGTATGACTGGACATGTGATTGAACCCCGGTCTTCCGGATCATAGGCGAACACTCTACTCATTGGACCAATATACTCCATCATTAATTTTATTGTTATTGATATATTATGCTCTGCACGTAATTTTTTTTATATATGTTTATATATATTAATTAGCCGAGCATTGAGCCCTCTGTGTGGATTATTCTTCTTAAGTCTGTTCAAAGACCTAAATATGGTATATATATAAAGTAAAGTTGGCAACCATAGTCGAGGGTAACCCGAAGGCTCCCTTTTCGATAGCTACTACAACAATGTGTAGGGGAGGGCGCTACTCCTTCCCTGGATTGCTCTACTTTACCCTTGATCCGTACCTTATAATGCTGAGTGTTAAGCAAGGAGGCATCAAGTACCATTTTTTGAGTCTATTTTTTGAGTCTATATATATATATATATATATATATATATATATATATATATATTGTCATCCACAGACAGACTGTTTCGTTCTATCAGAACTCTTCAGTGTGGCTAGACCCGCAGTATATATATATATATATATATATATATATATATATATATATTCTTTTATATAAAAGAAAGAAAAAATTCACTTCTTTGGTGACATAGTAAACTTATTTCTGGTCATGATGACCATCATCAGATTTTGCACGAAGAAGAATTTTATTTGTTGTTCTTATATTGCTTCCGGTAAAAATGGGATTGGAAATAGATTTTTTGAATTTCTAATTAAAAATTTATTTTTGATTAGAATTGTTTTTAATATATGCATATATTTTTTGTTAATCATATTTCTTAATAAAAAAAAAACTTTTACGGTGGAGATATTATATCTATTATTATTTTTTATTTATACAGTGTTTATACATTTCTTTACAAAACAAAAAAAAATGTTACCCCTAATTCAAATTCTACAGAAAATTTTAAAAAAACTAATTCCGGAAAAATCAAATAAGGACCTGTGACTTATTTAAATTATTGATTGAATATGCATTCATACATCCGTTTAAACTATTATGTATTATAAATATTAAATGAAATAATTCGTTTTATCAGGAAGTAATAATTCGATGCTGATATTAATCTACAAGATCTATTTCTGATTATTAAAATTCCAGTTATATTAATGAGAAAATTACATATCGAATGTTAAGATAATAGTAATAAGCAAAGAATAGATGTGTTAAAGATAATTTGTTAATATAACAAATAATTCCTACCTTATAATATAAATGAATCAAATATTACTTTCATAAATTTTTGTTTACATATCGAAAAAACGTTGTAATAACAACGATGTAGTACAGGGACAGTTCCTTCTTGTTATAAGGCTATATTAATATTTTTACAAATTATAGATTATTTTTTATTTTTTAATTGTTTTATTATCCCTTTATAAAAACATATATTTATTCTTTATCCTTTAAATTTAATTGTATACTTTATTAGAAAAATCTCTTTTAAATTATTCATTATTCAATCTGTTTTTTAAAATTATGTATCAATATTCCAACAGAGAATTAAAAATATATAAATCACCGAATTAATATTAGTTAAATGTATTTAATAATATAAATATATAGATTCAAATTCAACGAAGAATTTATTTCTAAGTCTTCATGTAGATATCATTTCTGTTATTTAATAAACCCCCATTCAAATATTTCAATATACATATATTTCTCTTCTAAGCATAAATTACACTTACCATGTAAACTGTTTGTCGAGGAGGATCAATAGTTTCCTTTTTATTTATCAATGAAGTGTTTTAAGTTACTTGACTAGAAATGTAGGAGAAGCGTCCCGTATTCTAAATTTCTTTTCTCCCAGTCATGGATTAAATAGTACCACTACTGTTCTTCTAGAAGAATAGATTTGGTATTAAATAACCTGTAAAGGTTGATATGTCATTAAACAAAGAAACAAAGAAACAATAAATTTCTTTTCTCCCAGTCATGGATTAAATAGTACCACTACTGTTCTTCTAGAAGAATAGATTTGGTATTAAATAACCTGTAAAGGTTGATATGTCATTAAACAAAGAAACAAAGAAACAATAAATTTCTTTTCTCCCAGTCATGGATTAAATAGTACCACTACTGTTCTTCTAGAAGAATAGATTTGGTATTAAATAACCTGTAAAGGTTGATATGTCATTAAACAAAGAAACAAAGAAACAATAAATTTCTTTTCTCCCAGTCATGGATTAAATAGTACCACTACTGTTCTTCTAGAAGAATAGATTTGGTATTAAATAACCTGTAAAGGTTGATATGTCATTAAACAAAGAAACAAAGAAACAATAAATTTCTTTTCTATAGTTTTTTTATATAATAGACAGGGTTTTTTTTATATTGATTTTTAGTCTAAATATTAGCATAGTTAATTGAAATAATAGCGATAGTGATTTGGCTTCTTTATTTAATGGCATGTTAATCTGTGTAGGTTATTTAAAGCCGAGACCATTCTTTGAGAAGAACAGTAGTGGTACTATTTAACCAATAACTGAAAGGATAAAGGGCGTCATACCTTTTCCAAGAGTATTGGTACGAAAGTGAACGTAATTCCGCGACTGGAGTTCGAACTCATTTGGTACCATTCCGCAGTCCATCGCTTTAAACATTACACCACGCGAATACCCCCTGCAAGTGATGGTGGCCGTGGTAATTGTGATAATAATAATAATTTCCCGTTTTAATTTGTTGATATGTAATGTAATATAATTGCAGAGGGATTTCGTTTTGTATATCTTGCCTTTCGGTTTAGTTAGGATAAGAAACTTTCAGCTCAGTGCATGGGTTAGTTAGGTGCAAACATTAACGCAGGTGTCCACGCGCGTGCGGGGAGGATGCGCCATTCACAGATGTCAAAATAAAATTCCCAGATAGGAAATGAGACTAGGGAGGTAAATGACGTCATGCCCGGAAGCGTGGGCTGAGGATTTCGGGATTTGAGAAAAAGCAGTTAGTTGAGTTCCCGCCTCGGAAGAAGAAGGTTGACTTTCAGAGCTGGGCGAAGCCAGACGACTTTGTGCGCTACGGGCGCCGCGTGTTGGTTGGGTTGAGAGCTGACGATGTAAAAGCAGTCAGCATAGAAAGATTGTGTCTCTCTCGCCTCATGTCGAATAACCTTTTAACTCAAAGATAATAAAAAGTTTCGTACCTGAACCAATTTCGTAAAGTTTCGTGTTTTTACATTCCCTATGTCTATTTCACACATCCGTATATCAGGCTATGTAACAGTAAGAAATATGTATAGACAAGTTTCAGTATATTTTTCATAAATAATCGAAGTAAAATAATATTTAATAGTGTTCTTAAAACTAGAATTAAAAAAAGAAAACATTCTGGAAACCATGTTCATCATCATGTCGTGCCGCCAGCACGGATATCCTTGACCATCTCTTGCCACTTCTCCCTATCATTCATCGCCTCCGGCAGGTCTTGTGGGTTACATTCTGTGTCCTCACATAGCTGCTGTATGTAAGTTCGGGCTGGTCGTCCTGCTTTTGCTTGGCCATATGTGGGGGTCCATAGGAGTACGTCACTTACGAGCTCGTCCTTGCTTCTCCAGCAGTGTCCGGCGTGTCTGGCTCGTCTGACCTGTATAGTTTTCGCGATGGGAGGCAAGTGGCCGTACAGTTGGCGTCTCGTGGGGTGTTGTCGCCAGGACTTGTTCAAAATTGCTCTCAACATTCTTGTGTAGTTGCCGTCAAGTTTCTTCTCCAGCCGTTTAGTTAGCGTCCATGTGGTGCATCCATATAGCAGTATCGATACAACCGCTGCCTGGAAGAAACTGCACTTCATTTCATTGGTCAGGTCTGATTTCCATATGATTGAGAGCCTATCTATAGCCGTCCATGCTTTCGTCAGACGTGTGTCGATGTCGTTTTCTGTTGATGAGACGCTACTTCCTAGGTAGGTGAATTTGTCCACTAGCCTCAGAGAGGCTCCGTCTAGTGTGGTAATGTTGCCCGTTTGGTAGTCGACTTTTATACGAACGTTACCAACACTCTTCCCTTGATATAAATAAATAAAAATCTATAAAGAGAGTAGAAAGACGCATAGCTAAACTTTTAATGTTTTGTTTTATTTTGTTCACTTTTTTTCTTTTGGTAGCACTGGTATTCAAATCCAAAACTGACTCGTGTGAAAAGAATTAAGATTTCCACAATGAGAAATCAGCAAGAATAAGTAACAACTGATATATGGATGTAAATATAAACCCTACAAACCTGGATAAGAATAAGAAGAAGACAGTTTAAAACATATTACGTAATAATTTATAAATTTTAAAGGCATATATATATATATATATATATATATAGATAAATAGATAGATATGCATGTATATAGATAAATATATACGTATAAACATATATACATGTGTACATATACATGTATATATATATATATATATACACATGTATATATAAATATATGTACACATATATATACATATATATATATATATATATGCACACATACACACACACACACATATATATATATATATATATATATAGTCGCGCTATTACGTTCACGCTCGGACAAATACCCTAGTGAACGGTATGAACCTCCTTATCCTCTCAACTATTGGTTAAATTGTACTACTCCTGTTCTTGTCGGGGGATGGATTCGGCATTAAATATCACGATAAGTTGATATGCCATCAAACAACAATAGGGTGAGGCTGGCATTTGTGGATGGATTTTATCGATTAGAAAAACAATAACAGAACAAAAGAAGATTATCGTATTTGACTACAAATAACCAGCAAAAGAAGTTCGCTAATAACTGATAAATTTTATTCAATAAAACTACCTCTAGCATCAGTAACTGCCTCTATAAGAAGTCGAGGTGCCCGTGGTGTAATGGTTATCGTCTTAGGAAATGGACACGGTGACACGAGTTCAAATCCTGGACGAGACTGATCGCATTTCACATAGCCCTAATACCGTCGGGAAAGGTATGAATCCAATTATTCTCCCTCCAGCTATGGGTAAATAATAGGGCAGACTAAGTTCTTTAGCCTTGGTGATGAGGCAACTAGTCTAGGAGAAAGAAAACTCTGAATTCAAACCTGTTAATCTTCGCTTAAAAATTGACTTTGTGTCATATCCTGCCCGAGCAGAGGGGTTGGGTAGATATGAATAAGAAGTCGAAATCGGTAGTAAGTTCTGATTAACTGCTCCTTAATCATGTCATACATTACTCAAACTATGGCTGCTTTTATAGTCTTTTGTGTTATGGGAATGTTCATTAACCTTCTTCTCAACGGCAATCCACTAATAATAGGCCAATTGAGATCTGGAGGGTAAGGAGGCCAAACGTTGCGGGTGATGTAGTTGTAGAGATTATCAGCCATCTATTCTTGCTTCCTCATGTAGGATTTGTATCGAATGTTTTTTATGAACACTCCTTCTGATTGACACACTCGACTCTTTTGCCATTGATTTCATTGAATCACCTCGGTTTTCATCAATTATCTGCTTAACTTTATTAATAAATTCGAGTGTTCTTCTTGATTCAGAACGTGTAGAATGATTTTTTTTACCCTTTGTTACAGAAATTACGTTTTTATTTTCATTTTCTTTTCTTTTCTTTTTTTTTTTTAACTCTATACGTATTCCGGGGACAAATGATCTTGCAACTCTGATAAAACATGCAATTTCTAAATCCCCAAGATCAGCCTTTAATGCCCCGATCATAGCATGCCTTTTCATTTCATTTGCTAGCATAAAGTCTGTCATTATGAATTTCTGAAAAACAAAAGCTATAAAAGTAAATACAAAAGAGTATTTATCCAAAACATATGTCTCCTCAAATACCAGCTGCACTATATATATATATATATATATATATACACGCTCCCCCATGGGGGTTGAGCACTATGGCGAAGGAATTTTCGGCTGCCGCTCGCATAATGCAAAAGCTCTTCGAAAGAATTGAGCACTCTGGTAGCCGATAGGGTATAAAAATGTAAAAAAACGGCTGCTGCTGCTGTTGCTACATAAGTACCTTAAAAATTCCCTTAGCCAACATAGTCTAACGTAAAGTTGGACGGGTTTCGATCCCGGCTTCGAGCGTCCTGCGTGTCTAGCCACGCCGAAGAGTTCTGATAGAACGAATCAGTCTGTCTGTGGATGACAATATATATATATATATATATAATAAAATAAGTGGAAAGATGGAAAAATCAGACCCTTTCAAAAGTTTAGTAGTAATAATTTTCCATTCTTGTTTTTTCAAAGAATTTAAGTAGGATAATTAAATTGGAGGTAATTGGTTAAAGTAAAGATTAAAACCAATTCACAAAGCTTGAATAATATTAAAAAAAGGCATTGTCGGACTTATACTCAGTCTTTAACTTCATCACGTTTGGATATTCGTTTAAATGTATGCATAATAGACTAGATTTTCATCTTGCAAACCAGGGGAAAAACTACATATCCAGTCCACTCACCCCCACCTAAAAAATCTCTCTATAGCCAACTTTAATGGGGAGATGACACGATTTTGTGTAAAACACCTGAACTTTGGAGTATATATATATATATATATATATATAGTATTATTTGGTCCAGTTAAACCGGAGTTGGGAGTAATTCCATCAGGACAAGAAAACTATTCAAGAGTGAACATTTAAATTTTCCTGGTAAAGAGCTCAAAGTAAGAGACATTACAGAGCAATAATTTCATTAAGAAAAAACAACAAACCGGTCACATTAGGATTATAAATTTATTTCCATCCTGTTACGCGTTTTTGAAAAATTCAAAAGCATAAAAAAAAATTAATAGGATTTCTTCAGATCCTTTGGATAAAATAAATTAAAAATTAGAATTGAAATAAATTAAAAATTTAAATTTAAATTTAAATTAACAATTTTTTAAAAATAAATTTACTATAATTCTAACCGACAATAAAATAAAAAACGGAAGTGGGCTAAATGAGGAGATAACTCTTCACCCCTCTTCTATCCCCTCCCACCTTCTTTTCTAGGTTTATTCTGATTTATTTTATCCAAAGGATCTGAAGAAGTCCTGTTAAATTTTTTTCGTGTTTTTGAATTTTTCAAAAATGCGTAACAGGATGGAAATAAATTTATAATCCTAATGTGACCGGTTTGTTGTTTTTTCTTAATGATATATATATATATATATATATATATATATATATATATATATATATATATATATATGTCTTTATCTGTCTACCTTGGTTTAGTTTGGTTTGGTTTGGTTTCTTTGTTTAATAGCATATCAACCTACTTAGGCTATTTAATGCCATAGTCATGCTTCTAGAAGAATAATAGTGGTACAATTCAACCCATAACTAACAGAATAAGGGGGTTTCATACCTTTCTAAATGCATTTGTTCAAAAGTGAACGTAATAGCGCAACTGGAGCTCGAATTCGTTTACTACGATTCTGCAGTCCAGCGCTTTAATCATTACACCACGAGAACACACCTCCTATCTATCTGAGGGAAGATACCGTAGCATACAATTATGAAGTTATCTATTTTAATATGTTGATTCACAACATCAAAGATGGCTATTGATTGTTTCATAAAAGGAATTGAAATTTCCTGCAAATAACTCATAATAGTTTGTTTCAGATATCAGTTGAAGTGCAATCAGGCGAAATAGCATTTAAAATGAACAGAGGTGTGCCACTGCCTTCCTTGACGTGGACAATTATTGCACCCATTGACATTAATTAACGCCTTGCAAATCGTTGACAAAGTCCAAATGGGCGTGGGGACCACAACTGCTAAAGTGTTTCAGATGAAATGAAAAGTTCCTCCAGTGGGTCACCTCCGCTGGTATAGATTTTTGTTCTTTTAGGCTAAAAAATATATCAAGTGGTGTTATTGGAGGTGCCCGTGGTGTAATGGTTATCGTCGTAGGAAATGGACACGGCGACACGAGTTCAAATCCTGGACCAGACTGATTGCATTTCACATAGCATTAATACCCTTGGGAAAGGTATGAATCCAACTATTCTCCCTCCAGCTATGGGTAAAGTGTAGGACAGACTGGGTTCTTCAGCCTTGGTGAGGCAACTAGTCTAGGAGAAGGAAAACTCTGAATTCAAACCTGTCAAACTCCGCTTAAAAATTGACCTTGTGTCATATCCTGCCCGAGCGGAGGGGTTGGTAAATAGTATCAAGTGATGTTATTGCATTGTTCTTCATATGTCTATGTATGGTAGATAGATAGACAGATAGATAGATTCGTAGATATGAATAGAATGGGGTTTAGGATTTGGTCTGTTTTTATGGCAAATGTAATGCCAAATCCGGTTTATTCATATATATATTAGATATATATATATATCAGTAAAGTTGGCAACCGTTGTCGAGGGTGACCCGAAGGCTATTTCTTCGATAGAAACTACAACAAAGTGCTTTACTTTACCCTTGATCCATACATTATAATGCTAAGTGTTAAACAAGGAGGAATCAAGTACCATTTTTTGAGTCTTTGGTATGATTCGACCTGGGATTGAACCCAGTTTAACACTTTAAGACACTTGAACACTTTAAGACTTGTAAATATAAGTCACAAAGTTAAATATTTCCAAGTATTGATTTGCATCACTAACATCGGCCGTTTGTTTACACACAGTTTAATGACCAAACAGTTCTATTTCAAATAATTAATTTTAGCATTAGTCACCATTAATTGGTTCCAACTATTGCTGTATATCACTAACATTAGCTATTTGTTTACACACAGTTCAATAATAAAACTGTTCTATTTCAAACAATTCATTTTAGCATAAGTCAATGTTAAATGGTTCCAAGTATTGCTATGTCTCACCATTAAACATCAGTCACATATACACCAACGATACATATAAGAAGTAAGGGCGATTTCAAAAGCGATGTACTCTTGTGGACCCCTTCACCTGGCCAAGCAAGGGTAGGGTACCATCTATAACCTATCTACAACAGCTCTATACTGACACAGGATGCTGCATGGAAGATCTGCCGAGAGCGATGGACGATTGCGACGAGTGGCAGAAGAGAGTCGTGGAAATCCGTGCTAGTTGTACGCCATGATATATATATATATATATATATACACTCACACACATATATATTTACATATATACACAAACTAATAAGGATTAGGATTTCACTTTCTCACCTTTCTCTCATGACTATTAGTCAAGAGACAAAATTAAGATTCTACGATTCGAAAAAGTCAGATACTAATGCTTTATAGTTTTTATTGCTTTGCTGAAGAGCATTTGAGCACTTTTAATTTATCAAACACTTTTTAAACAATGTTTATAAACTTTATATATATATGCATATATATATATATATATATATTAAAATAGGTAAGTCCAAGAAGAGATTTGTTTTTTTTAATTTATTCATCTATTTATGTGTTTATTTTGTTCTTACATACATGTATGTTTCCAGCTGATTGCTTTCGTCAGAGATCATATATGGCACTAGGCCTTGTTAATGGGGTATTCAATGAGTTGTGTTTATAGTAATATTTATGAAATAATAATATTTATGAAATAATAGATTTAAAAAATACGCCAAAGACATAAAAGAATTTACCAAATCATGGAAAAGATATCTGAATGATTGCTTCATATTCTGGAAATGCCCATGAGGTGACATCAACAAATTATACAACCTACTACAAAACCTACACCCCAACATAAAATTTACTATGGAACACAGCTCAAAAGAATTACCATTTTTAGATATCCTTATAAAAAACGTAAATGGCCAAATCATCACAGATATCAACCACAAGCCAACAGACAGCCGACAATTCGTCCACTTCAAAAGCCACCACCCCAAAAACTGTGTAAAATCCGTCCCTTATACTGTAGTACGTAGAATACACACAACAATCAAGGATAAAAATCTTTTTAAAAAATCGCCTCAAAGAACTACACACAACCTTACACCAGAGAGGATATCCAACAACACTAATAAATAAAAGGTTGAAATTAGCAGAAAAGATACCACAAAGAGAATTAAGGAACCCGAAAAAAAAAAAAAAACAACAACGAGAAACCCCTAGCATACGTCGCATTAACAGGTACATTAGTGAATAGATTTCATGCATCCAGTGAGGCTAATTTACCATTCAAAACTACAAAATATTCTCAATGATCATTCAAAATTCAAAAAATTAAATAAGAATCCCAACCAACTAAAATCAAAAATTAATAAACTAATCACTGCTAATAATGTCGAACTTAATAATACAAAACAACCCGAAATTATCGGTGGTTATAAACTCGGCTATATTTACGGGACCGTAAAAATACATAAACCTAATCACCCTCTGTGTCCTATTATATCCCAAATACCTACACCGATTTATGAACTCACAAAAACAATATAACCGCTTATTTCACCATACTTGCCTTGCAACTATAACATAAAATCTACACATGAATTAATTCAAGTTCTTCAAACAATTAAACACAATAATGGTATAATAGCCTCACTGGATATAGAAAATCAATTAACTAATGTACCTGTTAATGAAACAGTTGATATACATGGTATTTATAATGACACATCTCTCCCTCCACTTAAAATCAACCCTAATATACTTCGGAAACTACTCCTAGCATGCACTACTGAAGTTCCATTTCATGACCATCTTGGTAATATTTACGTTCATACAGATGGGGTATCTATGGGGTCTGTCCTGGTCCCGATCTTCAGTAATTTCAAATGTCCGACCTCTAATATAGAATTTTTAATAGCATTAAAAACCTCCAATATACCAAAGATATGTTGGTGATATCCTTTATTCTTGCAAATAATATTAACGAAATCAACATACTACAAGACACTTTCCCCAAAAATTCCGTTCTTAACTTTACTCATGAACTAAACAAAAACAATAAAACTTCCTTTTTAGACGTTTTCATTGATACTAGGAACAATAATTACTTCACTACCTCTACTTACAAAAAACTCTCTAATAATAACTCCTGTAACCAAACTTTAAAAGTGAATGCCCGTTCAGATATTAAAAAAAAAGCAATTATTAATAACCTGATATCCCGTGGAAAACTGATCTCCTCCTCCAAAACAATATTTTATAAAGAGTTAGAAAACATAAAATAGGCTCTCATCAATAATTGGTTTCCTAACTATATTGTTGATGAACAAATTAAACGTATGATTAAAAATGTTAACAAACAAAATAAACTGTACTACTCCACCCAGTCAACAAACATATATCAAACTTTTTTACCATAACCAAATGCACTACAATAATAAATCAGATGAAAAAATATCAAAAACATTGATTCATAAAAACATACTCCCCACTGATCCTAATAAAAAAAATAAAACTTATTATATATTATGATAAATTTAAAACCTCCAAAAAATAATTCCTCTCCCTCGATTGGAGTTTTCCAATAAACAAACATTGTAAATCAATTTAAATGTCCTTTAAGAGATTGTATCTCTGAAAATAAAAATATATATTTTGGTTTAACCTCAACTACCCTATCGAGAAGACTTACAATGCACCTTTCTGATACAAGTTCCATAGCACAGCATTAAAAAAAAAAACCTTTATGCCCAACAACAGAATTACGGAAAATTCTTACCGAAAACTCAATATTAGAACATCAAAATAACAAACAAAAACTACAGTTTCTCGAGGCACAACATTTTAGGAACATACAACCCAAACTTAACAGAATTAATTTTGAAACCAGTGCTAATGTACTTAAATGTCTTTAGCTACCGACGCTATTTATAGAAACAAATTCGAAAAGTAAACGCTACACAATACAACAGTACAGACGCTCTTCTTACAAAGTAGTAATGTACATACAAAAGTTACATCACTTTTGTAATACTGATGATGGCCCAAAGTCGGGCAGAAAATCTTTGGGAAATAACTCAACTAATTCCCGCCGAATATCATAAGATCAATATGGCAATTCGAAAGGATTAGCAAACAAATATGTAGACAAAAAATGTCTATTATGTTCACTCATATATATATATATATATATATATAACGACAAAAGCTATTAGGAAAAAATTATCGGTAAATTTCAAATCACACTACCACATATACACACAGAAAAAAATCCCCCAAACATACTCACACACACACACACACGCACACACACTAAGAAAAAAAAACTGTTAGTGAAATCCATCGCACACACACACTCACACACACACACAACGACAAAAACGTATCAAATATCAAAGAGGGGTAAAGCAGACTAAGGTTAACACGGTCTACGAAAAAGAGAGAAGGACCTCAATATAAACCCAAAACCAACTGAAAATCATTCAAACTGCAAACATGAGTGAATTCAAGTCTCATTGAGTAAACCATTAACAAGGCCTTGTGCCAAATATGTTCTCTGACGAAAGCAGCAAGCTGGAAACATACACGAATGTAAGAACGAAATAGATAAATAAATAAGTTCAATGAATACAAATCTTTTCGTGGACCTACCTATCTTAAAATATTCTTATTCTCCCTTTGGACCTACAACAAAAATTTATATATATATATATATATATATATATATATTAGTGTGTATCAAATGTCCAACCTTTTCAAAAATTTCAAAGGATTAATTTTTCCTTAATGTAGTTTTATTCCAAGCAAAAAATTGTGGAATTTTGCTTACTTTTAGTTTGATCACCTTGTCATTTTATGTTTTTTATATTATGCCATGTATAATTTTTGTCATATTTAGGAGGATATAAGAAAAACTAAATAGAAATTTGTAATTGGTTCATTTTATGACTTCTAGATAGATAAATGCATGTAGTTTATAAGACTGCATCAAAATTCATGAATAGTTGATGCACTATAATTTTAAATGCAATTAAAAACATGGATTTCAACTAAAATTATTTATTGTTTACATACATTATTATAAGCAGGTAAACCAGTAATTATTTTTTAGAAGAACGTGAGCGAAGAGTTGGAATTATTTATATTATCATATAAAATGATAATAATAATAAATATATCAATATATAGTTAAAGAACAAAATATGATATTATATATATTTTGCTAAAAAGTACATCCTGAAAAAAAGGATTTTTGACGTAAATTTCTATATCGAGTGATATTAATACTGCAGTGCAACGTGAAAATACATATTTATTTTATATATCAAATAAAATAAAACAGGGGGCTGACCATATTTCTTATGCCAAGGCATTTGATGCACCCTAATATATATATATATATATATATATATATATATATATATATATATATCACTGCTGGAAAATGAAGGAAGAACACATAAGTTCTCTCTCCAATAGACTCCTACACACCAGTATTAATAAACCTGCAAAAACGTACATTCATCAACTTTTGCGGAAAATGCTTAGTGTCGAGAAGAGACGAAGTATCCCACCGAAAAAAATGACCTTGTGTCACATCCTGTCCGTGGTGGATGCGTTGGATAATTAGACTGAAAGACTAAGTCTTCCAGTCTATTTAGAGAGAGAGAGGGGGGGAAGGGTGAGAGAGACTAATACGGACTGAGATAGATTACAGCAGAGGCAGATAAATAAGGAACACCGCCAATGTCGCTGTATTTATTTTCACACGGTCGTATTTGATATTTGTTTACTTATAAAAATTTAAAAAAAACAAATGAACGCTAAACAAGGACACCGTAGATGAACTAACTATTGTTCATTGTATAAGATAACTTGTTTATTTACGCATAAGTATTTTGGGTTTGTTTGTTTGTTTGTTTGTTTTTCTCTGTTGGACGTTGCTGGGTGTCTGTGAATGTGTATATTATGTATGCATGAATGTATTAAGCTGAATGCATGCATGACTGTGTGAAGACTTTATGCACCCAATGTGTGCGTAGATAACGTCTCTGTCCTTGTCTCTCTCTCTCTGTCCGTCTGTCTATGTCTATGTCTCTCTCTGTCCGTCTGTCTATGTCTATGTCTCTCTCTGTCCGTCTGTCTATGTCTATGTCTCTCTCTGTCCGTCTGTCTATGTCTGTGTCTCTCTCTGTCCGTCTGTCTATGTCTATGTCTCTCTCTGTCCGTCTGTCTATGTCTATGTCTCTCTCTGTCCGTCTGTCTATGTCTCTCTCTGTCCGTCTGTCTATGTCTATGTCTCTCTCTGTCCGTCTGTCTATGTCTCTCTCTGTCCGTCTGTCTATGTCTCTCTCTGTCCGTCTGTCTATGTCTGTGTCTCTCTCTGTCCGTCTGTCTATGTCTATATCTCTCTCTGTCCGTCTGTCTATGTCTATGTCTCTCTCTGTCCGTCTGTCTATGTCTCTCTCTGTCCGTCTGTCTATGTCTGTGTCTCTCTCTGTCCGTCCGTCTATGTCTATGTCTCTCTCTAATCGAACAAAACTTCTTGTATCCTTTGATAATTTAAGCCCCGAAAAGTTTTCAAAGAAAAACCAACATAGACAGATAGATAAATAAATTAAAGTGATAGATAGATAGATAGAAGGGTTGTATAAAAATTTCCAAACTTTATGAGCCCAGTCATCTGGGACTGCAGAATACACCGACTGTATCTCTGAAGAGGGTTAAGATCCCTCAACAAGTGTCCTGAATAGGATATTGAATAATCTGATAGTGAAGTTCCCGTAATGCTGGAGCTTTGGGTAATACGGACTACTCCTTCATTGCCATCGCTCCAAGGTCCACTCTGACCCGGAGTGGTAGGACCTGATAGGCTCCTAACTATGCGTCAAATAGAACTACACTGAAATTACACTAAACTGAATTGCTTGAAATAAAACTGTTTTTACATTTAACTGTGTATAAACAAAAATTTATTCTAACACTAAAGTGAATTGTTAGAAATAGAATTGTTTTGAGATTTAACTGTACGTAAACAAAAACTATACTTATTCAAAACTGAATTGCTTGAAACTTTTAACAAAATGACTTAATTTGGCGGTAAATGACTCGAAAAGGTTTAATACGCAGTAAAACAAAACCAACTAAACAAACTTCTGCAAGATTTTTGATTTGTCACGCACCTCTCACCTTTTACCTCATAACATTTGTGTGTAGTACCTGTCCAGCTTTTTCTCCATACGCTCTTTCAGCGTCCTGTTTTGCAACAATACACTAGTCTTCATCATCATGTCGTACCACCAGCACGGATATCCCTGACCCTCTCTCGCCACTCCTCCCTATCGTTCATCGCTTCTGGCAGGTCCTCTGGGCTACATCCCGTATCCTCACAGAGCTGCTGTATGTAGGTTCGAGCAGGTCGTCCTGTTTTTGTTTGGCCATATGACGGGGTCCATAGGAGAACATCTCTCATGAGCTCGTCCCTGCTTCTCCAGTAATGTCCTACATGTCTAGTTCGTCTAACTTTGATAGTTTTCAAAGCCCCAACTGTACGGCCACCTACAAATACACTAGTAGTGGCACAAAAACTACTTGAAAGACATTCCATTTTGATTTATCGGATAGATCTGACTTCCGTATTACTGATAGCCTATCGATGGCTGTACACACGTTCGCTCAACACATAGTGACATCCCTTTCAGTAGATGAGACGTTACTGCTGAGGTACGTGAAGTTATCCACTAATTTCAGAAAACCGTCATTTAGATTGACGATGGCCCCATCTTTATTAAAACACATGTACTCCGTTTTATCCGCATTCATGTGGAGGTCAATTCCTCCTGCTGCCTGCTCCAGACTATACAGTAGGGATTCAGCTTTGGTAGGTGTATTTGCAAGAAGCGCTTTGTCATCTTTATAATGTGTGTTCATTATAGTGTTTGACCAGTCGGTTGGGGCTGTAGAATACACTGACTGCACCTCTGCAGAAGAGTAAGACCCCCCACCACCAATGAGTGTCCTGGATACGACACTAAACAATCTGATAGTGAGCTTCCAGTGATGCTGGAGCTTTTGGGAATGCGGAGCACCCCTTCACTGCCATTACTCCCAGGTCCACTCTGACCCGGAATGGTAGCACCTGATAGGACCCTATCTATGGGTTAGATATAACTAACTACATACTAATGCTAAACTGAATTGTTTGAATTAAAATAGTTTGACTAAAGTGATTAGGTTGAAATAGAAATGCTTTTGACAATTAAACCTTACTTACATTTAAACTGCATACTTATGCTAAACTGAATTGTTTGACATTTAACTGTGTGTAAACAAAATCTATACTTATATTAAACTGAATTAGCTGAATCAGAACTATTTGAATAAACTGAATAGCTTGAAATAGAAATGTTTTTGACAATTAAACTGTGTACTCATGCTAAACTGAATTGTTTGCAATAGAAATATTTGCATGAATGGATTTGTCGTTAAATAACCCGCAAAGTTTGATAAAAACCAACCAACCAACCAACCAACCGTTTTAGTTTCTGCGGCGTATTATCTGATCCGACTCTAATTCAACCCAAGATATATTGTTAGATAGCATAAATGAATGAAAGAGAAACAGCACACTAGATTAAAAACAAAAGAAAGAGGGAAAAGTTGAGTATAATAAAAAGAATAATGTTGTATCGTGGTAAGGAAGAGATACACAGTGAAATAGAGTTGGTTATTTATTAACTGAAGTGGTACAGTCCAACAAATATTATAAGTCTCGCACCGTTGGTGTTATGTCCGAAGTTGGTCTTACTACTGACCGAGATCTTTCGGTACCGACGGGCTTAAGAAACACGACGTCTTTTATTTCTTCGAGATACCGGAAGTCACGTGGTACGAGCCACTATACAACAAAGAGATGGACAGATCGATCAATAGATACATAGGTAGATAGAAAGTAAATGAATTTGTATTCCCGTGGTTGTTGTTGCTGTTGTTGTTGTGCTTCTTCTTCTTCTTCTTCTTCTTGTTAAGGGCTCCAATGTTTTTTTAATGATTCCTGGTAGTGTGCAAAGGTGTTTCTTAGCTTAATTTCGTCTTGCCTTGGGTTACCTGGTGAAACACAAATTCACTAAAATCGTACGTGAAGTTTAATGATAGCCCCACGTGGAACAGTAATAATTTTTTTTCTGGACCAAATGTTGTACCAAGTTAGAGTGATGCTTTTTAATGCCTATTGGTTCCTTGTTCACTTTTAGTCACATGGCATGACATAAATGTATATTTTTATGCCATAGAAGTTTGTCTACGACCTTAGGCTTCATGAAGTTTTACAAACAGCAATCATCAGGTATATATATATATATATATATATATTCTCATCCACAAACAGACTGTTTCGTTGTATCACAACTCTTCAATGTGGCTAGTCACGTAGGACGCTTGAAGCTGGGATCGAAACCCGCCCAACTTTACGTTAGACTTAGTATCAGACCGCTCGGCTAACAAGCGTACCAAGTCAGCAAGGGAATTATAAGGTATTAAGTAGTAGCGTTCGTTTGTTTACATTTTATACCTTACCGGATACCAGAGGGCTCAATTCGTTCGAAGAGCTTGGCATTATGCGAGTGGCTGCCGAAAATTCCTTTGCCAGAGTGTTCAACCCCCATGGGGGAGCGTATATATATATATATATATATATATATATATATTGAACTTCTGTCTTTAATCCTAAAGAATTTAAAATGTTAGCTTCATGTGAGTGATTTTCTTTTAATGAGTTTTGTTTCGTTGCATTTTTTCTATATCAACCCATGTTGGGTTATTTAAAGCCGAGTTCTTTATATGCACACGCACATTCATACACACACGCACACACACACACACTCATATATATATATATATGTGTGTGTGTGTGTGTGTGTGTGTCATTTGTAAGCGAATAGTTTGTTGGTAACATTATCGTTAAACGAGCAGATTGTTTGTACACGGTTACAAAATTTCAAGTATTAATTCTATTTAATATTAATGATTTGCTTGCACACAGTTATTCAATATCAATGAATTTGTTTTCATTCACTTGGATAGTTTCAAGTATAATAAATGAATGAATACTTCTATTCGACCCATGAATGGGATCCTAATTGGTATTGTCTATCTGAATTAGAGTGGATCTGGGAGTAATGAAAATAAAGGGGAACTCCATATTTCCCAAAGGTTCAGGACTGCAGACTTACCATCAGATTATTTAGTGACATACCCATGACACTTGTAGTTGGGTGGGAGTCTTATTTCTCTGCAGATGTACGGTCAGCTAAATAAACAGCCTTATGACATTAGCATTTTCATTATTAAACAGTTTGACTGTTATAGTCCAATGAAATGGATCCAACTGGCCAAGCTCAACTCTAGAAATATCCTATTCAAGGCCAAATGGACCCCAGGTTCCGTTGGGCCACCTTCGGGTGGGCGAACTGCATTGATTGCGCAGCATATCACTAGACTAGCTGGTCTAGTTTAAACTATGGTCAAAACCCTAGGATAGCTTTTTGGATCATTTCTAGCGCATTGGTCTCTTTCTTCTGTTATCAACTCATCCAAAAAGTCTGGTTACTTCTACACAGTTCTTCACCACCATTAACAAATACCCTATGCATGTGTTTACTGAAACTCTTTTCCACGTACAGGGTGTAGTATAAGGTCACTCTTTAGCGGAGTAAAGCTGGCTTGAATTTTGAGGTTTTCATACTGGTTGCCTAATCATGGCTTGATAACAGAATCTGTCCTCCTATTCAGCGATAGCTGGAGGAGGAGAGAACAGAGAAGTATTTTCCCCAAGTGAAACACAAACAGACTCGTACAGAATTTGAGCTCGAATAGGCGATTCCATTTCATACGGTGAGTTACCCTAACCACGCCTTCAAATAATCCATGAAGTTCATTTGTTAAGATTTAATATTATTTTCATGCTTTATTTTAAAAGGATCAGTATTTGATCAGTAATCATCGTCATCTCGAAAGTTTTCAGCAAGGATTCGATTGACTCTTTCTCTCTATCCGTCCCTATTAGCAATCGTTGTCCTCTTCACGGCATCACGGCATAGAGGCAATGAGCGTAATTTTTTCTCGGTCAGCTAACACGGATATGTCCATGTGTAGAAGTCTACTGAGAATGTCGCTTCTAAGGTTATCCTTACATCACCACTTGTGCCTATCATATCTGTTTCGTCTTTCGGGAATAGTGTGTAAGATGGGAGGTAAATGGCCGTGTATTTGCTGTTTTGTGAGTAACTGCTTCCAGCGTTTTTTCAAATCAGATCACAGCATAATGGGTGGTTCTCACTATCCTAAGTTTTTATCCGCCATATTACCTTGAATATACACGCTTAAAACAGCCCAAGTAGGTGTCGTCAGTGATGTTTAATCTTCTGGGTCATTGGAGAGTTTCGAGTTTACAACATCATACTCCCCTCACCAGAACGACCCCCTCAGAGATGATCAAACTCTGAGTCACCTACCCTATAAGACGCCGAAACAAACTTTATGGCTATGGACGGTTAAAAATAAATAATCCCTCAGACTAGGCCGAGCATTCGATTGGCTGTATATACCCGTAAAAGAAATTTAAATATATTTGGAAATAGAATTTAGATGTCCCTATAAAAGAAATTTATATATACCCTTAAAAGAAATTTAGATGTACCCAGAAAAGATATTTAAGTATACCAGAAGAGAAATTTAAATATACTCATAAAAGAAATTTTAATATACACCGAAAACAAAATTTGGATATATCCTAAAAAGAAATGTAAATGTACCCAGAAAAAAAATTGAACATACCCGTAAAAGGAATGTTCAATATACCCGAAAAAGAAATTAGAATATACCCATAAAAGAAATTCAAATAAACCTGCAAAAGAACTTAGAAATACCTATCAAAAAATATAAATATATCCGTAAAAGAAATTCAAATATACTCTTAAATTATATCTTGATATCTTCAGGAAAGAATTTTAAATATACCCGTAAAAGAATGTGGATATTCAGAGAAAAGAAATTTAGATATTCTCTTAAAAGAAATTTTGACATAAGTAGAATCGAAATCTAAATATACTCTTAAAAGAAATTTAAACATACCCATAAAAGAAATTCAAAAATATAAAAAAAAATTAAATACACACGAAAAAGTAATTTCAATATACCCGTAAAAAATTTGATATACCCCTAAAAGAAATTTAAATATGCACCGAAAACAAAATCTGGATATACACGGAAAAGAATTTTAGATAAACCCTGAGAAGAAATTTAGATATATCCAGAAAAGAAATTTAAATATACACCAAAAATAAAATTTGGGTATAACCGGAAAGGAAATTTGAATATATCTGTAAAAAAAATTTACATGTACCCGGAAGAAAAATTTTAATTTACTCGTAAAATTTTATATATACTCAACAAAAAATCATCTGTGAAAGAAATTTAAATATACTCGGAAAAGAAATTTAAATATACAAAAAAAAGCGAAGAAAAGAAAAAAGAAAACATGCAAATAAAAAGAAAAAAGATTTTTAATCGGATACAATTAATGAACTGCAACTCACCTGATGTGTTTCTCAAATAAATCAAACGTTAGGCAATCAAGTTCCTTTCATGATAATATTCACATTTTTTGCAAAAGAGTTTTATTTTCTTTGCTTTTTTTGGGCACTGCCAAATCGAACATGAATAATTTTCTAGCCGATCTCTTTGACAGATATTTGGTTTGGTTTAGTTGGGTTTTATGGCATATCAACCCTTGTAGGTTATTTAATGCCAAATCCTCTTTATATATATATATATATATTAAATATATAGGATTTGGTTTGATTTGTTTTTATGGCATATCAACAGTTGTTGGCTTTTTTTTTATACCAAATCCTCTTTATTCACATATATTAAATATATAGGATTTGGTTTTGTCTGTTTTTATGGCATATAAACCATTGTAAGTTATTTAATGCCAAATCTTCTTCATATTAAATATATATGATTCGTAAACATAATTATGTTGATAACATTTTTAAACGACTCAAAGGTAATTCTTTTGTACAGAATTAAATGGTTTCATAGTATTACTACGTATCACTAATAATTCAATTAAACATCAGTCATTTGTTTACACACAGTTAAATGTAAAAAAAAGTTCAATTTCTAACAATTCGATTAAGCATATATCATCAAAGTTGAATTGTTTCAAGTATCATTATGTATCAGTAACAATTCAATCAAACATCTGTCATTTCTTTATACACAGTTAAATAATCAAATAGTTCTATTTCAAACAATTCAATTTTGCAGAAGTCAACAAAGTTAATGGTTCCAAGTGTGACTATGTATCAGAAAAAATCAATTAAACATCAGTTGTTTGTTTACACAAAGTTAGATAATATAACAGTTCTATTTTTTGTTAAAATTCAGTTTAGCATAAGTCATGTGTTTCCACTCAGTATAAATGTCAAACACTTCTTTTTTCAAATGTCAAAACGTTCTATTTGAATCATTGATAGGACCCTAACAAGTGCTACCAATCCAGGATAGAGTGGACTAGGGAGCGATGGAGATGAAGGGGTACTCCGTAAAGAAAGACAATCGGTGATGTAGAAAAATATCTGTTTTTTCTTTTCCTTTTATTCCCCAAAATGTACGAAATGGTAGAGTGAGAGAGATAGAGAGTCTAAGATAGCTGAAATGTTCTCACAGGGCGAGATACAAGTCTTCATGGAAACGCTTCTTCTTCGTTCTACTTTCAGGAAATTGGTATTGGGTCACCTCATGGCAATGAATCATCTTCTAGCTTCTCTACTTTCACAAGTCCGGTATTTTCTTGCGGTATGGAATCATCTTAGATTCTCCTCGCTTTTCTGCTTCCCCGAGTCTGGTACAGCTCAGGCTTTTCTCTTACTCACAGCCCTGGGCAATCTGGCGCAAGGCCAGTGTCTAGAGCGGCCTAACGTCTAGTAGCTCTTCCCTCGGTCTTCTTCGTTCTCTCGAGTCGAAATCTTCCAAGGTTTATATTATTTCCCAGGCGCCCACGCAATGCTCGTTGTCACACCTCCTTTTTAGTATGCCACCCACTAAACTTATGTGGTATTTTTGCTAAGGAATCTGCGTTCTATTTAATTTAGAAGACAGGTCTATAACCTGTTATTCCAACCTTGCAACTTACGAGGCATGAGTACTGCGGCATCGTCCTGCTTACTCAAGGAAACAAATGTGCATCCATTTATGCCACCCAGGCAACTTATTCGGCGTGTTAAAGGAATCTTTCAGGTCAATATTCTACACTTTTATAACTCGAAATATACACGCGGTTAGAAAAAGAGAGAGTCAGAGATGGTTGAAATGCACTTACACAGGATCGATGGTGCAATTGTTATCTGAAACATCTCTGCTTTTTAAATTTATTCTGCCAAGGCGTTGGATGTGCGTACCCATGCAACTCATTCGGCTCTTCCGCAGAGGAGATACCTTTGACTATATCAAAGTAATAATATCTGAATCGTAATAGTCTTTCTATAGCATATCCTGGAGCAGTCAGCAAGAGGCATTGGTCTCTACTTTAATTCAGATAACACAGACTCCATGTGCTTATGTGAAGATTGTACTATCTCCTCATAAAACGCCAGGCTATGAAATTAGTAGACCATTCATATAACTTGGTAGCAAAATCTCATCTTCTTAAAGCGATGTAAACAGAGTCATGAGTAAAATATGAACTGCTATTGACAGGTCATCGGCCATATACTAATCAAATATACTAATCAAATATGCTAATCAAATTTCTCTGACAAAATAGAATGCGAATACGGTTGAATTAGTGTAACATATTGACCCTCGACCGAGCCGTCAATTAAGAGATCCACCTGTGTAAATAAGCAGAAGAAAGCGAAACTGGTGCATCCGGTAAAAGATATCGGAATATCACCTTGACCTGTGGACGTGGTTGAATTCAGTGCAGATGCGTACGCCCACAGGAAGCAGGTGGATGTCAAAGAATTATATAACCAGGTGCCACAGACGGTTTGGGTCAGTTCGAGGGAGTTCGAGTTGCAGTTCCAGTTGGAGACAAGATGCCGGAGAGAGAGCCAGCGGCAGACAGAGGGCTTGGGCCCTCAGTGACCCACTGTTGAGCAGCCCAACCAGAATGAGAAAGAAGTGCTGCTATGGCCAGAAGAACTTTGGGTCAATATGTAGCAGTCTGCCCCCGTCTCCAACTCACTTCTTACACAAAACCAACATCAACCCTTTCGAATAAAGTGTGAGAGGTATATTTTTATAAAGAAGTGTATTCGTTCGTTCATTGAAGGTTTGGTTTCTTTGTTTTAATGGTATATCAACCTTTGTAGGTTATTTAATGCCAAAGCTATTCTCCTAGAAGAACAGTAGTGGTGCTATTTAACCCATAGGAAGGAGGGTAAGAGGGTTCATACCTTTCCCAAGGGTATTTGCCCGAAAGTGAACGTAATAGCGCAACTGTAGAACGAACTCGCATACTACGATTCCGCAGTCCATCGCTTTAAACATTACACCACGAGGACACCCCCTCGTTCATTGAAGTTCGTCATTATGTTTCTGCTTACATCTGCATGTATATGAGTATAAAACAGTTGGACTCTAACAAAAAGCATGAAGAAAAAGCTAGATGAAAAATACACATAAATGCTGTCTTGAACAAATCCTGGAAGCAGTAACCTACAAAAGAGCAGTTGTACGGCCACTTACCTCCCATCTCAAAAACCACTCATGTAATATGAGCAAGACAAGCAGGGCAATGCTGGTAAAGTAAGGAATATCTCACGAAGAATGTTCTCCGATGGATTTCCATGCCACTCTGCTAATATCTATCTATTGATTTCATGGTGCTCACATCTATCCATCTATCTGATTCTGCTCACATCAACCTATCTCATTCTGGTTACATTAATCTATCAATCTCTCTCACCACTTCTCTATATATATATACATACATATATAAAGAGAGAGAGAGAGAGAGAGAGAGAGAGAGAGAGAAGAGGAAGAGAGAGAGAGAGTTTGTTCATATCTATCTATCTCATTCTTACATCAGTCTATAAATCTTTCCTTTCTCTCTCTCTCTCTCTCTCTCTCTCTCTCTCTCTCTCTCTCTCTCTCTCTCCGCTCATATCAACCTATCTCATTCTTACATCAATCCATCAATCTTTCCCCGCCCTCTCTCTCTCTCTCTCTCTCTCTCTCTCTCTCTCTCTCTCTCAATATATATATATATATATATATGTGTGTCCTTTTGAAGATTGTATCACTGAAAATAACAATATATACGTTGATTTAAATTCAATTACCCAATCAAGGCAACTCACTAAGCATGTATCTGACACCAGTTCAATAGCCCAACATCTAAAAAAACAATTTCTGCCCTACAACTGAATTACTGAAAACACAACAATATTTGATTAACAAAAAACAAACAAAAATTATATATTCTCGAAGCCGTACATATGAGAAACAAACATCTGAAACTCAATAGAAAATCATTTTGAATCTAGTGCAAATGTACTTAAATGTCTTCAGCTGCTGCTGCTGCTAATATTTATAAAATTAAATATGAAAATGAACGTCACAACAAAACACCAGTATAAACAATAAACGGTCAATTCTTGAAAAATTTGTAGATCCAAAGGTTATATCACTTTTGCAATATATACACCTCCTGATGATGGCCCGAGATCGGGCCGAACATACTAAGGAACCAATTAATTATGAAAGGTTTATTAACCAACTCCGGCCGGAAAACATAACATCGATACGGCAACTTGAAAGGATAAATACAAAAATATGTTGATAAAAAATCTCTTTATTGTTTAATCAAGTATGTATTAACGAAGAAATGTTGGTCATATGTACAAAGTCTGGTCGTGTCGTGAGATGCTGCTGAGGCGCTCTGGGCTAGTGGTAATGATGCTTCGGCCCCGAAACCATGCCTGAACCCAGAGTCATCATCTGATGTAGGCTTTCTTAGGAGCAATGCTGTTGTATAAGCATCTGTTATTGTATGATACCCACATATATTGATAGATGTATATATTTGTATGTATATATATACTTGTATGTACATATATATATATATATATATACATATATATATATACACCCATGTATGTATTGTTAATTGGTTATGTTTTACGACTTTTCAACCAGTGTAGGTCATTTAATGCCAAATCATGTTCATATTGTCATGAAACTTCTCCAACTGGTTTACTGTCGGTGAAGGTGACAAACTTTTTGTTTCGACCCTTTTACCTATGCTTACCACCCGAACGACTCCAAGCATATTGCTGGTATTAGGTCGGACATTATTTTATTTCGAGATGTCATTCAACAACAAGCGAACAGGGTAAACTATGACAGAGATTTTTTAACAAGCCGAAAATGAAGACAACACGAAATGCAAAATTTTGAATACAAATTATCTTATCAACCCTAAAAAATAAAGGCATGTATGCAAAGTAAAATAACCTTAGCGACAAAAATAAAAGTATTTATATTTTAACAATTTGGGGACAATTCACCCAGAATTTTTCTTGTGGTGTTGTGTACATTTTTTTTTCTTTTGATGTGGTTTGTGTGTGGTAATAATGGGATAAGCAAAAAAGATGAAACAGCATTTAAATGAAAGCTTATCATATTTACCCAACCCCTCCGCTCGGGCAGGATATGACACTAGGTCAATTTTCAAGCGGAGTTTAACAGACTTGAATTCAGAGTTTTCCTTCTCGTAGACTAGTTGCCTCACCAAGGTTCAAGAACCTAGTTGGCCCTACTATTTACCCATAGCTGGAGAGAGAATATTTGGATTCATACCTTTCCCAAGGGTATTAGTGCTATGTGAAATGCAATCAGTCAGGTCCAGGTTTTGAACTCGTGTCGCCGTGTCCTTATCCTGCGACGATAACCATTACACCACGGTCACCTTTAAATGAAAGCTTATCTTACTTCTCTCTTTCCTTTTCTTTTATCTCTTTTTATACATATGTGTGTTTTTTTCTGTTGTCACGTTTCACTGACCGTTAATTTCTCTTTCTTTCTTTCTTTCTTGGTACATCTTCAAGTCGTTTCTTGCTCTCGGGTTTTTTCTCACTGTCAGTCAACGAACAAAATAGTCATCCTTTTCTTATCTTTTTCTGGCGGCATTTTAATCTTCCCATTTGAGATGGTCCAGGGAAAACAGTTTACTCTTTGAACCAGAGACACGTCTGTCTGTCCGCCAACTGACTAGTCTGATTTTTCTTCTTTGCCAATTCGACCTTCCCGCTGCCTCGTATCACGTGAGCTTTTTGGCCAATCGGCATTTAGCATTCAAATAGGCCGCTTATTGCTAGGGGCTACTTGCCAGTTCATACACCCATTTTGGGAAACTTGACCGTCAATCGGTCAGCACGTGACCTCGACCCGAATTCACCTTTTCAGACTTCCTGTCTATTTCTACTTATTTGTGAAGGAAACAAAAAAGGGAGAGAGAGAAAAAAGAGAGAGCAAGTGTCTATATTTATAAGTAAAATATGAATTTGACTATCCCCAGGGTCTAAATTCATAACAATATATATAAATTAAATATTTATGATTTGTAAACGAATAGCTTATTGGTAACAGTTTTTAAATGAGCCAGAGCTCATTTGTTAGTATACATTTAAACTGTTTCAAATATAGTAAAAAAATTAAATAGTTGTATATGAATCAACGATCGGACACTAACAAATACTACCATTCCATGTCTGTCTGGACCAGGGAATAATAGCAATGAAAGTGTGCTCCTAAAGCTTCAGGAGCCTCACCATCAGATGCAGTTTAGAGTCATATCTCAGGCACTTATTGGGTGAGGGAAGTCTTCTCCCTCTGCTGAGATGCGGTTAGCGTATTCTACATCTCAAACCGATTGGGCTATGTATGTATATATGTATGTATGAACCATCGAATAATTAGGTATGCATACACACGCACAATGTATATTAGAGATATCTCTGTATCTGATTGCCTTTCACATTGAGCAAAAATCCCTTCGGGAAGGTACGAATACAACTATTTTCTCTACTGCTATGGATAAATCGTATGGGAGACTGGGTTCTTTAGCCTTGGTTATGGTAGGTTACTTGAATGAAAACTCTGAAGTCAAACCTGTTGAACTACACTTAAAAAATGGCCTAGTGCCACATCCTACCAGTGTAGACTAATTGGTATATATATATATATATATATATATATATATATATATATGTGTGTGTGTGTGTGTGTGTGTGTGTGTGTGTGTGTGTGTGTTGTGCGTTTTATATACTTTCATATGTGGAGTTGTGCGCAAGCGTTTGGCTTTATATGTGAATCTATATATCTATATATAAATCTGTGTATATGTTTATGTGCGTGTGCAAGCTCGTGTTAGGTGTGGAGAGTGTGAGAGGAATAGAGTGAATAGTTGTATACGTGTATATGATGATATGAATACATATGTGCGCTGGCAATTGTTTTTTTTTTCAGAGTTTAGGTCTAAAGTTTCAAGCCAGTGGTTGAAAAGAATAATGATATCATTGTAATTTGAACAAGCAAAAAGCTTTACCCGTGTATTTATAACTAAGTGTAAGAAAAACAATTTTAGCGATGAGTAAAAAATACAAGGTGAAAGAGTTCGTTATTTATTTATCTCTTTATTTTCTAGATTTTTTTGTGATTTTATTGATATATATATATATATATATATATATATATATATATATATATATATATATATATACCAATACCACTGCATAAACAGGATGCGAAAAAGATTCAATTTTAAAGTGAGGTTAAACAGATTTATATTCAGATTTTTCTTTCTACCAGACCGGTTGCTACACCATCTATCTCTCTATCAATCTCAGTTTGTTCGTATCTATCAATATTTTTAGCAATATATCTCTATATATGTATATATCGATCTCTCTCTCTCTCTATATATATATATATATATATATATATATATATATATGTGTGTGTGTCTTTATCTATCTATCTCTCTCTCTCTATATATATATATATATATGAAAAGTTGGTGACCTAAGTCTAGGGTGACCCGAATGCTCCTTTTCCAATAGCTACTACACTGAGGTGAAGGGGAGGGTGCGAAACCATTCCCTGAATTGTTTCACTTTACCCTCGATCAATACGTTATAATGCTTAGGGTTAAGCAAGGTGGCATCGAATACCATTTTTAGAGTCTTTGGCATGACTCGACCAGGGATTGAGTCTCGGTCTCCCAGACTATTGGCGAACACCCAACTCAAAATCACAAAAAAAAAGAGAAAATAAATAACGAACTCTTCCACCTTTTCACTCATCCACAACAAGCGCTACCAAATAAACCCTATATTGAAAGCATGAAAATCCTATAAGACATGTAGAAAAGAGACTATGCTGACCCGGCTACGAATTGGCCATTCCAATGTAACACGCTTCTTCATCCGAAAACAAAATGCTAATGTGGAACACTATACAGAGTTGGATATATTTTGATCGAATGCAAAAATCTTACCCCTACACGAAAAATATGCTATAACGTAAAGATTGGTTTGGTTTGTTTATATGGCATATCAACCATTGTAGATTATTTAATGCCAAATTCTCTTTATACATATATATCAAATATATGGAATTTGATTTGGTTTGGTTTTATGGCATATTAATCATTGTATGTTATTTAATGCCAAATAATTTTAATACATATATATCAAAAATATAGAATTTGGTTTCGTTTGGTTTTATGGCATATAAATCATTGTAGGTTATTTAATGCCAAATGATTTTTATACATATATATCAAATATATATATATATGATTTGTAAACACATTTTATTAATACCATTTTTAAACGAGGTTAAGCTCATTCTTTTGCACACAATTAAACAGTTACAAGTATTGCTATGTATCACTAACAATTCAATTAAGCATCTGTCAATTGTCTACACACAGTTAAATGATCAAACAGTTCTATTTCTAACAATTGAATTTGGCATAATTCAAAAAAGTTGAATCATTCAAATATTGCTATGTATTACCAACAATTGAATCAAAAATTAGTCATTTGTTTACACATAGTTAAACAATCAAACAATTCAGTTTAGCATAAGTCATTTGTTTTACATACAGTTTAAAAGTCGAACACTTCTATTTGACTCACAGATATGATCCAATCAGGTTCTATCACCCCGGGCCAGGTGGAATAGAGGAACAATGGAAATGAAGAGGTAGTCCACATTCCCCAAAACTACTGCATTACCAAAGCCTCACGATCAGATTGTTTAAATCTATTCCAGGACATATGTTGGGGTGGGGTTATTCCACTGCAAAGAGGCAGTCATTTTACCGCCGCAGTCGACTGATTATGAAAAGAAAATTTGATACAATGGATCCTAAAAACATAATCAACTTCCTGACAAAAATTGGCCTCTAACCAAAGATAAAAATCCATAAACCAAACCTCACTCACGAATAGACACACGTGCAATTTGATATACCACCCCGCAATAGAAATTCCATCTCCACGAAATAGTTGCCCAGTCAGCTGGGACTGCAGAATACACCGACTGCTTCTCGGCAGTGAGGTAAAAAAAAACAAAAAAACAAGTGTCCTGGATATGAGACTAAAAATCTTATGGTGAGGTTCCAGTGATAGTGGAGGTTTGGGGAATGCACAGTTCCCCTTCATTGCCATCGCACTCAGGACCACTCTGGCCTGGAGTGGTAGCAGATACTAGGGTCCTATTTATGGATCAAATAGAACTAAACATTGATTTATGTTTTTTGCATCTAACCTGCGTATTCATGCTAAACTGAATTGCTCAAAATAGAACTGTTTTGACATCTAGATGGATTTATATGAAATAAAACTGCTTTTACATTTAACTCTGTGTATTAACCAATCGGCTGAGGCTGTAGAAAACAGAGGAGTAAGAACCCCTAACAAATGTCCTCGATATGAGAGTAAACAACTGATGTTGAGGTTCCAGTGATGCTGGAGCTTTGGAGAATACGGAGCACCCCTTCATTGCCATCGCTTCCTGTTCCACCCTGGGCCCTATCTATGGTTTAAATAGAACTAAACTGGGTACTTAGGCTAAATTGAATTGTTCGAATTGGAATTGTTTGACTAAACTGAATAGTTTAAAATAGAAATCTTTTTTGACAATTAAACTGTGTACTTACATTTAAACTGTTTCCTTATACTAAACTGAATCGTTTGAAATGGAACTGTTTTTGACATTGAAACTGTACTTACGCTAAACTGAATTGTTTGATATAGAACTGTTTTGACATTTAACTGTTTGTAAACAAAATCTATACTGATACTAAACTGAATTGTTTGAATTAGAATTGTTTGACTAAACTGAATAGCTTGAAATGGAAATGTTTTTGACGAATAAACTGTGTACTCATGCTAAACTTAATCGTATGAAATAGAACTGTTTATTTGTATAAAAGTGGATTTAGCATTAAATAAGCTATAAAGGTTGATATGCCATAAAATCCAACCAACCAACCAACCCACAAGATAGCAACTACAAAACCCCAACAAGTATACAGAATATTCAATTACCAGCAGAAGTATCACTTGAAATAATATACATATTACTGCACTTGTAACCTCCATATCACTCAGAGAACGAATAATTCAAAAACATCTTCGGCATAAAATAATCCAAAGGTTGACCCGCCTTGAAATCCAACCAACCAACCAACCAACCAACCAATTAACGAAGAGTCTTCTTGTGTTTATTTCTCAATGATATCCAAGGGAAAAGCTTAAACAACTTCTCTATGTGCGGGGGTGTCCTCATGGTGTGATGGTTAAAGCGATGGACTGCGGAATCGTAGTAAGCGAGTTCATACTCCAGTCGCGCTATTACGGTCACTTTCGGGCAAATACCCTTGGGAAAGGTATGAACCCCCTTATCTACCCAGCTATGGGTTAAATAGTACCACTACTGTTCTACTAGGAGAATGGGTTTGGCATTGAATAACCTAAAAAGAGTTGATATGCCATTAAACAAAGAAACCAAACCAAACCTTCTCTACGTGCCATCGCCGGTCATCTCTACAAATGTCTTGTCACTGGTTCAATACTGTGAATGTCTATTCTATCTGTTCGGAGAAAATAATGCTACTAAAAAATACATTTCTGGTCACTGTTGATTTTGAGGTAACCGCGAAGAAATATTTTTTTCTGTTCTTTCATTCTTTTTATTTTTCTTTCTTTTTATTCTCTTCTTTTTTCATCTACACTTCATAATTTCTTTGTTACATTTTTTTTATTTCTTTATTATTCCTTCCAAACCTTTCTTTCTTTCTTTTCTACTCAGCTTGGTTCAGTCTTTTTTTCTTTCCCATCTTGTTTCTTTATTCCCTTCTTTCACTTTTTTTTCTTTTCCACTCATCTTAATGCTTTCCTTCTTCACGAGAATCATTCTTTCATTATTCTTTCTTCTCATCTCTTCTTTCTTTCTTTCTTTCTTTCTTTCTTTCTTTCTTTCTTTTCTACTAAGCTAAGACCAGTCTTTCTTTCTTTCCCAGCTTCTTTATTTCCTACCTTCTCATCATTCTTTTATACTCACCTTCATTCTTTCCTTCTTAAGAATATTTTTTCTTTATTTCTCTTCCCATCTCAACTTTCTCTCTTTCTTTCTGTCTTTCTTTTTTTCTTTTTTTCTTTCTTTCTTTCTTTTCTAATCTCTCTATTTCAATATCTTCCTATTTTCTTTTCAACAGCGCTGAATTCTCTCCTTCTTTCTTTCTTTCTTTCTTTCTTTCTTTCTTTCTTTCTTCCAATTTTTTTCAATCTTTTTTCTCATCTTTCTTTCGTCCTCTTTTATCTTTTCTTTCTTTCTTTCTTTCTTTCTTTCTTTCTTTCTTTCTTTCTTTATTTATTTATTTATTTTCACGTCTTCTTTCTTTCTTTCTTTCAATTTTTACCTTCTTTTTTCTCTTTCTTTCCTCTTCTTTTAATTTTTCTTTCTTTCTTTCTTTCTTGCTTTCTTTCTTTTATTTCCCAATTTTTTACGTCAAATTAGCTCAATAAAATCAGTTGTGTGATTAAAAAAATGAAGACAGTCTCTTAAAACTTTACAAAAATATAAATTAACAATTCTAATGATGTCACATTGTCAACTTCAAAGTTTAGATAATAAAGTGATGATTAAAAAAATCTCTAGACTGATGTCTAGGCGTTTAGACAAAGTTCATCGTCAATTTAGATTTGTTATATAATTACGGAATAATTTTCTTATATTAATCATTTTTCGTTAATTATATTTCATCGTTCGGTTTGGTTGGGCTTTGAACTATTCGGCTCTTAGTGCAGGTGCACACACATTGAGTACAGTTCACGCGTGCGCGCAGAGGATATGACAAACACTAATGTCATAATAAAAATCCCAGATAGGAAATTGGACTGGGGTGACAATGACGTCGTGCCCAGAAGCGATGGGTTGAGAATTTGGTGATTTTGAAAAAGAGTTAGTTGGGATCCGACTCTGGAACTGGCCAGTCCAGCTGAGGTCTACGGGTTGCGCAGTGCGTTTGTTGGGTCAGATAGTACAGTCAGCATAGTAAAAATTGTGTCTCTCTCCCCTCGTGTCGAAAAACTAAAGTCAAGAAGTTAATAAACGTTTCGTACCTGAACAACGGAGAGTCGTCAGTGTTTCGTATTTCCCAGCCCCAGTGTATTTAACAGATTTAGAATATGCTGTCAGTCTCAATAGTTTTAGAACACACTCAAGAATACCAAAAATATAATCTAATTTCATAGGAATTTTTCCAATCATATTTCAAAAACTCTTTAACTAATTCATAATAAACTCTCATTTATTTTCACAGTTCTAAGTGAATGCCGTTCCCGCCCACTCATTCTATTCTGATTCAACTTGCCTTGCATAATTATTCTCTTCCTTATTTTTCTCATTGTATTTTGGTTTCATCAACGTGTTTTTTTGTTTCATTTATTTATTTTCTTTTTGACATCAGTGACATAATTTTGCAGGATGTTAAACTATATTTACATTGAAAAGAAAAAAGGTTAGAGCGTTTCAATTTACAAATTGGATGAGTGGATTTATTTTAACAACCAGACGTGAAAAAACTGACTTTCATTATCGCAAAAAAATTGCCTAGCCAGGCTTATAAATGATGTAAAAACTAAATAAAATGAATTTAATAGATAGTTAGATAATAAACCAATCGAATATAATGAATATATAGAGGGACGAAGAATGAAAGTGGAAGAGAGAGAGAGAGAGAGAGAGAGAGAGACATAAATAAACAGAGATAATAAACCTATCGACAATTTGTTAGGTAACTAGCTAGATAGACGGAAAACATGATTCCAGATAGATAGATAGATATTAAGTAAGTAAAATTGGCGACCTCAGTCGAAGGTGACCGGAAGGCTCCTTTTTCAATAGCTACTATACTGAGGTGTAGGAGAAGGGCGCTACCCCATTCCCTGTGTTGCTTCACTTTACCCTTGGTCATTACCTTATAAAGCTGAGTGTTAAGCAAGGCGGCATCAATAACGATTTTTTGAGTGTTTAGTATGACTTTACCTGGGATTGAACCCCGGTCTCACAGACCACTGGCGAACACTCTATTCATTAAGCCAATGGCCTGGTTAGATAATAAACCAATCGAATTTGATAGATATATAGAGAGGTAAAGAGAAAGAGAGAGAGAGAAATAAATAGACACTAAACCCATCAACAATTAGCTTGCAAGCGAGATAGATAGATTGATAGATAGATAGATAGTACAAGAACAAGTGCAAGACCAAGGCTGGAAAAGGAAAAAATTCGAATTTGAAGAAAAGAGGTTGGAAAAATAAGGTGAAGAATTGGAGGAGGAATAGAAAGAATGGAAGAACAAGAGGAAAGGAGAAGGAGAAGAAGGAGAAGGAATAATTAGTGTAACAAAAATAATTCAATGGGAAAAAAAAGAAAAATGAAGAAAGTAAAAGAAAGACAAGAAAATTAGGTAGAGGAAGAAATAGAAATAAAGAAGGAAAATTAAAAGAAAAGAAAATGAAGAAAAAAGTCAAAGAAGGTAAAGAAAAAAGAAGAAAAAGAAAAAAGAAGAAAAGGATACGTGTAAGAAGAAGAAGAAGAAGAAGAAGAAGAAGAAGAAGAAGAAGAAGATTTGATGATGAGGAATAGTAATCGAAAGTGGAAGAAGATATTGAAAATTTGATGAGGAGGAATAGTAATCGAAAAATAAAGAAGAAAAAGAAGAAGAAAAAAATTGATAATGAGGAATAGTAATCAAAAAACAAAGAAGAAGAAGAAGAAGAAGAAGAAGAAGAAGAAGAAGAAGAAGAAGAAGATTTGATGATGATGATGAATAGTAATCGATAAAAGAAGAAGAAGAAGAAGAAGAAGAAGAAGAAGAAGAAGAAGAAGAAGAAGAAGAAGAAGAAGAAGAAGAAGAAGAAGAACGTGTGGACACAAATAAAGTAATAAAGCATTTTTATATGCTCGAAGACGTAGATCAATAACTTCAAAAAAGCCAAGAATCCATTTCAGATTCGAAACGCTGCTTCATTGGTACCGTGAAAAACTCCAAGATAATACGATTTCCAAAGCTGTGCAAATTACTGGTTTGCATTGAGCTCTTTGGCTGAGACTTGTTCACTGCGCATGCGCGATAATTAGTTATCCAACTTGGAAGCAGAATCGTCACGCTATGAAGTGTGCGATGGCAGAAGGTAAAGGGGGGAAATTGCTTGGTGTGAATGAGATGTGTGAAAGTGTTGTCGGTATGGAAAAGGTGATGGAGTTGACGAAGACTGGTTGGAACTAGGCTGGGGGTGGAGTGATAGGGAGAGTTGATTAATAAGTGGACGAAAAGTAGATGTAAAACATGAAATAGGAAGAAAAATCTACTGGAGAAAAACGAAATTAAAAATAGGCGAAAGCAAAAAGAAAGAAGACTGGAAATCGGTCGGAAGGAGAAAATGAAAAAAAGAAAAAGTAAAAGAAATAGACTAAATGAATAAAGAGTAAAATAATGTACTAGAAAGAAAGAAAAAAAGAAAGAAAGAAAGAAAGAAAGAACTAAGGAAGAATAGAAAGAAAATAAGGTAAGAAAGAAAGAAATGAAGGAAAAAGACAAAGAAAGAAAGAAAGAAAGAAAGAAAGAAAGAAAGAAAGAAATGGAAGAAGGAACTAAGGAAGAATTGAAAGAAAATAATGAAAGAAAGAAAGAAAGAAATGAAGGAAATAGACAAAGAAATAAAGAAAGGAAAGAAGGGATTAAGAAAGAAAGAAAGAAAGAAAGAAAGAAAGAAAGAAAGAAAGGGAAGAAGAAACTAGGGAAGAATTGAAAGAAAATAATGAAAGAAAAAAAATAAATGGAGGAAAAAGACAAAGAAAGAAAGAAAGAAAGAAAGAAAGAAAGAACTAAGGAAGAATAAAATGAAAGAAAGAAAGAAAGACAGAAAGAAAGAAAGGGGAGAAAGAACTAAGGAAGAATAAAATGAAAGAAAGAAAGAAAGAAAGAAAGAAAGAAAGAAAGAAAGAAAATAGACAAAGAAATAAAGAAGGAAGAACACACAGAAATAAAGAAAGGGAAGAAGGAACTAAGCAAGAATAAAAAGAAAAGAAAAAAGAACACAAAGAAAGAAAAAAAAAAAGAAACGAGATCAAAAAATAAGAGTTAAAAAGAAAAAAAAGAAACAATCAAGCAAACAAAGTTACGACTAAAAAGAGAAAACAATTTACAGTCAATGTACCAAAAGTTGGTAAAAAAACTAAAATTCAGAAAGAAAAAAAAACAACACTTAATTTACTTATATGACTTCATGTGTACATATATATATATATATATATATATATATATATATATATTCATCGGTTACGGCACTTGATCTTACCGCAGAGTAATCAGAAATTCTGTTGTTAATGTAATACGAAGCGATATTCAGCAACACTAACATGTCTTGTGTTACCATAACGACGTAATTTCTCATCACTCAGTAATGAAATCAAGATTCTAATTCTCTGTAAAATGTTTCTACAACCTCAAAATTAACAGAATTTGCGCCACTACCGTACATTGACATGATGGTCAGAGTATTCGCTTACGGTCAGGTCGAACCTGAGTTCCATCTCAGGTCGAGTCATACGACGGACATAAAAAAAATGGTAATTGAGCCCTTATAAGGTACAGATCAAGTGGAGCAATCCTGGGGAAGGAGTAGCGCCCTCCACAACACCTCAGTGTAGTAGCTATTGAAAAGGGAGTCTTCGGGTCACCCTCGACTGAAGTGGCCAACTTTATTCTTTTACTATTTATCATAAGATAGCATATTGTCTTCATCTTTATTGTTATACAAACAATGTTTCGGCCGATGCATCCTTCGGATTTCTTCAGTTGTTTCATGCTGAACTCGGGAACCCACACAAAACTTCGAACTTTGCTCCATATTTATTTTTTTGTAGTTTTTATTGTAAGTAAGTACAGTTGACGACCGTAGTTGAGGGCTACTCGAAAGCTCCCTTTTCAATAGTTACTACACCGAGGTGTAGGGGAGGGCGCTACTCTTTTCCCTAGATTGCTCCACTTTACCCTTAAAACGTACCTTATAATGCTGAATGTTAAGCAAGGAGGTATCAAGTACCACCTTTTGAGTCTTATGTATGACTCGACCAGAGATTGAACCCCGGTTTCCCGGACCATTGGCGAAAACTCTACCACTAAGCCAATAGGCCGGACAAGATTTTTATTGTACTCCAATCAATATTCGGTTGGATTAGGTCAATTTGAAGCTGAATACGTTAAAATTACAATTAAGTAATAATTTTTTACTCAGTCAACCAAATAAACCTGACATGAACCTAATCGGTGATTCAATGGGTTACCATTTAGGGACAGCAAGTAGTGTAAACCATCTGAAGGACGATCACGTTTACTTCTAAATAAATAACCTTGAGAAAAATACAAACTCTCTTATCCCTCCGACCAGCAATGTATTATATAGTATCACTGTAACGTAATGGCCGAGGGATTTCGGTTCATGCCTTTGAGTTTAGTTCGGCTGAGAACCTTTCGTCTCAGCACATGGGTTAGTTAGGTGCAAACATTGATGCAGGTGTTAACACGGGCGGGTGCGGGCGGACGAAGGTGTCACTCAGATGTCACAATAGTCTGAGACGAAACGGGTGATGGAGTGCGAGTGACGTCACGCACCGGAAGCTCGCAGAGGTTTGTGGAGAATTGAAAGAAAGTTAGAGAGTTGAATACTAGACGCCAAACGAGGAGGATCTACTTTTGGAGCTCGCAGACGCGAGGCGAACTTGCGCCCTATGGGGGCCGCTCGAGATGGGGGCTAAATGAATAAGACAGCGAAGAAGATTGTATCTCTCCTCCTTATGTTGAAACCTTTAACTCAAAGTTAATAAAAAGGTTTTGTACCCGAACAAGAAGTCGTTATGTGTTTTCGAATTTCGAGATTCTTATGTTTTTTATGTGTTCTACGTTATGTATATATGTAATGAACGTCCCATGTACATTTCGCAAATAGCCATATTTACCTATAATACATCACTACTGTTTTTCTACTTGGATTGCATTAGCAGTAAATAACCCACGAAGGTTGAAGTACTATTAAACAAATAAACAAACAATCTCGGAGCAAAGTATCATAAAGCAAACCTTATTAGATAGAACTTCCTTACCCTGCTCCCGGATATGAGTTTAATAGTACCATTACTATTATCCTCCAAGGATGGCATTGGCATTAAATAACCCACAGAAGTTTGATATGCTATCAAACAAACAAACCACACCGAATAATCCTATTTACCAACCCCTACGCTCGGGCAGGATATGACACAAGGTCAAATTTTTTAAGCGGAGTTTAATAGGTTTGAATCCAGAGTTTTCCTTCTGCTAGACTTGTTGCTTCACCTAGGCTGAAGAACCTAGTCTGCCCTACTATTTACCCATAGCTGGAGGGAGAATAATTGGATTCATACCTTTCCCAAGGGTATTAGTGCTATGTGAAATGCGATCAGCCTCGTCCAGGATTTGAATTCGTATCGCCGTGTTCATTTCCTACGACGATAACCATTACACTACGGGCACCTCCAAATAATAAAAATAATAATGATAATAAGCAGCACAAAACAACGCCGTAAGAACCAATCATATCAAAGCGAGAATAAATAAGACGCAGCAAAATAGCAAATGTAGGCTATGCGGTGACAGAGATGAAACCATCAATCACATAATAAACGAATGCAGCAAATTAGAACGGAAGGAGTATAAGACTAGATACGAATGGGTCAGCAAGGTGATCCACTGGGAGATGTGCAAGAAATTGAAATTTGTCCATACGAACAAATGATATATGCACAACCCAGCATCAGTCCTGAAGAATGACGCAAACAAACTCCTCTGAGATTTTGAGATACATACGGATCACATAATCTCAGCCAGACGACCAGACCTTTTAATAATCAACAACAAAAAAAGAGAACTTACAAAATTGTGAACTTGCTGTCCTGGCTGACCACAGAGTAAAAATAAAAGAAAGTGAAAAGAAGAATAAATACCTCAACCTTACTAGCGAAGTGAAAAAACTGTGGAACATGAAATTGACGTTTATACAAATTACAATTGGGGCACTTGGTAGTCACCAAAGGATTAATCAAGGGACTGGTGAAGGTGGAAATAAGAGGACGAGTAGAAACCTTCCAAACTAATGCATTATTGAGGTCAGTCATAATAATGAGAAGAGTCCTGGAGACTTGAGGAAACTTGCTGTCACTCAAATTACAGGGAAGGACCATCAGCTAGCCCAGATGTGAAAAACTCTTAAAGAGTAATAATTATAATAAAACCATGAGGTAACGCTGATATGAAAATCTATCAAAGGAATAGAATAATAATAAAATGGTATATGCACAACCCACCACCTGTTCTAGAAATAACACACATAAAGTCCAATGGGACTTTGACATACACACAGATCACCTAATCTCGGCCAGAAGACCAGACCTAATAATAATCAACAATAAAAAAAAAAAGAGAACTTGCAAAATTGTCGACTTTACTGTCCCAGCTGACCACAGTATAAAACTGAAGGAATGTGAAAAGAAGGATAAGTACCTCGACCTTCCAAGAGAATTGAAAAAACTATGGAACATGCAGGTGATAATTATAACAATTGTAATTGGTGAGTTTGGAACAGTAACTAAAGGATTACTAAAGGGACTAGAGGACTTGGAAGTTGGCGGACGAGTGGAGACCATCCAAACGACAGCATTATTGAGAACGGCCAGCATACCGAGAAGAGTCCTAGAGACTTGAGGAGACTTGCTGTCACTCAAACTCCAGTGAAAGACCATCCGCTAACGCTGATGTGAAAAACTCTAATGCGTAAATAATAATAATAATAATAATAATAAAAATAATAATATTTCCGGCAAGAAGACCAGACCTATTGTTTATTATCCAAAAGAAAATAGATAAATAAAAGAAAACCTGCCAAGGAGTAGACTTTGCTGTATCAGTGGAGCACAGAGTAAAAACCAAAGAAAAAAAAAGGAGTGTCCTCGTGGTATAATGGTTAAATTGCTGGACTGCGGAATCATAATAAGTGAGTTCGAACTCCAATTATATTCAATTTCGGACAAATACCCTTGATAAAGATATGAACACCCTTATCCTCCCAGCTATGGGCTAATTAATACCACTCATGTTCTCTTGGAAGGATGGCTTTGGCATTAAATAACCTACAAAAGTTGATATGCCATTAAACAAAGTACTTTGACCATGCCAGAGAACTAAAAAAAAGTTTCGGAACATGAAGGTAACAGGGATACCAAATGTTATTGGTGGATTTGGAACGATCCCCAAAGACTTGGTTAGGGAGTAAGGAGAGTTGGAAATCAGGAGACGAGCCAAGACAATCCATGACTAGAGGATTGTTAAGATCTACCAAAATACTGAGTAGAGTTCTGGACACTGGAGGAGACTTGCTATTACTCAGACACGAGTAAGAAACCAACAGCTAATACTGGTGAAAAAAACATCTCGCCAGATGTAAAATGATAATGATATTGGAGGACTAAATACTAAGGTAGTGTCTCTTTTAAATGATCAAGTTAGATAGATGGATAATGAAAGAATGAGATAGATAGATAGATAGATAGATAGATAGAATAAGAAATTATTAAGGTTATGAGATAGATAGATAGATAGATAGATAGATAGATAGATAGATAATGAAAGAATGAGATAGATAGATAGATAGATAGATAGATAGATATCGCTTAGATTTGATTAAGATAAATATCAAAATATTTTACATATATAGGAATATATTTTGAAATAGACAGATAGCTCGCTAGATAGTTAGATGGATGTATATATATATATATATATATATATATATATATATAGAGAGAGAGAGAGAGAGAGAGAAGAGATAAGAAAATGAATAGCAGAATGAAGCCCAGCAAAAAGTAGGCAAAAAGTTTACAACCGAATAAATAAATAAGTAAAAGGAAACAAATTAATAAATTTCTAAATGGATGACGAAAAATAAATGGAAGATGTGAATGGAAAAAAATCATTTTAAAAGGATGCGAACAAAAATTTTGAATAAACTTCAACACCAACGCTTAAACACAAAAAAAAACTAAAACAAGAACAAGATGCTAAATGTGTACCAAGATATTTACATCTACAGACACACATTTGAATACAATTCTCATAAAGAGATGTACCTAACTATGTACATATTTATTATCTGCCGCGCATGCGCACATCTCATGAATATCCGCTGTCACTGTTAACTGACAATTTTCATTCTTTTCAAAATGGTTGCTTATTATCCGTTGTCGTCTGCATTTATCATATATTCTGGTTCTCTTTTTATTATATTTTGATTTATTTTATTTTGTTTTATTTATTTTTTATTTATTTATTTTTTTTTTTTATTTATTTTCAGTAATATGCACTTTTTCTTTTCTGCCGTTCAGCTTTGGCAATCTATTCCCCAACTTTTGTAGGTGAACTATTCTCTTTTTCTCTCTGTCTCTCTGTCTCTCCTTATGCTCCCTACATTTAAAAAAATGTTGGTAGATATCACCCAGATGTGTTGTCGCGGTACAGATAAAAAAGAAAGCAAAGTAGACAAGTTCTATGCACTTAATATATGCTTGTGTCTTTTGGGGCGAAAATGGTTAGGCTTCTCTATGAAGTAGAGATATAAGTTAAATACTTAAAATATTTGTTTCTCTGTCAATATTTTGCGGTCTTAAAAAAAGATATATATGCATATATGTCGGCAAATGAATTTCAATGTGGTATTTTAGCGTTCTGTGCCGAGCAAATTTATTTGAAATAAAACCCTAAAATACCACATTGAAATTCATTTGCAGACCTCTTTATATTAAAAAGTATATATATATATATATATGTATATGTATATGTATATATATACATGCACTATCTATTTACTCATCTTCACCTCAAGCAAGCAAGATATGCCAAGTTCAATTTTTTAAAGCAGAGTACGGCTGATTCGAATTCAACGTTTCCCTTCACTTACACTGGTTGCCTTAGTACTGCTAAAGAAAACCAATTTGACCGATTAGTCATCCATAGGTGAAGGGGGAAAGATGGTTTCAAGCCTTTCCAAAGAATATTAACGCAAATAACTTAAACAGCTGTCGGAGGGGGAGAACAGATAGATTTATGCATTTCAGAAGAGCATTTGCACGGAGTGAAACACGCCCTGTTTTATGCAGGATATTGCGCAAAGGATGACTATATATATATATATATATGACAACGATGGCAGTGAAGGCATACTCTACGTTCCTCAAAGCCACAATACTGGAGCCTCACCATCAGATTGTTTAATATGCCATATCCAGTACATGCAGTGGAGGTGGTGTCTTACCCATCTGCAGAGATGCAGTTGGTGTCTTGTACAGCCCAAGCTGAAGTGGCTATTCAATATCAGGATAATTAGTGAGAATTTGGATTATTGCTACCGAAGATATTGATTGGTTGATATGAAACTCTCATTTTATTTTTTTTTCCACTTCTCAAGGGATTTTACTGTTGAGAAATACCATGTTTTCTTATCAATTAAAGTAACAACTGGAAAATGATAGTCTGCAATTATAGATTCGCATTAGGCAGACACGACAGTAACGATAAAGAACAGCAAAACAGCAGAGTTCTTTTAAAGTGAAGATAGTTTTGTTTATGATCTCTTTTGTGTCAGTTTTTGGCTGAATGAGCCCGTGCTACTTGCCGAGGCTTAGTGAACGGCCGGGACTGAGTGCTTAATTGGCCGTCGGTCAGTGAAGGATTGGTCAGATCTGTACGATTTCAGGCTTTAAAATTTTACGAAGAGATGGGATCCTTTTGCATAAGATTGATTGGGAGATAATCACAGGTTATTACCTCAGTTCGTTGTGATAGACGGTAGGAAAGACGCGCTAGAAGCAAGATGCAGGATTTTAAAGCTACTATTACAGCTGAGAGTTGGACATTGACCACCTGAGTCAGTCCGCTGCTAATGGCCTTGGCGGGAAAAAATATTGTCTCGTCCATTCACAGTTTGAGTAATTAATGAAGACAAGTTCAGTCTAAAAAATTACAATTTGCCAATAGGTGGTTAGTATATCGATCTGACTTAATAAACTAACATTGAAAGTATCATTTTTCATTCGAAGAGAGAGCTCTTTATCCGCGTTATAGTGAAATCCGCAGATGATAACGAACAACTAGATTAGCCAAGAATTCGTTGGGTTAACAGCGTTCCCTGATGATATTCATCCTGCTATCTCAAAAGGAGTAAAGGATTCTAATTAGCTTTCCATAATTAACAGCTGACCATGACGATACTGATGCTTCTATTTGGGAAGGTTGTGATGAGAAAAAAGTTAATTTCAAATTTGAAATAATGTGAATGTTTAAGGATACTTGGTTGTGTGTAGAAATTGTTTCTTTTTTTTAAATCTTAATAACGTTTCTGTTGATGTTACATTATTGTTACATGATTGAATCGTAAGATCTATTATGGCATCAACATTAAGTTTTGAACCATTAAACATATGGAAAAACACAACGAGTTCATCACTATGATTGACGGTTATTGAACCGAGGGACCATTTGAAACCACAATTCCCATTGGATGGTTTCACTCAAGTGATCAAAATGGTTCTAAAGTTGCTCACTGATTTCGGGTTTTGTTCGGATGGGTCATGAAAGGATAAGTCACAAAGAGTTAAAACCAATATATACAAAGAATTAAAACCAATATATACAAAAAAATAAATCAATATATACAAAGAATTAAAAACAATATATACACATGAAAATGTGATCGTGTTGTCATTCCTCATTAGATGACGACAGAAGACAACAAACTAAGATAAAGATGGAGACATGCAAGAGAGACACGAGGCAACCAAAGAATGAAGCGAAGTGAGGAGATGAGTGGTGTCCGATCATCTAAGAAAGGGCCATATAATATAGAACAGCCAAAAGAAAGATAAATATATAATATATTATGAAAGGATTATACAACAATATTTTATATACTCGACAAACCACCACTTTAAAAATAATTAATTAATTGGAAAAAAATTACAGTCCAATCAGCTAGGGTTGTAGAACACACCGACTGCATCTCTGCAGAGATGTAAGACTCCCTCTAATGAGTTTTTTGGTATGATACAAAACATTCTAATTGTGGGGCTCCAGTAATGCTGGAGTTTTGGGCAATGAGAAGTACCCCTTCATTACCATTACTCTCAGGTCCAATCTCACTCGAAGTGGTAGCAGCTAATAGGGTCCTACCTATGGCTCAAATAGAACTGTTTGAGTTTGCTCATTTATATATATATATATATATGTATATATATATATATCATACTCATTCAAAAAGTTCTAAGCCTAACCCCCGAAAACAACCAATGGTGAACATTTATGTTGTGCCAACTCACAATCACTTTTTTTTTTATAAAAAAAGAATTGAATTATTATTTTTTTTGTTTTTGTTCCATCAAAAGTGGTAGTATGTTGGTATAACACTAATTATAAGCCGTGCTCTTTTTTCTAAGCGGGGCTTCAAACTTTTTGAACGACCCTGGAATATATATATACATATTGGCCCAGCGGTTAGAGTGTTCGCCAATGGCCCGGGAGAACTGAGTTCAATCCCAGGTCGAGTCATACCAAAGACTTTAAAAATGGAACTTGATACCACCTTGCTTAACACTCAGCATTATAAGGTACGGTTCAAGGGTAAAGTGGAGCAATCCTGAGAATGGAGTAGCGCCCTCCCCTACACCTTGGTGTAGTAGCTATCGAAAAGGGAGCCTTCGGGTTACCCTCGACTATGGTCGACTATATATAACCACGAAGTAAATGAGATCGAACTTCAGTCGTGCTATTACGTTTACTTTCGAACTAATGCCTTTTGTAAATGTATTGAATTCCTTTATCCTCTCAGCTATAAATAAAAGAGAATTGCAGCAGTTTTTTTGTAAGGGTTAACTCAGCATCAAATAACCTGCATTGGTTTATATACCATTCAGCACAGAAACCAACACACACACACACATATATATATATATATATATATATATATATATATATATATATATATATTATGAAAAAGCGCAATATATATATATATATATATATATATATATTATGAAAAAGCACAAGCTTACAAAGATGACAATGATACATAGCCAGATATACGGATGTTTGAAATAGACATAGGGAATCTAAAAACACGAAACTCACGAAGTTGGGTCAGGTACGAAACTTTTATTCACCTCCTTGAGTTCAAAGGTTTCTCGACATGAGGAGAGAGACACACAATCTTTCTATGCTGCCTGCTTTTACATCGTCAGTTCTCAACCCAACCAACGCGCGGTGCCCGTAGCGCACAAAGTCGTCTGGCCTCGCCCAGACCCGAAAGTCAACCTTCTTCTCCCGAGGCAGGAACTCTGCTCACTGACTTTTTCTCAAATCTCAGCCCACGCTTCCAGTGCGTGACGTCACCCAAATACCCTTGTCCAATTCCTATCTGGCATTTTTATTTTGACATCTCTGAAGGACACATCCTCTCCACAGGCGCATGAACACCTGCGTTAATGTTGCACCTAACCAACCCATACGCTAAGAGAAAGGTTCTCTGTCTAACTAAACCGAAAGGCAAGATATATAAAACAAAATTATATTACAACAATACCTGCTGGTTGTGTCTAGAAGAACAATTATTCATACTAGAACATGCTAAAAAGTTTATTGAACAAGAAAAGAGAATTGATATCGAAATGTAGACATATTAAAATTTTTAAGAGATTCATCAGATGGTTTCCTCGTGGCGTAGTGACTAATTCACTGGTACTGCGACACCATAGTTAATAAATTCGAATCCTAGTCGTTTTATTACGTTCACTTTCAGACTAACACTCCAAGGAAAGGTATGCACTCTCTTATCCCCACCGCCTGACTGTGGGTTTAAACACTACCACTACCGTTCATCTACAAGTTTTACAGTGGCATTACATAACCCACGAAGTTTGATATACCTCTTAAAACAAAGTAGAAGAAAAAAGAGAGATTCATCTAATTCCCTTTATTTTTTCGCTTGTAGAAGATAAAATACGAAAAACGAGAAGATTAATAAGAGTCATCATCTTATGATTTCAAGAAATTTATTTACTTGCAAAAACAAAAGTAAGTTGATAAATAAGACAATTACGTTTAATTTTTTCTGTTCCCTTTCGCTTTATTTGTTATCCTTGAAACAATCCCACATGAATGTATTAATTAACACGTTCTGGTCTTTGATTTCAAAATGATGAAAGACAAGGGAGATAAATATTGCGGTATTTGTAAGATTTCAAAGTTCTCCAGATCTAAAAATTACCCATAACTCGGCTCCCGGTAACCAAATCGACAAGAGACCAATTTCACTTTCATTATTAGGCAAATCTAAGGTTTTCTCTTCGCGGAAGATGTAATGTAATTCAATTTCATTATTCCCAATAATTCAGTTACGAACAAACGTCAAAAAATATTTTTGGGATACTTGGCATTCAGCACAATAACCCACCTTGTGACAATAACTGTCCGAAACTATTTATTTTATTTTTGCTATTTTTTGGTTTGTTTAATGACATGTCAACCTTTGTGGGTTATTTTATCCCCAAATCGTCCTTGTAGAAGAACAATGGGGCTATTTAACCCATAATTAAAGGGATAAGGGCAGTCATACGTTTGCCATGAGTAATAGTTCTGCATGAAATGCCAAAACCTCAAACAAGATTTTCGCCAAGGCTGCTAGGCCCACTTACTACGTCGATAGCCCTAACACCGTGTGCACCTCTTCTTTGTATATCTATTGAAGTCCAGTGAATGGGTTGACTGAAATTTTCTGATAAAAATAAAATCAATAAAATAAGTGGTTTGTTTTCTTTGATTAATGACATATCAACCTCAGTGGGTTATTTCATGCCGAAGTCATCTTAAAAAAAAACAGTGGTGTTATTTAACCCCATAGCTTGGAAGTCGGGGGAATGAATACCTTTCCCAAGGGTATTTATCCGAAAGCGAACATAATAGCGCGACTGGAGTTTGAACTCGCTTACTGCAATGACGCAGTCCAACACCTTAGCCACTACACAACGGAGACTAAAGAAAATGCAGGAAAAAGAAAAAAAGAAAAACGTCTTTATTTGCAATGAATGAAAGACAAAATTGAAACACTGTCAAAGGAACATGATTCTGCCTTAAAAGGTACTCTTTCGCTCAAATCGACAAGAAATAAAAAAATTTAAAAAAAACGAGCCTAACGGAAACATAAATAGAAATCACAGAAGGAAAGCAGATTTAAAAAAAACACCAAAATAAACACCAAAGCAATAAACTTCAATATCTGGTTTCATTTTACTAAATAACAGCTGGTTGGTTGGTTGGTTGGTTTTATTGGTACATCAACCCTTGTGAATTATTTAATGCCAAATCCTGCTTATACATATACGAGGTGCATACGATAAGTTTCAAGACATTTTTTATTCAGGCATCTAAAATTGTCGTAGACTCTTGAAAGTTCAGTATGTTATTGCTATACATCTTATGAGATGACTGACCAATTTTTATGATTTCAGGTTTAAATGAACAGCCACAGCAGGAATTGGAATACACCCTACTAAAGTCCGATTGTCACAGCTGGTGAATTTCAAAAATGCAATTTGGACGTGAGGACACTTTAGAAGAACGATATGCAATAAAATTCTGTTTTAAACTTGGAAAAAATGCCGCATGGAAACGTATGGAATTCTTCTGACTGCTTTTCGACCATCTTGCATGAATCGAGCATCAGTTTTTGAGTGGCATAAGAGATTCAAGGAAGGCAGGGAGTCTGTGAGGGATGATGAGAGGTGAGGCAGGAGTAAAGAAGTCAATACACCAGAGTTGATTGGCCAAAGGGTTAGGGTTAGGGTTACTATGTTGTGGTTTTAAGGGAGTTCATGAAGAGATTCCGTCGGAAGAGGCTAGCACTCTTCAAATGGGGTCAGTGGCATTTCCACCAAGACAATGCATCAGTCTACAACTCCATCCTTGTCACAGACTATTTGACCAAGATGGGCATCAAGACAGTTCCTCACCTTCCCTATAGTCCAGCCCTTTCTCCGTGTGACATTCGATTATCCCCTAAGCTCAGAGGCTGTCGTTATAAGACAATTGAGGAGATGAAAGAGGCTGTGACGAAGGTCATTGACACGCTCACATAAGAGAACTTCCATGGGCCTTCCAGAAGTTGTCGGAACGGTACAAGTGCATTGCAGCCGGAAGAGATTACTTCGAAGGGGACTAGAGTTTCATGTGTGTACTATAAATAAAAGTGCCCATACGAAAAAAAGTCTGGAAACTTATCGTATGCACCTCGTATATGATTAGAGAATAATTTGTAGATTAATTTGTATCAAAGCGAGTTGTTAGAGTTCATTTGTATACGCATAGTTAAATGGTTTCAAATATATCTCTCCGGCTCTAATAGTCTTACTTAATATTAATCATTTGTTTCCACACAGTTTAATGATTTCGGGTATTACTTCTTAACATTAGTTCTTTTATTGATCAAGTATTCTAATGTAATATAAAAAAATGGTATACTGCGGCATGGTTTCAAATCTGCTAATAATAATAATCCTTAGAAAATGATTGAATAGTTCTATTTGACCAATAGATGGGACACAAACAAGTATCATCACTTCAGGTCAGAGTAGACCTGGGAATAATATCATTAAGGGTTACGCCAGATTCCCCAATGCTCTACGACTGGAACCTCAACATCAGTTTCATACAAGTTACTCCTAGTGGTAAGGTGGCTTCTTACCCCTCAGCAGCCGTACAGTCGGTGTATTCTACAACCTCAGTTGATAGGGTTCCGCTAAATGATTGTTTTAAAGACAGCCGATTAAATTTTTAGCCTCTTTGTGACTTTCGTGGGGAATGGTTAACTTTGTTGCAAATGAACACGGTGGCCCGACTTCAAATCCTTTACGGTGCTGTTTGAATTTCTGATATCACTAATACAGTTGGGAAGGGTATGATTCTAGTTTTTTCCATCCAGTTATGGGTAAATAGTAGGGCAGGCTTGTTCTTTTGCTTTGATATGCCAACCGAACTTATAGAATAAAAAATGTGAAAATAAACCTATTAAATACCGCGCATGAAAATTGACCTTGTGTAACATCTTGCTTGTACGGAAGTATTGGTATGTATTAATCAAGTTATTTAACGTTCATAAATATAGAGAAGTCCCCTAGTGTAGTTGCTAATGTGATGGGCTGCAATGTCTTAGTTAGCGAGTTGGAACTTCAGTCGCGCTTTTACGTTCACTTTCGTACAAATATCCTACACCCCAAGCTGTGAGTTAAATAGTGTCACTTCCTTTCTTCTACAAAGACGGATTTGTATTTAATTACCAACGAATTTTGATAGAGCATTAAACAACTGAACCAAACCTATATTTATAAACCAAGATTGCTGCCTATCGGTGATAGGTCATATATACCAAAGTTAAGATAACGTTGATACGGGCACGAAACAGATGGTCACCAAGCGTCGTTGATTCGGTGTGAATGCTATACAAAAATTGATAGATCTAAGTTAGGATAGCGTAGACACAGAGTCAACGGTACTTGGTGACTATCACTTCCACGCCAATGCAATCCTCAGACCTATATATATATATATATATATATGTGTGTGTTACATACTGACCTTTGACAGGCCATGTTTGTAATTAGATTTCAAAAACAGCATGCAGCTGTGTCTTAATGTAAGCAGAAGACTGAGGAAATACCACGTGAATCGCATTGGTGGGGTGCTGGAAAGAAAGTGATATATGACAATGGAAGTTTTCAACTCGAAGCAGAATGAGTGTAAGCAATGAACAGTGACACTAGACCTTACACCGTCTGAGCGTTGGCCCATATGGCGTTGACCCATACAGCCCCACGTTGAGAAATTAAGAAAAGTCTAAATATACAAGACTCGCTAAAGGGAGTATGATCTCAGAACGAAGGAGAAACGAAGATGATTAAATGTTTTAAAATGGTCCTGTACCAGCCTCGTGGAAGTATGGCTCTCTGAATATAACGTATCTCAATCTGGCGTAAATTTAACAGTTCCGGACTCTGTCTGTCTGTCTGTCGCTCTCTTATGCGATTATTTCGTACATATCGTTAAAAAGAAGAGAAATGAATATTTTTTTACCAAAAGAGTTATTGTACATGACATAAATAAATATATATATATATAGAGAGAGAGAGAGAGGAGGGGGAAAGAGAGAGAGAGAGGAGGGGGGAAAGAGAGAGAGAGAGAGAGAGAAATTGATAAACACCGTAATCCAAGAAGAAGAGTTTAATGAGAAAGAAAATCAATGCTAAACCATTTTGGTTCTAACGAACAATCATCAGGTTTAGGAAGGGTGATATCTAGTGATGTAAAAATCACTCAACTGTTTAGTTTTTATGCCATATCAACCTTTATTGGTTATTCAACAACAAATCCATTTTTATGCAAATAGACTGTTCTATTTCAAACAATACAGTTTAGCATGAGTACACAGTTTAATTGTCAAAAACATTTCTATTTCAAACTATTCAGTTTATTCAAACAGAGCTAATTCAGTTTAGTATAAGTACAGGTTTAGTTTACACACAGTTAAATGTCAAAACAATTTTGTATTAAACAAATTAGTTTAGTGGAAGTAGAGTTCCAATGTCAAAAACACTTCTATTTCAAACAAATTAGTTTAACATAAGCACGCAGTTTAAATGTAAGTACAGTTTAATTGTCAAAAATATTTCTATTTCAAGCTATTCAGTTTAGTCAAACAGTTCTACTTCAAACAATTCAGTTTAGCATAAGTATTCAGTTCTATTTAACCCATAGATAGGGCCTTATCACGTGCTATCATTCCGGGCCGGAGTGGATCTGGGAGCGATGGCAATGAAGGGGTGCACCACATTCCCCAAAGCTCCAGCATTACTGGAACGTCACCATCAGATTATTTAGTGTCATGTCAGGACATTCGTTTAGGGAGTCTTACTCCTCTGCAGAGGTGTAGTCGTTGTATTCTCCAGACTGGGCAAGTTAAATCACCGATAGATGTTTAATAAAATACAAAAGCAAGGAGTAAATGCTATATATATATATATATATATATATATATATATATATATATATAAGGAAAAGGGGTACCGTTTAAAAAAACATCAGCCTTAGTGTTTTAAAATGTCATATGACTGTTTAGGAATATTCGGTAGAACTTATTTGTTCTATTTATTCACCAAGAAAGATTTTGAACAAGAAAGAGAAAGAAGGAAGGAAGAGAAATGAGAAGAAACGAAAGAATGAGAGATAAAGAGATATAAGAGAGACGAGGGAATGAGATAGAGAGAGAGAGAGAGAGAGAGAGAGAGAGAGAGGGAGGGAGGGAGAGGGAGAGAGAAACGAGAAGGAAAGAAAACATGCAAACAAAACAAACGTGTATAGCCAAACGATTAAATATATTTCCCAAAATAAACCAATGTAAATTGATATTTCATTAATAAATTTCTCTATATTTTTAGATTTTCTTCCATTATTTACTTCCATATATGTATTTGCATATATCATGATATAACTATTGCATATATCAAATTAATTCACACACACCCACACACACACACACACATATATATATATATATATATATATATATCGATTCCAAGTATATTCAACCGCAATCAAAATATAATGTAAAGTTAATATCAAAGATTTTTAAATTATAATTCATTGCGTTTAAAGAATTTCAAATTTTTGAGTGAGGATTTGGTCACGTGTTAGTAGTACACTTTACACTTCAAGAGTTAAAAGCATTTTAAAATGGTTGTCTCCTAAAATGTGATTGTCGGTTGTTTTGCTTTCATAAATACAGCGAGAAAATTCTGAAGACTTTGTTTACAATTCTTTATCCAAATAATTCTAGTTATTTTCTGCAAGAAGTTGACAATTCTTTATATATATATGTGCATGTGTATGTGTATGTGATACGCATTAGTTCGACTATTTCCCCACGGATTAACTTGCCACCTATCTGTACAAAGAAAAACTTGACAATTCATTATTCAGAAAGGAAAATTACACCTACACTAAATGGTATTAAAATCATAAACCGGGAAATCTTATTAAAAAGTATCATAGGTGCCTGTGGTGTAATGGTTATCGTCGTAGGAAATGGACACGCCGACTCGAGTTCAAAACTTTGACGAGACTGATTGCATTTCACATAGCACTAAAAACCTTGGAAAAGGTATGAATCAAATTATCATCCCTCCAGCTATGGGTAAATAGTAGGGCAGACTGGTTTCTTCAGCCTTGATGAGGCAACTAGTCTAGCAGAAGGAAAACTCTGAATTCAAACCTGTTAAACTTAGTGTAAAGAATACAACGTGGGCAGATGGGCGGACAGGCCTAGAATTCATCCTTCATTGGAGCAGTGAACTGCCGGTGGTCAGGTTAGACGACTGGGTGACACCAGAATACAAAGAAAAGTCCTGGAGACTTAAGAAAACTTGCTGTCACTTGGACTCCAGTGGAAAACCATCAGCTCAGGTGGGGGTGAAAGAAACTCTCCAAAGAAATAATAATAATAATAATAATAATAATAATAATAATAATAACTCACGATTCATAGTTTCACGATTGCAATCCACATTTGAGCTAATTAGCAATGAATTGAATATTAGCTTACCCGAAGATTGTCAACGGTTAATTCGAGTATAAGAGCGATGTCTATCGACTTTTGTTTTTGTTTTTTTTTACAAATAGAACGTCATTAAAGTTTAAGTACACTAAGAACTTTTGATTTTTTTCTTGCTTCAGTTTTTCACTTGAAAATATTTTTAGTTGAAGCGTTTAATATCTTTTGTATCAGCCCTAAAAATGATTTTTTAAACGACCAAAACTTGACACATTATCATTTATTAAAAAAAAAAATGCATCCTCAGACTATTTTTTTTCCTGTTTCAGATTTACACATACAGACACACACACATATATATTTATATATATATATATATGGCAATGCTGGTTTTTAAAAAATGATGTCTGAGATGGATCCTGCTCTACATTCAGGCAACTCTGAGTTTTGTGCTAGGTTTATTTATCATTGCCTCTCACTAGGCAGGATTTGATACAAGGTCATTTTTTAAAGGGATTTAGGGGAGTTGAAGGTCCCAGGATCACTAGGTGCAATGTAAACTATGCTAGCCTTTGCTAAGTCTCCCGGCGTGAAGCCAGGTGACCTTGCTTGTCACAGCTACACCAGACCCGGAGGTCAAGTGCAATGTGAATCTCTGCTTACCATTGATACTCCACCTGGCTCGTATGATAGGTGGTCAAGCCGAGGGTGGGTACCCTTGAAGCAAGCTCAGGAGACAAGTTTTGTGCTCGGCATTTTTCAGGTGGGTAGATGGTATTCGTAGCAAGAATAAATATGGAGGAGAGGTTAAAAAACTGCCGACTTGTGAAATCAGAAATTCTTTCCATATGTGCATTTTAATTCTTTTATAAGCTGGTTGGCTGGTTGTTTTGTTTTACGGTGTATCAACCCTTTTTGGGTTATTTACCGTCAAATTAAATTTCAAACAATTCGGTTAAGTATAAGTATAGTTTTTGTTTACAAAAAGACAAACGTAAAAACAGTTCTATTTCAAACAATTAGCATAAGTACACAGTTTAGTTCTATTTGACCCATAGAGTGGTAGCACCTGATAGGTGCTACCACTCCGGGCCAGAGTGGACCTGGGAGCGATGGCAGTGAAGGGGTAGTTTGCATTCCCCAAAGCTGCAGCATTACTGGAATTTCAACATCAGATTGTTTTGTGTCATATCCAGGATACTCATTGGGGGAGGTCGTACCCCTCTGAAGAAATGCAGTAGGTGTATTTTACAGCTCCAGCCGACTGGGCAATCTTTTATAGGCATTGTGAAATTATGGAAATTCATTTGAGTCTGCAACAAAGAAAAATGAGTTACGTAATCCGAAATTGAAGACATTAAATTGTTTCTTCAAAGCTAACACATCCTGACATCCTCGTCGTATATTGGTTAAAGCACTGGGCTGCGGAATCGAAGTAAGCGAGTTCGAACTCCAGTCGCACTATCACGTTCACTTTCGTACAAATACCCTAGGGAAAATTGTGAACCCCTTACTGTCCTAGCTATGGGTTAAATAGTACCACTGCTGTTCTTCTAGAAGGAGGGCTTTGGCATTGAATAACCTAAGAAGGTTGATATGTCATTAAAACAAAGAAACCAAACCGAAGCATTTTAAATCAGATATTATTGATAGGATTAGCTGTTTATTTGACGTCACTGGTAAAAATTATGTAACAAATACATCAGAACTTTCAATCACTTTAAAAATAAAGAACAAAATAAATAAAACAAACATATTTTTGCATATAGGCAAGATTTTCAGTTTTTCTAAATGTAAACTAACAACTTTACAATTATTTCAAAACTCCTCCGATTAGTTTTACTAATTTTAAGTACCTAATAATATGGGGGTGATAGGTAGTTGATGATCAAATAGGTAATGTTTTTCTATTTTCTCCATACCATCAGATTCATTTCAATTATTTACTTTCATATATATATATATATATATATATATATATATAGGCAGCATTTCTTCGTTAAGGCATAGTTGATTGAATACTCTAGACATTTCTTGTCTACATATTTTTGTATTCATCTTTTCAAGTTGCCATATCGATGTTATAATATCTGTTCGGAATTAGTCAATAAACCTTCCATAATTAATTGGTTCTCTAATTCTTTCGATCTCGTCTAGGGCCACCATCAAGGGTGTGTGTATTGCAAAAGTGATATAACAATTATACGTACATTAATACTTTATAAGAATTAAGGATTTATTATTTATACTGGTGTATTGTAGTAGCGTTCGTTTTGAAATTTAATTTGTACAGCAGCTAGAGACCGCTGGATTCAAAATTATTTCTGTTGAGTTTAGAATGCTTGTTTCTAATATATAGGGAATCAGTAGTCTTTGTTTTATATATATATATATATATATATATATATATATATATATATATATGTAGCCCTACATATTAGAAACAAACATCCTAAACTCAACTGAAATAATATATTGTGTCATCCACAGATAGACTGTTTTGCTGCATCATAACTCTTCAGTGTGGCAGGACACGCGAGATGCACCAAGCCGGGATCGAAAGCCGCCTAACTTTACGTCAGGCTGATGACATACCCCTAGGCAAAGCCTGCGACTCAACGTCAGCTCGATAATTAACGCATATGTATCAAATTCATTTGTTTTACATTTTGCTCAATCGGATCCCGGAGTGCTCGATTATATATATATATATAGGACACAGCTGGAGAAGCAGGGACGAACTCATAAGTGATGTACTCTTATGGACCCCGACATACGGCCGAACCAAAACAGGACGACCAGCTCGAACATACATTCAGCAACTATGTGAGGATACGGGATGTAGTCCAGAAGACCTGCCGGAGGTGATGAACGATAGGGAAAAGTGGCGAGAGAGGGTCAGGGATATCCGTGCTACCAGCACGAAATGATGATGATGATAAATATATATATATATATATATATATATATATATATATATATATATATAAGTTAGAATTAAATAACCTAAAAGGGTTGATATGTCATAAAACCCAACTCCACCAAGACGTGTTCAATAGTAAATGCATTGGAGTCTACACGTCTAAAACTCAATCAAATGAGATCTGAGTGGCTCTGATATTTGTCAAAATTTTTTTAAAAATTCATATGCCGATCGGAATTTGTACCATACTGTGTGTCAGTTTGTTCTGAAGAGGTTCTTAAGAGATTAAACTGAATTTTTAAAAAAGTAAATTGAATAAGATTAAAAAGATAAAGAAAGTCTCAGTAAAGTGTATACCTACTTTTGGCCAATTATACGAGGATCATTAAATAAGTTTCCAGACATTTTTCGGATGGACACTTTTATTGATAGTACACACATGAAATTCTAGTCCCCTTCGAAGTAATCTCCTCCGACTGCAAAGCACTTGTTGTACCGTTCCAACAACTTCTGAAAGGCCCCACGGAAGTCCTCTTGTGTGAGCGTGTCAATGACTTTCGTCACAGCCTCTTTCATCTCCTCAATTGTCTTATAACGAAAGCCTCTGAGCTAAGGGAATAACGAAAAGTCACAG
>OY757917.1:85682925-85780425 GCA_963585895.1 Sepioteuthis lessoniana | reverse complement strand
CATGGATGTCCTCTTGTGTGAGCGTGTCAATCACCTTTGTCACAGCTTCTCTCATCTCCTCAATTGTCTTATAACGAAAGCCTCTGAGCTAAGGGAACAACCAAAAGTCACAGGGAGCAAGGTTTAGACTTCAGAGAGGCTGAGGAACTGTCTTGATGCCCATCTTGGTCAAATAGTCTGTGACAAGGATGGAGTTGTGGACTGGTGCATTGTCCTGCTGGAAATACCACTGACCCGATTTGAAGAGTGCTGGCCTCTTCCGACGGAATCTCTTCCTTAACTCCCTTAAAACCTCAACATAGTAACCCTAATCCTAACCCTTTGGCCAATCAACTCTGGTGTATTGACTTCCTTACTCCTCCCACACTTCTAATCATCCCTCACAGACTCCTTGCCTTCCTTGAATCTCTTATACCAATCAAAAACTGATGCTCGATACATGCAAGATGCTCCAAAACAGTGCGAAGCATTCCATACGTTTCTGTGGCATTTATTCCAAGTTCAAAGCAGAATTTTATTGCATATCGTTTTTCTAAAATGTCCTCACGTCCAGATTGCATTTTTGAAATTCACCCGCCGTGACAATCAGGCTTTAGTAGGGTGTATTCCAGTTGCTGCTGTAGCTGTTCATTTGAACCTGAAATCATAAAAAAATGGTCAGTCATCTCATAACATGTATAGCAATAACATACTGAATTTTCAAGAGTCAACAACAATTTTAAATGTCTGTATAAAAAAAGTCCCTGAAACGTATTGTATATTTTATACATATACATATAAATGAGTTTGGTATAAAATGACTTAACATGGTTCGATATGCCATAAACCCAAATCAGACCAAACTAAATACAATTCATCTAATTTCTGTTTCTATGCAGGTTTACACTGCTGATACTCTCTAAATGACAATTCTACAAAAATTATCTGTGTAGTGGAGTCCAACCGAAGTCAAAAATTGTATCGCTTCGAAATAAATAGACATGTGAGAATAGCACTTTACTTTGAACCTTTAGAGTGTACAGTCAATAAAAGTGCCCATACGAAAAAAGTCTGGAAACTTTTTTAATGATCCTCGTATATATATATATATATATGTATATATTACAGAAAATAGGGTCACAGACATTATCATGTAATATATATATATATATATATATATATATATATATATATATATATATATATATATATATATATAAGCTCTATTATTGATATTGAGTACTGTTTAATGATACTGCAACATTTGGTCCTCCATGAACTCAGCAAGTAAGATAGTAAGAACCATAAAATTATTACATATATATTCTGTGTCTCTGTGTATATATATGTCCGTGATTCACTGCAGAAAATATCCAGAATATTAAAAGCAACAGTTTTACTTTTTTAAAGATTAACTCCTCGATTGTACCAATGATGGTAGGAAGCGCTGACGGATAAGATTTTGAGAAAAAAAATTATAGAATTTAAAATTTTACCCAATTTTTGAAATCTTGTAAGATGAGAAGAAGAAAAAATGAATAAAAAATTTGTTAAAAAGAACCTTGTTTGTGGTTTTAACGAAACATCTTTAAGAGACGATTGCTGCATCAGGGGCTGTACTTGTTCTCTTAAACATACTTCGTTAAACGAATATATATATATATATATATATATATATATATATATATATATATATATATATATATATTCATCAGTCACGCAGCCTGATTTCTCTACAGGGTAATGAGAAATACTGTTGTTATGGTAATTCGAGACATTACTCGACGCACAGTAAATATATGTTAATTAGTTTATTTTCTAAAAAAATCAAATGTACCCATGATTCTTCTCTAGTAATAATGAGGTAGATTACTCCTCTTAATCTCTCTCTCTCTCTCTCTCTCTCTTTCTCTTTCTCTTTATATATATATATATATATATATATATATATATATATATATATATATTATTCTTTCCTTTTCTCTTTTCCTCCCTACCTTTTCTCACTCACTCCAACTTTCTTCTTTTATACTTTTATTTTCTATACTTTTTACTTTTCGATTCTTGTTCTTTCTCTCCTTTTTAATTTCTCTTTCGTTCCAACTTATACATTCTTTCTTTCTTTTCACCCTTTTATTTCACTCCTTCTTTCTTTAGCCTTTTTATTTTATTCTTTCTTTCTTTCTTACTACCCCTTTTTCATTCTTTCTTTCTTTTCAAGGTCCGTTTATTTGTTTGTTTGGGTTTTGGGTTTTATGGCATGTAAACCTTTGTACGTTTAATGCCACTTTATTTATTTATTTTTTATTTGTTTATTTATTTTCACAGTTTTTTTCTTTCTTTCTTTCTTTCTTTCTTTCTTTCTTTTTTCTTTTGTTTACCGATTCTTCACTTGCCAACACGACTGATGTCACCATCTTGACCAATTGGTAAGCAAAAGTGCTGATCTATCCGTACACAAGGATGTATATATTAGAACGAGGTAGTATTGGGGGGGGGGAAGCTTTTGACCGTTTTGGAAGAGATTTATAGATTTCCTTTTTTCGTAAGGTTAAAAAAATTTGTAAAAGTATGTGTTAAACGTGTTAAATTGCGAAAAGAATATATGGAAAAGCAGGTATATTTCAAGACATAAGGCCATTCTCTACTTGGTTTACCAAAGAACTTTTCAGCACTGAAAAAAAAAAGATATATATATATATATATATATATATATATATATATATATATATATATAAATATATAAGTATTATTTGGTCCAGTTACACCGGAGTTGGGAGTAATTTCATCAGGACAAGAAAACTATTCAAAAGTGAACTTTTAAATTTTTCTGGTGAAGAGCTCAATTTAACTGACATTACAGAGCATTAATTTCATTAAGAGAAAACACAAACCGGTCACATTAGGATTATAAATTTATTTCCATCCTGTCATGTGTTTTGATAAAATCAAAAAACACGAAAAGAAATTAACAGGACTTCTTCAGATCTTATGGATAAAATAAATCAGAATAGACACAGGAAAGAAGGGTGTGAGTGGATATATATATATATATATATATATATATATATATATATATATATATATATATATATATATGACAAGGCTCTTAAATTAGTTCACCATTTGATATAACTCAGTAGCAATATCTAATTCATTTAAGACGAAGTCAACATACGCTTAGAAACGAATGAACTATTGAAGGTCTTCGATCCTATTAAACGATAAAAGATAAACAGGAACTTTTTCAAAGCTGTAGCCATGTCAGTACAGCTGCATGGTTGCACCACATGAAGTTTAACGAAGCGCTTAGAAAGAAAAAAACTAAATAGAAACTGCTCAAGGATACAGCGGGTTGTTTTGATCAAATTCGGGAACCAGCATTTCACTAAACACCACCTGTACGGCTACTTGCCTACCATCTTACAAACCATAGAAAATTAGACGAACAAGACATACTGGGCCCTGCTGGAGGAACTGCCAAGTGCGACAATCAATAGGGACGAATGGTGAGAGAGATTCACGAGGATTTAGGCAAGAAACAAAAATCGATGATTATAATGATGATGATATATTTATAGTTTCTCGTAGTTCTTATTGAATCTACGCTGAAAAGATGTATTTCAGTTTACTCACAAATATAGATCTATACGTGTACAGGTTCTAAACTTAGGGGAAAATCAGCTGTAACCAAACCCCATCTTCATTCAATGTATATCTTATTTGGGACATTAACTCAAGCTAATACTCGTCCACTCGGCTGGGGTGGTAGAATACACCGAGTACATCTCTGCAGAGGGGTAAGACCGCCACCACCACCAACGAGTGTCCTGGATATGACACGAAATAATCAGATGCTTAGGTTCCAGTAATCCTGCAGCTTTTGGGATTGTGGAGTAACCCTTCATTGCTTTCGCTCTTAGGTCCTCTCAGGCCCGGAGTGGTCACACTTGATAGGGTCTTATCTATGGGTCAAATAGAACTAAACTGAAATTATGCTAAACTGAACTGCTTGAAATAGGGCTGTTTTGACATTTAAACTGCTGACTTATGGTAACTGGGCTATTGGCCTAATGAGTAAAGTGTTCAACTATGGCCCGGAAGACCAATGTTCAATCCATACCAAGGACTCAAAAAATAGTACTTGATACCACCTTGCTTAATACTCAGCACTATAAAGTAAGGATCAAGGGTAAAGTAGAGCAATCCAGAAAATGGAATAGCGTCTCCCCCAAGATATTGTTGCAGTAGCTATTGAAAAGGGAGCCAACTTTACTTTATGCTTAACTGAATTGCTTGAAAAAGAACTGTTTATATGTATAAAAATGTATTTGGCATTAAATAACCTACAGTGGTTGATGTGCCATAAAAGGGAACCACACCAAATCAAATCATGCTTGTGCTAGTATGTATTTAACCAATCTGACCGCACAGCACAGGATGTGACAAAAGGTCAATATTTTGGGATTTACCGTTGGTTTGGATTCAGATTTGCTCTTCTTCTAAACTGGTTGCCACACCTAGGCCAAAGAACCCAATCTGTTATTCGCACCGGGGGAGAACATATAGTCTCATTCCAAGATTTGAACTTCTATCGCTGATAAAATTTTCTCTAATGATAACTTTAGCGCTTCCAGTGGCGTTCTGCATCAATGAGATATAATGCATTTGCAACAGTGTTGGTTGTCGAACACTTTAAAGATTCCATCAAAATATTCAGTATGTGCTAAAATTTATATATTATTTAGGCTAATATTGGCTATTGGATTATATATATATATATATATATATAAAGCTCTTCTTGTGAACTAAGCATTCTGGTAGCCGATAACGTATATGTAAACACATATGCATATACATAAAAATTACTTTGCTTACGCTGAAAATGACGATGGCTCTGTGGTAAGATATCCGACTGACGTAAAGTCAGCCGGCTTTAGATCCCAGCATGAAGCATCATGTGTGTCTAGCCACTCTGAAGAGTTCTTATATTACGAAACATTCTGTCTGTCTATGACAATATATATATATATATATATATATATATAAGTTAATTGAATCCGACAGAATGTGTGTTAAGTAAGGTTTGGTTCGGTTTCTTTGTTTAATGACATATCAACCTTTGTAGGTTATTTAATGCCAAAGCTATTCTCCTAGAAGAACAGTAATGGTACTATTTATCCCATAGCTGGGCGGTAAGGGGGTTCATATCTTTCCCAAGGGTATTTGCCCGAAAGTGATCGTAATAGCGCGACTGGAATAGGAACTCGCTTACTACGATTCTGCAGTCCATCGCTTTAACCATTACACCACGAGGACTTCCCCGTAAAGTAAGGTAAAACGGAAGAAAGATATATATGATCATTTATTTCATGTTGATATATATGATCATTTATTTTATTCCATTGTGCCAATGCGTTTCGACCCCAAAGTTTTTGTCTGAATACAAAAAATAGTTTATCAAGATTATTTTAAGTGTGAGAAATAATTTTAACATAATTCTTTGATTCAGTTGAAACTCTTCATCAGGGCCAATAGATGTCGTTATATGAAAACGAAAAGAAATATATATATATATGATAATCATTCAAAATGTTTTCCGCCGCACCCAAAAGAAATATTTTTATTGTTCCAACAACTACCACATCTTTTGAAACTAGAAAAAACACAGATTTCAGTCTTAATTTCTGTCCTGGTGGGGCCCATATAAAGGCGAGGGGTTAAATAGTACCAATGCTGTTCTTCTATGAGAATGGCTTTGGCATTGAATAACCTAAAAAGGTTGATATGCCATTAAACGAAAAAAAAAAACACACCAAATCTATAAAGGCGAGAGGTGAGCGAAAAATCTAAAATATGGATGTGGTTTAGAAGATAATGAATAACCTTCGTATATATATATATATATATATAGTACTCGTCATATCTAAGTATAAAGTTGAGATTGGAATTTCTTTTAGGAGGTTTATTAAAAAAGTATCGAGGTTTTAAACGGTATTTACCAAGACAGAAATGAATAATTGTAATATAATGGCTGGGGGATTTCGTTTTATATATCTTGTTTTTCGGTTTAGTTAGGCTGAGAACCTTTCGGCTCAGTGCATGAGTTAGTTAAGTTCAAACATGAGCGCAGGTGTTCATTCAGAGATGTCATAATAAAAATCTCAGATAGAGGATGTGACCAGGGATGTGAGTGGCGTTACGCACCAGAAGCGTGGGCTGAGATTTGAGAAAAGTCAGTTAGTTGAAATTGAGACCTGGGCGAGGCGAGACGAATTTGTGCGCAACAGGCGCGGCACATGATGGTGGGCAGATGGAAAAGTCAGCATCGAAAGATTGTGCCTCTCTCCTTATGTCAAAAAACCTTTTAACTCAAAGGTAATAAAAAAAATTTCGTACCTGAGCTAAGAAGTCGTAAGTGTTTTTGTGTTTCGGGATTCCTATATCATATACGAACATTTTATAAACATTTTATGTACGTTTCACATATTCATGTATGGGGATGTTACATAATGAATTAAACCTTAATATTCTTCAAATTGTCTGCTTCGCATTCAATCCACTTATTTCACTGAATTTTCAGTTGGTTGAATCAATTCTGAAACTCCTCGATACAGTGAAAAGCTGAGCCGTCCTATTTAAAAGATATCATCCATACCTTTAAATCTCAAAACAGGTGGATGTTCATTCAAAGAAACAAAAAAAGCGCTTTGAGATAAATCTAGAGGATACAAAGAATGTTGCACTTGTATAATCCAGTGTTTCGTTAAATAGAATTTGTTTAAAACGTATCAAGACTGTTGATCAAAAATTATCGAGAATTGACACAGAGTCGTCTTGACATCATCATTTCATTAAACAAATTTTAGATGATATATAAACTGTATTTTTAATTTCAGAAGTAGAGCAGACAAAAAAAAAAGTTTTAAACAGCTATTCCCCAAGTGTACGCTATTAATATCATAAGAGTTTAACTGACAAGTGATGACCCCTAATATCAATTTAAGATCATCACAGTCTGGTGACCGAGGAGTACTAGAAGATAGAGATTAGAACTTTAAATTTGTTTGCCCTGAACCGTCGAAGAGAGTGGTCATTATTCCCATCTCTGGTTAAAAAAGCGCTTCCGGCAATGTACGGTCAGGAAAGAAATAAATGTATATATTTAAGAAACCCTCTGCACAGGCAGCAAGTGATGCAAGATCAATTTTTAAGCGGAGTTTAAGAGGTTTGAATTCATAGTCTTCCTTTTCCTAGACTGGTTGTCAAAGCAAAGCCAACGAACACAGTTTGTGCTATCCATGGCTGGATAGAGAACAGTTGGATTCACACCTTTCCCAATGGTATTAGTGCAAAGTGAAATGCAATCAGCCTCATCTAGGATTTGAACTCGTTTTGCCGTGTCCATTTCCTACGACGATAACCATTACCCCACGGACAGAAATAAATGTACAAGGTACGGAAGCAAAATATGGAATAACTTTAAAAGGTTTTTTTTTTTAGTCTGAAAAAAAACAAAACGTGATAAATCTAAATTTTCATGGTTAGCTCTATTATTCAAGCACTTTTTAAATAAAAAATCAGCCCAATATGAGCGAGGCAATAAAAGAAACGACAAAGAATCCATGATTTGCATAACGCCGAAACCAAGCCAAAGTTTCTTAATCTACCGTATTCAAAGCAATGAAAAATGTTTTACAGAAAAAGAGATTTTTAAGGAAAAGTGGATTGAACAAAAAAACGAAGAGAATGTTTTTATATTCTCTCGGCTACGGCGATGAAGAAGCCCCCCGACAAAGTCAATAAGAAAAGCACACTAATGAATTGAAAGTCCACGAGAAAACTGTGAGAAGAGCAATTAAACAATATTTAAGCCCAGACCTTAATTCCCTTGATTACACTATATGGGTCCTTTTAGAAAACAAAACAAATGCAGCTTCCTATCCAAATACGGGTTCGCTTAAGATTGCTATTTTGGAGGAATGGAAGAAAATGTCTGAAAAATTTAGTTTGAAGGGATGCAAATTGAAAAAGTAATTGAAAAAAAATGTGGCCATATTGAGTAAATTTTCTGTTTTGTGTCTATCTTATTTTGTTGTTTATTTGTTTAAATTGAAATTAAAATTAATCTTGTTTTATAACAGAGTCGTTTATTATTATGCTTGAATATTCCTAATTTTGCTTCCTCACCCTGTATGGCTACCTGTCTCCCACCTCATAAATTATTCAAAATAAGTGTCTGTATTATCATTCATCCCAACAAAGATGATCGAACAACGGAGGGTTTGCAATGAAAGATGGCGGTGAGACGAGTGACCATTGACTGGAGAAGAAATCAAAACACCGTGATGGCGCTACAATGTAAGTTGCTCTGTTCTGCACAGACCTCAATTTAAATCTTGAATTATAAAACAAAAAAAAAAATTAAATATTAATTCACGATATTTTTTAATTACACCGCGTATAAACGACGGGTACTTCAGATCATTACTTGTTTTGCTTCCGACAACGATTTAAAGATATTTCTTAAAGAATCCACCGAACCAAAACCGGAATCGTTCTTTTAAGATAGAATGCACAATTTTATATGACAAGCGTGACAAATGAATAACGATGTTCTAGATTTATTCAAATAAAATTATTTTTCGGACCAAAACGCTGGAAACTTTTACTTCCAGCTAATATTTGTATTTCAAAATTTACCCTTCTGGATTTTTTTAAAATAGGAAATAATTCCCTACTTAAATGATATCAAACGGGTCGTTAGGTTTTTAAGATTTATAGACGCTTTTCGCAATCTTTTACATCTGTGAAGTTTCTTTATTTGTTTCTTTTTCTCTTTCACTCCTGTTTTTTTTTTTTTTGCGGGGGGGCATTTGTTCGTCGTGTTTTTAATTTTTTCAAAGAAAAAAAAACTTCAACATATGCTTGCAGTTGTCGCTTGAGAATAATGGCAGGAAACGCAACTGAAAGAATATAATGCCAGGCAGAATGTTTTTCTATTTTCTTTAAGATTTAACAAACAATAGACATTTTAATGAATTTCAGAAAAAAAAGAAGAAAGAAATCAAAGAAAGGGATAATGAAAAAAAAAGAAGAGAGAAAAAAGGAAACGATAAAGAGGACAGCATATCATTAAAGTTAATCTTTGAGAAACGAAAAAAGAGCAAAAACAAAAAATAAATAAATAAAAACGAAATCAAAAAACATCAACAAAACACCCACCTCTTTCGAACCAAATATCGTTTATTAAAAATATCCAAGTGAAATCAACATATTCTCGTTATTCTATCAGTTATATGTCGATTGATATAGTTGGTTGGTTAGTTATTTGGTTGGTTTAATGGCTTATCAAACTTCTCCGGTTATTTAATACCAAAGCTGTGCCTGTCGAAGAACAGTAATGGTATTACTTAACCCATAGAGAGGATGTTCTTATCTTTCGAAAGGATATTCATCCAAAAGTGGTTGTAGTAGCGCGACTCGAATTCGAACTCTCTTACTACGATTTCGCAGTCAAAAATATTAGCCTTTACGTCGCCATATATAACTATCTACTCTATCAAATTTTGCAAAAAGATAACATGATAGAGATGAAGATACTGTTGTGCCAGTCATCTAAAGGAAGAATAACCTCAATGCCTTGAAGTGTACTGGGTATTCCATTAAATGGTATTAGGTGATGAGGCCCCATTCCCGAAAAACAGGAAAGTCACCCTTTCATTGCCAATATTTTGAACTGGATTGGCAGTGTGTGATAGGTTCTCATCTGTTGCTCAGATAAATCTGTTTTGAAAATCATTGATATTGGATGGGAATACTTATTCCCATTTGAAATTTGTATCGGCAACCGAAAGCTGTTTGCCTTTCAGTTCCAGCTAAAACCTTCTGTAAAATCCTGAATCCTTCTCTTCTACCTCCAACTACGGTTATATAGCGGGGAAGACTTGGCCCTATTTCTTTGGTAAGGCAACCAGTCTAAAAGAAAGACAAATCTGAATATAAACGAGCTGTACTCCGCTTAAAATTTGACTGAGTGTCACATCTTGCTCAAGGTGGGGGAGTGAAATAAATACATTCTTGAAACAAAATCTGTGTATAAAACAATACTAAGATGCACATGGATGAGATCAAACTATTTGCAAAAAATGAAAAAGAACTGGAAACTCTAATACACGCAGTTAGAATATATAGTCAGGACATAGTAATGGAATTTGGCATAGAAAAATGTGCCATACTTGTAATAAAAAGTGGCAAACGACATCTCACTGACGGAATAGAACTACAAATTCAAGACAAGATCAGAACGCTCGCAGAAAACGAAACCTACAAATACTTGGGCATCTTGGAGGCTGACACCGTCAAACAAGGGGTAATGGAAGACCAAATTCAAAAAGAATATCTCAGGAGAACTAGAAAACTACTCAAGACAAAACTCTTTAGCCGAAACCTTATCAAAAAAATAAATAACTGGGCTGTACCACTCGTTAGATATTCCGGACCAGAAATAAACAAATGGACCAAATAACACGAAAACTAATGACAATGCATAAGGCATTACATCCCAGAGACGATATTGGCAGACTATGTCTCAAGAAAAGAAGGAGGAAGAGGACTTACCAGCATTAAAGACAACATTGACGCATCGATACGACGACTCGAAGACTACATAGAAAAACAAATAAGACTCAACAGAATAGCAAATGTAGGCTATGCTGTGACAGAGCTGAAACCATCAATCACATAAGCGAATGCAGCAAATTAGCCCGGAAGGAATATAAGACTAGACACGATTGAGTCGGCAAGGTGATACACTGCGAGATGTGCATGAAATTTAAATTTGACCATACGAACAAATGGTATATGCACAACCCAGCACCTGTCCCAGAAAATAGTACACATAAACTCCTATGGGACTTTGACATACACACGGATCACCGAATCTCGGCCAGAAGACTAGACATAATAATAATCAACAAAAAAAAAAAAGAGAAATTGCAAAATTGTCGACTTTGCTGTCCCGGCTGATCACAGAATTAAACTGAAAGAAAGTGAAAAGAAGGATAAGTACCTCAAACTTGCTAGGGAATTGAAAAAAACTGTGGAACATGCAGGTGACAATTATAACAATTGTAATTGGTGCTTTTGGTACAGTAACTAAAGGATTACTAAAGGGGCTGGAGGACTTGGAAGTTGGCGGACGAGTGGAGACCATCCAAACTAAAGCATTATTGAGAACGGCCAGAATACTGAGAAGAGTCCTGGAAACTTGAGGAAACTTTCTGTCACTCAAACTCCAGAAAAAGACCATCAGCTAACGCTGATGAGAAAATCTCTAATGAGTAATATTACTCTTGCTACAACTACTACTAATGATAATAATTGGTCGTTCTGGCCACAGGGTAAAAAACGAAAAGAGAGATAAATATCTAGACCTTGTCAGAGAACTAAAAAATAAACAATTGAACATAAAGATGACGGTGATACTAATTGTAATTGATGCACTTGGAACAATTCTCTAAGTATTAGTAAAGGGACGAGAGATCATGGAAATAAAAGGACGGGTGTAGATCATCCAAACTTCTGCATTTCTGAGATCGGCCAGAATACTGAGAAGAGTCCTAAAGATTTGAGGAAACTTACTGTCACTCAGACTCCAGCGAAAAACTATTAGCTAACACAGGTGTGAAAAACTTTAAAAAGAGTAGTGACGTATATACCAATTGTAATTGGTGCTCTTGATACAGTCACTGGAGGATTATTAAAAGGACTGGTGAACTTGGAAATAAGAGGACGAATGGAGACCATCAAAACTACTACATTATTAAGATTTACCAGAATACTGAGAAGAGTCCTGGAGATTTAAGGGAACTTACTGCCACTCAAACTTCAGTGAAAGACCATCAGCTAACACAGGTGGGAAAAACTCTCAAGGAGTAAAATAATAATAACAAGTGTAGATTATTCGGTGATAGAGACGAAAAGATTGATCACATAATAAGCGAATGTAACAAACTAGCACAAAGAGATTATAAAACAAGACATGAGTGGGTAGGTAAGGTTATCAACCAGGAATTGTGCAAGATACCCAGATTTTACCATACTACCAAATAGTACATGCACAAACAAGAATGTGTCCTGCAGAATGAGACGCATAAAATTCTCTAAGAATTTGAGATACAAACAAATTACCAAAACCCTTCCAGAAGACGAAGCTATTGATAATTAACAGAAAAAAAAGAGAGACTAAAACAATAATTTTGTTTCTAGCGAGTTATTCACGGCAGAGCTATCACTGATAAAGAAAATTCACTTGAAGTAAAATAATGATTATTTTATTTCTTGATTAGAAATGATTAATATTTGAAAGGGAAACTTGAAAGTAAATAAATGTGCACATTATTTGTATTAGGAATTGTTACTTGAACCTATACTTGTTTATAAAGTGTCCTGGATATGACACTAAACAATCTGATGGTGAAGTTCCAGTAACGCGGGAGCTTTGGGAAATGCGGAGTACACCTTCATTGCCATTGCTCCCAGGTCCACTCTGGCTCGGAGTGGTAACATCTGATAGTGACCTATCTCTGGGTCAAATAGAACTGTTTGACTATTTAAACTGTGTCTTAACAAATGACTTATGCTACATAGAATTTTTAGTAATAGAACAGTTCGATCATTTAACAGTGTGTAACCAAATGACTGATATTTAGTTAAATTGTTAATGATACATAATAATATTAGGAACCCTTTAACTATGGGCTAACAAATGAGTAATTTTGAATAGAATTACTCGTGTTAAATAGCAATAATTGAAATTCCTTAACCGTGTGCCTGAAATGAATTATTCGTATTAAATAATCAATACTTGGAACCATTTAACTGCATATGAATGAATAGTGTTGAGTAGAAAAATCAGTGTTAAATAGCAATATTTGTTACCACTTCATTTGTTATATAATTACGGAACGATTTTTTATATTAATCATTTTTCGTTAATTATATTTTATCATCCAGTTTGGTTGGGCTTTGAACTATTCGGCTCTCAGTTCAGATGCACAGACATTGGGAACAGTTTACGGTCGTGCGCAAAGGATACTAAAATCACAATTGTCATAATAAACCCCAGATAGGAAATGTGTGCTGGTGTGTGAATGACGTCATGCTCGGAAACGATGGTCCGGAGAATTTGAAGATTTTGAAAAAGAGGCAGTTGGGAGTTGATTTTGGGCCATGTAGGCAGACAGTTGGGTTGTCTGTCACTGAGGCAGACAGTTGAAGTTGGAGTCTAACCATGATGGTGAGAAGTTGGGGTCTGACCATGATGTACAGAAGTATGGGTCGGACCATGATGTTGAGAAGTTGGGTCCAACCAGGGTGTTGAGAAATTGAGAGTGGACCAAGAGATGTGCCGAGTGTTGGAGTGTTGTTAGCATAGTATGATTCCAAAAGACTTTTAAGAATTGTCTCTCTCCTCGTATCGAAGAACCGAAGTCAGAAGCTAATAATAAAACGTTCTTACCTGAACAACGGAGTCGCCTGTGTATTTGAGTCTGCCTATTGTGTTTTGTATTTGCGTGTATTACAGTTGTTATTGTTATCATTATGGTTGTGGTATATTCAACACATTATGTGCTAACAAATTATTATCATTGAATTTAATTATAAGTTTTAGACAGCTACAATTGAAACCATTGAATTGTGTAGAAACAATAGAAATATTAGTGCGCTAAGCGCATTCATTCTGAGTTATTTAAAAATGAAATTATCAACAAACTACTCAGGTAAAAATCGTTTATTTCTTTCCATTTAAATCTGTGCAAACAAATGACTCATGTTACATTGTTACGGTTAAATAGCAATAACTGAAAACGTTTAACTTTGTGCAAACGAACGATTAATAGTAAATAGAAATATTCGTGGTAGATGGAAATACTTGAAAACAACAAACGCTGATTCACCAATTAAACGGCCAACTTTTTCTTATCATCCAAATTTTCCCCTAGGTTTTTGTATTTTGCATTTTCAAACATTCACTGTTGACTTAATATCGCTAATATCATCCCTCACGGTCCTGATGATGGTTCAGTAGAACCGAAACGTTATAGCGTCGACTTCTCAATAAATCTCTCCTTCCTTGTTATCAATTTTTCTACACAGAAATACTCGAAACCATTTAACCGTACAAAAGAATGAGCTCAGGCACGTTTCAAAATGTTTTTACAAAATGCGTTTACAAATCACATATATTTATATATATGTAAAAATAGAAATTTAGCTTTAAATAATAAGCAATAAATATTTGTTATATATTATTAGTTGGTTTTTTTTTTACATTTAAACCATTGGATGTTCTTTAATGCTAAATCTCTTTATACATATATATTGATTATATATGATTTGGTTTGATTGGTTTTATAGCATATCAACCATTGTTGGTGATTTAATGAAAAATCCTCTTTATACGTATATATTGAATATATATGATTTAGTTGGGTTGTGCTTCGTGGCATATCAACGATTGTAAGTTATTTAATGTCAAATCCCTTTTATACATATATATTAAATATATATGATTTGGTTGCGTTGGGTTGGGTTTTATGGCATATCACCCATTGTAGGCTATTTAATTCCAAATCTCCTTTATACATATATATTAATATATAACTTAGTTTGGTTTGGGTTTATAGCATACCAACCATTATCGGTTATTTAATGCCAAATCCTCTTTTGCATATTTATATTAAATACATATGATTTGTATACATTTTGTAGATAGTATTTTAAAAGAGCCTAAGCTCATTATTTTGCATACAGTTAAATGATTCCACATTGTTACGTATTATTAACAATAGATTTAAACATCAGTCATTTTTTACATCCCGTTAGAATATCAAACAGTTCTATTTCAAACAATTCAGATTAGTATAAGTCATTTGTTTGCACACAGTTTAAATGTCAAACAGTTCTATTTGCCACATAGTTAGGGCCATATCTAAATAACCTTATAATTAAAACAGTCACTCACTCATCTAAGACAATTAGGAATTTGATTAATAAAAAATGGTACCCACATCGAATCTAGCACAGGTGTTGATGAAATTCCATGTCTAGTTTATAATAAAAAATATGTTGCTGAAGCTTCTTTTAGTCTCAAAAAACGAATATGCAGTTATTTTCAACTTAAAAATAACACACATACATAATGTTTTAGTCGAACATAATTTCGAGATTAACCAGAACTTTAATTTTAAAGATTGCAGATAGTCAGTCTATATACATAATAAGAAAGTCAAAAAATTGTTGAATGTAGTATCATTTCAAACTACATGGCTATCAAACAGAGACCAAGTTATAATCTCTTTGCCTCCTTTTTTGGTCAGATTGATACTGAAAAGAGTCAAAATCTCTGATTTAAAATAATTTAGCTTCATCTTTTATATATACTGAGATAGATATATTAAGAAATAATTGGATTCAGCAAAGATAGAAAAAAGAAGGCTAACATTGATAAAGATGGATAGATAAGTTATGAAATGTTTATAATATGAATATATGAACTAAATGATATCAATATTCACACTAACACATACACGCACACACTCACATGAGCATATATACTTATATATATATATATATATATATATATATATATATAGTACAATTTAATGGAGACTCAAACTGGGTTAAATCGTCATAATAAATTTATTTCGGCGGAGAATATTGCGACAGGAGGGGAGCATCTAAAGATTCATCTGACGAGACGGAGAGTATCGTAATAATATTCTCCGCCGAAATAAATTTATTATGACGGCTTAACCGAGTTTGAGTCTCCATTAAATTGTACTATATACGCTCTGAATGTGAATTTTGTTATACCCTTGAGAATAAATAGGGAACTAACAATAGCCATACATTGAGCCCTCTCATAGATTTATATGATTGCCCTCATATATTCTATGTAAAGAATAATCCACACCTACCGTCCTTGGACACTGACTGGATATTTGATATATATATATATATATATATATATTGAGTGAGGGAAAGAGAGAGATAGAGAGAGAGAGAGAAATTGATAGACTGATGTCATATGGATTTTTCAAATAAATTTTGGGACGCTAATTACATTACACAAATTTTAAAATGAAGGCTACCTACAGAAATAGAATAGTTTAAAACTTTCTCATCACACACCCTGATGAAGTTCAAAAACCAAATTATTCTATAAATAAAAACATTCTCAGAAGGTCTTGTGTTTTTTCATCCCTCTACAGTTTCATATTTATATATATAAGTTGGCCGACCGTTGTCGAGGGCAACCTGAAGTCTCGCTTTTCAATAGCGACTCCAGTGGGGTGTACAGGAAAGCACGACTCCTTACCCAAGATCTGTATCAGAGTGTTAAGCAAGGAATCATCAAATACCATTTTTTTGAGTCTTTGGTATGACTGCATCTGGAATTGAACCCCGGTTTCCTGATCCATTGGCAAACAATCTATTATACCAAAAGGCCTATATATGAAGATATTTGATATATAAATACTCTGCTACGTAACTTTAACTAGATAAAACTAAACCAAAATTTGTCTTATTTGTATGGACTGAAAGCAGCTTGCTTAAGAAGCGTGCGTAACGTAACGGTTATCGCCAGAGGAAGTGACTCGAATTCAAATGCTTGAGGAGATTGTTAGCGTTCCACTTCGAACAAATGCCAATGGGGAAAGGCATCAATCCATCTACCATCTCCCCAGATAGCAGGGCAGAAAGAAAACTCATCATTAAAACTAACTTTACCCCGTTTAAAAATTGATATTTAGTCACATAGAAAGCGTTGCTTGCCCATCTATGCAGAGGGGTAAGATTCCTCAATGAGTGTTCTGTATATGACGCTAAATAATCTGATGTTGAGGCCTCAGTAATGCTGCAGCTTTGGAGAATGCGGAATACACCTTCATTGCTATTGCTCCCAGGTCCACTCTGGGCCGAATTGGTAACACCTGATAGGGTCCTATCAATGGGTCAAATAAAACAAAAATGCATACTTATGCTAAACTGAATTACTTGAAATAGAACTGTTTTGATACTTAAACTGCTTACTTATGCTAAACTGAATTGTTTGAAGTAGAACTGCTAGACTAAACTGAGTAGCTTGAAATAGAAATGTTTTTGACAATTAAACTGTTTACTCATGCTAAACTTAATTGTTTGAAATAGAACTGATTATTTGTATAAAAATGGGTTTGCCATTAAATTACCTACAACGGTTGATAGGCCATAAAACCCAACGAACCAACCAACAGACCGTTGAATGTGGGGAATAAATACACAGTGTTTTAAAGGTGCTAACTGTTGGGCACCCAGGGAGGATAAAACTTTCAGAAGTATTGATGGTCTCCGGAAAGGCTGACTAAATATAAATATACGGCAACCAGCTAAGTTAAATGAACTCCTTGTGGTGTTAACTCTTATGACTTTAGTTGCTTATCTAATATCAATGCCATTTTCGTAGAAGTGTAACATATCCATGATATACGGATGTGTGAAATAGACATAGGGAATCTAAAAACACGAAACTCACGAAATTGGTTCAGGTACGAAACTTTTTATTACCTTTGAGTTAAAGGTGATTCGACACGAGAAGAGAGAGACGCAATCTTTCTATGTTGACTGCTTTTATATCGTCAGCTCTCAACCCAACCAACGCGCGGCGCCCGTAGCGCACAAATTCGTCTGGCCTCATCCAGCACTGAAATCAACCTTCTTCTTCCGAGGCAGGAACTCGACTCATTGCTTTTTTTCAAATCCCCAAAATCCTCAGCCCACGCTTCCGGTGGATGATGTCATTCACACCCCCTGGTCACAATTTCTATCTGGGAATTTTATTTTGACATCTCTAAATGACACATCCTCTCCGCGCGTGCGTGAACACCTGCGTTAATGTTGCACCAAACTAACCCATGCACAGAGCGAAAGGTTCTCATCCTAACTAAACCGAAAGGCAAGATATATAAAACGAAATCCCTCCGCCATTATATTACAGAAGAACAGTTTTGGCACCATTTACCCTAGAGCTAGGTGTAGGGATAAGGAGGTCCATACCTTTCCAATGGGTATTAGTCCGAAAAAAAGCATAAAAGCGTGACTTGAGTTTGAACTTGCGTTCTATGTCCAGCACGTTAGCCACTGTTCGTCAAGACTTCCACTTTGCTGCAGCTGAATTCCCAAATATTTAAAAAGTAATTTACTGTTTAATTCTTTTACCAATGGTTATACGAAAGCTTCTTTTAAATTGATACCTTATTCTTTCTTTCATGATTCGTTATCACTTAGTTTGGCACAAGAACTGAAGGATATATTTACCAGAACCCTCCAGACGAGCAGGATATGACATAAGCTTAATTTCAAGCGGAATTTGAATTCAGAGTTTTCCTTTAACTAGACCGTTTGCCTAACTAAGGTTTAAAAGCCAGTCTAGTTTTATATTTATCCATAAATGGAGGAAGAAGAGTTTGAATCATGCATTTCTTAAGAGTATTAGAGCAAAGGGAAATGCAATCAGCCTCTGCCAGGATTTGAACTTGGATCACCGTATCCATTTAACCACTAGCTCTTCTTCCACTCTATTTCCTTCTCATTCGAAGAGGTTTGCTAGTCTCGTTGATTAACCATTAAATTACGTGAGATTTCTTAAACATTGAATGTTGGTACTCTCCAAATATCAATTCTTGGTGGACAATTCAACCAATATTCTTTTTTTCTTTGAACAAATAATGATTAATACTTTTCAATAACACTATCTGCACTATATTTAAGTGGTGATCCTATTCAAAAGAAGTACCATCCCTTGTGTCTGTGTGTCGCTGAAGAGTGAAAGTTATAGCAGCTGTTTTAGCCGAAGGAAGAAGCCATGTAAAATTCTGATATTAAACTGGACTTTGCTTTTTCTCCTATTCATTTACGTATTTTTTTTAACTATTTATTTTTCCAATTTTTTTTTTTTTCGATACTGCCTCAATCTGTTGTGTATTCGAAAGCTGGACAGTCGAGCGGAGAGAATAACCATCCAGGCGGGCAGACTTAGAAATGCTCGTCTTCGGAGTTTCTTTGTGCATAGACGATAATAATTAAATACAAATACACGAAGAGGCGGAAGTAAAGAAAGAAAAGAGAACTGCAAACAAGATAAAGAGATGAGAAAAAGAGGCTCCATTGAAAGAAAGATATTTTTTTTGTTGTTGTTGCTTTGTTGTTTTATTTTTTATAGACTCCACTCCTTTACAGAGGATGACCAACGTCTAGTAAGGGATAATGTGTGCATCTGACGAGGAGTTCGAGACCGGGTAAAGTGGGTGGATTGAATGTTTATTGAAAAAAGATAGTATCTCTCTACTCGGTGTAATGAAATCAAATAGGAAGCAATTTTTCAAATTTCGATTTGTGTTGTTGGTTTGGTTTCTTTAATGGCATATCAACCTTAGTAGGTTATTTAATGCCAAAGCTATTGTCCTAGAACAGTAGTAATACTATTTGACCAATAGCTGGGAGGATACGGGGGGTCATACCTTTCCCAAGGGTATTTGCCCGAAAGTGAACGTAATAACGCGACTGGAGTACGAACTCGCTTACTACAATCCTGCAGTCCATCGCTTGAGCCATTTTATCACGAGGACATCCTGATTTGCGTTGTACTAAGACATGCTTAAAATATATAAAAAGTTAGAATCACTTGAAAGAATTGAGAAAAAAGATCCTTGACAGAGTACGATATATATATATATATACGCAGAAATAAATTTGCCCAGTTGGCAGGGGCTGTAGAATTCATCGACTGCTTCTTTGCAGTGGAGTAAGAACCCCGCACCGAGTGTCCTGGATATGACACTAAAATATCTGATGGTGAGGTTCCAGTGATGAAAGAGCTTTGGGAAATGCGGAGTACACCTTCATTGTCTTTGCTCCCAGGTCCACTCTGACCCGGAGTGGTAACACCTGATAGAGTCCTATCAATGGGTCAAATGGAACTAAACTGTGTACTTACGCTAAAATGAATTGTTTGAAAGAGAAATGTTTTGACATTTAAACTACATACTTATGCTAAACTGAATTGTTTGAAATAGATTTGTTTATTTGTATAAAAATGGATTTGGCATTAGATAATCTACAAAGGTTGATATAGCATAAAACCCAGACAAAATAATTAACTGTTTCGCTCAGGGCTCGGAAGAAGCATAACCGCAACATCTACGCCGTTAGTAACAAACGGCTCAAACACAAATTAGAAATGTTTGGGAAGACATTCACTTGATCTAGTGTACAATTAATATTCTTGTCTTCTTCCAATTTAAATACTTTTTCTTGAAAAATCTCTCTTACCTTAATTAGCAAATAAAGACGAATGACTTTTGAAGAAGTGTCGATCTAAAGACACCAAAATTTTGTATTGGTTTTAACCGTTATTAAAATTATATTTCCCTTACTCATTTTACTTCAGCGATGTAGAAGAAATATATATATTTATTTATTCTTTTACGTTCTCTCTGTTTTATTTCCTCTCTTTTTTTTTTATTAAGGAATTGAATTCTTAATTCCTCTTTTTATTAATTTTTCTTTCTTTCTCTTTCTCACTTTCGTTAATGTTTTTTTCTTTTTTCCTTTTTCCTTTTTATCTTTTTCTTTCTTGTTTTTTTAATTTTTGCTTTCTTTCTTTTTTCTCACTTTCTTTCTCGTCCTTACTTCCTTTGATTTTTGCTTTCTTTCTTTCTTTCTTTCTTTCTTTAATTTTTGGCTTTTTTTTCTTTCTTTCTCTTCCTCACTTACTTTAATTTTTGTTTTCTTTCTTTCTTACTTTCTTTCTTTCTTTCTTTCTTTCTTTCTTTCTTTCTTTCTTTCGTTAATGTTTTTTCTTTCTTTCTTTCTTTCTTTCTTTCTTTCTTAATTTTTGATTTTTTTCTTTTTTCTCTCTTTCTTTCTCGTCCTCACTTTCTTTGATTTTTGCTTTCTTTCTTTCTTTCTTTCTTTCTTTCTTTCTTTAATTTTTGGCTTCTTTCTTTTTTTTTTCTTTTTTTACTCTTTCTTACTTTCTTTAATTTTTGTTTTCTTTCTTTCTTTCTTTCTCTTTCTCACTTTCTTTAATTATTGGTTTCTTTCTTTTTTCTTTCTTTCTTTCTCGTTTTCACTTTCTTTAATTTTTGGGTTCTTTCTTTCTTTCTTTCTCACTTTTTTTAATTTTTTGTTTCTTTATTGATGATATTAAAGCAGAGCTGGAACAAAGACTCTGAATAGTAAAATTAGACGCACTGTAATTTTGTTTCTTAAGTTTAATTTGTTTCATGCAATCTTCAAACGGGAGCGTGATAAAAGTGGCCAGTCAAGTGTCTCGATAGAATGAGTTGTAATCACGTGATAATAAATAATTTTGCGAGACAATTATACGAAAGAATAAAGTGAGGAGCCGTTGATACATGTGACATTCAAACAAGAAAAAACAATTCTTTTTTTTTCACCGGTAGAGGAGAATGAAATATGGCATTGATCAGCATCACGTGGTAGAGAACACGGGAGATATTTATTGACATGTCTACCCTTGGATAGCCATTCACTTCTTTTATTTAGAAAATTTTTCAGTATGTTCTTGGACGCATAATTTTCTTTTTTCCAGACACAATCTGCTGTAATAATGACCTCCCTCGTAAGCTTATAATTTTGTTAATAATATCCAATTTTATTATGGGGGTTTGCCCCCCTTACGTCCTTTATTTGCAATACAAGTTTAGATAATGTTGTACAGTTGTATTTTATATCGTCTCAGTCACATAACCTGTTATCGCTAATGAGTTATGATTTTCGTTTGGTTTGATTTTGTTTTATGGCATATCAACCATTGTAGGTTATCTAATGCCAAATCCATTATATGCATATTAACGGTTCTATTTCAAACAATTCACTTTGGTATAAGTGCACAGTTTTTTTTGCTTTTTTTTTTTTTACACACAGTAAAGATAATTCTTTGTCAAGCAATTCAGTTTAACATAGTTAAACAAATTATTTCTTTTTGACCCATAGATCGGACCCTATCAGGCGCTACCATTCCTGGCTGGAATGGACCTCGGAGCGATGGCAATAAACGGGGTATTCCACATTCTGCGAAGCTCCTGCATTACTGAAGCTTCTCGATCAGATTGTTTAGTGTTATACCAGGATACTCGTTGGAAGAGTCTTACCCCTCTTCAGACATGCAGTCAGTGTATTCTGCAGCCCTCCTAGCCGATTGCACCATAATGAGCAATGAGAAATTACAGTGACATGGTCAAAGTATCATTTTAGAATCTATATGTGTCCATGATATATTTCGTTTAATGACATATCAAAACTTCATGGGCTATTCAATGCCAAAGACATCCATGAAAAAAAGCAGAGGTACTATTCAACCAAAAGCTGGGGGATAAAATATATTTTCCTTTGTTTAACGTTCGTTAGTTATTTAGAGTTCAAACCATTCTTGTAGGACAACGGTGACATCATTTGACTAATAGCCGGGGAGGGGGTAAGATGGTTTAAACTTTTCCCAAGGGTATTAGTGCGAAAGAAAACGTCCTAGCGAAACTGGAGTTCAAACTCGCTTACCGAAAGTACGTTGGCCATAACGCCACGGTGATATTTTTCCTGAAATAAATAAATAAATAAATAAGACATATTTCTAAATCTTTTCCTCTTCCGATTTCAATTTATTCTTTTATGTTCTCTCAGTTTTATTTCCTCTCTTTTTTTTATTAATGAATTAAATTATTAATTCCTCTTATTAATTTTTCTTTCTTTCTTTCTCTTTCTCACTTTCGTTAGTTTTTTGCTTTTTTGTCTTTTTTCTTTCTTTCTTTTTCTTTTTCACTTTCGTTAATTTTTGGTTTCTTTCCTTTTTCTTTTTTTTCTTTTTCTTTCTCACTTTCTTTAATTTTTTGTTTCTTTCTTTTTTGTTTGTTTCTTTCTTTTTCTCGCTTTCTTAATTTTTGGTTTCTTTCTTTGTTTGTCTCTTTCTTTTTTGTTCTCATTTTCTTTGATTTTTGCTTTCTTTCTTTTTTCTTCTTTCTTGCTTTCTTCATTTTTTCTTTCTTTCTTTTTTCTCTCTTTCTTTCTCGTTCTTACTTTCTTTGATTTTTGCTTTCTTTCTTTCTTTCTTTCTTTAATTTTTGGATTCTTTCTTTCTTTCTTTTCTCTCTCACTTTCTTTAATTTTTATTTTTTTCTTTCTCTTTCTCACTTTCTTCAATGTTAGGCTTCTTTCTTTCTTTTTTCCTTCTTTCTTTCTCTTTCTCACTTTCTTTAATTTTTGTTTTTTCTTTCTTTCTTTCTCACTTTCTTTAATTTTTGTTTCTTTCTTTTTTCTTTCTCACTTTCTTTTAATTTTTGTTTTCTTTCTTTTTTTCTTTCTTTTTTTCGGTCTAACTTTTTCTTCCAATTTTGTATTTTCTTTTCTTCTTTATTTCATTGATTCTCTTTAATTCTTTTTTTTTTTTCTTTAGTTTTTTCATTGTTCGTTTTAATATGCTAGACTGCGACATCGCAGTGAACGAGTTCGAATTCTAGCAATGTACTCCTTCAGATTATATATTTCCTAACTTTTTAATTTTTACATTTTTGTCGTAATCTGGAGTAATCTGTCAGTGCCCATCTTCTCACTCTGGCTGTATCTTCTTATCGTCCTCTATTTTGTGTCGTCGTGTTAGTGTATCTGTCTTCTGTCGTCATCTCCCGTCGTTTTAAGTTCTTCACTGCAAGAAAGATGACTCACATCACGACCACAAGGGCGCCTCTGGTGGTGTAATGGTTAGCAAGCTCGACTAGCAAACCTACACGAGTGAGTTCGAGTCTCATTGGGTGCCCCTTTCATATGGCCTTGTGCCACATCTAAGCAAAAAGCTTAGTAAATTTCCATCACGACCACATTTCCATGGGAAAATAATTTATCTATTACTTTAATGACATTTTTCTTTTATCTCCCGTTGGGGTCTTCGAGGAATTAGTGAACAGAGAACTTTTACTGCTCTATTCGATCGTTCCTCGCTAACTGATTAACTTATTTCTAATTATTCCTAGAACCGTTTTGGTCAACGGACTGAAACCATCCAATGAGAGCCGTGGTCTCGGATTGACCTCGGATTCAGTAGCTTTCAGTAATACTGAGTGAACCACTGTGTTTTTCCGTGGATTTAACGGCCCAGGACTTAATACTAATGCTAAACTAGGTATCAATAATAGATCATATCAATCTATTTCAAAACCACTTGGTAAGCAGATGCGACAAACTATACGTAAATATTTTCATCATTTATGACTGACACAACGCAAATAAACAAATAAACAAATTACCCCAAAATATAATTCACGGTAGACATTGATATTTCCAGTAGAATGATTAAGTTTTTACAAAATGTCTTAATTTATGGATTTTTCTCAATTAAGCATGGGCTAATGTATTGCTGCTTTCCATTGACATCGAGGATTGAATTTTTAAGGTTACCTCACCAAAAAATCATTTTATCCGTATCAGCAGCACCTTAGCTCAGAAGTAAAACACCTCTCTGCCCAGTGTCCTAGATATGACACCACACTGCATCTGAGGGTGAGGCTTCTATCCCAGATTATTAGGTAATGTGAAGTACCCCTTCATTGGCATTACTCCCAGGTCCACTTTATTAGAGTTATATCTCTGGGTCAAATAGAACTGTTCAATCACTCGTGGAATACTTAAAAAATCAGGCATTCGTGTTGTAACGGTCATCGTCATAGTAAATGGACACGATGACCCGAGTTCAGATCCTGCACATGGATTTTTGCTTTTCACATAACGTGAAAACAATTAAGAAAGCATGCATCCAACTATTCGCTTTTCAGCAATGAGAGAATATTAGGGCAGACTGGGCTCTTTAAACCTATGATAGCAACCGGTCCGGGAGAAGGAAAACCCTGAATTCAAACCTGTTAAACTTCGCAGAAAAAATTTACCATATGTTATATCCTGCTCGTATGGCAGGGTTGGGTAAATACATACATACTACCACTACTACTACAACTACTTGTTACAATCATCTAGATATGAAGGGCCTTATTGCGTCGGCAGAAATTTTGAATGTTTTTCTCCAAAAAGCCACGTTATCTACAGTGGATGGATGAATAAAAACATAAAAACGTACAAGGTAAAGGACGACGTGTCAAAGGCATTTGATATCTTATAAATGATGCCAGATACCAGATAAAAGCTAAAAATGCCCAGTCAGCTGAGACTATAGAATACACCAACTGCATCTCTGCAGCGAGGCAAGACTCCCCTAACAAGTGTCCTAATATGACAGTAAACCATTTGATGGTGAAGCACAAGCTATAGAGCTTTGGAGAATGTGAAATACCCCTTCACTGGTTTCCCTTCAAAAGCTTAAGAACACAATCTGCCATAGTATTGGGGAATATGGAGTACCCCTTCATTGTCATTGCTCTGAGGTTTACCTTGCCTCGGAATGACGCCACTTAATAGGGTCCTATCTTTGGATGAAATAGAAGTTTGACATTTTAACTATATGCAAATAAATGACTTATTTTGATTTGAGTTGTTAGAAATAGAATTCTTTGATCATTTAACAGTGTGTAAACAAATTAGTATCGATACATAGAAATACTTGAAACTTTTTAACTGTGTGCCTAAATTGAATTATTGGTATTACATAGCGATACTTGCAAACATTTGTCTGTGTACAAATAAATAAATAGCGTTGAAAAGAATAATTAATGTTAAATAGAAATACTTCTCGAATAAAATTCTTGAAGCCATCCTACCCCACCTTTTAATTACTTTTGCAGACAATTGCGATTCCAGTCGGACAGATAATACTATTTAAAACTATTCCTAGCCCGACAAATAATAATAATAATAATAATAGCAAAAAAAAAAAAGAATAGAATAAAATAAACATACTACAGCATGCTAGTTAATGCCAAAATTTTAATCAAAAGTTCAGTTACCTTTTCGAGGTTTACAGTTTTTGGATTTCCGCATGATTATACAGGCCTGCTAAATGAGGATGTGAATTATTCTTATGCACGCTTTGACTTAAAATTTTCCTGAATATCAATGAACCTTTATTTATTTATTTATTTATTTTTGGTGGGGGCGAGTTCTATATACTACGACCGCTCATATAAAATTCTCGAAGCCATCCTCCTCCACTTTGTATTTACAGGCAATTGCGATTCCATTTGGACAGATACTACTATTTACTACTATTCCTTGCTCGACAAATAATAATAATAACGATAACGACAGTACTTAAATGTTAAAGCACAATACAAATAGCACCATTTAACGTTTGAACATTAGATAGAATTGGCCAACAACCGGAGCTGGCAGCGTCTGCGGCAGAGCATAACATAGACAAAATATGCGTACAAGAACATCACAGTGAAGTAGACATAAAATACCACGATACTGGCCATGGATGGATGTTTGTCTCCTCATCTGCATGGAAAAAACTCTGTCAACGCAGTCATAGGGGGTGTAGGAATGCTTCTCAGTCCACGCGTCGGAAAATCACTTAACAGTACCGAGAAAGTACAATCCAGAATAATGGTGGCTACGCTCAACGGCATCCCAGTATAACGATGGTAGGGATCTTGCAGGAGTTAGAACCTTACCAACGCTAGCGATGAAACAAACCTCGATACCTTCTATAATGAGCTATCCTCCTTTGTTTTTAGTGTCCCTGAATACAACGAGGAGGAGACATAAGTGCCCAAATAGGTAAAAACGTAAACAACAAATTCAGATTACATAACTCGTCAAACAGGTATAGGTATTTGTCGCTGCCTCCCACCAGACGGGACTTGACACAAGGTCAATGACCCGAAAGTCGATTTAAAGTTGGGATTAGGAGAGAGGAATGTCGGCACGAGCTGAGGTTCGAGCCCTGCTGGTCTATGCTGGTCATCGACCCACTTGGTGCAATGTGGGCCCGATGAGCTTAGCTGGTCTTGGACCCAAATCTGGGTCCAGGCATGTATGCCTGATTATAGCTCAAACACGACAGCAAGGTCCAGCGTTATTCAAGGGGGACAAAAGGTGTCAATGTTGCCGCTCGCCCAACCGAAGGTGGCCCAGCCGAAGCCGGAGGCATTTCGGCCTCGAATCCGCCATGGCTTTCGATACCCAATCTGGCACGAATGCCAGACGGCCCAGCTAAAGCCAGGTAAGAAATGGGTAACATCTTGCAGATTTCATACTAGAAATTAGACTAATATACCTTAATACTAAATTTCACAAAAGGAAGAGTAAAGTGCGGGCAAACACTTACGCAAATAATGCTATAGCACAGGTAGACAACATACTCATGAATTAGAAAAGACGGCGCTTTTTTAACAGCGCTTTGAATAGTGAAGCACACTCCTCTTTTGAAGGAGTGTCTACCAACCAACGAATTGTCACAGCGAAGATACGTCTGAGCCTACGCACTAATGTGTCACAAACAATCAAAACCGCACATTATGACTAGTTCCTGCTAAACAATGTTGATATTAGCGATAAATATACGTTAACACTCTAGAAATAAATTCGATGCACTTCAGGAGATATCAGAAACACTGACTCAGAATGGCGGACTTCATCAATGCTCACATGGAAGTGGCAACAGAATGCATACCAATCAAACTAAGAGCAAAACATTGAGTTCCTTGGGAGACATTAACAGTTGAGAAAAATCGTGATGACTTGAAAACAGCATCTCAATGCAATAAAAGGAACCTAAGAAAATTAAGAAGGTTCAAAGGGAACTGACTAATTCTTACGTAAAACAAATAAGAGAATATATCCAAGTCCAGAACAATAAGATTCGACACTCGGTTGAAGATTGGTCATCTCGAATAGCGTGGCAGACAGTAAATGAAGTGAGTAAAAGAAAAAGCACTGTGAGAGCGAAACTAAAAGCTGCCAGCCAAGAAGAACGAATACACTTTCCATGGAAAGTTATTGAACCTATTACGAAAATTATTAATAATCAACTAGACATCAAACTAGGACATTTTACCCATGAAGAACTCGACGTGGTATCAACCAAAATTAAAAACAGGAAAGCTGCCAGTCTTGATGAAATACCTCCAGAAGTAAGGAAAACAAGGAAATTTGACGCCATACTGCTCTGATACCAGAACATACTTGACAGATGAATAGGCGCCTCTGGTGGTGTAATGGTTAGCAAGCTCGACTAGCAAACCTACACGAGTGAGTTCGAGTCTCATTGGGTGCCCCTTTCATATGGCCTTGTGCCACATCTAAGCAAAAAGCTTAGTAAATTTCCATAATAGACAGATGAATAAAGGGCAGCATCCTTCCTTTCTCCGAGAAAGGTAACATCGGCATTGCCAAGAACTACCGGTGTATAACACTTACTTCCATAGCGGCTTAGATTTACAATGTTTTGCTACTAACGGCATTAAACCTGAAATTAAGAAAATTCTTAGGAAAAAACTAAAATGGCTTTCATAGAAATAGTTCCAGAACATCATAAATTCTGACATTCCGTCGAATTTTTTGGAGTATGCGCAAAAACTTCGAGACTACATTCCTATTTGTAGATTCTCTAAGGCATTTGACCCCATGCACAGAGGGAAGATGGAGCAAATACTTCTAGCCTAGAGTCTACCCAGAGAGACTGTTGAAGCCATAATCACGCTCTATAAAAACATGAAAGTACAAGTAGGCTTACCGAATGGAGATATCGACTTCTTTGATATTGTCACAGATGTGCAACAAGGAGACACATTAGCACCATACTTGTTTATAATATGCCTTATCCTCCTTAACCCCCACTATAAAATGACCTTGTGTCAAACCCTGCCTTGTGGGAGGCATGGATAAATCACCCCTACAGACCATGTGAGCAAAGAAAGGGCTGATGTTAAATTGTGACTATTATATAGCGATACAATTTAACCATATTTACCATATTTACCTAACCCCTCCGCTCGAGCAGGATATGACACAAGGTCAATTTTCAAGCGGAGTTAAACAGGTTTGAATTCAGAGTTTTCCTTCTCCTAGACTAGTTGTCATACAATTTAACTGTGTCCAAAAACATTAGCTCAGACTCGTTTTAAAATGTTATCTCCAAAATGTATTGACAAATCATACAATTAATATGTTTGTATAAATAGGATTTGCCTTTATATAGCCAACAATGGTTGATATGCCAAAAACCCAAACGAAACCTAAAAGCTAAAAGATACCAGGTAAAAAATAAACAATAATAGGTTCTAGCCTTGGAGATTTCGGGAGTGTTTTGTATCCCTTCATTGCTATGGATATTAGGTCCACTCTGACCCGGAGTGGTAGCACCTGATAGGATCCGATCTATGGGTCAAATAGAACAAACTGTGTGCAAACAAATGATTGATGTTAAATTGTAACTGTTATATAGCAATACTTGAAACCATTAAAAATTAATTTAAATTTAACTATTTAAAAAGAATTCAGGCTCTTTTAAGAATGTTATTTCAAAATATGTTTACTAACACACACACACACACACACTCATATATATATATATATATATATATATATATATATATATATATATTAAAATATGGAGTGTCTTGAGGATTGGTTGTATGCAATATACGATGTGAATCTATAATAATGCAATAGATGATATATATTTGGCAGAAGGAAATACGCAAGATGTAAGATCTAACTGCTTTAAGGTATAAGATTGATTTTGGGTTACAGTTAAAATCTGGTCGACGCAAACCAAACGAACAAGACTTGGTTTGTCAAATCGATAATATCTAATGGAGCATTACGACATTTCAGTCACTGTATATCGAGCCCTACGCAAAGCGGCAAAAGGTGTAAGCGAAGCTGTTGTATTCTTATATGCTGATTCATGCAGAATACATATTGACACAATGAATAAAGATGAGCGAAGACTTCTTTAAAAAAAATATACCTCTCACTTTATTTGGAAGGGTTGTGTGTGTGACAGGAAGTTGGAGAACGAACAGAACTGCAACATATTGACCTCCACTCTTATGGCCATCAGCGTTGTGTCTTTCTCGTTCTCCTGATGCTCAACCGGAGGCCCGGGGGCTCAGCTCTCTGCTGGATGATGGCTTTCTCTACCGCATCTTGTCTCTAACTCATCTGATCTCCAACTCACTGACTTCCTGTCCTCACAGAGTTATATAATAGTTCAATCGCCCACTCGGTATCTATTCTCATGGCTAGCCAGGCCGGAATATGCCACTTCCTGCGTCTTTGGACTGGCATGTTTGATCATCATCAAGCAGAAATAACTGTCAAGCAATTCAGAGGTCACTCTCTTCCGGTGCATCAGTCTATGAGTGTACCTAGGGATTTTACCTTGTCCCATTTCGTCAGCCAAACCCGCCTACGCGCTTTCTTCTCATAACTGCCATCGGAATGTGTCACTTCCTTGCGGTGCATCACTTTGGAATGGCATGTTTGGCCGGGTCGAAGGTCAATATACAACAAAGCGAGCCTGTCTTAAGACGGCCAAGCGTAACAAATTCGCCGGTAATAATAATAATAATGATTATTATTATTATTATTATTATTATTATTGTTATCATTACTATAATAATAAAAAGAACAACAACAACAAGAATAAGAAGAAGTGCAAGAAGAACAAAAAATATTTCATAATCTCAGAACGCAATACAGTATCAGAAAAGATAATAAAGTCATGATATCTTTATCATTATATCCCATAACCCGTTTGTTCACTAGAGTGCTACACCGAGTAATTCCCCTTTGTGATGTCTCTCAGGTCAATGGAAATATTACTCATTCCAAGTAACATATACCAGGTTTTCCTGGGTTGTTGGTACTAGTAGCAAAGAACAACCTCTAACCCGTGTTATATTGCTAGTTTTGAATCGTTAACAAGACAGGTTGCCCTACCAAAGCTTAAGAACACAGTCTTCCCAATCATTTACCCATAGCTCAATGTGGAGAGAAGGGATGGGTTCATGCCTTTCCCATGCGCCCGAGCGTCTAGATGCGAATTTAAGTAGCTGAGTTTCATTTAATATGACTACAAATGTCGTGCCACGCAGGCCTTCCATATATCGATGAAAAAATAGAATGTTTTTGTAAATATATCTGGACTACTAAAATGAAGCAGTGTCCCGAAACATTGTGAAACTTTTCATTATTTTTGTTGCGCTTTATTGAAATACTATTAGACTGAACAGTTTTATGTTCTCTAAATTCCTTACATAAAATATTGTTATCATCATTCCACTCCTCACCAGTTTTTCTCTTGCCCAGTCGGCTGGGCCTGTAGATTACACCAACTACACCTCTACAGGAGGCAAGACACCCCATGAGTGTCCTGGATATGACACAAAATTATCTGATGGTAAGGGTCCAGTGATGCTGGAATTTTGGAGAATCCAGAGCACCTCTTCATTGCCATTACTCCCAGGTCCACTCTGGCCCGGAATGGTAGCACCTGATAGGGCCCTATCTATGGGTTAAATAGAACTAACTGCAGACTTAGGCTAAACTGAATTGTTTGAATAAGAACTGTTTGACTATACTGAATAAGTTTAAAAGGAAATGTTTTTGACAATTAAACTGTACTAACATTTAAACTGCGTGCTTGTACGAAACTAACCTTTATTTCTTTCTTTTTAAATATTATGTATACAGACACACAGATGTACACACAGAACGCTACACTTCCGTTTTATATTATGAGATTTTTGTCGAAATCTTCTTTTATCCCATTTAATTTAAGGAAGTATTTTTTACATAATTTTTCTGTTGTATTTCAGCATATCCTGTTGCATTTCGTTGCAATAATCGTGGTCTTATTACTGTTATCTAATTTTTTTACATGAACCATTCTCATTTTTTATTCTCTTTGGTTGAATGATTCATTAAAAGTAACCGACATTTTTAACAGCAGAAAATATAGACCAGTAATTTTTCTATGTGAACTCGTAAAAAATCCTCTTTTGAAGCTGAAATCTCGTCTAACAAAAAATATTATCGTTCTTCCTGATTAAGGGTGGTCTAATAAAAAAAAATGATAAAAATGCGTATCATCCCACAAAATATCAATGAGAGATTTCTGGTTTGAATATTATATGTAGCTTGGAATAGTATAAAAAGTTTTCACTTGCAATCAAGTAGAAACTAATGATAACTCTTTGGTAGAGGGAAAAAGCACAAATATTTTGCTCTATCTATGTATCACTTGTAATAAAAATGACGCTATCTGTCTTCCATCTACGATAAGAATGACACTCTACCTGTGTATCACTGGGGATAAAAATGACACTCTACCTGTGTATCACTGGCAATAAAAATGACACTCTACCTGTCTTCCATCAACGATAAGAATGTTACTCTATCTGTGTATCACTGGGGATAAAAATGACACTACCTGTGTATCACTGGCAATTAAAATGACACTCTACCTGTGTATCACTGGCGATAAAAATGACACTCTACCTGTGTATCACTGGCGATAAAAATGACACTCTACCTGTGTATCACAGACAATAAAAATGACACTCTACCTGTGTATCACTGGTGATAAAAATGACACTTTACCTGTGTATCACTGGCAATAAAAATGACACTCTATCTGTGTATCACTGGCAATAAAAATGACACTCTACCCGTGTATCACTTGCGATAAAAATGACACTCTACCTGTGTATCACTGGCGATAAAAATGACACTCTACCTGTCTTCCATCAACGATAAGAATGACACTCTACCTGTGTATCACTGGCAATAAAAATGACACTCTCCGTGTGTATCACTGGCAATTAAAATGACACTTTACCTGTGTATCACTGGCGATAAAAATGACACTCTACCTGTGTATCACTGGCAATAAAAATGACACTCTATCTGTGTATCACTGGCAATAAAAATGACACTCTACCCGTGTATCACTTGCGATAAAAATGACACTCTACCTGTGTATCACTGGCGATAAAAATGACACTCTACCTGTCTTCCATCAACGATAAGAATGACACTCTACCTGTGTATCACTGGCAATAAAAATGACACTCTCCGTGTGTATCACTGGCAATTAAAATGACACTTTACCTGTGTATCACTGGCGATAAAAATGACACTCTACCTGTGTATCACTGGCAATTAAAATGACGCTCTACCTGTGTATCATTGGCAATAAAAATGATATTCTACCTGTCTTCCATAAGCGATAAGAATGACACTCTACCTGTGTATCATTGGCATGTCTGGTTTATCTAACTTCGTGATAGGTGATGGGTGGCCGTATAGATGCTGCTTTGTGGGGTGCTGCGTCCAGGACTTGTTCAATATTGCTCGCAGCTTTCTTGTGTAATAACTGTCAAGCTTTTTCTCCATACGTTTAGTTAGTGTCCATATAGTGTATCCATATAGCAGTATCAACACGACCGCTGCATTGAAAAAACTGCGTTTCATTTTATCGGTCAGGTCCGACTTCCGTATGACCGATAGCCTATCGATAGCTGTCCGCATCTTTGCTAGTTGCTTGTGGATATCATTCTCGGTTGATGAGATACTGTTTCCTAGGCAGGTGAACTTCTCCACTAGTTTCAGAGAACTACCATTTAGTGTGGAGATGTCGCATCTTTGATTAAAGCACATGTATTCCGTCTTGTCTGTGTCGAAATGGAGGCCAATGCCAGCAGCTGCTCGCTCCAGACTATGTAGCAGGGTTTCGGCTTACGCGGGTGCATTTGCTAGAAGAGCTATGTCATCGGCGAAGTCCGCATCCGTAGATGTTTGAGCGGGGTATCTTCTGCTTCTTTCCTTTGTCAGCTTGAAACCTTTGTCTTTCATTCTATCAATAGACGTTCTAAGCACTTAGTCTAGACAGATGATAAAGAGGTATGGAGCTAATGTGTCTCCTTGCAGCACAACTGCTACAATGTCGAAGTAGTCCGTGTCTCCATTCGGGGAGCGGACTATTATATCCGTGTTTTTATATAGCATCATTATGGCTGTGACGGTTTCTTTGGGTAGGCCATTGGCGAGTAGTATTTGCTTCATTTTCCCTCTGTATATGGAGTCAAAGGCCTTGGAGAAGTCGACAAATAATATTGTTGCCTCTATGTTTTTTGCACGTACACCTTCAAGAAGTGAAACCATCCAAATGGGTGAAAATTACCTCAAGTTCGTTAAACATTTTATCCACAAAATGCGTCTAGGAATCATATTTTTTATGTAAAAAAATAATTTTGCTTTAAATAAACTGCAATGTGGCACACTCGGCGGGCCAGCAGAATACACCAACTTCATCTCAGCAGATAGGTAATGATTCCCCTGCGAGAGTCCTAGATATGACACTAAACAATCTGATGGTGAGCCTCCAGTAATGCTGCAGCTTTAGGGAATGCGGATACCCCTTTATTGCCATCCTCTGAGGTCCACTCTAGCGCGGAGTGATAGCACCTGATAGGGCTATATGTATGAGTCAAACAGAACTAAATTGTGTACTTATGCTAAACTGAAGAGCTTTAATATCAAATTGTGTAAATAAATGACTGATGTTTAATTGAATTGTTCGGAATACATTGCACTAATTGGAACCATCTATCTTTGTTGACTAGACTGAATAGCTTGAAATAGATTTTTTGTTGATAATTAAACTAAATACTTATGCTAAACTGAATTGTTTGAAATAGAACTGTTTATATGTTTAAAGATGGATTTGGCATTAAATAACCTATAAGGGTTGATATGCCATAAAACCAAACCAAATTAAACCAAACTAACTTACAATGGTTGATATGCTATAAAAACCAAGCTCAACCAACCAAGCAACCAACCAAACAAAGGTTTCTTTCCTGTGTAAGATACCATGAAAACTAAATTCAGCGAGTAATTGAAATATCTAATGTTGAAAAAGTTGTCAGCCGACCCTTGAGGATGGACAGGCGGGCAGACTTAGAAATGCTAATCTTTGGAGCTTCCCAGTGATTAACTCCAAATCTACGAAGATGTGGGAGGACGGAAAGAAAGAGGGTTAAAAAGCGTAGAAAGACAAAGGAAAATATCACTGAACGCAAGGAATATTTTCTTTTTTTTTTTCATATTTGACGGAATATAGCTTCTTAGAAGTTGATCTCTTTGGTGCTCAGACTTGGGAACTGAGCCGAGAAAACACCGACTACATCTAGTGCAGTAAAATAGGACCCTACAACCATTCAAAAACGTATTTAATATTACATTAAATTGCATCCGATTATGTGGCATGAGTTTTGCAGAGTTAGGAAATTAGGAGTTACGCTGTCGTTTCTAATACTCCTAGGACCAATCTGACACAAATGTTTAGGCCTGTTAGGGTTTCGTCTATGTGTCAAATAGATATATTCGAAATGATTCATATTAGAAAAGAATATTTGCATCAATGTAACTGTGTGCAAACAGATTATCTTTATTATTTCACTTCTTTGAGAGTTTTTCACGCCTACGTTGATGGCCTTTCACTGGAATTTGAGTGACAGCGAGTCTCCTCTAGTCTCCTGGACTTTCCTCAGTATTCTGACTGATCTTAATAATGCTGTCGTTTGGGTGGACTCCTCTTGTCCTTTTAGGTTCAATTCCCCCATTCCCTTTACCAACTCTTAGGTTATTGTTCCCAGTACACCAATTACAATTGTTATCAACGTCACCTTCGTGTTCCTTTGTTGTTGTTTTTCTAGTTCTCTGTCAAAGTCTAGATATTTATCTTTCTTTTGGATTTCTTTTCATTTAGCTGATGGTTTTTCGTTGGAGCATGAGTGACAGTAAGTCTTCTTTACTCACCAGGACTATCCTCAGTATTTTGGCCGATCTTAGTAATGCTGTAATTTGGATAGTCTTCTCTCGACCTCCGATTTCCAACTCTTCCAGTCCCTTATTATTATTATTATTATTATTCCTTGAGATTTTTCACATCAGCGTTAGCAGATGGTTTTTCACTGGAGTTTGAGTCTCCACTCGTCCTTTTATTTCCAAGTCCTCCACTCCCTTTATTAATCCTTTGGTGAGTGTGCCAAGAGCAACAATTATAATTAGTATAAACGTCACTTTCATGTTCCACAGTTGTTTCAGGTCTCTTGTAATGTTCAGATATTTATTCTTCTTTTCACTTTCCTTTAATTTTACTCAGTGGTCAGCCGGAACAGCAAAATCTACGATTTTGCAAGTTCATTTTTTTAGTTGATTATTATAAGGTCTGGTCGTCTGGCTGAGACTAAGTGATCCGTTTATATGTTAAAATCCCAGAGGATGTTTGTGTCATTCTCTAGGACTAATGTTGGATTGTACATATACCGCTCCTTCCTATGGTCAAATTTAAATTTCTTACACAATTCTCAGTGGATCACTTTACCCACCCAATCGTGTCTAGTCTTATACACTTTCTATGCTAATTTGCTGCATTTGCTTATTATGTGATAGGTGGTTTCGTCTCTATCGCCACATAACCTACATTTGCTGTTTTGTTGCGTCTTATTTATTCTTACTTTGATATGATTGTTCCTTATAGCCTTAGTTTTGTGCTGCTATCGGGAGAGATTCCGTTTCTCTCTGAAGGTTTCCCTTTTCTTAGCCCCGTTCATGTTTTGTCGTATGAGATGTTGTTTATTAGTCCCTTAAAACGTCAATAGAATTGTTTTTCTTCCCATTTTTGTTTTCTGGTTATTGTCGTTCTCTTTGTCCTCATGTCGTCAGTATTATTTCTGTTGGCTGTAATCAGTCTTCCTCCGCGCTTTTCTATGTAGTCTTCGAGTTGTTGCATCGATATGACAACGTTGACTCCAGTGCTGGTACGTCCCGCTTCTCCCGGTTTTCTTGGCACATATAGTCTGTCAACGTCATCTCTGGGATATAATGCCTTATTTATAGTCATTAGTTTTCTTGTTCTCTGTTCCATTTGTTTTTCTTCTCTGGTCCACTTCAAAAATTGTTCTGAATATCTCATGAATGGGACAACCCAGGTATTTGTTCCTTTGATAAGGTTTCTGCTACATGCTTTTGTCTCGAGTATCTAATTATTATTATTATTATTATTATTATTATTATTATTATTATTATTTACTCCTTTGAGAATTCATCACGCCAGCATTAGCTGATGGTGTTCCCCTGGGGTTTGAGTGACAGCAAGTCTCATCAAGTCTCCAGGAGTCTTCTCAGTATTCTAGCCGATCTTAAAAATGATGTCATTTAGATTGTCTCCACTTCTCCTCTTATGTCCAAGTCCGCCATTCCCTTTACCAATTCTTTGGGTATCATTCCAAGTGCACCAATTACAATTGGTATCACAGTCAAAAACATGTTTGTTCGTTTTTTGTTGTTTTTTTGTTCTCTGCCATCGTCTAGATATTTATCCCTCTTTTCGATTTCTCTTAATTCTATTCTGTGATCCGCCGGCACAGCAAAGTCAAATATTCGGTATGTTCTCTTTTTTTTTTCTTTTTTTGATTATCACTAGGTCTGATCCTCTAGCCGAGATTAGGTGATCCGTTTGTATCTCAAAATTCCAAAGAACTTTGAACGTCGCATTCTTCAGGACAGATTCTGGATTGTGCATATACCACTTGTTCGTATGGTCAAACTTGAATTTCTTGCACAATTCTCAGCTGATCACCTTTCCCACCCAGTCGTGTGTAGACTAACTCTCTTTTTGCGTTAATTTGATGCATTCGTTTATTATGAAATTAATCATTCTGTCTTTATTACCACATAACTTACATTTACTATTTTGTCACAGCTTTTCTATTTTTGCTTTAATAGTTTGTCCTTACGGTGTTGTTTTGTGCTGTGATTAGAAGAGATTCAGTTTCTCTATTAAGGTTTCCACGATTATTATTATTATTATTATTATTATTATTATTATTATTATTATTACAATGGAATAGTTACTTGAATCTATAAAATTCCTTGCAATTTTTTATATTAGAGAGGAATACTTGAAAATATAAATACCGTATAGATTGTTCATATTAAAAATTATAACTAATAGATACTATTGTTTAAAGATGATTAAATAACCCAAGAATGGATAACGTACCGTAAACCAATCAAGCAGCCAATAATCTCTCATGTTTGAGATCATTTGATTGCCGTTTAGAATTATTGTGAAAGATATATTTTTGTACGTTATGTAATTAGAGACTATAGTTATTAACTGACATCGACATGAAATAACCCAAAAGAGTTGACATACACAAAACCTACGAACAAACCAACCAGAGATAACTATCAATATATTTTTCTCCTATACTCGAAGAGTGAACTTGCGTAAAGTTGGTATTCTGAATGGAGATAAGTAGGCTCTCCCACCGTAAAAGATTGGCGCAATGATCTCCACACTAAACGGTAGCTCTATGAAACTATTAGACAAGTTCACCTACCTAGGAAGCAGCATCTCATCAACCGAGACTGACATCAACACGCGACTAGCAAAGCCATGGACAGCTATCGATAAGCTATCGGTCATATGGAAGTCTGACCTGACCGATAAAATGAAACACAGACGGAATACATGTGCTTTAATCAAAGATGCGACATCTCCACACTAAATGGTAGTTCTCTGAAACTAGTGGAGAAGTTCACCTGCCTAGGAAACAGTATCTCATCAACCGAGAATGATATCCACAAGCGACTAGCAAAGATGCGGACAGCTATCGATAGGCTATCGGTCATATGGAAGTCGGGCCTGACCGATAAAATGAAACGCAGTTTTTTCAATGCAGCGGTCGTGTTGATACTGCTATATGGATACACTATATGGACACTAACTAAACGTATGGAGAAAAAGCTTGACGGCAACTACACAGGAATACTTCGAGCAATATTGAACAAGTCCTGGAGTCAGTACCCTACAAAGCAGCAGCTGTACGGCTACCGACCACCCATCACGAAAACTATCCAAGTTAGACGAACAAGATATACAGGACACTGCTGGAGAAGTAGGGACGAAATCATAAGGGACTTGCTCCTGTGGACCCATTTACAAGGACGAGCAAAGGCAGGACGACCTACTAGAACCTACATACAACAGCTCTGTGCCCATACGTGATATAGTCTTGAAGACCTACCGGACGATAGAGAAACATGGTAGGAGAGGATCAGGGATATCCGTGCTGATGGCGCGATATGATGATGATAATGAGGATTAAACAATGTTCAATACTTGACTTTAATTGGAATCATTTTGAGATAAGGCTTCTTAATCTGAGAATTAATTTTTATTTATTGCGGAATTTTTGTCCTCATCTTAGTTTTTTTGGGGTTTTTTTTGTGTTGTTTCTTCTTTCACTACGTGGCACAGCGGATAGAGGCGTTGAGTCTCTACGGTTCCAGGTGAGTATTGTCAGAAGATAGTGGTTTCAAATCCTACCCAAGCCGGCCAGATGTTTACTTGGTCAAAAACGTGGTGCGATAGACAACAACTATGGAAGGAAGCAATTACTGGGGATACAGTTACAAGACTCAGCATTCCTATCCGAAGTCGCGGTAAATCACCTGAAGAAGGTCAGAGGTGAAATTTGGCCGAAACGTAGTGAAAGAAGAAACAACACAAAAAAACTACCAAGATGAGGACAAAAAGTCTGCAATAAATAAAAATTAATTCTCAGAATGTTCAATACATTTCAAGAATAAGAGGTGAAGTTAAGAGTGACCAGCCTGCCCAGTACTTACATGAGTGCCCGTGGTGTGATGGTTTTCGTCGTAGGAAATGAACACGGCGACACGAGTTCAAATCCTGGACGAGACTGATTGCATTTCACATAGCACTAATACTCTTGGGAAAGGTATGAATCCAATTATTCTCCCTCCAGCTATGGGTAAATAGTAGGGCAGACTAGGTTCTTCAGCCTTTGTGAGGCAACTAGTCTAGGAGAAGGAAAACTCTGAATTCAAACCTGCTAAACACCGCTTAAAAAATTGACCTTGTGTCATATCCTGCCCGAGCGGAGGGGTTGGTAAATATGCTTACATGGGTGACCATTTAGACAAAGTAGGTATTGTAAGTTATTATGACTTTGTCGGAGCAGTCCCCGTGTCGTAATAGGTAAAGGGCTGAAAAGTTGTCTCAAAATAAACCAGTTCCAACTCCAGTCGCGCTAGTACATTCACTTTCAGATAAATACCTTCGGGGGAAGGTATTGAAACCCTTTATTCACCCAGTTATGAGTTAAATTGCTGTTCTTCTTCTAGGATAGATATAGCTTTACATAACCCACTAAAGTTGATACGCCATTAAGCAAAGAAACCAAACAAATGATGACTGTGTGACAGACTAAAAAAGGTTCGTAAACTCTTAAAATCTGGTAGAAAGTTAAGAATAAAAGAAGGCTCAAAATAAGAACTTATATTTTTATACGTATATATATATATATATAATTTGTGAACGAAAATTCTGTAGCTAATATTTTTAGATAAGGCTGAGCTTATTTGTTTGCACACAGTTAAATGTTTTCAAGCATTACTATCTAATACTAACGATTCAGTTTAATATTAATCCCTTGTTTGCACACAGTTAAATGGTTTCAAGTATAGAAAATACTCAAACAATTCTTTTTTACCCATAGATGTGACTAACACTCCAGTTCTGATTGGACCTGGGAGTAATGGCAAAAAGAGTACTCCACAATTTATAAATCCCCAAAACTGGAGTCTTACTATCAGATTGTATAGTGTCATATCTAGGACACTCGTTGCGGTGGGAGTGAAGGGGTCCTACTCCTCTGCAGATATGCAGTCGGTGTTTCCTACAGTCCCCGTCGATTCGGCTGATATATATATATATATATATATATATATATATGTGTGTGTGTATGTGTGTAAAACCTATAAAAATATATATGTGTGTGTGTGTCTGCGTCTGTGCGTAAAGCCTATATACAATGGAACAATTGTCTTCCCCAGTAACTTTCTTCTTACTGGGAGTTTCATGTTTTTCAAACTGACATACATTAAGATTAGCGTCGACGGATCTTCTTCAACTACCCTGTCTTCTTCTTCTTCTTCTTCTTCTTCTTCTTCTTCTTCTTCTTCTTCTTCTTCTTCAATTTCCTCCAAATTTTACTTCTTTTCATTCCTCATATTTCTTCTTTTCATTTCTTCGAATTCTTCTTCTTTTCTTGTATCATATTTCTTCTTCTTCTTCTTCTTCTTCTTCTTCTTCTTCTTCTTCTTCTTCTTCTTCCCATTCTCGTCTTTCGATGCCACCCACTGCATCATCCCGCTTCCACCCGTTTCACCTCTTTATTGTCTTTAACCAGCCAGTACGTAAAGAAACAAATCAACACCTGTACGAATGAAATTAAATTATAAATGAGATTATTCTCTTTCATTTGCTCCTGTTTCTTTTTATACAGATCGATGAAAAATGAATAGGGAACCGATAAGAAGAAAATGTCTTAAATAAAATATTTCGCTTTTCCTCTTCCAAAATAAAGATATCAACCAGTGAAAAGCTACCTGTCGGAACTGGCTATAAATACCGAGGCTCTTTTCTTGGCGAGAGAAAAGGAGGGGTAGAAATAGAAGTAGAAAGAGCCTCAGCATACACACTAATGTATACGAGGCCTGTCCAAAAAGTAACGTGACTTGGTGTAATGTGAGAGCTATGGGCGAAAGAGGGATAAGAGAATTATACGTGATCTCTTAGGAATACAGAACTGAAATCTTACATTTCTGCAACCTCTTCATTATTTTCTTTTTCTTTTGACATGATTTTTTTTTTGTTCCTCGTTTTTTCCAGATCATCCAACTAAAAGCTCCTTGGAAAGAAAAAAAAATTGAAATTTTTGGCACGGTTGAGAAAAACTCTGTCACAAATATTTGAAATGCTTTTGCAAGCGTATGCAGATATCAACATACACACGTGTGTGGGACAATAATTTCCGGCTAGGTCACTAGCCCAGTCAGCAAGGGCTGTAGAATACACCGACTGCCTCTCTGCAGAAGGGTAAGACTCCCAACGAGTGTCTTAGATATGAACCAAAACAATCTAATGGTGAGGCTCCAGTAATGCTGGAGTTTTGTGAAATGCAGAGTACCTCTTTATTGCCATCGCTCCCAGGTCCACGCTGACCTGGAATAGTAGTATCTGATAGGGTCTTATCTATTGGTTGAATAGAACTAAACTGTATATTCATGCTAAACTGAATTGTTTGAAATGGAACTGTTTTGACATTTAAACTGTGTACTTATGCTAAATTAAACTGCTTGAAATAGAACTGTTTTTAAATAGAAAAACTGTGTACTAATGCTAAACTGACATGTTTAAAATAGAACTGTTTCTGACATTTAACTGTGTACTTAAGCTAAATTAAATCGTTTTAAATGGAATTGTTTTGACATTTAACTGAACTGCTTTGACATTTAACTATTAGTAAACCAAAACTTTACTTATATTAGACTAAATTGTTTGAAATTTATTTCGGCGTCAAATGACCCGAAAAGGGTTGATATGCCGTAAAGCAAAGCAAACAACCAACCAACGAGGGTCACGAGAGGGTGAAAGATGATTCTGGAAGCAAGAAGTCTTCGCAAGCAGGACTGAGGTCAACATCAAGCGGGTAAGGCAGATGGTGTGTAGTGGTCGCATATCATCTGGAAACTGGGAATGCTAAGCATCTGGCAAGAAGAATATCACCGTACTGGAACAGCCTCTGTATTGATCTTGTTTCAGGACTTTCTTCCTTCCTCCAAGTTCAAGGGGACCATCATATTGACCCATTTGAAAGACCATCATAGGGACCCATTTTAAAGACGTGAAGATCATCAAATGAGCCATAACGATGGAGATGATGGGTGTCTCAGAAGAATCGTTCCAGCAGTGTTTCAATCATACATCTTAAATGCATCAGAGAGGTCTTCATTGATGCGCTGTCTTCATTGCCGATTTCAGGTTATTTCTGCATCATGTCGGCTCCGACAGTAATCCTGGCATGACTCTGGAAGAGCCAAGCCGCCTCCGTGATCGTGACGTGCTACGATCGTGCCTCTACCAAAGCAAAGAAAAAAATAATAAGTGTATAGAAGAGTGGCAGAGAAGGATAGAAAAGTAGATTAGATACAAGGGTGTTTCTTAGAAAGAGAAACCTGGTAGTTTGTTGTTTTAAATTGAAATAGATTGTTTGTAACAGCAGATCCGTTGCTTTTCATAAAACATCACGTATATATATATATATATATATATATATATATATATATATATATATATATATATCACATGTGTGTGTGTGTATTATGTGGATTGAGGCAGTACAAAAAATCTCCAAAGCTTATTTTGCTCAAAGTATGTTAAAAAAGAATCGAGACTAAAACTGAATGGCTAAGATCGAACATAGCAGAGGATGAAAAATTATTTTTCTTTTTAAAAAACTGCCCCTTCAGCATTAAACACATTTATTCCAGTGACTTTTTCATTCGTTGAAGCACTTATATATATGTGCGTGAGAGAGTATGCGTGTGTGTGTGCGTGTGTACGTATATGTCTTTATATGTATATGTGAATGTTTATATGTATGCAAGTATTTGGGTATATGCATATATGTATGCATGTATATACATGCAAATATGTTCATACCTACATAATATATATATATATATATATAAGTTGGCCGACTGTAGTCGAGGGAGATGCGAAGGCTCCATTTTTTAATAGCTACTGCACCGAGGTGGAGCAGAGAGCGCTACTCCTTTCCCTGGATTTCTCCACTTCACTTTTAATCTGTACCTTATAATGCTGCGTTTCATTTTATCGGTTAGGTCTCTACAAGTAATGCCGCTCCGGGTCTGAGTGGACCTGAGATTAATGATCATGAAAAATAGTCAAGTTGGCAACTAGCACCATTTGGGGAGTCTTTGGTATGACTCGACCTGGGTTTGAACCCTGGTCTCTCGGACCATTGGTGAACATTTTAACCATTATTCTACTGGGCCAGTATGGAAAAGCATTCCCCCACCATAAATTAGACATAAAATCCCAAAATAAAATTTAAGTCTAAAGGTATCCTTGTCTTTTTACTTCCACCAAAGAGTAGCTGGGGTAGAAAGAAAAACGAGTCAAGTACAAACCTAGTCCAGTCGGCTGACCTGTAAAATACACCGATTGAATCTCTGCTGAAGGGTAGAACACCTACAAAGAGTGTCCTGATATGACATTAAACAATCTGATGGTGAGGCTCCCATAATGCTGGAGCGTTGGGGAATGCAGGGTACTCCTTCATCTATGAGTCAAATAGAACTGTTTGACATCTAAACGGAGAGTAAACAAAGAACTAAATTGAATTATTAGAAATAGAACTGTTTGATCATCTAATTGTATCAACAAAATGTGTTTACTAATCATATATTTAATATGTATATAAAAACTGGATTTGCCATTAAATAACCCACAATGGCTGATATGCCATAAAACCAAACCAAATCAAACTAAAGTTGTACCCTCAACCACTTACCCTTGATTAATCCCATAATTTTTTCTCCTCCTTTATTCTCACTCTTTTATCGTACTCATAACCCCAGTCAGTCGGGTCTATAGAATACACCGACTGTATCTCTTCGGAAGCGTGAGACACCCACCTAAAAAGAGTCCTGGATCTGATGGTGAGGCTCCTGTCCTATATTGTCATTATTCCCAGGTCCAATCTGATCCGGAGTGACACTACTTATTAGGGTTCATTCTCTGGGTCAAATAAAATTGTTAAATCACTTCCTATACTTTTAACTGTGTGCCCACAAATGAATAATAGTGAATAGAATGTTCTATAACTATATTTAGTTTCCGGAGTTTGCTAGAGAACTATATTTGATAGTGAGGCTCCAGTCTTGTAGTTTGGAGAATATTGACTATTTTTCATGATCATTAATCTCAGGTCCACTCAGACCCGGAGCGGCATTACTTGTAGAGACCTAACCGATTAAAATGAAACGCAGTTTCTTCCAGGCAGCTGTCGCATCGAAACTGCTGTATGGATGCACTACTTGGACGCTAACAAAACGACCAGAGAAGAAGCTAGACGGCAATTACACAAGAATGTTGCGAGCAATATTGAACAAGTCCTGGCGGCAACACCCCACAAGACACCAACTATACGGCCACCTGTCTCCCATCACGAAAGCTATCCAAGTTAGACGAACCAGACATGCAGGACACTGCTAGAGAAGCAGTGACAAGCTCATAAGTGATGTACTCCTATAGACCCCCACATATGGCCAGCACGAACATACATTCAGCAGCTATGTGAGGATACGGGATGTAGCCCTGAAGGCCTGTCAGAGGCGATGAACGATAGGGAGAAACGGCGAGAGAGGGTCAGGGATATCCGTGCTAGCTGCACGACATGATGATGATGATGATGATGCTTTAAATCATTTAACTGTGTAAAAACTAATGAGCTCTTGTTATATAGTCACATATATAGATTCACATCTACATACATGCACATATATATGTAGAATAATTCACAGCGACACAACGATAAAGATGCAAGAGGGAAAACGCAGGAAGGCTTCTTTACAAATATATTCACCTCTCAATTTATTGCAAGATTTCGAAAGGGTTGTTCAAGGTTTGCATGTGAGAACATAAACTTCATATTTTGACCCCACTGTTATGACCGTCACATTGTGTCTTTCTTGTTCTCCTGATGTTGGGGTCTACTCCATCGGGACTTTCCGAGGCCCCCTCGGTCGGGTGTGGCCTTCCCTACTACATCTGGTCTCTGGCTGTCTGGAATTCTACTGGCAACTACTTTGGCACCCAACTCAACTCAATTACATAATAATTCAGCGCCCACACGATCACCCACTGGATCTTTGAAATCGAATGTTTAATCGTCAACAAGCGGAAATAAATGTCATGCAGTTCAGAGGTTACTCTATTCCGGTGCATCACTGTAGTGGCACAATAGGACCTCACCTTGTCCCATATCATAAGCCTTAATCCGCCCACGCGATCTCTTTCGATTACTGGCCATTGGAATGTGTCACTTCCCTCCGGTGTATCACCTTGGAATAGCATTTTTGGGCCGGGGCGAGGGTCAAAATATAACACTCTGCCTTGTTTAAAAATAATGTTACCTTCAAACTATTCCCTAATAAATTATATATATATATATATATATATATATATACATATATATATATATAAGGAAGATCTGGCATTAAATAACCCACAAGGGTCGATATGCTATAAAACAAAACCAAATCACACTATACTCGTGTCTTAAAACAGTGTGTAATGGTTATCGTTGAAGAAAATGGTTACAGTGACTCGACGATATGAGTGATATGAGCGGAATCAAGGGTTATTAATGCATCTGAATTATGATGTCATTCAAGAGACGGACAGGCAACACCCAAATCAGTTTTCACTCAATGAATAGCGCCTCGATCAGCTCTTTCATCACACGAATCAGGTCGATAAAAAATGGACGACGTGAACAATATTTCACTGACAACGAAGTCGCAAAGCAGTTTATCACCTCCACAGAAAGATATTTTCGAACCTGGCATTTAGAATCTTACTGATAGAGGGCGAAAATTCATAGCCAATAGAGGTGGTTATGCATAAACATTGTGTTTTGGGGTCTCCCATGTGGCGTAATAGTTAAAGTGCTGAACGGCGACATCGTAGCAAGCGGGTTCAAACTCCAGTCACGCTATTACGTTCACTTTCAGATTAATACTCTTAAGAAAGGTAGGAAACCCATTACCCCTCAGCTACTGTTCTTCTATAAGAATTCCGTTGTCATTAAATTAACCACGAAGGTTGATATGCCAATAAACAAAGAAACCTTAAATACAATCACTACAGTTCTTCTGCATGGATTGTTTGGACATTAAATTACCCACGAAGGTTGATATACAATTAAACAAAGAAACCTTAAATTCTACCACACCTGTTCTTCTAAAAGGATTGTTTTGTCGTTAAATAACCCACCAAGGTTGATATGCTATTAAACAAAGAAATGTTAAATATTATCACGACTGTTCTTCTACAAGAATAGCTTTGGCATTAAATGACCCACGAAGGTTGATATGCCATTAAACAAAGAAGGCCAACCAAACAATCTGTAGAGGAGTCTCCGTGGTGTAGTAGATAGCGTGCTGGACTATGACCTCGTTATAAATGAGTTCGAACTCCGGTCTCTCTTTAACGGTATCTTTCGGATTTAGGAGTCGATAACCCTTTACTGGGAGGGCTTTCATACCATTATAAAGGTATGCAAATCATTATCCAACCCACAGCTAGGGGTTAAATAGTACCACTGCTGTTCTTCTTTATGGATGGCTTTAACCCACAAATATCATGCTGTTAAAATTAATAAAGAAACATGTTCTATCGCAGAAAACTTGGTATTCTTTAGATCCCTGTGTTTTTTGTTATTTTTTTAGTTTTTTTTTTTTTTAATAGGAAGTATTACTTTCGGAGCAACTAATGTATGTGTTTGTTTGTTTGTTTGTTTGTTTGTTTGTTTTATTGAGGGGACAAAAACGTAGATATGAAACTTGGGGAGAATTTAAATAATTCAAAAAATAAAAGAAAAAAGAAAAAGAAAAAGAAATGTTTGCAATTTAATTGAGATACCATTTATAGCCGAAAATGAAAACAGACATATGCGCATGTATATTGAGAACCAGACGCACGTTTACACCCGATGTGAGCCGAGAGTTAACCAAGGGGAAAAAATACAAAATATCGTAGAATTTCTCGTGGGAAATCAAAAAGTTGGTAAGGATTTAAAATTGTTCCAACATTTCGAATGTACAAACATATACAAGTAGATGTCCATCGTTGACGCACTTGCACGGATCTGAAATTAATGTATATAAGGATATGTAGAAGAGATACACACTTGGATTTATGATAGGGTTGAAACAGACGCACATTTTGCGAATACGTATTTATATAACAAGAGATTCATAATCGTTCATATAAATAATGTATATATATATATATATATAGTCATCCACAGACAGATTGTTCATACATATATATATATATATATATATATATAACCGGGTCATTGACCAAGTGGGTAGAGTGTTCACCATTGGTCCGGGAGACCTGGGTTCAATCCCAGGTTGCATCAAACCAAAGGCTTTAAAAATAGTACTTGATACCTTATTTAACACTCAGCAATATAAGGTATATATCAAGGGTAAAGTGGAGAAATCCAGGGAAAGGAGTAGCACCCTCCTCAACTCCTCGATGTAGTAGCTATTGAAAAATGAGTTTTTGGGTCGCCATCGATTACGGTCGCCAACTTTACTTTATTCATATATATATATACATATAATACACACACTCACACACACACACACACTCACACACACACACATATATATATACAGTGGGCGCATAAACAAAATTAGTAATATTCTAGTCTAATATTAAACAACTCTATTATAAATTAATTTCAGTTTTAGAACATAAACAATAGGATAATAAGATCGAATGGAATAAAGTGTCTGAAAAATTTATCTTGAAAGCTTTTCGAAGGCGTGTTGATAACAATAATTGAAGAAAATGGTGGCCATATTCAGTAAATTTTCTGTTTTGTAACGGTCTTTTTATTTTGTTATTTATTTTTTTTAAATTAAAATTAATCTTGTTTTATAATAGAGTCGTTTATTATTATAATATAGTACTCCTAATTTTGCTTCGGGTCCTGTATATACGCTCCTCTAAAGTAAAGTGAGGTTCGATTCCAGGTAGAAGCGTCCAGCGTGTCTTGCTATACTGAGGAGTTGTGATACAACGAAACAGTTTATTTGTGAATGACAATATATATATATATATATATATATATATATATATATATATATAAGTGTGTGTGTGTGTGCGTATGTGTGCGAGGGTACGCGTTGGTTGATTGGTTGGGTTTTGTGGCATATCAACCCTAGCAAGTTAATGACAAGTCCTGTTCATATATATATATAGAGAGAGAGAGAGAAAGAGAGAAAGAGAGATGTGTGTTGTGTGTGTGACTTTTTAACGAATCGTACATTAGTAACATCATATAGTGAGAGTTTTAAACTATTAATTTAAAGGTAACATTTTTAAACGAGCCAGAGCACCTGATAGCACCCAAATGTTTTCTAGTATTGCGATTTTTTATTTGCACACAGTTAAATGGTTTTAATATTGCTATGAAATACTAATAGTTCTATTTACAATAGAATGATTTCAGGTATAAATAGTTCGATTTCACCCATATCTATAATCTTTACCGGTTCTATAGCACTGGGTTAGAATGGACCTGGAAGTCATGGCAATGAAGAGGTACTCCACATTCCCCAAAGCTCCATGACTGGAGTCTCTCCCTTAGATGATTTTGTGTCATATCCAGAACACTAGTTATGTGAGTGGGGTCTTACCTTTCTGCATAGATGCACTTGGCGTATTTTACATCCTTCATCGTTTGGACTGATATGAGCTCGCACACGCGCGTGTGTGTGTGTGTGTGTGTGATTGATTTATCTGGCTTCAATAATATCTACTTATGATATCTGAAGAATAATATAAAAACTAGATAAAAACAAGAAAGGTATGACTTTTTAAATGTGTCAGTCTTTTCCAGTCCCGAGTTCAATCCCAGGACGAGTCATTCTAAGTACTCAAAAATAGTACTTAATACCTCCTCGCTTAACATTCTGTATTATTCGGTATGTATCAAGGGTAATGTGGAACAATCCAGGGAAAAGAGTAGCGCTCTCCCTTACACTTCGGTATAGTAGCTATTGAAAAAGGAGCTTTTGGGTAGCCATCGATTACGGTCGCCAATTTTACTTACTTTACCTTCTATGTATAGGGAAACTGACTGACTGGCTGCAAGAGATACAGAGAGAAATAAATACTTGATATATTCTCATCTAAAATTCGGTCCCGTTAAACACAGAGTCACGAGTTTTTTTCGAACGTTTAGACGGTTGTGTATATGATAGTCGCATTCTTACTTTTTTTTTTTGTAGAAATTATCAACTGTTATATTTAACGTTGTTGAATGTTAATTTGTGTTTTGTTGATATTGTTCTTACTTTTATAGGAGTTCTTTCTTTCTTTACTTTTTTAAATTTTTAAGGTATTCTTCCCAAGCAGAAAGTCCCTCAATGAGTTTGATATTACACTATAGGGATGTGATATTCATTGTGACAGAATCGCATCTTCTGTTATTATTTGAATGTCACTGATTTTGCATATTTTTCTTTTTTTAAGTAGAGGAATTATATTGTGAATTGAATTACCATGACCAAAAAATCCGGCGAAAACTTACGCACGACATACGGAAACACTGGACAGCTGTTTCGACCTTATTAGGTCAAATCAGCAGTGTATATTGTGATCACATGACCTTAAGGTCATAATAATTACGCAGATGCGTATTTCTAATCCTCTTAGGAAAACGTGGCTCTGGAGGTGACCAAGTCCTCTGTAAAGAGTACGGATGTAACTTACAAGACACATTCAGGTAAAATGGCTGCGCAATTTCCATGACTAGTTAATTTGGCGTCACTTATGGGCGAAATGGCCTGTTAGATCAGTTGTTGAGTTTCGGCTCTGTGGTCGCTGGTTCGATCTCCAGTGGTGGAGATCACGTTATACACTACTGATGAGACCTAATAAGATCAAAACAGCTGTCCTGTGTTTTCGTATGTCGTGCGTAAGTGCTCGTTGGATTTTCTGGTCACTGATTTTGTTTTGGATGTCCTTTTGACAGATAGATAGATAGATAGATAGATATACCGTAGTTCAAACTTCATTCATACTATCTGGTTCACTGTCGGACGAACACCAGTGTAAAAGATATGAATTCCTTTATCCCATCCCCTCCTATGAAAAACTCCCTCCTCTACTGTTCTCCTACGAAAATGCCTTTGGCATTAAATAACTCAAGATTTTAAATGCCCTTAAACAATTACACGCGCACACACTCACACACACACACACACACACACACACATATATATATATATATAGTGTATTTTGGCTGCAAGACATTGTTTAAACAGGCTTTGTTATAAATCACGAAGTATTTTTTCTTATGCTCTTCATGTTTTAACGTTCGATTCTTCTGGTTTCTTTTCCGATGTCGAGATCCAAATGGTGGAGAAAGTGTCCCATATTTACTCAAGCGCTTTCAACCATGTCTCTGGTCGTCGTCAGAGGAACTATTGGTTTTGTTTTTTGTTAGTTTGCATGTGTATGAGTTGTATTTACTTGTGAGGGCTTTTAATCATTATTATTATATATAGTCGTTCCACTCAGTCAGAAGGGCTGCTAAGGTTAGTTATTAAATGTGTTTAATACATTGGTGGCAGTCTTAAGTGCTATATGTAAGTATATATAAAGAGAGAAAGACACGCAGATACAAGCATAAACATATATATATATATATATATATATATATATATATATATGTTTATGCATGTATCTATATGCAATATATACATGCTCCCCTATCCCTGCAGGACTGAGCTCTCTAGCGGATGAAGTATTTGTGTTGCCATTAGCGTATATGCAAGGCTCTTCATATGAATCGAGCTCTCGGTAGCCGTTAAGCGGATATATGTAAACAATAACAATTGTGATTCATAACCGTTTAAATTTACTTCGCTGGCGCTGGCTTCCTCGTGGCTGAGTGGTAGAATCTTGGATTGGCGTTTAAGTCAACCGGGTTTCGATCCCAGCTTCAGGAATCAAGCCTGTCTAGCTACACTAATGAGTTCTGATAGAACGAAACAGATCTGTCTGTGAATGACAATATATATATATATATATATATGTGTGTGTGTGTGTGTGTGTGAGCCTGTGTGGGTGTGTGCAGACAGACAGACATAGTTAGACATTGTGGGGAATAAGGCCTTGGTATTCGTAGCTAGTTCTGACACGTAGCTTTTCACTCAGGTATTTATTTCTCTCACTCTCTCTTTCTCTCTCTCTCTTTCTCTGAAGACATCGCCACTTTAAATGGCACACGTAGCTTTTCACTCAGGTATTTATTTCTCCCACTCTCTCTTTCTCTCTCTCTCTCTCTCTCTCTGAAGACATCGCCACTTTAACTAGCAGGTCCCTGAAATTAGTAGACCAATTCAAATACTTCGGCAGCAATATTGCATCTTCTGAAAGCGATGTCAACATACGCATCGCGAAGACGTGGATCTCAATAGACAAGTTGTTGATCATATGGTATTTGTATCTCTCTAATGAAATAAAACGAGATTTCTTCTAAGTTGTTGCAACACTATTGTATGGATGTACTGCATGGGCACTGTTTGGAACAAATCCTGAAAGCAACACCGCACAGAACAGTTGCTGTTAGACCACTTACTTCCCATCTCAAAAACTATCCACGTAAGACAAACAAGACATGCTGGTCACTGTTAGAGAAGTAAGGACAAAGTTATTCGCGACATTCTCCGGTGGACTCCAACATATGGACACACAAGTTTAGCTGACCCGCAAAGGTATATTTCAGCTCTGTGTGGACACAAGATTCAGTTTGGAGGACCTGCTAGGAGCTATGAATGTTAAAGGTGCATTTGGAGAGAAAGAGAGAGAGAGAGAGAGAGAGAGAGAGAGAGAGAGAGAGAATCGAGGGATTTCGTACAATCAACATTACACGATGATGATATATTGATAAATTGTGACGAAAAAACCAGTACGTCGAGCATAAATGATAGACTCCTTATATACATATAACTGGTACGGCTGAAATACTTTTTATATTTCAAACTGTGACCAGTGTGAACTTAGGCAAATGGTAATGATATATCTATATAAGTAACGTCTTATTTCTTTTACGATCAGGACTTGAACTGGTGTGTAACATGCGTTTGTTCTTAAAAGGTGTTTTTTTTTCAAACTGATGAATGTATATTTTCTACAGAGAAAGGTTTTCATGCTCATTTCATGTTTCGTTGCAATGATACCGTTCTGGATAGAATTCTCAGCCTACGGCAGTATTAATTTTCTATCTGGAACAGCGTCATATGATCCGATGATCGCATAGGCGAGAAACTAACTGCTACCAAGCTCCGGAGATTCTTGGTCTACGCTACCCCAATACATATATATATATATATATATATATATATATATATATATATATATATCCAAGGAAAGGAGTATTGCCTTCCCTTACACCTCGGCGTAGTAGCTATTGAAAAGGGAACCTTCTGGTCACCCTCGACAACGGTCGCCAACTTTACTTTATATATATATATATATATATATCACCATCTCTCTCGAGGAAGTCCCCTGATGGCTAATGTGCTGGACTGCTGCCTCGAAGTAAGTAAATTGCGCTATTAGGTTCACTTTCGGATTGGAAAAGATATGAAACCAAATACTCCAAACTATGAGTTAAATAGTATCCCTGCAGTTCTTCCACCATGTTGGCTTTGGAATTAAATAACCCATGAAGGTTGACATGCCATCAAACCAGAAAAAAAAAACCTTGCCCAGTAGGCTGGGGCTGTAGAATACACCGACTGCTTCTCTACAGCGGGATACGATCTCCCCACCAAAGAGTGTCCTAGATATGACACTAAACAATCTGATGGGGAGGCTTCAGTAATACTACAACTTTGAGAAATGCGGAATACGCCTTCATAGCCATCGCTCTCAGGTCTACTCTGACCTGGGATGGTAGAAACTGATAGGGTGATATCTATTGATCAAAAATAACTAAACTGTGTAATTACGCTAAACTGAATTATATTAAGTAGAACTGTTTTTGACATTTAAACTGCATACTTATGCTCAACTGAACTGTTTGAAATAAAACTGTTTTTAAATTGAACTAAACTGTGTACTTATGCTCAACTGAACTGTTTGAAATAGAACTGTTTTTAAATTGAACTAAACTGCATACTTATGCTAAACTGAACTGTTTAAATTAGAACTGTTTTTAAATTGAACTAAACCGTGTACTTATGCTAAACTGAAATCTTTGAAAATAGAAGTGTTTTAACATTTAACTGAACTGCTTTGACATTTAATTGTTGTGAACAAAAAACTATTCTCATACTTAACTGAATTGTTTGAAATTTAATTCGGCCATAAATGACCCGAAAAGGGTTGATACACCATTAAATAAAACAACCAGCCAAAAACGAATCAAACCATCTGAACTGGTAGGATGTGACACAACGGAATTTTTATGCGGAGTTTAACATGCTAGAATTTAGAGTGTTTTTTTTTTCTACTTGACCGGTTGTTATACGAAGGTCAAAGAGCCCATTCTGTCCCACTATTTACCTTTTGCTGGACGGAGAACAATTGGATTCATACGTTACCTCAGAGTACAAGCGCTATGTAAATTGGAAGCACCACAAGCACCTCCAATCTATCTATCTATCTATCTATCTATCTATCTATCTTATTCGCATATTTCTTCTAATACAAAATATACAGAGACAAACATATATATATATATATATATATATATATATATACACTCTCACACTCACATCCATATGTGTGTGTGTACGTAAGCGTGTGTGTGTGTGTGTGTGTGCATTCAATGGAAATGATAAGAGCTCGTTTTTACGAACAGAAACTACTTTTGACTGTGGAGGCTTTCACAAGTGTTTTCTTTTACTGTTTTTTATTTAAAAAATGCTAAGAACATATTAAAATGTTTGCATTCCCACCCAAATGCATGTAGATCAGCGACTGGAGAGATATTTCTCTCCGACTGGAGACACTCACCAGACGTTGTTCTTATCTCCAGGTCTTCAAAAAAAAATGAAAATGTGACATATTGAAATTATCTAAAAAGAGGTTTTCGTTCTCCAAAGACAGATGGTCTCTGACCCGTGTACAAGAGCCGCGATCAGAACTTGGAGATATCCGATTATATCACCAAATAATAATAAATAGAGACACAGTGGTAAATGTATATATATATATATATATATTTAGATACATACGTATATATATATATATATATATATATATGTATCTACATAAATGAATTTATATTTATATTTATGTATATATATGTATGTTTATATATGTGTGTATATATATACGTATAAGTACATATGTATGCACATGTGTATATATGTATGTATGCATGTGCATATATACATATATGTATATATATATATATACGTATTTATACATGTGTGTGTGTGTGTGTGTGTGTGTGTGTGTGTGTGTGATGGTGTCAGATTCCCTCCTTTTTTAACTCTCTTTTCATCAGAGAAATTAGAATAAAATATTTTCTCGATACTTTTATTTAATTTTGTCCCTTTTTTACCCTTAACAATTCACAGCTCTTCAAAAATATGTAATACGTGTTCCAATGAATATTTTCGTCGGAATTTAAGACTTTTACAGATTATCATTCAAATAAATGACGAAACTGAACGGCAGCAAAAAAGATGGAAATCAGACTCTAAAATATTTGGGGGCACTGCACATTCTCCCGTCAATCTATTTGCCAATCCGCAGCAGGACTCAGATCATCCTGCAGGGTGTGGAAGATATGTGGAGTATTACTATTTAAGTTGTTACGCTGGCCCATAGGGTGGAATCAGGACTTTTTAATGTAGAGTTTTTCTATTTCTTGAAGGTTTCCTTGATAGGATAAGAGAACGTCGTCTATTTTATCCTTTGCCGGCGTGGAGCAAATGTAAAAGACATACAAACATACATACATTGTAGGGGCCCGTGATATAATGGTTATCGTCAGAGGAAACGGACACGGCCACACAAGTTCAAATCCTAGACGAGGTTGATTGAATTTCACATAACACTAATATCCTTGGGAATGGCCTGAATCCAATTATTGACACTCCACCAATGAGTAAATAGTAGGGCAGTCTGTATTCTTTAGCCTTGATTAGGCAAGCAGTCTAGGAGAAGGAAAACTCTGAATTTAAACTTTGCTTAGAAATTGATCTTGTGTTGCATCCTGCCCATGCAGAGGGGTTGGGTAAATGCATACATACACACGAGTGTAATGATATCGAAGAGTTAATACTCACCAGAGTCCAAGAAGCATGGCCTCACCAGCCGATGCCATTTATTGTCCTACCAAGACATCATTTTGAGGCAGTTTTTACGATGGTCTATGAAAGTTCCGAAAGCGCTCGGGACAATTTTCGTAAATTTATTTACCAATTCCAACCTGAAATCAAGACTCTTATCCGGAAACTTGAAAGGATTTTAATAATATTATATAAACAGAATGTGTCTTTATTATTTAATCAGACCTCCTTCGATATTAACATTATAATGAAATATATATATATATATACCACCTTCACCCATTATGAGTAGCCTCTTCTGAGTCCTGAGGGTTCGCCTCTTCCTCAATCTCGTCTCCAAGTCCCTTCCCGGAGATCCATCTCCCGAACAGTACCTTTACATTACAGTAGACTGGTAAGATGCTAAGATCATATAATTTTATATATCACACAACCACTCACTCTCGTAGGTATTTCTCAACTGTTTAATTTTCACATCACTGAAGTAAGCAGATTCATTAAGTAAAATCTTGTTTTTGTAATAAAAATTCAATAACACAGTTTAACAGTGTTTTAAAGATGAAAGAATATAAAAATGAATATTACTAATGAATTATAGAACTCGTGGATACGTATTATCCCATCCATCATTGGAGTATTTATGTATTTATGCATTTTAGACCGGTTCATATACCTCGGTAGCAAAATCTCCTCAGCTAAAAGTGACGTCAAAATACTTATAGATAAAACATACACTGCTATTCAAAAATTAATGATCATATGGGAAATTTGTTGGTTTGGTCGGTTTAATGCCAAAGCTATTCCCCTAGAAGAACAGTTGTGGTACTATTTAACCCAGAGCTGGGAGGATAAGGGGGTTCATACCTTTCCAAAGTGTATTTGCCCGAAAGTGAACGTAATAGCGCGACTGGAGTACGAACTCGCTTACAACAATCCCACAGTTCATCGCTTTAACCATTACACCACGAGGACATCTCTGTTTGATTTTATGGTTTATCGCCTATTGTAGATTATTTAATGCCAAATCCTGACCAAGTCGGCTGTGGCAGCAAAATACATCGACTACTTCTCTGCAATGAAGTAAGAATTCCCAAACGAGTTTCCTGCATATGACACTAAACAATCTGATGGTGAGGCTTTAGTAATGCTGAACCTTTGGGAAATGAGGAGTACCCTTTTATTGCCCTCACGTACCGGGGCTTCTCTGGCCCGGAGTGGGAGCACCTGATAGGGTCCAATTAATGGGTCAAAAAGAACTAAACTGAGTATTTATGCTAAACAGAATTGCTTGAAATGGAACTGTTTTATGGATAAAAATGGATTTGGTATTAAATAACTCACAATGGTTGATAAGCCATAAAATCAAACCAAACTAAAACTAAATTTTCATGCCAATTACTGCTTACACGTATATATTGAATATATATGATTTGTAAACACATTTTGCAGATATTATTTTTAAACAAGCCTGAGCTCATTATTTTTGGCACGTTGTTAAATGGTTTCAAGTATTTCTGTCAAATACGAATAATTCTATCTGCTATTAATCATCTGTTTGCACACATGTAGTGCTTCCAAGTATTGCTCGGTATAACGAACAATTCAATTTAACATCAGACATTTGTTTATACACAGTAAAATGATCAAACGTTTCCAAGTCTAACAAATCAGTTTTGTAGATTTATTTGTTTTCACGCAGTTTTAATGTCATAATGTTCTATTTGACCCATAGATAGGACCCTATCGGGTGTTACCACTCCAGGTCAGAGTGGATATGGGGGCAATGGCTATAAAGGGGTAATCCATAATCCGTAAATCTCCTATACAATAGCCTCGCCATCAGAAATGCTAATGTCATATGCAGGACACTCTTTGGGAAGGGGTCTCACCCCTCTGCAGAGATGCAGTTGGTATATTCTACTACCTCAGCCGACTAGACAAAAAGAAAACTGACCTCTAAGATAAAATGACACAGGATTTCTTCAAAGCTTTACTTGTGTTTATATATTGTGACGCGAAATTGACTAAAATCCCAAAACGGGACTTTTATTTTCGCACGTGTGAAGACGGGGCAGGTTGTCACTTGATCCCCTATATAATAAGTCCTCGTTCAGAGTTTTTTTCTCAGGCATATAAGAACTGGCATATTATGTGAGGGACTAATTTAGGGCCAGACTGACCGCCGCTGGCAAGGGGTTCCAAATTTCACACTATCCTCACACCCACCAGGCCGCTTTCCTTCCTTCCCCTAGATAATGGAAGAATATGGACCTATAGGTTTTAGTCGTAATAATATTATATTGTAGTAGTCGGCAACTCCGGTTTCCCGTGTGATATTTTAAAGGAATTAATAGGACAATTCTAAGCAAGATAACATAAGGCGAATAGAAGCTGAAAAGGAAGCATGAAGTAACAAATTCGTAGAAGAACTGCAAAGAACAAACTTAGACCACGTGGTAACATAAAAATACATTAATCCTTTACTATACAAAGAGGTACACTTTCAAAGTGTCAAACATATAATAAATGGACAGTCCACGAATATAAATGTCTTTTCTTGACTTTTGTTTTTCTTCAAATTGAGAGAGAGAGAGAGAGAGAGAGAGGGTGGTATATAAAGTTTGGGTATAAAGGAGAAATGGCCCCAAAGTTACTTATCTTATTTTTCGACGGGGTTCCACTGGAGAATCTTTCTTCTTTTACGGGCTAATAGACTTTAGGCTATTTTTAATAATGGTTTGAAGAACTTGGGTCCCTCGTGTCTCAGATATTCTTTTGTCTTCTCCCGGAGTAAAATGGCTATGGGTCTGTCTGCCACGAGCCCTGCTCAAAAACTAACTTTCTTACTATCTATTTCCGCTGACTGGGGGGCCACTTCCGTTTTGGGGTCCCAGCCAATCATTTGGCTTCTCTCTCCCTCTCCTTCCGGTGTCCGGCGACCTGAGGTTACTAAGTACCAACACCTGTTGATATCCCCTCTGTGACCCACATTCTCTCTTAACGGTCACTTTTTGACGGGTTTCCACTGTTCATTCCAACGGGAGGATAGTATTAATCTTTCCTCTATCGTCTCCGCGGGATATCACGTGACAATATATATATATATATACATGATTTGTAAGCGAATAGTTACTTTACATTATTTTTAAAAAAGCCTGAATTAATTTGTCTGCCCATGGGTCAATGTTTTCAAGTATTGATATCCAATACAAATAGTTCTTCAGTTAGACGGCAATTACACAAGAATGGTGAGAGCAATATTAAACAAGTCTTGGCGACAACACCCCACAAGACACCAACTATACGGCCACTTGCCTCCCATCCCGAAAACTATACAAGTTAGACAAACCAGACACGCAGGAAACTGCTGGAGAAGCAAGAACGAACTCATCAGTGATGTACTCCTATGGACCTCCGCATATGGCCAAACAAAAGCAGGACGACCAGCTCGAACATACATACAGCAGCTATTTGAGGATACGGGATGTAACCCTGAAGACCTGCCAAAAGCGATGAATGAGAGGGAGAAGTGGCGAGAGAGGGTCAGGGATATCCGTGCTGGCAGCACGACATGATGATGATGATGACAAATAATTCTACCAGTCCAGTTGGCTGGGTGTTTATAATACACCGACTGCATGTTTGCAGAATGTTAAGACACCTGCCCATGAGTGCGCTGGATATGACACTAAACCATCTGATTGTGGGGCTCCAATCTTCGATCTCTGGGGAATGCTAAGTATTCCTTTATTGACATTATGAAGGGATACTTTACATTCCCTATAGCCTCCGGACAAGAGAGAGGGGTGAGATAAATACATACTCCGCAACGAATATCAATTTTAAATTAAGCTTGTTTTAGTCGGAGACAAGAGCTAAACTATGGGACACAGGGTAAGGAGCAAACTCACTACGTAATGTCAATAATCTGTTGATCTAATTCAATGTCTGTAGCCGACGGCAACGCATTTAAGATACGTTATATTGAAAACTATTGGTAATCTTAAGGGAGAACAACGCATGCAAGCAAGTACACTGCGGATGACGATGTTACCAGTGGGAGCGTCTTCAAATACAGACTATGGTCGGGGTTGGGATTCTGTTTAAATTTACATTATGCCAGTTCGGTATCGCAGCCTTGGGACAGTGTCGGAAAGGCGAGCACCAAGTACAAAGAGAAGCAACCGGAACTATCCCCTACGAGCACTCTTAGCCAACAATGGCGGGTCAGCTTCGTTGTTTGCACTTACCCAGGCGTCAAGGATCAGGAGCGCACCTTAGACCGAGGGAAAAACGGAGATTTTGACTCAAGTAATTATTCAAATCTAAACATTTGCTGCCTCCGGAAATAAAACATGGGCTTGAGAGATCGCTAGGTCATCTATTGTTATTTGCTTTGTTTTTCGCTTTATTTTCATTTTTATTTCTTGTATCTTTATTGACATGATAGAGTAAACGATATGGCAGTGACGTTCAGGCAAGAAAAAAGAAGCTAGAATAGTCAGGATCGTTGAGCATTAAATCTAGTGTAATTCACTGAAATTACATTAGATTCTATATATGTGTGTGTGGAGGCGTGTGGTTTTATATATACATATATGTATATATATGTATATATATGTTTGTGTTAGGTTATATATATATATATATCTTTAAGAAAAAAAAATTATAATCATGAATTAACCGGTCTTTGGTTTTTTTTCTTAAAGAAATATTGCTCTGTAATAAATTACATTGAGCTCTCTACCAGGAAAATTTAAATGTTCAGCTCTTGAATGATTTTCTTGTCCTGGGGGAATTACTCCAAACTCTGTTTTAACCTGACCGAATATTACCTATATATATATATATATATATATATATATATATACCCGACACCTAAGCGCAAGTAGGATGTGATATATAGTCAATTCTTAGCAGGATTTTACATGTCTGAATGCACAGTTTTTCTTGTTCCTCGACCAGTTGCCAAACCAAGGTGAAAAAGCCCAGTCTGTCATACAAATTACCCACACAAATATATATATATATATATATATATATATACGAGGAACATTTAATAAGTTTCCAGACATTTTTCGTATGGGCACTTTTATTGATTGTACACACATGAAACTCTTGTCCTCTTCGAAATTATCTCCTCCGGCTGCAATGCACTTGTACCACTCCAACAACTTCTGGAATGCGCCATGGAAGTCCTCTTGTGTGAGCGTGTCAATGACCTTCGTCACAGCCTCTTTCATCTCCTCAATTGTCTGATAACGACAGCCTCTGAGCTTAGGGAATAACCAAAAGTCACAGGGAGCAAGGTCTGGACTATAGGGACGGTGAGGAAGTGTCTTGATGCCCATCTTGGTCAAATAGTCTGTGACAAGGATGGAGTTGTGGACTGGTGCATTGTCCAGGTGGAAATGCCACTGATCCGATTTGAAGAGTGCTGGCTTCTTCCGATGGAATCTCTTCCTGAACCCCCTTCCCTTTGGCCAATGAACTCTGGTGTATTGACTTCCTTAGTCCTCCAACACCTATCATCATCCCTCACAGACTCCCTGCCTTCCTTGAATCTCTTATGCCACTCAAAAACTGATGCTCGATTCATGCAAGATTGTCCATAAGCAGTCTGAAGCATTCCAAACATTTCTGAGGCACTTTTTCCAAGTTTAAAACAGAATTTTATTGCATATCGTTCTTCTAAAGTCTCCTCGCGTCCAGATTGCATTTTTGAAATTCACCAGCTGTGACAATCAGGTTTTAGTAGGATGTATTCCAATTGCTCCAGTAGTGGTTCATTTGAACTTGAAATCATAAAAATTGGTCAGTCATCTCATAAGTTGTGTAGCAATAACATACTGAATTTTCAAGAGTCTACGGCAATTTTAAATGTCTGTACAAAAAAAGTCTGGAAACTTATTGAAGGCACCACGTATATTGGGAGAAAGATTTACACACACGTTTCTGTGTGTGAACGTCTTTCAAAATGTTAACTATTTAGGTTCTGGAGTTTGAGATGTATAGAGTCGTCTCTTAAATGTTATTAGCAGTAATTGTTTACAAATGATTGATAATATTTGTATTTAGCAACCTCTTCGCACGAGTAGAAAGGGAAACAAGGTCAACTTTCATGAGGGGCTCAGCAGGTTTAAATTCAGTTTTTCTTCTCCTAGACTGGTTGCTTGACCTGGCTTAGATACGTAGATGACACATTCATTTTCTGGCCTGTTGAAGAATATGTTCAAACAGTACTTGACCACGTGAACCTAATCCGACCATCCATACAGTTCACTATTGAGAAAGAACAAGATAACACATTACCCTTCCTCGATGTATTAGTAATACGCACAAAAGAAAGATTCAGGTCATCCATGTATCGTAAACCCACCTTCACCGGACAGTACCTTAATTTCAACTCCCATCATCCGTATAATGCGATGAAAGGATTAGACTGTTGCCTACAACATCGAGCAAAAGCTATTAGTAACGATTCTGATGCATTTCAAATTGAAATGATTAGTTTAAGACACACTTTCCACTGTTACAACTACCCAGAGGGCATAACCTCAGCTTCAAGTGGAGGTTCCCGTGGTGTAATGGTTATCGTCGTAGGAAATGGACACGGTGACACGAGTTCAAATCCGGGACGAGACTGATTACATTTCACATAGTACTAATACCATTGGGAAATTTATGAATCCAATTATTATCCCTCCATAATAGTAGGACAGGCTGGGTTCTTCAGCCTTGGGGAGGCAACTAGTTTAGGAGAAGGAAACCTCTGAATTCAAACCTGTTAAACTCCGCTTAAAAAATTGACCTTGTGTCATATCCTGCCAGAGCGGAGGGGTTGGTAAATATGATATCCTCAGCTTCAAGAAACCTGGATAGGAGGATTGAAGACGATGGCTGAAAACTCACCATACTTGGTCGGTTCTATCTCAAAGGCCGAAAGGAACAAAAATTTTTTAGTCCATATGACATCAGGACAAGTGGCTTGACCATCTCGAGGTCTCTCTTCCGTGCCAAGCCCCCAACAGAATTCAACATGACCAAGAACTGTGGGTAATCTATCACTAGTAGATGTGGTAAAATATTCAAAGGCAAGACATGCCACCCACTAAAAGTAAAGATACAAAAACATCGAAAAGCTGTAGCACGAAGTGAAATTGAAAAGTCGGATATGGTGGGCCATAAATGGAAGCAAAAGGGAAACCCTCGGCACTTGTGGGATGAAGTTAAAATGATTTATAAAGAAAAATATTGGAGAATTAGACACCTTAAAGAATTGGCACATATGTTGGGAAACATTGACCTTTTGAGCAGACCAAGTATGAAGATGAATACAATATAGGAACTAATAATCAAAAAGGTTAAATAAAAGGATGGTAATATGAGCTTAGGTTTTAAAAAATTCATGCATAATTGTAGTAATCATGGTGATAGAAGAACATTAAGTTTATAACTTCCTAAAATTCACTCTGAACTGTCGAGCCGGACACATAGCTGTTATTGGCATTGGTTCCCTAAGCTTCTTAAGAGATATTCATCTGGAGGATGCAGGTTCAATCCTGTCTGCAGGTGAGTAACAAAATAGGAATACTTAACACTTGCACCCAGTTATGATTAACGGAATCAGAACAAGCGAACCCCGTGGTTAGATAAAGGTTTGAAGTTCGGTGTAGGCTCCCAAGTTTGACAGGAAACACCTGAATAAGACCAGAGGACATATCGATCGAAACGTTGTGAATATAACAATAAAGACGAAGACGATAGTCCGAAAAACCTGAATGCTAAAAATAAAGAGACAGAGATTTGACATATCCAAAGAAATTCTAACCCCAGAGACTGATATAGACCGCGAGAAAGATTTGACTTATCTAAGAAAATTTAGCGCCAGAGATGGACAGAGACAGAGATTTAATATATGCAATGAAAATTTAAACTTAGAGATAGACAAGGACAGATATTAGACATATGCAAGAAAATTTAGCCCCAGAGAAATTTAGTTATATGACAGGTTGCTGAAAAGTGTTGTATAGCCATGAACACTATACATACACATATACATATATGCAGAATCATAATGACAACACAATAAAGACGAGCGACATAGTTCTTTAGAAAAATATACATCTCACTTTATTCGAAAGGGTTCGAAAGGGTTACTAAAGGTTTTACTGTGAGAGGGAGTTAGAGACCAACTGGTCTGATCTCCAACTGGTTGAACTTCCTGGGCCCTAAGTTATATAATAATTCGTCGTCCACCTTCTTCTTGTGGGCGTCATAAACCGTACTCATTCAACCCGTCCACGGTCAAGGTTATATTCTGATATTCCTCGACCGGATGCACCTGTTATTTACACAGGTGCATTTCCTATTTTAACAACCCGACCGGGTCGGAGGTCAATATACAACAAAAGTTCTCGCCCACACCAAAGACAGAATAACCGAGTGCCATGAAGCGTATATGCAGTTTAACAAATAGCACAAAAAATCAAATATTCGGTAAAAAAAATAAAATTCCCTGTCATTTCCTTCTTTGCTGGGCCGAGAACTTTTCTACTTTCATCAAATTTTAGGAGATTAACTCGTTAATCTTAAGTCTGTAATCACACACCGATACTACTGATAATCACTTTTTCAAGAAGGATGATAGAAGCGATCGTTTCCCCGTACAAACCAATTTCAGTACATCAGTCATGACCTTCGAGATTCACTTGCTAATAATGCTTATTCATTTGTGCGTCTTGGTCTGTGCGTCTTAGTATATATATATATATATATACTGATAAGTAATTTTTCGTCTGTCGGTGTGTGTGTCTGTGCGAGTATATATATATATATATATACTGGTAAGTAATTTCTCGTACTTCCTAAAGAAATAATCGTATCGCGTGCCATTCACTCGTTTTGCAATGCTTTATTTATCTTTCAACCTCTTTTAAAAATAAAAAGAATACGTTGGCACACCTCAGCGATAGAAAAACTAGATGTGTTAGAAAGAAAGAAAGATGCTTGTTGAAGTCGGGTAAGTGACATGCGGGTGATTTTGTAACCCCTTTTGTTACCCCTGTTGCTGCTAATATACAGCTCGATAAACACGAAGGTAATCAAACTGTTGTATTCATCACACGCACCATTAAGTCCGCTGTGCAGAAAAGAACCGAAAGAAAAATATGATAGAAGCATCATCCCAGACTTCGCTTAAGTGTTGTAGTTTGGAATCATTATTCTTAACAGTTTTAGCCATGTTGGTATTGATGGAAGATATCCACTTACACAAACTTAATCTGGTACAAGGTCAGTATAATATGATACATATTAAAGATTAAAAGCAACGGTTACTATTATTTACAGAGCTTGTCAAACCCAAGTAAAAGGTCATCATATGATACTCCACTTAAGATTGAAATATCTCTATTACTAATTATGAAGACGAAGAAATGTAAGATTTTGGTACAACTGACAAGATGATAAAAAGTGGCTAAGTTGAATTCAGCAATGAACACTTTTTTTAAAATAAAGAACGACATATCCATCCGTTGTCAATGTTAGTTTATCCTCTTTTCTCGTCATGGAGATTATCATAATCTGGCACAAGACCACCATAATATTATGCACTAAATATCAAAGCTTCTATAAATATATTATTCACAATACTAATCAGCTACACGTGGAGTCGCTATTTGCCTTATGGTTATCGTCGAAAAAAATCGAATCAGCTACCCGAGTTAAATTCTTAGACGAAGTTGTTTGTGTCTCGGGAAAGACATGATTCCATCCGTCCTGCCCTAGATTAGAGTAAATAGTTGGGCACACTGGGTTCTTTAGCCTTGGTGAGGTAACCAGTCTAGGAGAAGAAAAACTCTGTATTCAAGACAGATTTACTCCACTTAAAGACTGACATTGTACCACAGATATTTGTTGCACGCCCCACCAAATGAGCGAGTATGGCTCGAAGCTGAGCTTTGGGTGGGTCCAGGCGCAGGGTCGTAGTCCAGACACGCCAAAATTGTCTCGGGCCCCGTCAACATTCCACTAAAAAGTGGCGCCTCAAGTGCCAGGCGCTAAATTCAGCCCCCCGCCAAGAAGGATTAGAGCCTGTGGTGAAGTTCTCTCTGAGGCTTGAGGAGTGGGTATGTCTCACTCGCGAAACGCACCTGCCGGGCTACCCGGCAGTCGCGTTACGCTGTCTCGACGACCAAGGACCACTACAACAATATCCGATCCCAAACCAACCACGTACCCAGGCGCCTCTGGTGGTGTAATGGTTAGCAAGCTCGACTAGCAAACCTACACGAGTGAGTTCGAGTCTCATTGGGTGCCCCTTTCATATGGCCTTGTGCCACATCTAAGCAAAAAGCTTAGTAAATTTCCAAACCAACCACGTACCCAGTTCAGCTTGTTATGAAGATATGTTATGGTTACAAGACATTGTGCCACATCCTGTTCATGTATGAGGGATTTAGGAGCTACATAAAAGGTTCCACTAATAGGACACACGAAATACCAAAGTCGGTCTCAATATTTTGCTTTTACATTTTCATAATCTGGTACAAGGCTAACGTAATCTGATACTCATTTAAGATTGATGATTTTGAAATGTCACGCCGAATGTTCCTATTCACAAGCTTATCACCGCCTAGTTCAAGAACATCAGAGGGGTAGTCCCCATGGTGTGCTGATCTGCGGTTTCAAAGGGATCTAATGTGCTGATCTGCGGTTTCAAAGGGATCTAATGTGCTGATCTGCGGTTTCAAAGGGATCTAATGTGCTGATCTGCGGTTTCAAAGGGAGCGAGTTCAAACTCCGGTCGTGAGATTACGTTTTCTTTCGGACTAATACTCCCGGAAAAGGTGTGAAACTCCTTATCCTTATGGATGAAATATTACCTCTACTGTTCTTCTATAAGGATATCTTTGGCAGTGAATATCTCACGAAGGTTGACATGCAATTTAACAAAAAAAACCCCACAAAAAACGGACTGTCATAATATGATAGTCTCGAAATATCAAAGCGTCTACGAAATCTTTATCAACCAGGCTTTGATTACATTTACTGCAATCACTTCGGGGGTTTGGGGTCGTGTTTATAAAAATTAAACCGAGGCTAAACGTGAGGCTCCAGTTCTAAAGCTCGGGTGGGCGTAGCGTCCCATTTCATTGCAATTACTCCCAGATCCACTCTGACCCGAAGGGGTAATATATGGTTCAAATAAATTTGTTTGTATAAGATAAGCATAATTATATCTAATTTTTAATTATTTATATTAACATTAGTTACTTCGAGCTATAATTGTTTCCTAAAGATTATGAAAAGTTTTTTGAAATCATATGATTGTGTATAAATTGTTTGTATTAGATAAGAATACTTGAAACCATACACCTGGGTAAACATTATTTCTATTAGATAGAAATATTTAATATCATATAACAATTAGCTAAAATTACTAAGAAACAACTACAACAAAAAATATAAATATATACATGCAATGATCTGGTTTGATTTGATTTTATGCCATATCAACCATAGTAGGCTATTTAAAGCCAAATCCTTTTTATACATATGTAATAAATATATCATTTTGAAACTCATTTTTTGATAACATTTTTAAACGAGCCCGAGTTTATTTTGCCCAGTCGGCTGGAGCTATAGAATACACCGAGTGCACCTCTGCAGAGGGGTAAGACCCCCCCACAAACGAGTGTCCAAGATCTGACACTAAACAATCTGATGGTGAGGTTCCAGTAATGCTGGAGCTTTGAGGAATGCGGAGCATCCCTTTGTTGCAATCCTTCCCTGGTTCACTCTGACCTGGCGAGGTAACACCTGATAGGGTCTTATCTATGGGTTAAATAGAACTAAACTGTGTGCATATGCTGAACTGAATTATTTGAATTAGAACTGTTTGACTGAACTGAATTGTTTGAAATAGAAATATCTTTGACAATTAAACTGTGTACTTATGCTAAAATGAACTGCTTGAAATAGAACTGTTTTGACATCGAAACTCTACTTATGCGAAACTTAACAGTTTGAAATAGATCCGTTCCAGCATTTAACTGTGCGGGAACAAAATCTATACTTATACTTTACTGAATTGTTTGAATTAGAATTGTTTGGCTAAACTGAATAGCTTGAAATAGAAATGTTTTTTTGACAGTTGAAATGAAACTGAATTGTTTGAAATAGAACTGACTGTTGGATTTGGCGTTAAATAACCTACGAAGGTTGATATGCCATAAAACCTAACCAACCATCCAGCCCGAGCTTATATTTTGCAAACAGATGTTTTCACTTATTTCAATCAAATACGAAACAATCTTTTTACTATTAATCATTTGTTTGCACACAGTTAAATGTTTTCAAGTATTGTTATTCAATACTAATAATTCAATTAAACATCAGTCATTTGTTTACTACAGTTAAATGGCAAGCAGTTCTATTTCAAGCAATTCGGTTAAACATTAGTCATTCGTTTGCTCTCGGTTTAAATGTTAAAAAGTATACAGTTTTAATGTTAAACAGAATTATTTGACGCATAGATAGGACCCTATCAGGTGCTACCACTCCAGGCCAGAATGTACTTGGGAGCGATGGCAATGAAAGAGTACTCCACATTCCCCAAAGCTCGAGCATTACTGGAGCCTCACCATCAGATTGCTTAATGTCATATCAAGGATACTCTACAGCCCTAGCCGACTGGACCAAACGTGCAATTAACTTGATTTCATAACCCCTAAGCATAAAACGGGTTGACGTGCCATTAAAATCTTTCAATCATTAATCAAAGTTATCATAGATATTGCTATTTTCCAAGTTTATTATCAGTTGGTACAAAACCACCATAGCAGACATTGTTAGCGTAATAGTGGTGGAAGTAGGAAATGGAATTAGCCAACCAACTTCAAATCCGAATCAAAATATTCTCTTTGATTGTATAATGTTCCACTAGATAAAATAAAATCTTGGTGTTACATATTAACCTTTGACAGGCCGTGTTAGTATGTGGCTTTCAAAACAGGATATGCATCTGTGTCTTAAAGTAAGCAAAAGACAGCGGAAATGCCACGTGAATTGCGTTGTAAGAGTGCGTCGGCGTTCGAAAAATATATAACGACAGACGTTTTCAAGCCCAAGTTATCGGCAGTCAACTGAATCAGCTGTCAGTTAGGAGTCAACAGAGTAGAGGCTAGGCACGAACTAGCGAGGGGCGCCAGATGGCTCCGGTTTGAGTGGCGGCCTTGTATCTATATCTCCAGTGAAAGAAGCGCGAAAAAGTAATGCTCTCTGAAGATGTATCACAACCTGAAGATATTGTATCTAAGCAGTTTCCTTGCTTTGTCTTCCCGCAACCATTTCGCAAACCTTTGTAATTTAAAAAAAAAAGAAGAGATTTTATATTTATATACACGTGTTGTTATGCACTTTTGGGTGGGGAAGCTGCTATGCACACTTTGTATAGCACTCGACGTCAGGGTCTAGTTCAAGCTATATTCTGGCATACGTGCCCGGATCTAGATTTAGGTCCGAGATACTGCTCGCTTCATGAGACCCACATTGCACTTAGTGGGTCAATGACTAGCAGGGTTCGAGTCTCGGCTCGTTCCCGACATTCCCCTTCCCTTTATCCACACTTTAATCGGGCTTCGGGCTTTTGACCTTGTGTCAAGTCTTGTCTGGTGGGAGGTGGCGACAAATATCATAAAAGTGTTGTTGTCTCTTTTTTCCCCGGTATACAACACTGGTATTTTTGGCTTAGATAAAAAAAAGAATAGTTTTTATAAAAAGTAGAGGGCAGAATTTGATCATAGGTGACACTATTTTTCGTGCTATCGTCGTTTTTGTAACTTTTAGATTATATTATTCGGTTCTCTTCCTCTTCGTTCTTTTCTCATTTTTCGCAGAGGAAATGTTTTTCTCCTTCCATATATAATTCAGAAAAATGTCTTTGTCTCTAATATACTAGAGCATCTATTTGTTCATAACAGAATTTCAGAAGACATCAAAGATTAAAAATAAATATTCTGAATGTGCTTTTTACTCAATAAATAAGGATAGCCCAGTCAACTGCATGTCAGATCCCCGCAACGAGTGTCCTGGATCTGACACTAATCTAATAGCGAGGCTCCAGTAAGGGTCGAGCTTTCGGGAATGCAGAGTACCCCTTCATTGCCATCACTCCCACGTTCACACAGACTTGGAGTGGTAGTACCTGATAAGATCCTTTCTATGGGTATAAACGAATTAAACTGTAATTAAACTAAACTGAATTGTTTGAAATTAACCGTTTTTACATCTAACTGTGTGTAAACAAAGATTTAAACTTATATTAAACTGAATTGTTTGAAATAGAACGGTACTTATGCTAAACTGAATTGCTTCAAAAAGAACTGTTTTGACATTCAATCTGTGTACTGATGCTAAACTGAATTGTTTGAAATAGAACTATTTTCCTATGGTAAACTGAATTGTTTGAAATAGAACTGTTTTTGACATTGAACTGTACTAACGCTAAACTGAATGGTTTGAAATAGAACTGTTTTGATATTTTGATATATATAAACAAAAACTATACTTATACTGAACTGAATTATTTGAATTAGAACTGTTTGACTAATCTGAATAGTTTGAAAAAGAAATGTTTTTGCGAATTAAACTGTACACCTATGCTAAACTGTAATGTTCGAAATAGAACCGTCTATTTGTATAAAAATGGAATTTGGCGTTAAATAACCTACAATTGTTGATATGCCATAAAACCCAAACAAATAAACAAAATAAATGAGGAAGAATCTTTAAAAATATATATTTTTTGATATTTTTTCATAAATTTCATTGTTTGAATTAGTTTATAGCAAAAGTTATTTTAATCTCACAAAATATTTTTCGATACTATTCAAATGGCGGCAAATTAAACAGAGGACCTCACAAATATTAACCATCCGTAGAATCCTTGAAGGTGTACGGGCAAAAAACCTACAAGCGACATTAATATTTGTCGACTTTACCAAGGCCTTCGATTTCATTCACAGAGGAAAGATAGAACAAATCCTACTAGCGTACGGCATACCTAAAGAAACCGTAGCAGCAATAACGATTCTCTATAAAAACACCAAAGTAAAAGTACGATCACCAGATGGAGACACAGAATACTTCGACATTGTAGCAGGAGTACTACAAGGGGACACGCTGGCTCCGTACCTCTTTACCATTTGTCTAGACTACGTACTTAGAACATCGATTGACAAAAACAGAGAGAATGGCTTCGAGCTGACAAAGAAAAGAAGCAGAAGGTACCCCGCAACAACAATTACCGACGCCGACTACGCTGATGACATAGCGATACTTGCAAATACACCTGACCAAGCCGAAACACTACTGCATAGTTTGGAAAGAGCTGCCGCAGGCATAGGCCTCTATGTTAATGCACACAAAACGGAATATATGTGCTATAATAAAACGGTGGACATCTCCACTCTAGAAGGAACCCCTCTTAAACTAGTAGACAAATTCACTTACCTAGGAAGCAGCGTCGAATCAACCGAAAAGGATATCGAAACGAGGTTAACGAAAGCATGGACAGCTATCAATAGGCTATCGATTATATGGAAATCAGACCTAACCGATAAAATGAAACGCAGTTTCTTCCAGGCAGCGGTCACATCGATACTGCTATATGGCTGCACTACATGGACGCTAACAAAACGGCTGGAGAAGAAGCTAGACGGCAATTACACAAGAATGCTGCGTGCAATCTTGAACAAGTCCTGGCGGCAACACCCCACAAGACACCAACTGTACGGCCACCTGCCCCCTATCACGAAAACTATTCAAGTTAGACGAACCAGACATGCAGGACACTGCTGGAGAAGCAGGGACGAACTCATAAGAGATGTACTCTTATGGACCCCCACACATGGCCGTGCAAAAGCAGGACGACCTGCACGAACATACATTCAGCAGCTATGTGAGGATACGGGACGTTGTCCTGAAAACCTACCTATGAATGATAGGGAGGTGTGGCGAGAGAGGGTCAGGGATATCCGTGCTACCAGCGCGACATGATGAGGATGATGATGAATCCAGTTTTGATCAGAGGTCTCTCATCAAACTTTTGGTTGCTGAGAAGTGCAATCAATGTGAGATACACTGACGAATGTGTGATATGTACGGAGAAGCATGTTTCAGTTTTTAAAAAATCTTTTAAAATGGGGTCACCAATACGAGTCTGAATCATAAAGACAATCCATGAAGGTGAAACACTGATTCTCCGGTAAAAAAAAAAGCTCCTGGCACAGCGGTCAATCATAGATCTTTTATAAGCTCTAATATGAGGCCAATTGTTTTTATTATTATTTACTTGGGTTACTTTAACTTTCTTATGCTATTAATGGAGTATAGGATTGAAAGAAATGGATTCTGGTATTTGCTTTCCCACCTGGCGACTACAGAAACCGAGTCTGTCCTCATCACCTTCCTCTTCACTCATTTGTCTGTCAAACTAGCAGTCATAAAAAAAACGAGACTTTATTTATCGCACGCCCCACCAGAAGGGCGAGTACGGAACAAGGCCTTTTTAAGGTGGGTCCAGACGTAGGGCCATAGTCCAGATATGCCCAGGTTCCCGAAAAATACCTCGGGCCCCGTCGGCATTCCCCTAAAAATGGAGCACCTCAAGCGCCAAACGATACCTAGCCCCTCTGATGAGGGTTAATGCCCAGGGGGACGGACCCCTGAGGCTCAAGGAATGTCAGTCTTGGCGCGTGACACGAATGTTAGGCCTCCACGGCACCCGCGGCAGGCAACCTCGGCTAACTGCCGTATCCAGAGACATGACACACCCGACCAGATCCGTGCCGATGCACCATGGCGGGCCTAAGTGTGCCCCCTCTGGGTTTGTACCATTGCGCAAAACCGCAGCAATCCTCAGTAAGAGACATTGTTCTTTTTATGCCAGTTCTGGCTGGTCGAAATTTGCATATGTTACAAATCTCGAGACGAGACAGGTGACTTAAAAATTGCATCTCCAAGAACGGCCATGTTTCTTACTGTCGGCACTGCACGCTAGATACATTTGCACTGGCTTCAAACTCTAAAGTAGGTCATTTCTCTTTCTTCGGCAAGGTATATCTCCGCCACATCAATAAAGAAAGTCATGGTGACAGTCTTCTTGGACATGAGAGGACCCATGACTATTGACCTCTTTGAAAAAAGTACAAGTGAAACCAATTCTTCCTATTGCCAACTGTTTAAGCTATATTTCGCCTTAGCCATTGAATGACCTACGTATGTAAAACATTCTCTGCTTTTAGTAAGCAAATATTTTAATGGGAAGAAGGCTGTAAAAAACTGATCTCGATGTAGATAAGACATCATTTGTTTCCAGTGATATATTTCTGTCTACATTGACAGTAAAAATAAAGAAAATTTCTGTTTACTATTTTCAATCATATGTCATTCTCAATGACGTCAACTTCATTCCTCAAATCAAGTCGAAAGGATTTTATTCAACTATGATCCATTCGTCTTCTCTAGTCCTCAGACGAACAGGAGTGATAGCAATCGAGATCACTGTATTAGTGGAATAGTCTTCATTCAACTATTCGACATTTCATGACAAATAAAAAAACCCAATAAAGATGAAATTAGTATTCGAACTATCTGGTGAGATTAATGGTTTGGTTGGATTGGGTTTTATGGCATATCAACCATTTAAGGTTATTTAATGCTAAATCCTCTTTATACATATATATTAAATATATATGATTTAGTTTGGTTTTATGGCATATCAACCATTGTAGGTTGTTTAATGCTAAATCCTCTTTATACATATATATTGAATATATATGATTTAGTTTGGTTTTATGGCATATAAACCATAGTAGGTTGTTTAATGCTAAATCCTCTTTATACACATAGATGAAATATATGTGATTCGGCTTAGTTGGGTTTTATGGCATATCAACCATTGTAGGTTATTTAATGACAAATCCTGTTTATAAATATATTTTGATATATAAATCCAAATATTCTCCCTCCAGCTAAGGGTAAATAGTAGGGCAGACTAGGTTCTTCAGCTTTGGCGAGGCAACTAGTCTTGGAGAAGGAAAACTCTGAATTCAAATCTGTTAAACTCCGCTTAAAAAATGACCTTGTGTCATATCATGCCCGAGCGGAGGGGTTGTGTAAATATGATAAATGCATTTTGATATTAAATATATGTATATTTGTAAATCCATTTTGTTGAGAACATTTTTAAACGAGCTTGAGCTCTTTTTTGCACACAGTTTAATTGTTTCAAGTATTGCAATATAACATTCACAATTTAACATCAGTTATTTGTTTGCACACAGTTTGTTTTATTTGACTCATAGATAAGACCCTATCAAGCGCTACGACTCCTAGTCAGAGTGGACCAGGGAGCGATGGCAATGAAGGGGTACCTCGCATTCCCCAAATCTCTCTGGCTGGTTTAATGTCATATCTTGGACCCTCGGGGAGGTGCCCGTGGTGTAATGGTTATCGTCGTAGGAAATGGACACGGCGACACGAGTTCAAATCCGGGACGAGACTGATTGCATTTCACATTGCACTAATACCCTTGGGAAACGTATGAATCCATTTATTCTCCCTACATCTATGGGTAAATAGTAGGACACACTGGGTTCTTCAGCCTTGGAGAGGCAACAAGTCTAGATGAAGGAAAACTCTGAATTCAAACCCGTTAAACTACGCTTAGAAATTGACCTTGTGTTATATCCTGCCCGAGCGGAGAGGTTGGTAAATATGATATCTTGGACCCTCGTTGAGGAGGGGGGATCTCATCTCTCAGCAGAGATGCAACTGATACATTCTACAGACCCAGTCGCCTGGGCTTGGTGTAATTTTAAAAAATCGTCTCGGTATGACATTAATCATTGACTAAAATAATCAAAAAGCATTTGTTTGAAAAATCGAACTAATAATCTAAGTGTAACAATATCAGCCAATGTTTAGGGTTTAGAATATGTGGACTGTAAAGTCAGATTTATCATTCCCAAACCACCCTATATCTTTTTTATTTGTTTTAAAGTTTAGACTCAGTCGACAGGGAAAAATAATCGCCTTTCGCAGTGGATCGCTTTCTTGAATTAGTTTCATGATCTTTTCCATTGTTTTAAGAGACTGTTACCAAGGTTATTGGTATGAAAGTGAACATACTATCTCGATTAGAATTAGCTATAATTATTTACTAAGGAGTAATATTATTTTGGTTGGTTGGTTGGTTGGTTGGTTGGTTGTTTTTTGGCAAATCAACCTTTGTAGGTTATTTAACGCTTAATCCATTTTTGCGTAAATAATCAGTTCTATTTAAAACAATTCAGTTTAGCATAAGCATGCAGTTTAAATCTAAGTACTGTTTAATTGTGAGAACATTTCTATTTCACGCAATTCAGTTTAGTCTAGCAGTTCTAATTCAGCAAATTCAGTTTAGTATAAGTACATAGGGAAAAATATTAGTTACTTGAAACCATATAACAATACTAAAATCACTATTATTAAATTGAAATGATTACTTGAAACAATAGAATTATTCGTATTAGACAGGAATACTTGAAAACATACAACTGTGGGCTAATTATTTGTATTTAATAGAAATACTTGTTATCATATAAATGTGGACCAAAAACACTGAAGAAATTACACCAGAAATGTAAATACGAATGTACAATGAACCTGAATCTTGGAATAAAAAGACCCTAATCTGGTTGACGTCGTTAAAATCAATCAATCAATTAATAAATGTAGCAATTGAATAATAATAATATGGAGTGTAATCTTTATAAGGGGATATAAGTACGAAATAAAAGTTTATTAAATATTCTTTAAAGAAGCTGTCGATTCCTTGCCTGGTGCAAGTATTAGATGTAATACGGATAATAATATTTCAAATGCAATGATCAAAGGTTTTTATTCCGTATTGGTGCCTAGAGGCTTTTCAACAGTACGCAATCCGGTATAGAGCATTCGTCTTCGAGGCTCTATTATCATAGCTCATTGTTTCAGTCAGGGCGCTATTCTCGTTTCACGCTTCGCATCTGTAATCAGCATCCGTTTATACGTCATTATGGTTAACAGCTGTCACTCGACAATCATACACACATACACACACAGGCGCTCACACACATATACATATATAAGTAATGATATGTAATGGCACATCAATTGCTATAAAACGGTCATGTAGTGCTAAACAATTTCGCTTTGTTGCCTTCCAATGTTTTTTTTAAACATTTTTAATTATCTTTGGCCTCGTTGAAGAATGCTATCTTCCGTTACGATAACTTACACAGTTTTCCTCTATTACGAAAATAGACTGTCCTTTTGTCGCAGATTTACGAGAGTAAAGGATGGCTACACTGCTTATTGTCATATTTTCAAGACTTATATTACCAATATGAAATTAACGATTACTACTTCGCGTCATTACTTTACACTAGTATATATTTTGCCAACTCCTCTATCACTGGCAGGATGTAATAAAAGATCCATTGTTAAGCAGAGTAAAGCTAGTTTGAATCCAGAGTTTTCTTTCTTGTAGACTGGTTGCCTTATTCAAGCTAAAGAACCCAGTCACTGTATTCCATGACTTATGTACATATTTACCGAACCCCTCAACCTCGGGCAAGTTGTGATAACAGGTCAATGCTTAAACATAGTAAAGCTAGTTTGAATTCAAAGTTTTTATTCTCCTGGTTAGGTTGCCTAAGTAAAGTTAACGAGCTCAGTCTGTCCTACTATTTACTCATAGCTGGAGGGGATGCATATGGAATCAAGTCTTTCCGAATAGAAGAAACGCAAAGTGAAACGCAAGGTGAAATGCAAGCAGCTTCGTCCAGGATTTGAACCTGGATGCCGATTTCGATGATTAAGCTAAAAGTACCTCCGTTAATATCTTGCAGTGCCCACTGGAAAGAAAATGACACCAATATTCCTCAAAATTTCTGCACATTCCTCTCTCGTCTCTAGTCTCTTTATATACTGAGCTCTGCTTAGTCTGGCACACTTGCTAAGACCACCTACTTAAGCAGATCTCAAGCAGCTAGGATTGTGGAATACGCTCACTGCATCTCTGTTGAGGTGTAAGACCCACCCCAGCCCAAAAAAGTGTCCTGGATATGATATTAAACAATCTCATGTGAGGCTCAAACCCTGAACCTTTGAGTACCCCTTCATTGCCATTGTCCCAGGTTCACTCTGAGCAGGAATGGTAGCACCACAGAGGGTCCTATTTATTGCCCGAAGAGAATTGTTTGAGCATTTAAACTGTGTTCTATTGACTGACGTTAAATCGACTTGTTTGAAATAGAACTCTTTGGCCATTAAACTGTGTATAATTGAATTGTTAGTGATACATAGCAAATATTAGGAATCTTTTAACTTGTTTAAATGAATGAATAATGTTGAATAGAATTATATGTGTTAGATAACGATATTTGAAACTCTTTAACTGTGAGCCTACATCGAATTATTTGTAATATGTAGCAATAGATGTGACTATTTGACTGTGTGCAAATGATTGAATTGTATTGAATTGAATAATTAGTACTAAATAGCTTTACTCGTAACCACTTCACTGCGTGCAAAGAAATAATTGATATAGAATAGAATTATTTGTGATTGATTTCAATAAGTGAAACCATTTACCTGTGTTGAAACAATAGCAATACAAGTTTACCAACAAATTATTTCTAACTCATTTAAAAATGAAATTACCAAAAAATTAATCACTTACAAGTGATATATGTATATCTATTTAAACGTGTCCAAATAACTGATTTTATATTGTTTTTGTTAGCAATACATGAAAACATTTAACTTTGAGCAAACAAATGATTAAGTGTACATATAATTATTCGTATTGGTTTTATGGCTTCAAGAATTTCTATGTAAGGCTCGTTAAAAACGTTATCAACAAAATGTGTTTATAAGTTATATATATTTAATATTCATATATATTAAGAGGATTTGGCATTAAATAACATACAATGATTGATATGCCACAAAACCCAACCAAACCAAACCATATATATTTAATATATACATATAAAGTGGATTTGGCACTAAATAGCCTACAATGGTTGATATGCCACAAAACCCAACCAAACCAAATCATATATATTTAATATATACTTATAAAGTGGATTTGGCACTAAATAACCTACAATGGTCGATATGCCATAAAAACAACCAAACCAAATCATATATATTTAATATATATCAATAGACTTTGGTATAAAATAACCTACAATGGATATTTTATGTTTTTAAGACCCTAGTGCCCCGTAGATCTTGATGAGGGTCAAGTGACAGCAAGTGAAGTTAATATTACAGCACTCACCACAGTATTCGAGATGATTTTTGTAACGCTGTCGCCTGGACCGTTTCAGTTACTCTCCAGATTCTTTTTTTTTTCAATGCACTATGGAAATATTCCAAGAACATCTATAATGAAGGGCACTCACCAGATGGAGACACAGAATACTTTGACATTGTAGCAGGAGTACTACAAGGGGACACGCTGGCTCCGTATCTCTTTATCATTTGTCTAGACTACGTACTTAGAACATCGATTGACAAAATCAAAGAGAATGGCTTCGAACTGACGAAGAAAAGAAGCAGAAGATACCCCCCAACAACAATTACCGATGCCGACTACGCCGACGACATAGCGATACTGGCAAATACACCTGACCAAGCCGAAACACTTCTGCATAGTTTGGAACGAGCAGCAGCAAGCATAGGCCTCCATGTTAATGCACACAAAACGGAATATATGTGCTATAACCAAACGGGGGACATCTCCACTCTAAAAGGAACCCCTCTTAAACTAGTAGACAAATTCACGTACCTAGGAAGCAGCGTCGAATCAACCGAAAAGGACATCGAAACGAGGTTAACGAAAGCATGGACAGCTATCAATAGGCTATCGACTATATGGAAATCAGACCTAACCGATAAAATGAAACGCAGTTTCTTCCAGGCAGCGGTCACATCGATACTGCTATATGGATGCACTACATGGACGCTAACAAAACGGCTGGAGAAGAAACTAGATGGCAATTACACAAGAATGCTGCGTGCAATCCTGAACAAGTCCTGGCAGCAACACCCCACAAGACACCAACTGTACGGCCACCTGCCCCCTATCACGAAAACTATACAAGTTAGGCGAACCAGACATGCAGGACATTGCTGGAGAAGCAGAGATGAACTCATAAGAGATGTACTCTTATGGATTCCCACACACGGCCGCGCAAAAGCAGGACGACCAGCACGAACGTACATTCAGCAGCTATGTGAGGATACAGGTTGTTGTCCTGAAGACCTGCCTAGGGCGATGAACGATAGGGAGGAGTGGCGAGAGAGGGTCAGGGATATCCGTGCTGCCAGCACGATATGATGATGATGATGATGATTACTACTTTTGGGTTTCACGGTATTTCACCAATCTTATTTTGTCAAGAAACCCTGAAAAAATTTCCGAAAATAGTGGAGGGTCATTGAGTGACTTTCCAAAGGGTTCTTGATTTTCAATTTTGCATTGTGTTCGTTGTCCTTTTTCTAGGTCGGTTACCGGAGTTACTGAGCACTCGTGAAAGATAAAAGCGCAGGGTATGAAGGTTTCTCAGAAAGTAACATCTCATATTTACTATTAATATCTGATGTGATCTTGAAACGAAAATATTGGTCTTATGAAAAATAGTAAAGTAGCACTCATCGCACAATATTGGCTAATCAGATGGGGCTGCAAAATACACTGACTGAACCTCTTCAGAGGGGTAGGACTCCTTAATGAGTGTCCTAATATAACACTAAACAATCTGATGGTGAAGCTTCAGTAATACTAGACCTTTAGGGGATGCAGAGTAACCCTTCATTGGTATTGCTCCCAGGTCCACTCTGGCCCCAGAGTGGTAACACCTGATAGGATCCTATCTATGGGTCAAATAGAATTTAACTGTGTATTTACGCTAAACTGAATTGTATATATTGTCTGTAAACAAAAGGAAACTACTTATCCTATTTACCAACCCCTCCGCTCGAGCAGGATATGACACAAGGTCAATTTTTAAGCGGAGTTTAACAGGTTTGAATTCAGAGTTTTCCTTCCCTTAGACTAGTCGCCTCACCAAGGCTGAAGAACCTATTCTGCCCTACTATTTACCCATTGCTGGAGGGAGAATAATTGGATTCATACGTTTCCCAAGGGTATTAGTGCAATGTGAAATGTAATCAGACTCGTCCAGGATTTGAACTCGTGTCGTCGTATCCACATCCTGCGAATTTAACTGTGTATTTACGCTAAACTGAATTGTATGAAATTAATTGTTTTTAAATTTAACTGTCTGTAAACAAAAGGAAACTACTTATGCTAAACTGAATTGTTTGAAATAGAACTCTTTGATCCTTTTACTGTGTGTAAACAAATTACTGGTGTTTAATTACATTATTAGTGATACATAGCAATACTTGGGACTATTTAACTTTGTTGACAGGCTAAACTGAATTGTTAGTAATAGAACTGTTTGATCGTTTAACAGCGTCAAAACAAAAAACTATAATTAGCTGAACTGAATTATTTGAAATAGACTGTTTGATCGTTTAAACAAAAAAAAAACAAAACAAAAAAAAAACAAAACTGTACTTTGTTGAATAGAATTGTTTGAAATAGAACTGTTAATATGTATAAAAATGGATTTGGCTTTAAATTACGTACAATGGTTGATATGCCATAAAACTAAAGTAAATGAAATTAAAAATTGGCCAGACACATTGAAAGGGTTAACAAACACAGTCATAATTATTCGTAGTCGGGAAACCGGGTGTATTGGTGATGACATCAGTTGGCGGTTGTGTTGGTTAGGGCGTCATTAGTACTCCGCATGGCTGTTATAGTAACGAAAGTAATAAGCGATGCATTTTTTTCTTTTAGTTTAATGCTTAACATGCTTACGAATGAAAACAAACAAAGGAAAGGATGTTATTCGCTTGGTTTCCTTTCGGAATAGTGGATCTATTTTTTCTTTTCTTTTATTTTATTAAAAGCAAGACACATACACAAAAAAGAATGAACAATAGATTCTCAACAAATGAGTGGAAGTCTGGAAAAGAGATAAGTCATTTTTGCTAACTGCTATGAGTTTTTGGGTTCGTCTGCATCCATTGTTCATCTCTATGACAGGGCATTGTTAATATGAATCTCTCTTTTGGCTGGGAGAGTTTTCTCATTTCTAACGCTGCCAGTCATCGGTTTTCAAAATGAGGTAAAAGCAGGCATTATCGGTTTGATCTAAAAAGGCTAGCTTTAAGTTCGTTATTTGTTTAAAAATTCTGAATTTTGATATGTGTGCTCTGCTGAGTAACATGTAAGGGATGTTGCAAAAGTCATTTAACATTTTAAAAATTAAGTTGTTTTTTTTTTAATGAAAGGAAAAGATATATACATTTTTATTTTAATTATATTCATTTTGAATGTAGGAATTTACTTGAAAAAATTGTGGAATATCCCTTTAGAAAATTGAGTACATCTTATAAAAAGTGATGCTAAATTCACAGACCATTTTAAAAATAGAAAATTTTTCAAATGAAAAAAAAATTTATCATCCATGGTTTTCGGACAATTGTCTTCATCTTTATTGTTATATTCACAACGTTTCGGTCGATATGTCCTCTAGTCTTCTTCAGGTGTTTCTTGTCGAACTCGTGAACCTAAAAAAGTCCTAATATGAGCTCAGGTAAAAAAATCATACATAAGAGTAATCATTGTGATGTAAGACCATAAAGTTTATAAGTCACAAAAGTGAACAGTCCAGCAGAACACATAGCGTAACGGTTATAGGTGTTGGTTCCCTAAGCTTCTAAAGAAACAATCATCTGGAGGTTGCAGGTTCAACCTCGACTGCAGGTGAGTAACAATACAGGAATACTTATCACTTTTATCCGATTGTGGTTAACGGAATCAGAGCAAGCGACCCCAATGGATTAATTGAAGGACGAGGTTCAAAGTTCCGTGTACGCTCCTAAGTTCGACAAAAAACACCTGAAGATGGCCGGAGGACATATTGGTCGGGACGTTGGGAATATAATAAGAAAGATGAAACAATTGTCCGAAAACCCTGAATGATAATAATCGTCATGCTCCGTCTCAGAAATTCAGCCAACTAAATAAATTTCTCTCTTTGTTACATCTATTTTGAATTTAGGAATTTACTTTGAGAAAATTCTGGAATATCCTTTAAAAAATTGAGCACATCTAATGAAAAGCGGTGCAAAATTCTCAGAATATTTTTAAAATTGAGCACTTTTTTAATTAAAAAATACTAAATAAATTTATTTCATTATTACACTTATTTTGAATCTTGAAATTACTTTGAACTAATTTTGGAATTGTTTGATATACCACTAATTTGCGTAAGTGGCATAACAGGATATGCACCTGTTTCCTAAAGTCACCAAGACGCAGATCCCCCAGCGGAAATGCTGCTGAAAATGCATGGGTGGCATGCTTGAAGGATCGGACGCTGGAAGCATAAAAACATGAGGAAGTACACTTATGCAAACAGGGCGCATATGTGGAAGACCGGCGGATATACCGCGTATATTGCGTGGGTGACATGCTAGAAGGAGGTCTGTGCTCACGCAACGTGAAGGTGGGAGGTGTGACCACTAGGATTGCATGGGTGACAGGAAAACTATAAGAACCGGGGAAGATTTTAACCCAGGAGGAACGGAGCAGAAAAGCAGAGGTTTAACAGGAAAGCTGCACCGTCGCCTCTGTGTGTGCGTGTAGCATGGTCATCTCCGATTCACTCTTACTCTACCCATACGTAAATTTCGGGTAATAGAGGGGAAAGAAAAGAAGGAAATTATATTTATATATATATCTGCGTTGTTGTCTTTCTTTTGCCGTATATAACAGAATACCCCTCAGATAATTTTATAAAAGGTAACACAAAAGCCATTTATCATTTGAAAGATAAAATATTTTTTATGGAAGGGTTAAATAAATTTTTCTCTTAATTATACTTATTGTGACTCTTGTAAATAATTTTGAACAAGATGTGCAATTTTTTAAGTCAAGGAATTATATTATGAATTGAATTACTATGACCAGAAAATCTGGAAAGCACTGCGTGTGACATACAGAATCACTGGAGAGCTCTTTTGACTTTATAAAGTCTGATCAGCATTGAAGATCGAACCAGCGACCACAGAATGCAGAGCCAAAACTCTACCGCTGGGGCAACGGTCCACATCACACACAAGCAATACCAAATTAACTAGTCATTGTAAATGCGTGACCACTTAACCAGATTTGTCATAAAGGTTCGTTTGATCCCTACAGATGACACGGTCACTTCCAGGGCCATGTCTTCCGAAGTTGCTATTACCCATTCACGTAAGCTTAACCTTATGGGTTAGGAAACAGATGTTCATTTAAATAGAAGAATTATATATTATAAACTGAATTACCATGACTCGAAAATCCGACAAACACTTCGTGCGACATCCGAAACACTGGACAGCTGTTTCGACATTACTAGGTCTCATAAGCAGTACAAACCGTGATCTCCAGCTAACCAGCGACCACAAAATACAGAGCCGGAACTCTACCACTGAGGCACTGGTCCACATCGCACACAAGTGATGCCGAATTAAATTGTCATGATAAATGCGAGACTACTTAACCTGATGTGTCTTAAAGTTACATCCGTATTCTTACAGAGGACACGGTCATCTCTAGTGCTACGTCTTCCCAAGAGGATTGTTGATACGCATCCACGTAAGTATAACCTCGTGGGCAAGGAAATAGATGCATATTTTTAAGTAGAAGAATTATATTATAAACTGAATAACCATTACCAGAAAATCTGGCAAACCCTGCGTATGACATACGGAACCACTGGACAGCTGTTTAGACCTTATTAGGTCTCAATAAAAAGAATTTGATGGTATTATTTTACTCTTAACTTTAAAATTAAAATGAATATGTATGCACTGCTGAACAATTTATCTAATAAAGTAATGATGTCTGGTGAAAAACAAGATTATAAAAGAGCCGCTCACTCCCTATTTACCAAACCTAGCACCATGTAAGATTTCTCCCATTTCCTAAAATGATAATTCATTCAAAATTTGAGGATGTGAAGGACATTAAAAGAAATACACCTTCACACTGTATGTGAAAAAAGTTATTTTAGAAGGGATTCAATCAATGAAAATATTGCTGGAATGAGTGTGTTGAATGACCTGAGGATTATTTTGCAGAAAATGAATGTTCCTTTCATTGTTCATTTAGGTTTTGGTAGGTTTAAAGGCATATCAACTTTTGTAGGTTATTTAATGCCAAAACCACCCTTCTAGAATAACAGCATTGATACTATTTAATCCATAGCTAGGAGGATATGGGGGTTCATACCTTTCTTAGGAGTATTTGTCCGAAAGTGAACGTATTAGCACAACTAGAGTTCGAACGCATTTACCAGGATTCCGCAGTCCATCACTTTAACCATTACACCATGAGGACACCCTACCGGGTAAATACTGCTTCACCCTGTATGGGAAATGAGGAGTTTCAGAGGGGATTCAGCCAATGGAAACTTACTGGAATGAGTTAGTTTTAATGTCCAGGGAACGTCTTGGTGAAAAATTAATATTCCCTTCATTATTCATTTCTGTCTTGGTAAATACAGCTTCAGTATCGATAATTTTTAACACAAGAGATTGTGCAAAATCAATAAACATTTTAGAAATTGAACAATTTTTTTAATTAAAAAAATGTTAAAGAGTTTTTTTTTTTTTTTTATTAAATCTATTTAGCAATTATTTGTTGAATATGATAAAGAAAAACTGTATTATGAATAAAAGATGTTTGTATTATTAGCGTTTTATTAATTTTTTTAATGGAAAGGGGTTTTTGCAGTACTTAGATAAAAGCATTTGGTTTATTTTTTATGGCATATCAATGTTCGAGGATTATTTAATGCCAAAGCGATTCTTGTAGAAAAATAGCTGTAATACTTTTTAAACCATATCTATTGGGATCAGAGGATTCATATTTTTTACTAGCATGTTAGTTCGAAAGTGAACATAGTGACGTTAATGGAGTTCGAACTCGCTTACTTCGAAGACGCAGTCTGGCACTTTAGCCGTTACGTCCAATAAAATGGTGTAATGGTTATCGTCGTAAGAAAGTGGACACGACGGCGATACGAGTTCAAATCCTGGACGAGACTGATTGCATTTCACATAGCACTAATACCCTTGGGAAAGATATGAATCCAATTATTCTCCCTCCAGCTATGAGTAAATAATAGGACAGACTGGGTTCTTCAGCCTTGGAGAGGCAACTAGTCTAGAAGAAGGAAAACTCTGAACTCAAACCTGTTAAAATCCGCTTAGAAATTGACCTTGTGTCATATCCTGACCGAGCGGGGGGGGTAGGGTAAATATGATAAAACTATTGAATTTCAAATTAATTTTTTGTACACCTAATTACACTCCATTTCTTGTTCTTTCTTCTTTCTTTCCCTCTTTCTTTCTTTCTTACTTCAAGATGGCACTAAGCATCTAAAAATTGAACAACTTTAAAATTAAAAATAGTAAAGAAATTTTTCAAAAGGAAAAATTTCTTTACTATTTTTAATTTTATTCATTTTGAAAATTATTTAAACTAATTGTGTAATTCCTGCTTTATTTTCTCAGAGAAACCAGTGGACTTTGATCAAATGTTAGATGGGAACTCTACCAGAATGATGTATTCTATTTTCAACATATCCCGGAAGCAGCACCCCACAAACCGCCAGCCGTAAGAACACTTAGTTTCCATATTACAATCTATCCAAGTAAGATAAGCAAGACATGCCTAACATTGCTGGTGGAGTAAACACAAACACGTAACCGAGGTTTTCCTATGGGCTCCAAGATATGGACGCACCAATGTACACCGACCAGCAAAAATTTACATTCATCAGCCCTGTGTGCACACTAGATGTTATCTAAAGAATCTACCGGGAACAATGACCCCTAGGTGCAGTGGGCGAAAGAGAGAGGTAAGGGAATACGTGTTATGGATACGTCTTGATGAGGATGATCATGCAAAAACTATAACCGGCGTGGACCTCGCAAATACACTTGCCCGAGCCGAATCCCTGCTACAGAGCCTGGTGCAGACAACAGGAAGCATTGGATTCCACGTAAACGCAAGTAAAATGGAGCACTTATTTTAATGGAGAAGGAACCATCTCTACTCTAAGTGGTGAGCCTTTAAAATTAGAAGACAAATTCATCTACCTCGGCAGAAGTGTCTTATCTACTGAAAGTGATGTTAATATACACCTAGCAAAGGCGTGCACTGATATCTATAGGCTATCGATCATATGGAGGTCTGGTATAATCGATGAAATAAAGCGGGAATTCTTCTAAGATGTGACTAATTCAATACTATTGTATGGATGTACAATATAGATGCAAACAAAACACCCGAAGAAACATGATGATGATGATAATGATGATAGTAATACCCCACTTTACGTCATTTTAACTTAAGTCAAATTCACCTTAACATCACTTTTTTACACGAAATTTCAGTTTAACAAACGTCATTCGTTTCAACGTCATCTAATTCAAAATAAAAGAACGTGAAAAAAAAAAAATCAAAAACAGATTTGAAATAAATAAATTAAATAAAAATTAACAATAAAAATAAAAACAGGTAAAATTGTTTAAAATGCAATCATGTTGCACTGCCAGCACAGATCTCCCTGACCCTCTCTCACCACCTGCCTCTATCGTCCATCGCTCCCGGGAGGTCTTCAATGCTATATCCTGTATCGGCACTGAGCTGTTGTATATAGCTTCTGGTTGGTCGTCCCACCTTTGCTTGTCCATGTGAAGGGGTCTATAGGAGTATATCGTTTATGAGTTCGTCCCTACTTCTCCAGCAGTATCCCGCATGTATGGTTCGTCTAGCTTGGATAGTGGTCGTGATGAGTCGTAGGTGGTTTTACAGCTACTGTTTTGTGGGGTGCTGCCTCCAGGACTTGTTCAATATTGCTTGCAGCATTCTGGTGTAATCGCCGTCAAGCTTTTTCTCCATACGTCTAGTTAGCATCCATGTGGCGTATCCATATAGCAATATTGATACAACCTCCGCTTGGAAAAAAACCGCGTTTTATTTTATCGGTCAGGTCCGATTTCCATACGACCGTTAGCCTATCGAAAGGTGTCAATGCATTTGTTAGCCTTGTGTTGATGTCTTTCTCGGTTGATGAAACACTGCTTCCTTGGTAGGTGCACTTGTCCACAAGTTTCAAAGGCCCACCCTTTAACCTGAAGATGTCGCATCTAAACACATTTAAAAATGTATATTAAAGGTTTGATGACAGTTATATTTTTTCGCAAGTTATTTTCGCTGGTTTTACAGAGTTTGTGCAAATTCTAAGACACCTTATAGGCATTAATTTGGTTTTGTTTGGTTTTGTTATATGGCATATCAACCTTTGTAGGTTATTTAATGCCAAATTCATTTTTATACATATAAACAGTTCTATTTCAAACAATTCAGTTCAGTATAAGTACGCAGTTTAAATATCAAAATAGTTCTATTTGAAGCTATTCAGTTTAGCATAAGTACACAGTTTAGTTCTATTTAACCTATTGATAGGACCCTATCAGATGCTACCACTCCGGGTCACAGTGAAACCACTAACGGTGTACTCTGCTTTCTGAAAAGCTCCAGCATTAGTAGAACATCACCATCAGAATATTTATTATCATATCCAGGACACTCTTTTGGAGAGATTCTGTCGGTGTATTCTACAGCCCCAGCCGACTGGGCTATTTTGAGGGTAATGTTTGAGGAGGTGAAGAAGGTTAAAAGCAATACACCATATCAAAATAAGTGTTTCAGAGATCCTTCTACCAATGAGAAACCTGGCGAAATAATTGAGTTGAAGGCAGAAGGAATTATTTAAAGGAACATTAATATTTTATAAATTACTTATTTTCATTTTAGTAAATATAACTTCAATCTCGGTACTTTTTCAATGTACTTCGTATATTTAAAGTGTTCGACGTATGACACTAAAGTCTTTCTGCTGGTGAGGCTCATGTCCGAGAAATTTAGGCAATTTACTGTATCCTTGATGGCCATTACTCCCAGATCAACTCTGTCCCTAATTTGTAGCACCTGTCTAGTATCCTATCGATGGATTAAATAGAACTGTTCAATCACTTACAAAAGATAATTAGTAGTAGCTATTTAAAAGCATACGACTGTGTGCTAATTTTTTATGTTATATAGGAATACTTGGTGAATACTTAGTAAATAGAATTATTAGTGCAAGATAATTGTTCTTAATACAATATCTCTGTGGGCAAACAAATGAACTCTAGGAGCTCGTTCAAAAATTAAGTTACCTACAAACTATTCACTTGCAAATCACACACACACACACACACATATATATATATATATATACAAGATGCCATAGGTAAATAGTCACGTGAATTACGCAAAAATGAAAATAAGACAGACATCTAACTTTATCAGATATCATCATCATCAGCATCATCATCATCAAATCCAGCCACTGGCACGGATTTCCCTGACTCTCTCTTGCCAGTCGTCTCAATCGTCCCTTTCTGCAGGTCTTCTCTTCCATGTATGTCCATATAGAGCTGTCGTATGTAAGTTCTAGCTGTTCGTCCTACACCTGATCGTCCATGCGCGGGGTCCATAGAAAAACGTCCCTGATGAGTTCGTCCTTACTTCCCCAGCTTTGTTCTGCATGTCTTCTTCGGCTAACTTGGATGGTCTTCGAGATGGGAAGTAGGTGGCCGTACAGCTCCTGTTTTGTGGGATGTTGCTTCCACGTGTTGCATCCATATAGTCGTATAGACTCGACCGCCGCTTGGAAAAAAAATTTCGTTTTATTTTATCGGAGAGATCTGACTTCTATATCATCGATAACCTATCGATAGATTCCCTTACTTCACTAGTCTCGTATTGATATCTTTTCGGTTTGGTTTGTTGGTTTTTATGGCATATCAACCTTTCTATCTATCTATCTATCTATCTATCTATCTTTATGGCATATCAACCTTTATTTAAAACAATTCAGTTTAGCATAAGTACACAGTTTAATTGTCAAAAACATTTATTTCAAACTATTCAAGAAGTTATATGTAACAGTTCAGATTATTTAGTGTCATAAACAGGACACTCGTTGGGGGGGGGTCTTACCCCTCTGCAGAGAAGCAGTCGGTATATTCTACAGCCCCAGCCGACTGGGCAAATATCTTTTCGCGTAGATTTACCAAAATTACATGAAAATATCTTGAAATACAATAGATTAAATTTATAAAAATATACACGGGTTTCAACACCGGTCTCCGGATAATTTCGGATTCTCCGGCCAGACTTTCTGACGTTCTCTTTGTTTAAATTGGTAAATTCTGCTGTTATCCTTACCTTCGGTTCATCTTTGATGTAGTACAGATATTTGTTGGTCTCTTGCTCAACCGTGCCCCACACATGATAATCAAAGTGAACGTAAACTAGAGAGTTTGCCTGTAGTGTAACGGTTATCATCGTAGGAAATAGACACGGCGATACGAGTTCAAATCCTGGACGAGACTGATTGCATTTCACATATCACTAATACCCTTGGGAAAGGTATGAATCCAATTATCCTCCATCAAGCTATGGTAAATAGTAGTGCAGACTGAGTTGTTCGGGCCATGGTAAGGCAACTAGTCTAGGAGAAGGAAAACTCGGAATCGAAACCTGTTAAACTCCGCTTAAAAATTGACCTTGTGTCATATCCTGCCCGAGCGGAGGGGTTGGTAAATATGGTAAACTAGAGAGTTTAGCGTTCTTACGTTAGAGGTAATGTGGTCACAGAAATTTTCTCACGGCTGAAAATGGGTTTGGTGCAAAGTTCTGTAGCCAGACATGGGTCTTCCACCTGCCATCTTTTTGATCTAGTTGGACATTAACTCCTCCAGGCACTTGATGTACGAGGATCATTAAATAAGTTTCCAGACTTTTTTCGTATGGGCACTTTTATTGATAGTACACTCATGAAACTCTAGTCCCCTTCGAAGTAGTCTCCCCAGGCTACAATGCATTTGTTGTACCGTGCCAACAACTTCTGGAAGACCCCATGAAAGTTCTCTTGTGTGAGCGTATCAATGGCCTTCGTCACAGCCTCTTTCATCTCCTCAATTGTCTCATAACGACAGCCTCTGAGCTTAGGGAATGAGCAAAAGTCACAGGGAGCAAGGTCTGGACGAAAGGGAGGCTGAGGAACTGTGTTGATGCCCATCTTGGTTAAATAGTCTGGGACAAGGATGGAGTTGTGGACTGGTGCATTGTTCTGGTGGAAATGCCACTGACCCAATTTGAAGAGTGCTGGACTCTTCCCTAGGAATCTCTTCTTGAACTTCCTTAAAGCCTCAATATAGTAACCCTAACCTTAACCCCAACCCTTTGACCAATCAACTCTGGTGTATTGACTTCCTTACTCCTCCCACACCTTTCATCATCTTTCACAGACTCCCTGCCTTCCTTGAATCTCTTATGCTACTCAAAAACTGATGCTCGATTCGTGAAAGATAGTCGAAAAGCAATCTGAAGCATTTCTGTGGCATTTTTTCCAAGTTTAAAACAGAATTTTATTGCATATCGTTCTCCTAAAATGTCCTCACGTCCAGATTGCAATTTTGAAATTCCGAAGCTTTTGTAGGGTGTATTCCAATTTCTGCTCTAGATGTTCATTTGAACGTGAAATAAGAAAAATTGGTCAGTCATATCATAAGATGAATAGGACTAACATAATGAATTTTCATGAGTCTACGACAATTTTAAATGCCTCGTGGTGTAATGGTTAAAGCGCTGGATTCCGGAATCGTAGTAAACGAGTTCGAAATCAAGTCACGCTATTATGATCACTTTCGAACAAATGCCTTTGGGAAAGGTATGAACCCCCTTCTCCTCCCAGCTATGAGTTAAATAGCATCACTGCTGTTCTACTACAAGGATGGTTTTAGCATTAAGTAAACCACGAACTTTGATATGCCATTAAACAAAGAATCCAAACCAAACAGATCACGCCTAAATTAATAGCTTGATTTGCCACCATTTTAAATACTCTTAAAACAAATATTTTGCGAGATTACTCTAATTTTTGCTCTAAACTAATTTTTAAAAAATGCTGAGTTTATATTTATAGAAAAAAAGGATTTTGCTTTGTCAAAAAATTTCCCTAATTTATGGGGTGACCTTCGTATATATTCTCAGTTAAAATTGCTTGCAGAGATCCCCGGCATCCTCCAAATACCAAATATATGAACAAAGCATTTTGTTATTGTTAAACTTTAATGAATTAACTTATAGCAAATATTTCTGCATTGTTTTCTATATGCATATTTTTATTAACATGCCGATACATCAATGTAGTTGAATTCTTTTCAGACTGACATTTTTTTACGAAGCTTTTGGAATTGTGTTTAGAATAAAATGAAACAAATATGCTGAAAATATGAAAAAAGGACTTTTTTCAGTATTTGCCACCGAATATTGTGATTATATAATTTTTAAAAAAAGAGATTTTTAGTGGCAAAACATTTGTTCTGAGATTTAAAATAAATCAGTATTTATAGAAGTTGCCGAGAGAGCTTGTACTAAGGGGTATTTTTGGTGGGGAGGGGAAAGATGTATTATTCTGAGATGGATTTAGACATTAGTATAGATAATAGTATAAATATTCGATATTAACGTTGTTTTGACGGACAGATAAACTTTTCAGCTCGTTACATAGATTGATTTAGGAGGTGCTTGTGGTGTATTGGTTATCGTCATAGAAAATGCACACGGCGACACTAGTTCAAATCCTGGACGAGATTGATTGCATTTCACATCGCACTAATACTCTTGAGAAAGGTATGAATCCAATTATTCTCCCTCCAGCTTTGGGTAAAAGAGTAGGGCAGACTAGGTTCTTCAGCCTTGGTGTAGCAACTAGTCTAGTAGAAGGAAAACTCTGAATTCAAACCTGTTAAACGCCGCTTAAAAAATTGACCTTGTGTCATATCCTGCCCGAGCGGAGGGGTTGGTAAAGATGTACATAGATTGATTATAAATTGTTTTGGAGGTGCCAAGCTTTGTAATTCAAAATAATAAAAAGCTTTGTATAAATTGTTTTAAAAGACGTATATATATATATATATATATATATATATATATATATATATATATATATATATATATATATATATATAGCTTTGGTTTTGTGGTATATTCACACACACACACACACACACTGTCATGGTCGGTGGGGTGTTATTAATTTGAATCGACTAGCCCCAAGGAGGACGTCCACCAGGCAACACCTGCGTGTGCAGGTCTAAGTTCACAGGTTGGAACCTGAGGCATCCCAATAGGGGAATGCCGAAGGAATCAAGCATTTTTTTGCGTCAACCGCGCATGAGTCTCGATTCGTGTACGTCCCCCAGATAAAATTGAACTTGTGTCAGTTTCTACCTGATTGGAGGTTGGAAAAATATCAATAATAACGTACAATACTTAAATAAATATTGTGTAAAACGTTTAATCAAAGAATAGAAAATTGCATTTGTTCCAAATTTCAATTTATCTAATCAATATATATATATATATATATATATATATATATATATATATATATATATATATATATATATATATAACACAAATATGTCCTTTAAAGAAACCATCAACAAATTTCAAGATTGCAACATATATAAAACATAAGTTCTCTTAAAAGAAAAAAACTCCAAAAAACAAGGATTCGATTTTATTTAATCAAACCTGTTTAAATGAAAAGATGCCGCTTAAATATACCTTTCTCATATATATATATATATATATATATATATATATATATATATATATATATATATATATGTATATATATATATATATATATATACCTCGGAAGCAGTGTCTCGTCTACTGAAAATGACATCAGTATATGACTAGCAAAGGCATGAACAGCTATCGGTAGGTTATCGATCATATGGAATTTAAACTAACTCGATAAAATAAAACACAATTTTTCCAAACAGCGGTCGAGTCAATTCTACTATATGTAGGCACTACATAGACGCTGACTGAATGTAAATAGAAAAAGCAGGACGAGAACTGCAAAAAAATGCTATAAGCTTTATTGAACAAATCCTGGATGCAGCATCCAACAAAATAGCATCTGTACGGCCACCCACCTCCCATCTCTAAATCCGTCCAAATAAGACGAACAAGACACGCAGGACACACCTGGAGAAGTAAGGACGAACTCATAAGCAAGGTTCTCCAATGGACCCCCACACATGGACGTACAAGTGTTGGATGCCCAAATAGAACTTATCTACAACACCTCTTTACGGACACAGGATGCAGTCTAGAAGACCTGCCTGAGGCTATGGATGATTGAGGCGAATGGCTTGTGAGAGTCAGGGAAATCTGTGCCAGCAGTACGACATGATGATCATGAGCATGATATATATATATATATATATATATATATATATATATGTATATATATATATACATATATAATTAATGTAAAACTTGCATATAATAAGTGCTCCCTCGACTTATGGGAACCTAGAAAGCGAAATGACATTCTCAAAGAAACAGATAATTCATAGAAAATGAGGTTCTTTATTTCTTGGTTGAGTGATTTCATGAGATGTGTACAATGTCTGACGAGGCAAGGGTAACATGACAGATGAACAAATTGTTTAATCTGTTCAACTTTCTCTTTGACAGATTACTTTCTATGTACACAGTGAAATATGTTATGTATCATTCATTATCATATGTAAAGACATAAGTACACACACACACACACTCAGTCTCTCTCTCTCTCTCTCTCTCTCTCTCTCTCTCTCTCTCTCTCTCTCTCTCTCTCTCTCTCTCGCTCTCACACACACAGACACAAAGAAAAAATACACACGCGCACATACACATATCTAAATATGACAAGGGTTGTTCAAATAGTTCTGAGCCTCACCCACTTTCTGATCAAGCTTAGAATATTTTGAACGACACTAATATCTGTCTATCTTTACATATATATATGCCGGTCCCAAAAACATATTTGGTTTCAATATTTATTATATTTTGATATTCATATTCTAATGTAATTATCATGCTTATCTTTCGTTGAATTTGCGAAACTTTATCTATCAAAATAATGTTGCATGTAATTCATATATATGTCCGTGAATGACGATTTATATACCACCCCTTGGGTTGATTGATTTATTTGTTTAATGGTATATCAACATTTGTTGGTTATTTAACGCCAAAGCCATCTTTCCAAAAGAACAGCAGTGATGCTATTTAACCCATAGCTGGAGGATAAGGGGGTTCATTTCTTTCCCAATAGTATTTGCATGAAAGTGAACGAAATAGCACGACTAGAGATCGAACTCGCTTAGTACGATTCCGCAGTCCAGCGCTTTAACCATTACACCACGAGGACACCCACGCCATTGAGCTGAGTACTCTAGCGAGGAATTTGCCGACTACCACATAAGCTGAAACGCAATAGCTCTTCTCATGAGTGGAGTACGCTTGGTAGCCGATAACGTGTATGTAAAAAAGTATACGTAAAAATTACTTCAATAACGCAGAAAAAGACAATGGCTCTGGGAGAAAATATCCGACTGAGTTAAGATTGAAGCATCTCGCGTGTCTAGCCAAACTGATGAGTTGTGATACAAGGAAACAGTCTCTTTCTAGATGACCATATATATATATATATATACATTAGCAAATCTCAAACACAGTCATGTCTAGTGTTATACTATTTTTGTGCTAACTTACTGCATTCGATTATTATTTGATTGATCGTTGAATCTCAATCACCACATAACTAATATCTGCTATATTATTTCGGCTTGTCTACTTATGCTTTTGTATAGTTAATTCTTAAAACGTTATTCTGTGCAGCTATCAGAAGAGAATTAGTTTATTATTATTATTATAATTATTTACTCATTAGAGTTTTTTCACATCAGCGTTTGCTGACAGTCTTTCATTGGAGTTTGAGTGACAGCAAGTCCCCTCAAGTCTCCAGGATTCTTCTCAGTATTCTGGCTGTTCTCAATAATGTAGAAGTTTGGATGGTCTCCACTCGTCCGCCAACTTTCAAGTCCTCTAGTCCCTTTAGTAATCCTTTAGTTACTGTTCCAAAAGCACCAATTACAATTGGTATAATTGTCACCTGCATGTTCCACAGCTTTTTCAATTTCCTTAGCTAGGTCGAGGTATTTATCCTTCTTTTCACATTCTTTCAGTTTTATTCTGTAGTCAGCCGGGATAGCAAAGTCCACAATTTTGCAAGTTCTCTTTTTTTTTTTTTGTTGATTATTTTTAGGTCTGGTCTTCTGGCTAAGATTAGGTGATCCATGTGTATGTCAAAGTCCCATTGGAGTTTATGTGTGTCATTTTCTAGGACAGATACTGGGTTGTGCATATACCATTTGTTCGAATGGTCAAATTTAAATTTATTATTATTATTATTATTATTATTATTATTTACGCCTTGAAAGTTTTTCAGGTCAGTATTAATTGATGGTCTTCCACAGGAGTTTGAGTGACAGCAATTCTCCTCAAGTCCCTAAGACACTTTTCTGTATTCTGGTCGTTCTCAATAATGTACTAGTTTGGATGGTCTCCACTCGTCCTTTAATTTCCAAGTCCTCCAGTCCCTTTAATAATCCTTTCATGCCTGACCATAAGCACCAATGACGATTGGTGTAATTGTCACTTTCATGTTTATTATTATTATTATTATTATTATTATTATTGTTGTTGTTGTTGTTTTAAATAAAATAACGACTTTGTTGTTGATTGCAATCAAAATGTAGTTGAGAAAATACTTGTACTAGAAATCTTTTTGAAACTATAGAAAATATGTATAATCTATAAATAATCTATAACTGATTTAGATAAGGGATATTGTAGCTATTTAGAACTAATGTAACTAATTCAAGAGGTAAGTTGCAAAAACCGAAACTTTTTATAGTATTATAATTATAAATAATGCTGAAGTCAACAATATTTTTTGTTGTTTATTATGTATATTGATTAACATTTTAGAAACTTTAAGATTAAAACTTTCTAAATTGTGTTTGGCTAACATGTTTTTGTTATCTGAAATCTCGGATGTGATTAAAAATAAGTTTTTTGATCGATCATGAAGTCTCACATACATAGTCTTTATCAAAACCTGTACATGCAATAGAATATACACTCGCTTCAAATTTGATATGATTTTTCTTCTTATTCATAATGTTCTAAATTCTTATAGAAGAATTTGTAAATGACTGGATACTAAGGTTGTTTAAATTTTGATGATGATGCTGTTGTTGAATTATTTGGTAAAATTATTTATCTGCGTAATTGATCATTATTGGAATGATTATTTACTTGTGTTATAGATCGTTACTGAAATAATTATTTAAATGTATAAGAGGATTATTATTGGAAAATTATTTATTTGTGATATAGATTATTACTGGAAAAGTTATCATTGGAATAATTTGGATAATAATTATTTTGATAACCGTTTTGTTTGTAAATTTTGAAAGCTTTTATTTTAGTTAATTATTTAACTGATTTGGGATATTGAAGTTGTGTAGAGAAATTTTCTGAATAACCAAATTTATGATTCTGAAAATTGGGACTACAATTTCTCATGGCTCAAAAATAAAAACCTATAATTATTCATTTTTTTGTTCTGATATTGAGATATGATTAAAAATGGATAGGGTCCTTTTTATAAGTGGATTTATGATAAACTTTGAATTCTAATTTTTTCTTATTATCTTTTATGAATATATCTTTAAAAAAAAGTTAAGGTGTTATTTTTTTCTACATATTAGGTAAAATCTGTGGTAGGATCTATTTTGTTAAATTTATCTGGAATTTTTTTTTATTTATTATTTCGTGGATATAAATAATATATTTTCTACATAAAGGAAAAACCTAGAATCTTTGGGTATTATAAATTTATAGAGAACCCATTGAAGAATTTGAAGAAGCAGACAATTGAGGATTCCACCGAGTTGCGAACTCATGAAAATTACCATAATATTGAGAAAAGGAATATCTAGTGCGTGTCGTGCAAAATTTGTTTATATTATAAATTGATAAACCGAATTTAGTGGTTGTTTTCTTAAGATGATTTTCTAAAAGTTTAATGCATTTACTTACTGGAATATGACTGAAATTATTTATTTTTTATGTACGTATTATATATTTTGTTGAGTAAATTTAGCATATATATATATATATATATATATATATATATATATATATTCACAGACACATACACACACACAAACACACACACACACACACGCACACACACACACACACAC